>OZ023263.1:247488467-248688467 GCA_964006375.1 Tillus elongatus | reverse complement strand
CTGCTTCTGCGGACTTGATTTTGACATCTAAAGCTATTTCAATATCCCAATGCCCAATGTTTGTCACCAACAGCATGGATATTCTGGTTGTAAAGGCATCCTTTGGCAAAGTGATTCCGTATCTGATAAATTGCAGGTTTTATTGTACATTCATCTTCCTACCATATGTCCAGGCCCACATTTTCTGCACTGTATAGTGATACTTCTTACAGCATTAACTTCTTTCACAGGAGTAAAAAGCCTGAGATGTTGGCTTAGACAATTCTATAGATTTAGTGTATTTTTGTACTTTTCAAGTCCATCCACATCAAACTGTGGTGGTTTATATTGCATGACTTAGGTACTATTGAACATAACACAATTTTTAAATTATATATTACACAATGTAGGTGTACCTAATTAGTAAGATGATCCAGTCCCAAGCAAAATTGACGAACCCATCATGAGTGTAAACTACAGGAGATGCTTTAAAACTTCTTTCTTTTCTAGGTACGTCTTAGTTCTTGATAACCTCACACCATGTTTTAGTTGCTTCTGTACTCTGGATCTATTTTGTTTGCAATTGCATAGTTCTCCGTATTCACATCACATTATTATTTTTAATTAATTATGTTAGAATACAACCTTATAAAACGTTGTAACCACAGACCATTCTTTTGACATTACTTTTTATTTACGTATAGCGGCCATCTTGCCATCTTCCCTTCCCGGCGGCAAGAACATGCGCTCTGTGCCTAAAGAATTGATTGTCTAAATATACAATTTCGGATGTGTTTACCATAGACAGGTAACAGAATCAAACATGCAAAATAGTTACAATTATAATTCTCACCACTATGCCGTAATCATCATGTATCTTTTTCATTAAATTTTAAAGTTATATAATATTATAAGTACATCTCAAGCATATTCTGAGCGAATATTCGGTATAATAATCTATTCAAATATTCTCAGTATATTGATGAAGAATTTTCTTAGAATGTGATTGAATGAATGTACTCAGAATATTCAAGATTGAAGTTTGTAATTCCATAAATGTTATTAGAACATTCCGAAACTAATATTCTGAAAAAAGAATGTTCTCACAATGTGAGAACATTCTGAGAATATCTTGCTGTATGGGGGACGTCCATTAGATATCCACGACGGATACCCACGACATCCAATGGATATACATGGAGATCCAATGGACATACAGATTTCCTACCAGTATCCATCAATCTGGATATCCTTGTGGATATATATTGGATGTTGTATGGCTGTTGTATGGTCACGAAATGGATATACATTATACATCTAATGGATATTGTATGGATATACATGTGGTCATCAAATGTATATCACTTTGACATGAAATTGATATTCCATCCTAGCCCGCCACAATTCTCCTTCTAACCCCATCCCCTGAATGAAACACTAATATAAGCAAACAAATATTATATTGTGTTCTAAGATCGTTTAAATAACTTTATTTTCTTGATCTATGATCTGACTCAGGTCTGCATCTTGCTGTAAAGAGAAAAGACACTGCTTATAATCAAACTCATAAGACAATCCAATAAAAAATAATATTACTTTAATTATTATAGCTATCACTACAACAGTTTAGTGGTTATTTCAAGATAATAGGTAATGGCTGTAATTGTTGAGTATCACGACAGAATATACCCAATAGTTTTAATCACCCTTAAGTGCTCTTCTTTCATAATCTACTGGAAGTGATCTGCTTCTAAGTAAGGACGAAGAATATCCACCAGTAAAATGATCAATTTTACATACACATAAATTTGCATTATATAACTAGAACATTTTCGCTGACTTGAATACGAAGTAATAAATATTTACTTAAATCAAGAAGATATTTGTCTTCTAGTTCACGTCCACTAACCAAGCTATTATCAACCAACGTGCTTTTTACAGCAATAAATAGTATTGGTATTTACGTAAATAAGTATAAAAGATATTTTCCTAACTAAAAGGGTAAGGTTATGTACTCACCTGTAAATTATTTACTGACTGAAAATCACAACAAAACTTATTAATAAAAAATAAGACACAATTTATTTGGAGAAAGATCTCAATCCTCTAACTCAAGTTGTAGGTTGTTGTTCACTTTTCATTTAGCAGTCGATGCAATTTTAAATTTTATTACCTTAACAAATGCCATTTTCGTCCTTGAAGCCAACAATTGAAGCTTCCAATGCCCCAGGGTGAGTTACTAAATGATTTCACGTTTATTGTTCGTGGGAGAATTAATGAATAACAATATGATAATAGATTATATTTCTACGGTAAAGCTATCATTGAGAAATGTCAATGTAAGCTATCTCGTTACAAAATTTGTATTTTTGGCAAAAATATGGAGCAAAAAAGAACAATTCTTCTTGTGGAGCATTGCTAAGTAGGAAAGGAAATGAAGAGTGAAAGTTTTGGATGCATTTTTAGGATGAAGGGTTGAAACGGAAGATATAAATTCTAGATTTGTGATGTGTCAAAATTTGAAGTATAATGTTTGGAAAATAGGTGTTAAAACATTTTTAGGTTAACCTTTAACTAAATTATGTCTAAATACTTTACAAGTAGAAGACTTATCTGTATAGACATGCTGTATGATTATAGTCAATAAAGATTATTATTATTATTATTATTATTATTATTATTATTATTATTATTATTATTATTATTATTATTATTATTATTATTATTATTATTATTATTATTATTATTATTATTATTATTATTATTATTATTATTATTATTATTATTATTATTATTATATTCTTTTCACGAAATAACAGATCTAAACAATAATACACTCTGAAATAAAAATAATTTTAATATAATGTTATAACCGAAATGAGAATTTGGATGAAAATTTATTGTTGGCGCTAGTTTTAACGCTTTTCAGTAATTATTGTGTTAGAGCGGGTTATTTTTCTTCCCTTATCTTTTACAGACGTAAATAACGGTTTCTCTAATTTATCCATATTGATTCCTGCTGGTGTGAGCATATTAACGGAACATCAACTGGATGTCCAGTGGACATCTAATAAATGTCTTCTGTATATCCATGGGATATCCAATGGACATCCAATGGATGTCTCATAGATATATACATACTTGAATAAAGTATATATACCCAGAAATTCGAATGCATTCTTCATTAGTTTTTATTCAACCCTAATTTAATTTCAGCACAGAATACAAGACGTTTGGTGAAATTTTAAGTTTTCTAGTAAAGAAACCCTAAAACGCTATATTACTCGGGTTTTAACGAAAAAATGTCAATTTTCACTGAATCACCCTCCATTCATCCCCTACCACCTGGAGCAATCTTATCCAAAAATAATCCGAACCGTTCGTTTATCGGGTGCTAACTGTATACCAAAGTAGAAGAATCTCGATTCGTTCTAAGGCTATCATGGTTACAAACAAACAGACATATATACGTACAGACAAATAGACCGACAGACCGACAGGCACAAAAAAAAATCCGATCCCAAATCATGTTTTCTATATGTATTGACATTTTTTAGGACGTTTACGTGATTTTTTTCCATTTTTTGTCGCCTATGTCATACACCCACACGTATTGACGATGTGGAAATAAAATTAATTTGGATAATTTATTCTTTCAACGTTTCTTAACAGTGCTGCAAATTGAGTCATAACTTCCACATAGCTGTTATAATTTATTCACTGAGAAAAACATTCTCATGGAATGAATTTTGGGCCCATGACTTGACCACAAAAAAAAAATATTTGTATTCCTGTACCCATAAACTTTTGAAACGTTATATTACTCGAGTTTTATTCGAAAAAAAAGGTCAATTTCACCAAATCACCCCTTATTTATCCCCTATCCCCTGAGGCGATCTTACCCAAAAGCAATTCGAAGCGTTCCTTTGTCGGGTGCTCACTGTATACCAAATTTGAAGATGATATATCAATTTGTTCGAAAGTTATGGCGCCTATTAACAGACAGACGTATATGCCGACAGAGCGACAGACAGACCGACCGACAGACTGACAGGCCAAAAAAAATTCGTTCCAGAATCAAGTTTTCTATATGTTTTCACACTTTTTACGCCGTTTTAGCAAAACAAAAATTTGGAAATTTTTGTCAACAATATTCCACCCCCACACATTCAATCCCTAATTTCATTTTAGGACACATCAAAACAGATCTTTGATGAAATTAAAAGTTTTTTGACAAAGAAACCCTCAAACGTTATATTACTCGAGTTTTCACGAAAAAATGTAAATTTTCACCAAATCAACCCCCATTCACTCGCTACCCCTTAGAGCTATTTTACCCAAAAGCAATCCAAAGCGTTCGCTTGTCAAGTGCTAACTGTATACGAAATTTGAAGACGATATCTCAATTAGTGTTAGTTATCGTGGCTACAAACAAACTCTCCCAAATCAGGTTTTCTATGTGTTTTGCCGCGTTTTACGGCGTCAAAGCAAAAAAATATTTTTGAAATTTTTGTCGCCGATGCGATGCTTCCTTTGACTATCTATCTACGAATAGACCAGGGATCACCCAATGCGATACGTTGTAATGTTTGAAACCAACATTGAATAAAATGTTTGTTTAGATGGTCCTCGACACCAGAGGCGTCTCGAGAAATAGGATTGAAATTTTCATAAATACGATTAAAATAATAAAATAAAATTTAAAAGATGTTTAACTACCCATACATTATTTAAGTATACTATTAACTAAAAAGTCTGGACGCAGCAAGTGCGTTATGGTAGTGAATTTTTATAGAAATGGTTTCTCGAATAAAATGTTCGAAAGTCTTAATGTTGCAATGTTGTGATCTCGTCACAAGCGATTTTTTCTATGCAAATTCAGTAAAAAGTGTTTTCAACAAAAATTTAAGAAAAAACCTTGCAGTTATACCAGTTTTTCTAGAAATGACCACCTGATTTGTCTACTGCCATGTTTTATAGATCTACAACTTACCGGATAATTTCTTATTAATTACATCATGTGGCAAGCATCTAGGAAAATATATACATTTTCATTGGTTACAGGATGCGGCAAATAAGCCTTTAAACCTTCTTGAATAAATGTATCTAAATTTGCTCACAACCATTTAATCATGCTTATATTTGCAGGTGCTCCATCAAAACTTACGGAAGTAACGACTATTCCTGCTTGATAGATAAAACTTAAAGCCCGATTAAATAATAGGCTTGCTTTTTCTTCACGAGAAATGACAGCTAGAGAGAAATAATCCACTGGAACTTTCCAGTGGTTATTTAAAGCAACTAATAAGAAAAGCAAAACTTCTTTAGCCACTGAAAGCTCGTTTGAATTATTCATATCCACGCCAATATCTACGTTACCACAAAACTTCTTTTCTGTGCACTCAACTTGACGTCTTATGAACCACTCGTCGATGACTAGGTATTTAACAAAGTATTTTGCGACCTTTTTCAGCTGCTTCTCGTATTTTTGATTCCAAAACCGCTAATGCTTCTTTGCATAATCCAAGAACAATTTAGAAATAGTTCGAGGATGTGGCAAAGATTTCATAAATTTTTCTCGAACGTAATTATAAGCTTTGTTTGAATAAAAATTTAGGGTAATAGCAAACGACCTTACGTCTGATGAATAGTTCCGTTGTGGACATTTGAAAAGCTATTTAATCAGATCTATATGTGTGGGTAAAGAGGCCTAAAATATTACAAGCAATGATATCAATTCAATAACACTCATAAGTGAGGCGTTCAGGGATATTTCTGTATTTTCCGTAAAAGCAATACGACTTTTAATATGCTCAATCAGCGATTTTTGGTGACAAACTCTTAAGACGTCTTTTCTGTTGGCGCAATATATATTTTTTCCTCTTTTGTTTTTTTATTACTCGTTTAGCAATAGATCATTTTTTAAAGATATTTTCTGGAGTTCCTGATAAACTGGAAATATCTACAAAATAAGGAAGTTTTTTTAGTGAACGGAATATAATTTTATAAAAATGGTTTCTAGTATTTTTCCCTCAATTCTAAGTCCAGGCACATTAACTTACTTTTGACCTGGAGTAATGTTAGCTTTTGGTGTTAATTCAGAAGGACTGCCAAGTGCCTCACCTGTTTAACATGATGATAGTTCCAAAGCAGTGAGAGTTGATGATAACGATGATTTATCACTATTTTCTTGAAAACTACGACTGCAATTTTTATCGGGTAATTTATTAATTTTACCAATAATAAAGGTTTACAAAATAGGAAGCTAAGAAGAATTCTTCACCTTCTTTCTGCGTGAGCAAGAGCTTATTCATGCCAAAAGTAGAAGGCACTGGAGAACTTAAAACTGATGGAGACGCTGCGTTTTTAAGACCCTTCTTCCACTTGGGTAAATAATAAAAGTCTTTATTAAAATGCTGTGAACATAAATAAGAATATTTCGGCAGCGTATCCGATTTTCTATTTAAGGCAGCGCACCATGTTAGTAGATGGAAACCTAAAAATAGTGCCAAACTGACGTGCCGCCACTGAAAATCGCAAACAGCAACATGCAGAGACATCGTTGCCACATCCTCAGGTAATCTTCTACAAGCAATATACTTTTTCATCATTTTGCATAAACAAAACTCAAAACCTTTATTGCAAATCAAGGTAACACAAAAATAAATTTTCAGTATACTTGCATACTATTCACAGACAAATACAAGTCACAACTGTGGATTAATACAAATCTAGATACTTCACATGCAGCAAGATAAAGATTTTAAAATGAGTTTTCTGGTTATATTTACATAAAGATGGGAGAAACCAAGGAATATAACGTTAGTAAATCTTAACATTCATAAATAATCCCTAATGTAAGTGTAATGTCTTAAGTAACAGAAAAGTAATACATTTATCATTCTCAACTTGTTAGCATATTCGGCGATTTAAGGATGAATTATCACATAGCGGCAACGCTTGAGCCACCACCCAATCAGAGCAGAGGACCGATGTAAACATAGAGTCCCTTGAATGTTGACTTTAAACAATTCGGCTGTGTGCCCAGTCTATTCTCTATATAGTCAAAGGATGCTTCCACACGTGACGATGTGGAAGTAATATGTGAATTATATTGGCAACCCGCATTACGCGGTGTTGTTAAGTGAATTGCAGATACATAAAGTTAACATTACATTAAAATATAGTAAATTGTGCTTGTGCTCATCACTGGTTCCATATCTTCACTCATAAAATGTTAAGAAAATTGCAAAAAAAAAAACATTTCAAACACATCTTAGCGAATTTTCATTAAGAAAAATTCGCTTAGTGAGATCACGATGAAAAGCTTTTGAAAAAATTTCTTCAGATTAGCGCGAATTTTGGTCCGTTAAAATTATATATATATATATATATATATATATATATATATATATATATATATATATATATATATATATATATATATATATATATATATATATATAACAACAATTCACGAGGGCTTACAGCCTAAATACTATCGTACCGTGGGTGTCGACGAAGGAAAGAGGCAACATTTTAATTCTGGACTTGAAGGTTTGGAGGTTCGGAGAAGGACAAACATGTGCCGGCAAGAAATTTCACAACTTGGAAGTGTCCGGGACAAAAAGAACGGGCATAACAAGATGTTCTATGTCTGGTGACCTGGACAGTAAAAGGGTGCATTCGCTCTGTTCCCCTGGTACATCTTTTGGGGGCAGCAGGTGGAGGAACTATGGAAGAAAGCTCCTCTGAGCAGTGCCCCTGCAGATATCTATTAAAAAGAGAGAGGTCACCAACGGAACGTCGGTGGGCAAGGGATGGCAACCTTTGGGTAAGGGTACGGTCACCGATGAGACGTATAGCTCACTGCTGAATGGAGTCTAGGATAGCCGGTGTAGAAGCGGCAGCAGCACGCCAGATGTGGGAGCATTATTCGAGGTTTGACCTTATTTGTGAAGTTTATAAGGTATAGAGATTAGCTGGTGAAAAGTATTTGCGAGCCCGGAAGAGAAAATCAAATTTCTTAGCAGCCGCTTCTGCAATTGATGTGACATGTTGGTGCCAATTGAGATTTAGATCCACAGAAATGCCCAGTGAAAAGGACTCATTACTTTGAATAACTTGGTTGATCATTGTGATGGGACTAGGGCTGGTGTATCTCTTATGAGATAGAAAGCAAGACTAAGATTTGGTGGAGTTTAATTTTACAAGATTTCTACTTCCCCAATCTAATATTCTTTGAAGATCCACAGAGACAGAACCCTCCTGCGTCTGCGATCCTCATCTAAATGGGCTAAAGAGACAGGCTTACAATATTGTATATTTGAGTGGAAAGTGCTGTCGTCCGCGTAATTGTGAACTGGGTTAGATGTACTAGAGAGGAGGTAATTGATGTGGAGAGGAAACAAAGTAGGGGCTAAAGCTTAACCTTCAGGGACGCCTGCATTAACTGGATACCGTTTAGAGAAATGGCCATTCACGACAACAAAAATGCTCCGGTTGGAGAGGAAATTTGCTGTCCAGGTACAGAGTTTTGGTGGTGGGCCATAGGCCGGAAGTGTAGTAAGCAGCGCTGCGTGCCAGACCTGGCCCAATGCTTTGGATATGTCTAGAGCGACAATCTGCGATTTACCGTGTAGTTTCATAGACTTGTTCCAAGAATGTGTGACAAAGGAAAGGAGGTCGGCAGTTGATCTGCGCTGACGGAATCCATACTACCTGTCGTGGATTATACTGTGTTATTCAAGAAATTTTTGTAATTCGGTGTTTATATACTTTTCCATCACTTTAGAAACGACTGAAAGGAGAGAATAGGCCTGTAGTTGCTAGGGAGCGCTTTGGATCCTTTCTTGGGGACGGGTTGCACTCGAGCAGTTTTCCAGTTACTAGGGAATATGCCTCTATTGTAAGATGTCTAAAACAGACGAGTCAGGACAGGAGCAAGTTCTGATGCGCATTTTTTTGAGAAAAATTGCTGGGATCTCGTCAATGCCACAGGCTCTCCTCGTATTAAGAGAAGAGAGCATCTTTCGTACCTTTTTAGTTGTGAAAATGATATCAGTCATTTTATGCGCGACATTGTAGACTGTTGGGTGTTGAACATTTGAAGTTGTGCTGAGAGTAGAGTTTTCGGCGAACAACGAGGCAAAAAGTTCAGCCTTGCCCAGGGCGGTAGAAACAATTTCATCCCCTGAGACAAGAGACAAGAGGGGGGAACGTGCTCTTGCAGAAATTATTCCCAATATATTTAGCAAGAGTCCAAAAGGATTCGCTGCTGCTGGAGCTTAAGAAGACTTTGTTTTTGATGTGGTCATTAAACGAGTTTTTTGCCTCAGAAAGAATGCCGACATAGCGGTTTCTTGCGTCGTTAAATGCTTGACGTTTTCTTGACTGGGATTGTGTAGAAGCGTTTTGTGAGCTTTGACCTTTTCAAGTCTGGCCTTGTCGCAGGATTTAGAGAACCAGAGCTTTTGAGTGGCTGAAGAGGTTTTCTGTGTACATGGAATAAATAATTCCATGCCAGCTTGGATAATTTCGATGACGTTTTGTGAGATATAAGAGGGGCCAGGATGAGAGAAGCAGACAAACGCGAATGGAAATGAGGTAAAGTCATCCTGCATTTCCTCCCAGTTCGTGGAGTTGTGCCAAACGATACGTGGGTGTGATGACTGTGTGACCTCGAGTTGCATTGCGCGGGAAGCAGTGACCATGCCGTGGTCTCAGCGACCAAGGAGGCGGTGACTGATGTCTTATAGCATTCAGGTTTTGTAGTAAGAAGGCGAACTAGACAGCTAAAATATCGTCAACATTTAAGTTGGGATGAATTGAGAGCTTGTGTCTCGAAGTTTTCCATGAAAATGTTAGCCAATGCAGGAAAGAGTGCCGAACCCATTGGAGCATATCGAACTTGTTTGTAAAATTTGTTTTAAAAAAGGAACTAAGTGTTAGATGTGCAGTGTTCTAGAAGAGGTAAGGTATCGTGTGCAATATTGTGTTTATTTTTGAGGATGTCAAGGGTTTCAGATAGAGGTATATTAGTGAATAAGGAAACTATATCAAAGCTAACAACTAAGATGTCGTTTTGAGAAATGGTGTTGTTTTGAAGAAGGTCAATGAAATGGGTGAAGTTTTTGACATAGGTGTAACGTTTTCGACTAATGGTTGAACAGTTTTGGTTAGATGTTTTGCAAGTTTTTGTGTGGGTGAACGGTGGGCACTTACGATAGGGCGAAGGGGAATATCTGGCTTATGGATTTTCGGGAGACCGTCGCAAGAAGAGTGTTCTGCAAACCCTTATGTTTCAGCTTCAACCGTCGTTCATTTTAATAAAATATTTACAGAAAATTTATTTCAAATATACTTTTTTTCTGATGCTTTGGCTGTAGGTTTAGTTAAGTTAATGCTTTGGCTGTAGGTTTAGTTAAGTTTATGGTTTAACGGTCTATAATTTTTAGCCAATTTTCTTTTTAAAAAAATCGTTAATGAGGAGCCCGCAGCTTTTCAAATTTAAAAAGATTTCTTCAAATGAGACCAAACTAGACCCCCTAGAATCCATATCCGGGTTAACTTTCAGTTTTTCTCTGTTTGCATATATACAAGGTGACGCATTTCTACGGTAAAGCTCAATATAATTATTATTATACAAGATACGAGAAAAATTTTATACGTTAATTATTGGGTGTCTTAAGCTGCATCTTATAAATATATTTTAACAATGGTCCATAAGTTGTTGATGATCCCTACAATTGTTTCGTTCTAACACCCTTATATTATTGCATTTTTAGTGAATTTTCCTAGGAAAAATTTACTAATGGGTATATTTCGATTTTTGAATTTTGAAAAAGTTTTTGCAAATGAGCGCGAACTAGGACTCCTAGAACCCATATCCGGGGTCAGTTTCAATTTTCATATGTTTATATATATATATATATATATATATATATATATATATATATATATATATATATATATATATATATATATATATATATATATATATATATATATGTATGTATGTATGTATCACACCGATAACTCAAAAAATAATAGGCCGATTCTGAACAAATTTGGCACGTACCTACCTTTTGTAAATGGATTGGACAAGTTCGTTAGTCAGGAAAATCGGACAAGGTTTTACAGGAAAATTTTGACTTTTCATTCAAAAAAAGATTTTTTCTCAAAAAATAAAAAAGCTATGATAACGAAATTTGGTAGGTAGATTTACGATATAAAAATTAAACTATACACCAAAATTTAGATTTCTATGTTACAAGAAAAAAAGTTATGATAAAATATTTTATTCCAGATCATTTCTATGAAAATTGACTACCATAACGCACTTGCTGCGCCCAGGCTTTTTGCATTTTCTATCGAAATATGATGCATGTTTGTAAGAAAAAAATCGAGACGCAGTAAGTACGTTTTGGTAGCGAATTTTCATTAAATCCTTCAAATTTCTATTAACCTAAGGTGTGTTGAGTAGGAAACCAGTTTTCTCGGAAACATTTTTAGTTGATTTTCCGAAAATGTTTGTACACTTTCAAACAGTAAGTAATTTTGATAAAATATGGTATATTGATTCTACTATATAAGGTATACCAGTAACCAGATTGATGCCTGCTCGCACTAGAGAGACATATTTGCTTTTAAAAACATTTTTATTTGTTTATTTCTCCTTTCACTTTTTCAGTACAAACTGTAAAACTAACATCAACCGAGGTTCTGGCATTGTATTTGAGCAAGTTGAATGTCTGCTCGTTCCGCCCTTCGGAGGGGGCGTAAAGCCGTCGGTCCTGTGTCCATGTGATGTTGGGAACGTTAAAGATCTCCACCCTCCTTACAGAAAGGCAGGGGTTCAGCAAAATTTCTAGGACAGTGAGGTGAAACTGCTCCCTGGCGTCGGTGATTGTCCATAGTCGTGGAAATAGGCCGACGTTAAAGAAACAAAAACACACACATTTATTTATTTATTATTACATTTCTCTACAGGCTCTACGCCCAATTATAGAGAAGAACTAAAGAAAATAACATGACACATTATAATAAACATTTGACTTAACATTATATAGTAACCTAACCTAGCAGACTGACATACTTATATTGCAAGTTCCCTATTCACAAGAGACATCGTAACATTTGTTTTAAACGTAGCATATGAGTCATGAAAAATATCACTGTTATCCATACATACATTGTACAAACGTTGCTTATATACTATTGGAGAATACATATATCTATTAGTCTTCATGCTCTTGTAGAAAAATATTACACTATATCTGGTTCTCAGTTCAAGTACTCTAAAATTTATTTGGCTTCAAAGTTCTGTACAATCAATCTTATTATTAACTAACTTATATAACCACATGAGCGATGCAATTTTCCGGCTAACACTAAGTTTGGTTATATCAAGTTCTCTCCTTAATGTGTCACTTGAGACTACATTTGGAAAGGTAGGGTAGACACTGTGCTCTCTAAAATAAATGTATCTTAAAAACCTATTCTGACACCGTTCGATAGATACCTCGTCCTTTTGATAATGGGTATCCCATACCACACAGCAGTACTCCAGTTTGCTTCTCACAAACGCATTGTATAGTGTCTCCATTGTTTCCACATTGGATAGTTCCTTGCAATTCCTCAAGACAAACCCTAATACTTTTAACGCACTATTGACCATTACTTCAATGTGCGAACTGAAGTTGAGTCTTGAATCAAATTTTACACCAAGATCTGAGACTGACCTCACTTGCTTCAGCGGTACCCCCCTAATACTATACGAAAATTCCACCATCCTATTCCGAGTTTTATACACCATGCTCTCACATTTTTGGATATTTAGCTGAAGTCTATTTTGATCAGCCTACTCTGTTACCTTATTAACATCACTTTGCAGTGCAATGCAGTCATTTAAGTTCTTGATTTTTCGGAAAATTTTTATGTCATCTGCATACAAAAAAATCTTTGACTCCCTAACATTATCCACAAGGTCATTTACTAATATTAGAAATAGTAACGGACCCAGGTTGGAACACTGAGGCACCCCTGAGGTCGCCACGAATGCCTCAGATTCAAAGCCGTCCACCACTACTACCTGAAGTCTATCCGACAAATATGAAGAAATCAGCATGAAGAGATTCTCAGAGATGTCCAACCGTTTTAATTTACCAATAAGGACAGAGTGGTCAACTCTGTCAAAGGCTTTAGTGAAGTCGGTATAAACCACATGCACCTCCAGCCCGTCCTCAAATGCATCGTGCACAAACTGCGTGAATGAAAATTATGAAAATTCTCGTTCGTAACGCACTTGCCGCGTCCAAACTTTTTTTGTGTTTATATTGAAAAAGGAATCAGGAAAGTAGATAAAAAGCAGTTGTAAAAAAAAGTATTTTATTTTGTAAAGTTATATAAATTTTACATCAACTTCACATACTCACAGTTTTCTAAACATTAATATTATTGTTAATATCTACAGATGTGCTATAACATATTATTCAGTCTATTATCATGTATTGCACATTGCCCTTAATATGTATATACTTACAAATACTCCAAATTAGACATTTTAGAACGCTAGATCGAAGTCATCTATTTACTAATTCATAATTGATAGAAAATTTCATATTATATTACCCTTAGGTCACTGAAAAAAGTTTACAACAATTTGTATACTTAACTATTTGCTTATTTATTATATGAAAATGTAAATTGTTTCGTATATGTTTAGCGGTATTTTGTATTGCTGTTTATTTTTCCATATTTTGGTTGTTATGTTTATTTAAAAGTTCTTAGATTTGAAACGAAGCGCAGATGTTGAGTAAGCATAACCATCAGTTTTTTTAGAACTGGGATTTATGTAGAAATTATTGAAAATTTGATTTAATATTTTCGGTGGTAAATTTTTAGAGAAATGGGGCTAGGTATATAAAATATGCTGCAAACAAATATTCATAAAAAGCTATGGTTGTCTTCAATTTATATAAATAAAGGTTATAATTATTAATTTACTTCAAACCCCAAAAAAATCATAAAAATCGGGATATAAAAGAGGAGCATAAAGACAAATTTATAGGGCATGTGCTGTCCTTGATTTTCCCAATGTCCGTGTCTAAAAATTGGCAATTTGACATGTACGGGGGCTCTTCTATGTGCTTTCTACATCCATTGGGTCAAGAAAGTGCTTCTGTATTCCTGTAAGGGGGGTATTGGGGGACCACCTGATTCTTAGGGGGGCTGGTTTAAATGGGCCTCCATCCTGAAATTATTAAACGTAAGTCAGACAAAAAGGTTTTTGAAGCCGCAGGTGGTTATAGGTTCAATCATACAGGGTAATTGCCTAAAGCTTGCGTGCAACGTTAAATCGACAAATATTTACTTGTTTTTTTATGGGTAGATAATATTTAACAGGACAGCTACAAGTTGGCGATATACTTTCATATTGCTAAAGATTTAGGTATAAAAACATGTTAAGTATTTGTTTATACTGACCAATTAGAAGCAAACAACTTACAAAATATAAAAACCTAAAACTAGTTTAGACTTGAGCAAACAAACAATCATTTATTGATTGTAGCTTAAAGTATAAATTAAAAATAAAGTTTTGAAACAGACTGTATTCCAAAGATTGCACGTAACTTTCCGATAGCTATTTTTCTATGAAAATGGTTTCTAGTACATATATAACTCAAAGCTCAATTATATATTTTTTAACATACAAAGAATTCAAATGTGTTCCCAAAAACTCTCTACCATAATGTATTTGCTGCACTCAGACCTTTTTCAACACTTATTTACTGTTGCTGTATCCACACTTTTTGCAGATGATGAAATATTGTAGCTCTCTATATAAGACTGACAAACAAGGCAACCTCAATTTCATTTTTGGAAAAATATTTTAAACAAACAAAATGAGGTAACAATTTAAACATTTTAAACAATTCAAATTGAAAGTATCGGTTCGCTGCTTTGTTGCAGGGGTTCTCCTTCCCCTTCTGCATGACTATAACCACCCTCAATTCATAAACAAAAACAATGTAAACAAGAAAAATTTCTCGGGAACGACCCCCAAGAAACTTACGGGACCTGAGGTGCATATGGGGATTCTAGGCGGGGTAAGCAGGATTTAAAGGAGGTACAGCTGCAAAATGGGATAAAGGCGGCATATAAAGGTCCAACTAATCTGTTTTTTTCGCAGTTTTCACACATATTTCAATATCCCTATTCACTCCTGATCCGGTAGTAGTAGTATCAGTGGTGGGGAGGCCAACGCCAAGCAAGTAGGCCACCATGGGACCTTTTTGCCAAGCCCAGCAACCATGCTCTACTCCTCCTCGATTCCGTCGCCAAACCGTCTAGACCTGGAGATGAAGGCCGTGACGGTCTTCAATTGGACGGTACTTACCTGATTCCTCTGCAGAGTACTCGATCCGAACAATTCTGCTCGAAGACTCCCAAAAGCCTCGTATTCGAACAGGTAGTGGTAGGACGTTTCCTCATCCTTACCGCATTTCTGGCAAATGGGATCCCTCTCTACGCCTATCAATGTGAGGTGTCTTCTAAGGGCGCAGTTGCCTGTGAGCACTCCAAGGATGCGGCGAAGCGTAGGTCGACTGCTTCCGAGTAGCCAGACAGCTTTATCTCTGTCCGGTCCCTCCTCGAAGTCCCTTGCCTGCCTGCAGCCACCAACCGACCCCCAGTGCCTCTTCATTTCTTCCTTGGTCCACCTGTCTAAGGCGACAGAGACCGTCTTCCTACTTATACTTATCGCCGGCTCCGGGCCACAGAACGGCCGCCGGTAACCCAGCTTTGCGAGATTATTCGCCACCTCATTCCCCGCCACACCACAGTGTCCCGAAACCCACATTAGTTGTACCTCCTTTGTCCTGGATAGTCCTCTGAGGGCGTCAGCGCACTCCTGAACCAGTGTAGACCTGATTCTGGCCGCGGAGATTGCCCGAAGGACTGCCTGGCTATCCGAGCAGATGTACACACATTTCTAGGGACTCCTCTTCACATCGTGTCTATTGGCCACAGACAGGATAGCGTACACCTCTGTTTCGAATGCCGTGGTATATTCCTGCCCCGGAGGATTTTTGGTCCTCCAGCCGCGATTTGTCGGTGAAACAGACCAGGCTTGCGGGCTGGAATTCAACCTCATTTTTCCTCCACTGATCCCTACTGGGGATCCTGAGGGTGTATGGCCTAGTCAACCTAATATCATCTCGGCATCTCGCACCTTTATGGCGGAAATCGGAATTTCCTTTCCACTTCCTTGGCGACTCTTGCATGCCCTATTAGTGCTGTCTCTCTCCGCACCAGTTTCCTGTGTCTCGCATTCTGAGATGCGACGCCATCGCCTCCCTCCCGACACAGATGGGAAGCGGTGGCAGCATCAACAGAACATCTGGCGCGGCTTAGGGTGTCGTCCTAATAGCGCCTGTGATACCCAGGAATGCCAGCCTTTGGTGTTTGGCCAGCTTCCTGCTGGTAGTTTGGTTCACACCACACCACCAGACCAACGCCCCATAGAGGATTCTCGGCCTGACGATCGCAGTGTAGATTCAGTGAAGGATCCGAGGATTAACTCCCCAGGTCCTCCCTATCACTCTACGCAGCTGCCAGAGGGTCGCTACTCCCTTCCTTACAATCCGTTCTATTTGCGACCCCCTGGTCCTGTAATTTCTTGTGGACTGTTTGCAAGAAATTTTTCTTGTGGTTTGTGCATCCAGAAGGAGATCTAAGCATGTTCAAACCCCTTTAAGATTCTGATATTAAAAGACTAGTAATACTGATCCGAAAAGGCAAACTGGGTGTTTCTTTTATTTTTGCAAACATATCAAAGAGCTTATCTTTAATATCTAAGTTATTTGTCCTAGACTAATTATAAATATATAAACTTGAAAGGCGTTCTTCTCCCGTTGTGCTTGTCAGCCACGTCTGAAGACAACGTGGAGTGGTAAACGATCTTTCAACTGTGCACGCAGTTGGGGGTATCGTTAAATAATATATTAGTATTTGACGGACTAAATGGAAGAACGTTGTTTCAGGAAGTACTTCATCAATTTTCTGTTTTTCGGCGCATCCCTTATTTGTCCAAATTTCAAACCACGTTCACCATATTAGAAAATCACACTCACCTTATTGGAAAAGGTTTTATTCCACTCCTGTTTATCACACAGACCTGTCAGACACTATCGTGTGACTTTGTTTACATGAGCTCCCTCTTGAATTTGAATTTTGAATGGACTATCATATCGCGCGACTGTGAGAGGGGAAAATATCGTGCGCGCGGCGGCCAATCAGGAAAGGCCGGTCACCTAGTAATATTTAACATAATTTAATCACATGGATCACTTATCACAAGTCAGAAATAAGAAGATTGTGGATTAGGGGGGGGGGGGCAGACCCCCCCCCTCTTCCCCTAAGGTTGAACCTGGTGGGAGTGTGTTTCTATTTATCATGCGTTATATCAAATACTATATAATGACAATACAGGACACTCCGGCTGATTTCGTGTTTCAAGAATATCAGCGCCCCTAGCGGATAATACTGATGTTACGTCGTTCTAGAACGTGTAACACTAGCAATTGCTGGTGTTTAACTGTGTCTAATTAAGTTTGAGCTGTGTTTTTCACAATGAATGTTAGTGGTTGGGTGTGTGCAATCTATAATTGTTCGAATTATAACTTGCTAAATCTATCAAAGACATTTCATAGGTTTCCAAAGGATGGCGAAACGTGAATATGATTTGAAGCAGAAGACAAATTCAGAATCACTTTTATGCCAATATGTACAGTTCGCAGAAGATAATTTATTGTGTAATATTTACCATCATGTACCTATTTATAGATAAACTTCGTAAACATATAGTTGAAAGGCTTCAATCATAACTTGTCTTCCAGTGCATCAAAAAAAAAAAAGAAATATGAAGGCAACAGTTTTGCATTAATAATAAATGGTATAAGGAAACTGTTTTTCTATATTCTTCTGTGTCCTTTTTTATTTCAGTATGGCATAAATTGTCACATTTTTTCACATTTAAAATTATTTTACTTGGTAAAGGCTTTTAATTATCTTCCCAAGGCAAGTTTTTAAAGAGACAACTGGAAATAGCAGATTCAGCCCTATAATAGATTTATTCACGGAAGTAAGAGTTAGTCTCACCTTTCTTCTGCACAATTTCTTAATTATGTACTAAGTATATCAGTTACATATTTTAAAATATTAGATTAATAAGACAGTTTTCATGTAGAGATATAGCAAATTGAGTACTGTGCTACCATTTATACCTAGAACAATTATTTATAGGTAAGTACACTTGGAGAACCCAAATCACCACAACACATTTTAAAAGAACTGAAGATCGTTTCACTAACCAAGTTAGCGCCATAAGAGGATGAAACATTCTCAATACCTAAAAAAATAACATCAACTTAAATACCGGATCTCAGGTAAAGAGATCGAACCGAGATGAGACACTACTCGTAGGCAAATTCCAAAGTGTGTTGTATTTTTATCGCCGGACCAGGTCTTTGCGCTATCGCTACTGCTTTATCTAAAAAGTGTCCATCTGTAATAGTTTTGAGAAAGTTCAACGACAGCTAAATTAACAGCGGTTCCTTTGGCGGCAATAACTATATACTTATGTTATCGGTAAAAACGTGCCGAAAACGTGGGAATTTTATTAAGCAAAGCAATCGATCAAGTGACTCGTAATTGGCGCTGGTGAAGTGTTCATACATTTTTTGTTGTAACTATATTTCGCAATATATACGCTCTCGAACCCGTTTAGGTGTCCTGGTTTTCTAACATTTTTTATTAATTTCAGCCATTTTTTGTGCGTACGTATGATGTGAGTCGCTCGGGATGTAGCTTAAGGTAGTGGTTTTTTTTCTATAGACATCGAATTCTAAAGTGTCTTTATTCTTGATAACTAGTACATCTAGAAAGCGTAGTTTATTATTAAGTTCTAATTCGTGGGTAAATTAGAAATTAATAATAAACTACCCTTTCTAGATGTACTAGTTATCAAGAATAAAGACACTTTAGAATTAGATGTCTATAGATAAGAAACCACTACCTTAAACTACATCCCGAGCGACTCACATCATACGTACGCACAAAAAATGGCCAGTCTGAATTTTTTAGTAAATCGGTTAATTAATTTTCCTTTAAACAAAAGTAGATATACCAAAGAATTAAATTATATTAAGAACGTGGCCGAATATAACGGATACACTGCTTGCCTAGTGGAAAAATTAATCAACAAACAGAAAACAAAGAAAATGTTGACGGAATCAACAACGTTCAGAAGAGAAAAATCGGAAAAAAACTTTGTTTGCTTACCATTTGAACCTAAAATCACGAGGGGTCTAGACAGCATTTTTTAAAAAGTCGACTTGCAGCTAACATTTTCAACAACAAATACCTTAAAAAACTTGCTAGGCAACCCAAAAGACAAGGATAACGCGGACAAAATGTCGGGAATTTATGAAATTAGTTGTAAAGCTTGTAATCTTAAATACGTCGGACAAACAAAAAGATCGATTGGTATAAGATTCAAAGAACACAATTCCCAATTACGTTACAGTACTGTAGATAAGTCTGCCGTCGCCCGACATATTTGGGATAATAATCATCACGTTGATAATCTGAAATTAATAAAAAATGTTAGAAAACCAGGAAACCTAAACGGGTTCGAGAGCGTATATATTGCGAAATATAGTTACAACAAAAAATGTATGAACACTTCACCAGCGCCAATTACGAGTCACTTGATCGATTGTTTTGCTAAATAAAATTCCCACGTTTTCGGCACGTTTTTACCGATAACATAAGTATACAGTTATTGCCGCCAAAGGAACCGCTGTTAATTTAGCTGTCGTTGAACTTTCTCAAAACTATTACAGATGGACACTTTTTAGATAAAGCAGTAGGGATAGCGCAAAGACCTGGTCCGGTGATAAAAATACAATACACTTTGGAATTTGCCTACGAGTAGTGTCTCATCTCGATTCGATCTCTTTACCTGAGATCCGGTATTTAAGTTGATGTTAGTTTTTTAAGTATTTAGAATGTTTCATTATCTGATGACGCTAACTTGGTTAGTGAAACGATCGTCAGGTCTTTTAAAATGTGTTGTGGTGATTTGGGTTCTCCAAGTGTACTTATCAGTGCTCATCACAGGTTCCAATCTTCACTTAGTGAATTATTTATAGGTAAGTACAGATTGTAACTTAATATCCTCAGAAACAGCTCTCAGTATATTCCTATATCTACCCTTGAAATAGTAGTTTAACGACGGTTTCAAGGTAGTACTTTAAATTAAGATGAAATAAGATTATGGGTAAGAGAAATTTGCAGAATTATTCATGCTGAATTCATTTAGGTTTCAAGCTGATTGTTGATACAAATTCTATTTATAACTATATAATCAGAAAATGTTCACTGTTTTGCCATGTACAAGTTTTTATATTCATCTATAATAAACCAATTGTCTAAATTAAGAATATGCAGGTAAATATACAATTCAAATTACCCCCTCAGTTGTCAGTAGTTCACGCGAGGTGGCGCTAGTGTACGCACAAATATCACCAATGCTAAAGCATAGGAGTGTCCCGTATTGTCATTATATAGTATTTGGTTGTATTGTTTAATTAAGTCATATTGTTGTACTTTGTAAAGTGATTGATTGATAAATAAATTTACTCTTATTATTATTATCATAAATTTCAGCAAATAAGTAATAATAAAATATTTTTAATGATGATAAACAGGCGTATATTAATATCGAGTAAGCTTTAGTCGTTTCCGTGTTCATATTGGGAAATCGTAGCAATGAACAATTTATAAAAAATAACAGTGTGAAATTTTATAATAAGAAAAAAAAAGCTTTTTCTAACGGATTCCATAAATTACAAATTTTAAATAAAATACCTAACTGTGAAAAAATAATATATCATTCCAACACTGTCGAAAATGACATTAATGCGCGGTCTCAGTCTAAACTCTTTGATAAAGCATAACATTAATTTAAATCTACTTTTACTTTGATGTTATAATAAATTACTACCGTAAACTTGATACACAAGAACAAGCTAATTCTAATTCTACAACCATAACAATACTACCGTAACTCTTTCGCCGAAAGCTAATAGATGCAGGACACACACACACACACACTCGCACATTCACGTCATGCATACAAAATGATGCTAATAATGATATCAAGATGAAACATAGCATCTGAAGATCTGCTGGATGTTGTTATAAGTGGTGCGCGAGGTTTTCGTAAGAAACTTTCGCGTGGTATCCGGTGGGATCGGCGTAATAGTCGACTTTCTGCATACGTCCATCCGGTAAAAGCACATGGTAACGTCCTTTCGTACTCTTACCTTCTCTGGCCTCCTCGTGTCCGAAGTCGCTGCCTTTGTGGAAGTCCTTTACTTTGTAGCCAAATGCGTAACGGGCTGCATATTCATGGTGCTGAAAATATATTACAGGTTATTATGAGACAAATTATCAGTTTATGGTAATATCATTGCACAAGTAAATGTTGATGACCACCTTTTTTTTTCGTTTCTTAACCCTTATCTTGACAATGTCCTTAAATGTATTAATAAAATTATTTTTCATGTATTAGAGTAATAGTTATGGGTATTTAGCTCCTCTACTGTGACCAAAATTAACTAATTTGTTATTTGGCAAAATTTGGGAGTTGTATCTCTAAAGATACATTACTTGAAAGTCCCGTATTACACACTTTTAGGTCTCGTATCTTTTTTTTTTCTTTTTTTTTCCCAACAACACACCCTAAATACCGTGGGTGTCGACAATGAGGAGACGCGCCCTGTTAATTCTGGACTTGAAGGTTTGGAGGTTCGGATGAGAAGGAAAACATGTGCCGGCAAGGAATTCCACAACTTGGAAGTCCTCGGGACAAAATAGCGGGCATAACAAGATGTTCTATGTCTGGTGACCTGGGCAGTTAAAGGGTGCATTCGCTCTGTTCCCTTGGTAGATCTGTTAGGGGCAGCACGTGGAGGAACTATGGAAGAAAGCTTTTCTGAACAGTGTCCGTGCAGATATCTATAAAAGAGAGATAGGTCACCAACGGCACGTCGGTGGGCAAGGGATGGCAGCCTTTGGGTGAGGGTAGTATCACGTATATCTCTCTTTTGAATGGAGTCCAGGATAGCGAGTGTAGAAGCGACAGCAGCACCCCAGATGTGGGAGCAGTATTCAAGGTTTGGTCTTATTTGTGAAGTATATAAGGTATAGAGATTAGCTGGTTAAAAGTATTTGCGAGCCCGGAAGAGGAAACCTAATTTCTTAGCAGCCGCTTCTGAAATTGATGTGACATGTTGGTGCTAAGTGAGATTTCGATCCACACAAATGCCAACAAGTGAAAAGGACTCATTACTTTGAATAACTTGATTGTATATTGTAATGGGTCTAGGGCTGGTGTATCTCTTATGAGAAAGAAAGCAAGACTGTGATTTTGTGGGGTTGAATTGTAGAAGATTTCTATTTTTCCAGTCTAATATTTTTTGGAGATCCACGGAGATAGAACCCTCCATGAGTCTGCGATCCTCATCTAATTGGGCTAAAGAGACAAGCTTAGAATATTGTATATTTGAGTGGAGGGTGCTGTCGTCCGCGTAACTGTGAACTGGGTTGTATGTGCTAGAGAGGAGGTCATTGATGTGGAGAAGAAACAAAATAGGGGCTAAAGCTGAACCTTGAGGAACTCCTGCTATAATTGGATACAGTTTAGAGGAATAGCCATTCACGAAAACAGAAATGCTCCGGTTGGCGAATACTTGTAGTTTAAGATGCATGGGCCAAACAATCAGAGTCCTTAAAGATAGGTTAACACAGCACAAAAGTGGCATACGTTTACAAAAAAGAACTTGCGCTCTGTCAGAACATAATCTCGACACTAGCCACAATATAAATTTTACTAATGTTTCTAATTTACACTGTGAAACCTTAAGTAATAAAACAATGTGTTTAGAAGAATTTGAAATTACTTTTAACGGCAATTTAATAAACTTAAAGAAAGATAATAATTTTAGAAATCACTACTTCTATTTATATTTCCTAGACAAAAACAAAAAACAAATTCAATTAGACAATAGTTAGCTTTATATGTCAGTTTGGCACTTTTCGACTTCATTCAAATTTATTAAAAGGTTTTTTTCATGTTTCTTATTGAATAATTAGTTTAGTAAAACTCACGTTATTTGTAAGTATTTTAAACTTTTATATTTTTCCTATGTAAATTGTAAACTTCTTTCTTTCCATGTTGTAGCCTTGAGAATGGAATACATTTTTTATCGAAAGCTCGGCATATAATAAAGAGTTTTATTTTGCAACTGACGGCATTCCCACATTTTTTTGATAAATAAATAAATAAATATATATATATATATATATATATATATATATATATATATATATATATATATATATATATATATATATATATATATAAACATTTTAGCTGACCATGGAAATGGGTTCCAGAGGCCCTAATTCGCGCTCATTTGAAGATATTTTTCGAAAGTCTCACCATCGATACCTCTCTATTAAGGAATTTTTTTGATGAAAATTCACTAATAAAGCGCTCGTTTGGCTTGCTGCCGTTAAAATTTAATAGTGTCGTCTAACGTGAAAGAGCTGTCAGCTTGCATGTTGGGCCAAATTTTGGCAACCTTGAACGTAAGCATTATCTACATGATATTTTCTACCCCGTCCATCCCAGATTTGAAAAATTGCTTAAACTATTCCAATACACTCGCACTTTGTACAAATTATTGGAAATCAAATGCAGCATAACTAATAGTTGAAAGTTTCTTATTTCTCACAAGTTATTATGTTGTTAGATACGAGAATGGAAACAAAAAAACTCCGGTATCAATTACGAGCAGGCGTGTCATAATAATTATGTTAAACAGTTCACGATCATAATCGAGATTGAGGCAATATAACATAAGAGAGGAAAGTAATTACAGATGGGCACTTAATTCTAACAATAGAAAGCCAAGTCAGACACTGTTTGCGGAGACAATAAATAAATGATTGTATGCAATATAACTTTCATTGTAATACATACATACTTTAATAATAATTGCTATGTACCTGTACTTGCGCAGTGATTAGTTCTTTGATTGTTATATATTGAACGAAGATTGTGTATTTGCTACAGAGGAGGCTGAGTTGTTTCTTAGACCTGATCAATTCTGATATAGCTCCCCTATACAACTTGTAAATCATTGTTTAATAATACCCCACTATCACAAATATTCTGGTGCATTACTTATTTTTTTGACAATAAAAGAAAACTCATTTCTTAACATTATTTATTATTCAACTCATAAAAACTGTCTGAAAATACACAATATCTCTAAATCTCTAAAGCTTAATTACAATTGCAAGATTATCCTAGAATGCTACTGCATATATATTTTTGCAGAAAACTATATATAGGGTGGCGCATTGAAAAAAAAACAGACCGATTTGCGTCCAGATATTTTTTTTAAGAAACGCTGAAACACGTCAATTTTAATATCGAGGGGTACATGTTTTGACATAAAACTCAACTTTGTCACATCAACCACTAAGGGTGGTGATAACAACCCTTATATTTTAAACAGGTCGAGTGTTACATCATTTGAAAGCTCTTTTTTCTAAATTCAGCACACTATATATTTTTGAAGTTTTATCAACTTGTTTAAATATTATTCACAGTTGTGAATTCATTCATTGTGATAAGAAATGCACCAGTTAGTCAAAAACAAAACCAAACGTTCAAAAATGTTTATTCAGTTAAGTAAGTGTTCAAATTGTTGACCACCAGCTTCCATACAAAAGTACAAATTTTGTTCAAAACGAGCTCTGACATTCTGGAGCATTTGTGGACTTAATAGACGGCATTCTTCAACAATGCGTCGTCGTAATTCTTCCAGAGACCCCGTTTCTGTTGCGAAAATTCTACCCTTTAAGTGGCCCCATAAAAAGAAGTCTAAATGAGTTAAATTCGGTGATCTAGATGGCCACTCAATAGCACCTCTACGCCCAATCCATTGCTCTGGAAACTCTTTGTTCAAAGACTCCCTAACACATTGTGAAAAAAAATGCGGAGGAGCTCCATCTTGTTGAAACACAAATTGATTTTCTTGATAGCGATCATCATTTTCAACAATGTCAATTAGTAGAAGGTAAACGATATCTTCTAGTAACTCCAAATTTCGGCACTCAAATTGTTATCAAGAAACATTGGTCAGATTAAACAGTCTCCAAAAATGCCAGTCCAGACATTCAATTTCTGTGAAGTTTGAGTGGAGACACCGTGAAAATGTCTTGGATTATTATCTGCCCAATAACGACAATTATGACGATTGACTGTAGAGTTTAATAAAAACGTCTCGTCTGAAAAACAGATATTGAACAGAAAGTTCCCGTTATCAGCTACTCGTGCAGTCATAACTTCACAAAACTCCAGCCGTCGATTAAAATAATCTTCATTTAGTTGTTGTACAAGACGAATTTTATACGGGTCAAATTTATGATGCTTCAATATTTGCTGAATAGTTCTTCTTTTGATGTTTGAAACAGCGGCCAATTTTTTCGTGCTCAAAGTTGGGTCTGCAGCTATTTGTCGTAAAACTTCAATCTCAGTAGTCTCATTTCTAACCGGAAATTCACGTTCAGGATCCCGTTTTTTGTTGGCTACTGAACCACTTTGTCCAAACTTTGCAACTAACCCCAAAATGTATTTTCTGTTAACATGTCTGTTACGATGTCGTTCATTAAACAAACTTGCTGTACGGTTAGCACAGTCATCGTTTTAAAAAAAAAGGGTAATTATTTCAACTCTTTCTTCTACAGAATACACCATTGTGAAATTAATTTTCGGTAGTACTATCAAGTATCAAACCGACCAATAAACGGAAATAATAAACCGTATTTTCTCATTCCGATAAGAAATGTTCTGATAGTCAATTTTTTGTTCACAAACCAACAAAACATTGACTATCATCACATTTCTTATCGGAATCAGTAAAATGCGTTTTTGCATCTTCAACTGTGAATAATTTTTAAATGAGTTCATAAAACTTCCAAAAAAATTAGTGTGCTGAATTCAGAAAAGAAACAGCTTTCAAATAATATAACACTTGACCCATGTTCCCTATTTATAATGTTGTTATCACCACCCTTAAGGGGTTGATGTGAAAAAGTTGAGTTTTATGTCAAAACATGTCCCACTCAATATTAAAATTGACTTGTTTCAGCGTTTCTTAAAAAAAATTCTCTGGGCGCAAATCGGTCTGTTTCGTTTTCAATGCGCCGCCCTATATATATATATATATATATATATATATATATATATATATATATATATATATATATATATATATATATATATATATATATATATATATATATATATATATATATATATATATATATATATATATATATATATACATATATACAATGTGAAACACACTTATGGATTAAAATTCATTATTCGGCAAAAAATAGTTTCTGTGGAAAACACTGAGACACGCGAATTTGTCGAACATTATCTTATAATCATAGTAATCATAGTAAAAAAATTAAACTCTCATCATTTTACCCCCACCACTTTATAAAATTTTTTAAATAGCAACCCTACATTTTTTCATCATAATTAGATGGATCACATTTTTTCTGAATGCGGTCAAATGTTACAGTTTTCAATACAGGGTGGAAATTTAATACCGAAATATTAAAACTAAACAGTCCACCCAAAAATTCAAATTTCGAAAAAAAACTTAATAAAAACGTCCCTTTATTATAATAAATGTTCAAAATGTTCTCCATTCACTTGCACACAACGAAATGATTGGCTCTGGAATTCTTCCCTAACTCTGTTCAACACATCAGGTGTTACCTTCCTAATTTCTGTTGTTATTTTCATTTTCAAATCATCTAAATCAGCAGATTGCGTTTTATACACTCTGCTTGTAAGGTATCCCCATAAAAAGAAATCAAGAGGTGTAAGATCTGGTGATCTAGCGGGTCATTCTACGAAACATCTTCGCCCAATCCATCTTTGTGGAAAGACTTTGTGTAATTACTCCCGTATTTAAATGGCAAAGTGGGGCGGTGCACCGTCTTGTTGAAACAATATCCTTTCATGGGAAGGTTTCATTACATTAGCATACAATTCTGCTAATATTGGGACAACCTGTTCCCTTAGCATTTCCTAATATATTGGACCGTTTAGATTTTCTATAAAAACAGGTCCAACTACGTGATCACAAATGATACCAGCCCAAACGTTCAACTTCTGTGGACGCTGAGTGTGTGTTTATCGCATGCAGTGGGGTTTTCGGCAGCACAGTATCTGCAATTTTGCCTGTTTACATCGTCATTCAAAATAAATGTTGCTTCATCGGAAAACATAACGTCAGCAGAAGAAATAACATTTCCATGTAACATGACCAGCAGTTGTTCACAAAATTCTAATCTTCTATCAGAATAACCGTCAATTAACTCTTGAACGCGTTGTAGTTTATAGGGATGCATTTTTAGTGAATTTTTATTAAAAAAATTCACTAATAGAGAGGTATCGATGGTGAGACTTTGCAAAAATTCTTTCAAATGAGCGCGAATTAGGACCCCTAGAACCCATATCCGGGGTCAGTTTGAATTTGTATATGCTTATATATATATATATATATATATATATATATATATATATATATATATATATATATATATATATATATATATATATATATATATATTTATATATATATATATATATATATATATATATATATATATATATATATATATATATATATATATATATATATATATATATATATATATATGTATCCGTCTGATAACTCAAAAAATAATTAACCGATTTAGATGAAACTCGGCAAGTGCCTTTATTTTATTAATGGCTTGGATGAGTTGGTTGGCCAGGAAAATCGAACGGGGTTTTCCGGGAAAATTTTGAGTTTTCTTTCAAAAAAAAAATTTTTTTCCGAAAATTTCGATAAAATTTGGTCTACATATTGCTTTGGGAAATACCTAACTATGTGCCAAAATTCAGCTTTCTAGGGTTACAGAAAATTGAGCTATTCAAATTTGAAACATGTTTAATTCATAAGTATGTGGTTGCTGTTGGTTAGTCAATGCTTTTCTTATTGACTCATGAGATTCATTCATCAACCTTCCATTGACTTGTGCTTCTGCCGCTGTTACAGTCCTTTTATTTAGATCTAGAGTTGTAAAGTTTTCTGTATCATTTGGAATATAATTTGTTTGCTTTTGTTACTGACCAACAAAAGATATGATAAAATTGGACAAAGAAAGGGAATATGATATATTAACAAGGCTATTTTTGGCTCAACAGCATTTATTAGTTTTCGCAATTGTTTTTTTATCGGGTTTTGTTACTTTGACTAGACATATTTTTATTATGATTGGTACTACTAAAAGTAATTAAAGTTTGTCTCATTCAATATTAAATTTATTTTAGTGTTAAAATAGAAGACGATGTGATATGGTCCAAAATCTGATTGATATTTTGTTGGTATGTATTGTAAAAAAGCAAATTGCAGTTCAAAAAATCTAGACGCAGCAAGTGCGTTATGGTAGCCAATTTTCGTAAAAACATCTGAAATCTCAAAAAATAACAAATAATAATAATAATTTTTATTGACAAAAGACTGAGACTGGACATTGTGGCTGGAAACTGAAACAAAAAGTAGAATAACCCCAAAAACTACAACAATAATAACAGAGTTATGCGCTATCTTTTTTGATGCGTATTTCGACAACGAAGTTGTCTTCATCAGTAGCTGTAATTAACCGATTTCGATGAAACTTGGCAACTGCCTGTCTTTTATTAATGGCTTGGATGAGTTCGTTATCCAGAAAAATCAGACGGGGTTTTCCGGAAAAATTTTGAGTTTTCTTTCGAAAAATTTTTTTTTCTCCGAAAGTAACAAAGCTGTTTCAATGAAATTTACTATATATGTTGCCTCAACCTTACTACGTACCAAAATTCAACTTTCTAAGTTTAGAGAAAATTGAGTTACTCAAATTTTAAATTTTCTTTCGAAAAAAATTTTTTTCTCCGAAAATTACAAAGTTATTTTAATGAAATTTTGTGGATATCTTGCCTTAGGAAAAACCTTACTACGTATTGAAATTAAACTCTCTAAGTTTATAGAAAATTGAGTTATTTAAATTTGAAGCATTTAATAAAAATTCACTACCATAACGCACTTGCTGCGTCCCGAGTTTTTTCGTTTTTGAGACACCTTAAAACTGCTGATTAACTAACATCATTTTCACGTGCAACCTGGCGGGTAGAAGTTGTTGGTTGTCCTTGAAACGCCAATAAAATGTTGAGTTTTACATTTTCTTCGGCAAACTTGGGTCTCCTAGGCAGTGGTTTAACGTGTCCATAATATCGGAACTGTGAATGTATCTTAGACACAGTTCGCTGGGTTAGTGGGGGCAAATCTGGATGTTTTTCGTTGAATAGGTTAACAACTTGTGCCTGTGTTCTACACATATCACCATACCCAATCATCATTAATATTTTTGTTTGCAGAGTTTCAGTTAAGTATCGCATTAGTAGACCAAAAATTAATTGAAATTATCGGAACAAAGTTGCGACCAATTTATTAGGAGACCGTGCATTCAACACAATACACCAAAAAATAAAACAGAGCTGTAACATTTTACCTTTCACACTGCAAAAGTGGTAGTTAATTTTTGCAATGTGTAATTATTTTACTATGATTCTAAGATAATGTTCGACAAATTAAACTCCACGTGTCTCAGCGTTTTCCATATAAACTATTTTTTGCTGAATAATGAAATATATTCTATAAGTGTGTTTCACACTGTGTATATATATATATATATATATATATATATATATATATATATATATATATATATATATATATATATATATATATATATATATATTCTATATAACTCTGATAAAATATGTGACTAAGCTAAATAGAATATACATCTTCAACAGGAGCATCAGAACAATTCTTTCATACTTCCGAATATATTTCTTTGTGGTTATACATTTAAAACAGTGCTGCCAATTGAATCATAACTTCCACCCAGATGTGATAACCTACTCTCCTCAGAAATACATTGTCATGAAATGAATTTACGGTCCATGACTTGACCACAAAGAAAATATTCGTATCACTGTACCCATAAACTACTGAAACGTTATATTACTTGAGTTTTAATGAAAAAATGTGAATTTTCACAAAATCACCCCTTATTTATCCCCTACCCCCTGAAGCGATCTTACCCAAAAAACAATTCGAAGCGTTCCTTTGTCGGGTGCTAACTGGATACCAGATTTGAAGCTTGTATCCTAGTTTGTACGAAAGTTATTGCGCCCACTAAAAGACGTACAGACCGATAGACCGACTGACCGTCAGGCAAAAAATATTTCGTTCCAGAATCAAGTTTTCTATATGCATTGCGACTTTTTAGGCTGTTTTAGCAAAACAAAATTTCGAAATTTTTGTCACCGATATTACACCCCATACATTCAACGCCAAATTTAATTTCAGCACAGAATACCAGATGTTTGATGAAATTGAAAGTTTTCATGTTTTCTATGTTTTGAGACTTCTTACGTCGCTTTAGCAAAAAAATTGGAAACATCTATCGCCCAAATATGGGTGAAGAAATCACTCCCCACACATTCAAACCTTAATTTAATTTCATCACGAAATACCAGATGTTTGATGAAATTGAAAGTTTTCAGGTTCTCTATGTTTTGAGACTTCTTACGTCGCTTTAGCAAAAAAAAATGGAAACTTCTATCACCCAAATATGGGTGAAGAAATCACTCCCCACACATTCAAACCTTAATTTAATTTCATCACGAAATACCAGATGTTTGATGAAATTGAAAGTTTTCAGGTTCTCTATGTTTTGGCACTTTTTACGCCGCTTTAGCAAAATCAAATTCTGAAATTTCTATCACCGATATTTCACCCCCCACACATTCAACCCCTAATTTAATTTCAGCACAGAATACCACATGTTTGATGAAATTCAAAGTTTTCAGGTTTCCTATATGTTTTGAGGCTTTTCAGGCTATATTCCAAGCCTGTCTCTTTAGCCCAATTAGGTGAGGATCGCAGACTCATGGAGGGTTCTGTCTCTGTGGATCTCCAAAAAATATTAGACTGGAGAAGTAGAAATCTTGTACAATTCAACTTCACCAAATCTCAATCTTGCTTTCTATCTCATAAGAGATACACCAGCCCTAGACCCATCACAATGAACAACCAAGTTATTCAAAGTAATGAGTCATTTTCTCTTGTTGGCATTTCTGTGGATCGAAATCTTAATTGGCACCAACATGTCACATCAATTGCAGAAGCGGCTGCTAAGAAATTAGGTTTCCTCTTTCGGGCTCGCAAATACTTTTCACCAGATAATCTCTATACCTTATATACTTCACAAATAAGGTCAAACCTCAAAGACTGCTCCCACATCTGGGGTGCCGCTGCCGCTTCTACACTCTCTATCCTGGACTCCATTCAAAAGAGAGCTATACGTCTCATCGGTGACCCTACCCTCACCCAAAGGCTGCCATCCCTTGCCCACCGACGTGCCGTTGGTGACCTCTCTCTCTTTTATAGATATCTGCAGGGGCACTGCTCAGAGGAGCTTTCCTCCATAGTTCCCCCGCCTGCTGCCCCCAACAGATCTACCAGGGGAACAGAGCGAATGCACCCTTTTACTGTCCAGGTCACCAGACTTAGAACATCTTGTTATGCCCGCTCTTTTGTCCCGAGGACTTCCAGGTTGTGGAATTCCTTGCCGGCACATGTTTTTCCTTCTCCTCCGAACCTCCAAACCTTCAAGTCCAGAATTAACAAGCTGCCTCTTTCCTCCTTGTCAACACCCACGGTACGATAGTATTTAGGCTGTAAGCCCTCGTGGTGTGTTGTTGAAATTAAAAAAAGGCTGTTTTAGCAAAAAAAAAAACGAAATTCATCACCGGTGTTCCATCCCCACACGAAGATATTACTCGAGTTTTTGTCGCCGATGCCATACTTTCAATACGTTGTGACGATGTGGAAGTAAAACGTATACTTAATCAAATTCAAGCACATTCTATACTTATTGCATTCATCCAACTACCTCTAAGTGGTCATTGAACTGCTTGCGTAGAAAATAAAAATGAATGTAAGAACAATTTTAATGTCTATCTGTCAGGAAATTATTGTAAAGTACCATTCTATACAGCAGCTTATAATAAACTGTAGGAGTGACTAATAATGCCTTGTTGATCCGCTAATTCTCTTTTAACTACCTGTTTTGTTAGCACTATTTTTATATTATATAACATATTACGGAACTGAAGGTGCCTATATTCATTTAATAGATCCGCAAATACAACTAACAATTAGATTCAGAAAACAGTTAACTGAAAAGATAGGACTTAGTAAGAACAAGCACAAAGGAAAGCATTTGGAATTATAGATTTTCGTTAGTGAGGTAATAGCTAACAAATAATTTGTGCAAGTCCGGTTATAACAAAAATCTTATACGTTCAATACATACATTGAAGTCATAATATTATTTTAACAATAATTGCATTAGATATCATGTAATTAAGGAATTTGAACTTATAGCCTTTGATAGGCTATTTGATATACAGTATGTCCAACATAGGGAGTGCCACCATTGGAATCTCCAAAACGGTAGGGAAGGAATTCTACAACTTGGAAGTCCTCGGGACAAAAGAGCTAGCATAACAAGATGTTCTATGTCTGGTGACCTGGACAGTAAAAGGGTGCATTCGCTCTGTTCCCCTGGTAGATCTGTTGGGGACAGCAGGTGGAGGAACTATGGAAGAAAGCTCCTCTGAGCAGTGCCCGTGCAGATATCTATATAAGAGAGAGAGAGAGAGAGAGAAAGAGGTCACCAACGGCACGTCGTTGGACAAGGGATGGCAGCCTTTGGGTGAGAGTAGGGTTACCGATGAGACATATAGCTCTCTTCTGAATGGAGTCCAGGATAGCGAGTGTAGAAGCGGCTGCGGCACCCCAGATGTGGAAGTGAAAAGGACTCATTACTTTGAATAACTTGGTTGTTCATTGTGATGGGTCTAGGGCTGGTCTATCTATTATGAGATAGAAAGCAAGACTGATATTTGGTGGCGTTGAATTGTACAAGATTTCTACTTCCCCAGTCTAATATTTTTTGGAGATCCATAGAGCAGAACTCTCCACGAGTCTGCGATCCTCATCTAATTGGGCTAAAGAGACAGGCTTAGAATATTGTATATTTGAGTGGAGGGTGCTGTCGTCCGCGTAACTGTGAATTGGGTTGGATGTGCTAGAGAGGGGGTCATTGATGTGGAGAAGAAACAAAGTAGGGGCTAAAGCTGAACTTTGAGGAACTCCTGCATTAATTGGATACAGTTTAGAGGAATGGCCATCCACGACAACATAAATGCTCAGGTTAGAGAGTAAATTGGCAGTCCAGGTACAGAGGTGATAGCTAACAAATAATTTGTGAAAATCCTCCGGTTATAACAAAAATCTTATATGTTCAATACATACATTGAAGTCATAATATTATTAAAGAATTTGCACTTATTGCATTGTATAGGCGATTTGATATACAGTATGTCCTAGATAAGGAGGGCCACTATTGAAATCTTCAAAACGGTAGACAGGCTTGGTTAAATAGTAGAAAGGTGCGCACTCAAAATTTCAACAAAATGGCAGTTAGACACCACCAAAAATTTTTTGGTTTGTGAGATATTTTGAAAAATTGGGATTTTTCGATTTTACGTATTATTATTTTTTGGCCTTACTGGTGTACCCACACATTGGCGTATGACAGTTCTCCACAGCAACTTTTCATTTTCTTCAACGTAGCATTGCTAATTTTTTAATCCGACGTTTCGTCTTTGCGGAACCACCATCAACTTTTTTTTAAATACGTTCCTCATTTTCTAATATCATATTCTGAAAGCCCTTTTTATTTCAAATTCAGCGATGTGTCACACTTTGTGGTTTAATACCATTTTAATCTTTCTTTCGAGTTTAATCAAGAGAATTCCTATTACGGACCTGTACATGACTTTTAGACTTAAGTACTAAACAACTAGCTATATCAATTAACACTTTATGTCATTTAGGCGTTTAACAATAATCCGATGGATGAAGCGAGGCAATAATTTAATGGAATAAACACTAAAATGTCTAACCGCCATTTTGTTGGGCTTTTGAGTGCGTAACTTTTTTTCCATTTAACCAAGTCTGTATCGGCTACCGTTTTGAAGATTTCCATAGTTGCTCTCTTTGTCTTGGATACGCTTTATATATGTATAGAGATACATTGACCAGCAAAACACCAAAAAACTCCAGAGGCAGCAAATGCGTTATGGTAGCGATTTTTTGAATTCTCATAAGAATGGGTAACCATAAGATAAAGTTTAGTGAAATAGTACTAGCCAAAGCCGACGCACTTGCCAGGAGGCGTGTCAGGGTGGATAAAATCGGACCGGAATCGATGCTGGGGATATCTTTATGCACAGCAAAACGCACCTTAGCACCTAGACAGAGGGAAAGACAATCAAACAATGGCAAAATCCATCAGGATTAGCACACTCTAAGATCTTCATTAATGGCCTTTTGGAGGTAAGGGGTAAAAAACTTCTAGTGTTGAACAGGCAACAACTGGGAAATCTGATCGAACAGTATACAGAACACTGCTGTATCACCACATACACAGAATTGGGCTACGACAAGAAACCGAGTTCGGGCTGTGGATGGAAAGTAACGAAACAGTAGAGCACGTGCTGTGTTGCTGTCCTGCTGCGGACCAGACAAGACAAGATTTTGGGAAGAGCCAAATTGTTCTAGAAGATCTGGAACAACCTTCGCCCTCAAAGTTAACGCCTTCTGTAAGAGACTGGACTTAATCAGTGAAATATAAGATAATTAGCCGTGAGCCAGGATAGACCTTAAGGTCACAGTGGAGGGAATGAAATGGACCACTCACAAGGTAATCTAATCTAACCTATATTAAGTTGAAGTTAGTGTAAGGAGAGGCATGTATGTGGAGGTGTATGAATGTGGAAGAAACGAAAATGCATGGAGAAATATTGTTACGAAATAGCGTAGGCTTTGTGATGTGTCTACCTCTTTATGGGTATGGCGTGGCAGGAAGTAGTAGTGGTAGTAATAGTAATTAAAAAACATTGTTATGTAAAACATGTTTTGTGAGCAACCCAAAAATACTGTCATTTCCAGTTGAGGCCCACATAACATTACAAATAATTTTTGCGGTAGACTTGAAAATTTATAGTCCTTTGTGATACATTTTTTTGCTAAACTCAGACATTTTAGAATTTTTGGCAATAGGTATGTGTGAATCTAGAACGATTTTATAAACATAATTACTTCATAAAGCCGTTCATTACTTTGATTTTGGTGCATATAGTCCTAGCTGTAAAACAGACTTATTTGAATAACCAGCACGTTCCGTTTCTGTATAAATTTCAAAAATGTTTAACGAAAGAAGTTATCTTTGTTATTAGTACAAACTTATTGTAGAATTTTCTAATAGACTTTAAAGGCTGGGCGCAGCAAGTGCGTTATGGTAGTGAATTTCCAAAAAAATGCTTTAATACCAAATAGGTATGTCTTTTTTAAAGAAAGCAGCCATCAAATTTGGTTACCTATACAACCTATATAGCGGTTTCTTTTTTTTTCTTTTTTTTTTCCGGAGAATAAAATTTATTGTCTGCAAAAGAAGCCTTTATATATTTAAATATATCTATCCCAGACTCTTTAACGTTTAGAAGTGAAGTACATCCATTTTCCGAAAATAAACTAAAATTGTTTCTGAAAAAAGTGGTTTCCTAGCCAACAAATCTTGGGTCAATAATAAACAGTGCTGCAAATTGAATCATAACTTTCACATAGCTGTGATCATTTATTCTTTTCAGAAAGACATTATCATCGAATATATTTAGGGTCCATGACATTACCACAAAGAAAATACTTGTATTCCTGTACCCATAAACTTTTGAGGCTTTATTTTACTCGAGTTTTATTGGAAAAATGTCAATTTTCACCAATCTCCTACCCCCAGAAGCGATCTTACCCAAAAACAATTCGCGATTTTTTTTATTTTTGTCGCCGATTCGATACTTCCACACATTGTGACAATGTGGAATTAATGGAGTTAGTGAAATTCGAAGCATTTGTGAAATTCGCTACCAAAATGCACTTGTTGTGTCCCAAATTTTTTTCTTAGAAACATGCATTATATTCCGATGGAAAATGCAATGATATAAGGGGATATAAAAAAATTATATCACCAAGGACTTATGGGCCACGCTGTGATTCTAGAAATAACCATAAGATGCAGCTCAAACACCCAACAATTAACGTATACAATGTTTTCTAGTATCTTGTATCTTGTATCTGTATGTGTAAACAGATAAAAACTTAAATCAACCCCGGATGTGGGTTCAAGCGAACCTAGTTTGTGCTTATTTGAAGAAATCGTTTCAAAATTCGAATGTTGCGGTATTATCATGGAGAAATTTTTCCACGAAAATTCGCTACAAATTTAACTATCAAACCATAAACTCTATAACTTAAACTACTGCCAAAAGCAAGTAGTAAATTGGAACATATATATATATATATATATATATATATATATATATATATATATATATATATATATATATATATATATATATATATATATATATATATATATATATATATATATATATATATATACAATCCCCGTCTGAAATCCCTCCCCCCTCTAAGTTTTGAACCACCTGGTATGTCGCAACAAGATTTAGAAGGGTCAAATAAGATGTTCAACCTTACGATTTTATGAAAAAAGGACAGCTGGAAGTTTAAAAGTATGGACGCAGCAAGTGCGTTATGGTAGTGAATTTTCATATAAATGATCTGGCACCAAATATTTTTTTATAACTGTTTTCCTTGTAAACAGAAATATGAGTTTTGGTACATAGTTTCCTTTTAATATCGTAAACTTACGTACCAAATTTCGTTACCATAGCTTTTCGATTTTTTGAGATACAAAATTTTTCCGAAAGAAAACCCAAAATTTTACAGAAAAACCTGGTCCAATTTTCCTGGCTAACGAACTTATGCAAGCCACTTACAAAAGGAAGGAATGTGCCACATTTTATCAAAATAGGGCTATTCTTGACCTGACCTGACCCCGGATATGGGTTCTTGGGGTCCTAGTTCGCGCTTATTTGAAGAAATGTTTTCAAAATTAACAAGTCAAGATCTCCCCATATGTGAAAGTTCACTAAAAATGGCGGAGAGGCGCCATCTTGAATTACTTTTTAAATGGAACATCCAGTGTATTATTCTGCCTTCGAAATCTACTCATAATTCTGTTCGTTTTTCTTAGATACACTTTTTCCTAAATTTGATCGTTTGCGAAACATTAACGTTTTAAAAGTGACATTTCGAGTTAAAGTGAAATATGGTTTTAACTAAAAACCAAAATGCATATTTCACTTTAACCCGAAATGTCACTTTTAAGACGCTAATGTTTCGAAAACCATCAAATTTAGGAAGAAAGTGTATCTAAGAGAAATGTTCAGAATTATGAGAGGATTTCGAAAACAGAATAATATATGGGGTGTTCCAAAACTTAGTAGGGGGAAAACCGACTTTAGACGAGTATATATATATATATATATATATATATATATATATATATATATATATATATATATATATATATATATATATATATATATATATATATAAGACTTGAAACACCGACCCCGGTTATGTGTTCTAGGGGGTCTAGTTTGCCGTCATTTGAATAAATATTTTCAAAATTCAAAAGTCGTGATCTCCTCATTAGTGATTTTCTAATAAATCTACTCATTTCATCATCACACGTTAAATCAAACCGTCTGATAGATATAGATATTCAATATTCAGCAACGCCACTTTTATCGTTATGTCACTAGGTTTCCAAACAGTAATTTTAGTGTACAATTTAACAATTATATCGATACAAATTAAAACAGGTAATAAAAGCTAAACAATATTAATTTAAACACTCCCGTATTTTTATCAAACAATGACCATTAAATAATATAAATAAACACAGCTCATTTATTTTACACTGTGCCTACATCGTTTATGGCATTTTTTCACAGCAATACAGCCACTTTTACTTTCTGACAATTAAACGATTTTACAAGTGATGTGTATGATGTGAGTGAATTTTATGGAACACTGAGTTGATTTTGTTTCTTATCTTAGCTAATCTATGTGGTGTTCCACGTTTATGACCACCAGTGCGATAATTATGCGGTTTATGTTTCTTATGAGGTGGTTTTCGATTGTGTTTATGTGGATGTTTGTTAGAGAGAGGTGATTCTAAACTATGCTGACCATTTAAATTATTGATCACTATTATATTCGATGGGTTTTTATTACGTTCGGCTGGCGATTCTTCTATCACACTTTCATATGAGGGAAAGGTCCCAGATGACGTCAAGGCAATAGAAGGATCGAAGCTATATTTTGCTGCATCACTTTCAAGAGACACCTCACCAACTGCATTAGGATAAGGTGCATCAAAAAACGGTTTATGTTTATAGACTGGCTTAAAAGAATGGAAATGATTGCTTGAATGGCTTATTGGTTGGTGCACCGGGAGATTTACAGCGAGTGAAGGTTTTTGCTTACATTTGCAGCGCCTTTTAGGTGTAATTTTTAGAGGAAGAGCCTGTGCTCTATTTGGCGCCTCAGAAAAACCAATAAAACTCGGCGATTCTATTCCTTCTTTATTTATATAGTGGTGTTTTTCTGTTGAGTAATCATATTCGTAATCATAATCTTTGTAGCTTTCAAAATCAGATATAATTTCTTTGTTGTTATCACCAGAAGGGTCGTAATCTTCATCTGGATATGCTTGATCATAGTTTAAGCCTGTAACATCTCTTTGTAATCGATTTACACATCTGCATGTACGTTTGGGGTGTGAAAATTTTAAAGGCAAAGGTGTCAGTGAATTTAAACTTTCTTCTACATTCAAATTAGTGTTTTTAACATTTGTGTGCGTAAATTGTAATAGATTGCTATCTGTAGAACTGTTTAGTTCTGCTGATGACACAAAATGATCGCTACTGTTTGAAATATTATCTTTAACATCATCGTCAACATACGACAAGTTGTTATCAGCGTTGCGTTTTACGATTTCTCGTTTGTATGCATCATGATTAATTAGGTATTGTGTTAGTTTGTAAGGCGTCACACATAAAGCACATAATAATAACTCTCTTGTCTCGTCTGGATTACTTAAAGAGTGAAACATTTCAAAAAGAAAAATACTACAATTAGGAGCTAATTTTTCAATTACGAATTTAACAGTATCGTTCGAATGTATCATATTCTTATAATCATTACACATTTTACAATATTGTTCAACAAAGTATAATGAAAATGCTACATTTGATTTTGAATTACTTACATCTTGGTGCTCTTCTCTCTTAACTTGTTTCGCATCGAATGGCTTCGCATTTGAATTGAAGATAACTTCTTGATACGCACTTGGGGTAACTTGACGCCCCTGCTTTGGGGAATGTGGTTTCGTAAAGGACTGGCGATGTTTAGTTTCTTGTTCTGGCCTGAATTTAGTTGGCTGTTTTGGTACCGTAATCAATGGATGACTTTGATGAAAAGAATAAGTCATAACAGGATTATGTTGTTGGATATTGAAGTTGACTTTTTGAGCTTGTGCAATGTTATTACTTTGCATATGTTCTAAAACAGCTCGTTGCGCATGGAGTAAATTAAGCGCTTGATTAGAACCCTTCGACCTATAAGGTACAATTACGTGCTCGGTGTTTTGACTAGAGAACTGCTGCTTGCTTGTATTGGCACCATTGTTAGTAAAAGAACCGAACTCTTTGGGTTGTTGTTGTATTTGTTTGTTGGCTAAAGCATCCTGAGACGTAAACTGAATCGTTCCACTGTGTTGCTGAAATGGTGTTGGCGCTTGTTGAATTTTCTTAGAAACGACGTCAGATAAAGTTGGAAGCTGCTGCCGGAGTTGCGGTACTTGCTGAAGAGGCTCAGCTATCAGTGGTAGTGCTTGAGGTTGATGTGCTTGAATTGGTACGTTGACCAGTGTTATTAATGGATTTTGGCTAGCTTCCACCAAGTTGTGATTGAAAACAACCGGTTGGGTGTGATGCATACCATGATTTTGGGCTTCAATTTGAGCTAAAGCTTCTCTTTCAGCTTGTTGTTGAGCAGCTATTATAGCCATATGTTGAGCTTCTACGTGAGCTATAGAATCTTGTTGTGCCTGAGCTAGAACAAAGTTTGCCTGCGCTGCAGCTGAAGCGTCAAGCTGAGCTTGAATTTTTGCTAAATCTGAACTCTGATACGCCACCATCGGCGACTGTGAATTTTGATTTGCCTTGGCTAACTCATTAGAAGATACAGAAGACACTTGGTTGGAGGATGATGTTTTTTCAGATCCTTGGTTTGTATTTATCTTAACTTCTCCAGTGTTTAATTGAAAAGGTCGAGGACCCTGAATGACTGGATTTCTTGCATTTTTATCTGGTTGGTTTAGTAACTGCTGCAACCCATACAACTGTTCCTGTGGATTCTGGCCAAGCAAAGCATTAAGAGCAACAAGATCGCCTTGTGGTCTTTGTTGGTTTTGATGAAAATGTACTGAAGAAGAATCTAAACCAAGCGCACTTTGAGGTACGTAAACAATTTGAGCGACAGTGGCGACATCTTGTCTGTTAGATGACGCAGTACTTTCATTTGCACTCTTGTCCATTCTGTCACTAACTTCTTGACTGGTAGAGCGTTTATTATTTGGAATTGTTTCAACTTTTTGCCACGTTGTCGCATTTCTTGGCGCCTCTTTCTTTGGTCTGGTGTATGAATTTTTCATAAGGTCAATCTGATTAACTAGCCGCTCGATTTCAGCCGAATCTTCTTCTTCCTTGTCATAGTCGGAGAAATTTTGTTTTGTTAATGGTCGATGGGTTATCTCAGGGTCAGATATACGCCATTTCTGAGAATCCAGCTGTTGTAGATTTTTACCAGCGTTAACTCTTATTGAGGGATTGTTTATTTCCACATTTTCTACACTTTCTACGACTGGCGGCGACAATACCACTATATCTTGGTTTTCCAAAGGGGCTGCTGTGTCGTTTAAAATTATTTCCCCAGAATTTTCTACTGCTGGTGTAGGTGATGATATCACTTTTTGGTCCTGTGCAGAACTGTCTCTTTCATTTATGACATGACCTTCTGTATTTTTCCAGGTTCTATTTACGTTTTTTGCAACTGCTTGTTGTTGTTTGGCATATCGTAGCTTGAGAGGGTCTTGTTGTGCGGTGTCGTCATAACTGAAAACATGCTGTTCATATTTGGGTCCCTTTTCTTCAGCGTCTAGGTTAGATTGTCTAGGAAGTCTTACATTTTCAGTTGGATTAACAGAATTGTCTTCATAGACTGCTGGGACATTCTCAATACAGATAGCTAATGTAGCCAATGCTAATACTAGTATCTGAAACAAATACAAACGTATATAGATATATACTAGGAATTTTCTAATTTAAATCCTAATTTAAACTGGATCCAGATTAAAAGTATCTACATCTGGATTTAGTACGCAAGAGTTTTACCAAGTAAGAGGGACAACAAAATAAATAATGAATTTTCTAATTTTCTAATAAAAAAAAGTCTGGACATAGCAAGTGTGTTATGGAAGTGAATTTTTATAAAACTGTTTTTTAATAGCAAACATGTGTCTTTTAGTGAATTTTTATTATAAAAAATTCACTAATAGAGAGGTATCGATGGTGATACTTTGCAAAAATTTTTACAAATGAGCGTGAATTTGGGCCCCTAGAACCAATATCCGGGGTCAGTTTCGATTTTTTTATGTATATATATATATATATATATATATATATATATATATATATATATATATATATATATATATATATATATATATATATATGCATTCAACCGATAACTCAAAAAATAATTAACCGATTTTAATGAAACTCGGCAAGTGCCTTTCCTTTATTAATATCTTGGATGAGTTCGCTATCCAGGAAAATCGGACAAGGTTTTCCAGGCAAATTTTAAGTTTTCTTTCGAAAAAAAAATTTTGCTTTGGGAAAGACCTAACTATGTACCAAAATTCAGCTTTCTAGGTTTACAGAAAATTAAGCTATACAAATTTGAAACATTTATTTTTAGTATCACCGCTTTTTATTGACAATGGTAACAACTGGTTTATAGGTATATGAGATCCAGTATGTCTGAGTCGTTACCTAGCAACGGAACATTTGATGTCATTACGCATGTCAGTTACACGCTGTAACTGACGTTTATCGCTTATTATTAGATCGTTCATCTGTTTTCAATTTCAGTTGACAAATTATTTGTGTTGTTTGGGAATTTTAATAACCAAGTGCAAATTATTCCTTTACGATTTTATTAGTGTTAGTGGGTGGAATAAACAGTGTTTGTTTTGTTTTGTAAGCAGATATAAAGGATCGAAGTTTTACAAAAAGGCCTGATATGTAACGGGTTATTTATTTTCTCTCTGATGCTTTGGCGGTAGTTTAAGTTCAGTTTATGGTTTAACGGTCCATAATTTTTAGCTAATTTTCGTACAGAAAATTGGTCACTGGGGAGACCGCGACTTTAGAATTTTAAAAAGGTTTCTTCAAATGAGCGCAAACTAGGCCCCCTAGAATCCATATCCGGGTTTACGTTCAGTTTTTATCTGTTTACATATATACAGGGTGACGCATTTCTACGGTAAAGCTCAATATAATTATTATTATACAAGAGACGAGAAAAAATTGTATAAGTTAATTATGGGGTGCCCTACAATTTTTTTTCGAACACCCTTACCTTATTGCATTTTTAATCGAAATATGTTTGCAAGAAAAAAATCGAGACGCGGTAGGTGTGTTTTGGTAGCAAATTTTCATTAAATGCTTCAAATTTCAATAACTCAATTTGCTATTAACCTAAAGTTTATTGTCAGAAAATGTTTGTATATAGGTTATACCGGTAACCAAATTGATGACTGCTTGCATTAAAAAGACATACTAACTATTTAAAGCATTTTTATAAAAATCCAGTTCCATAACGCACTTGCTGCGTCCAGAATTTTTATGAAATCAAATATCAAATTTGGTTACCAGTATAATCTATATTATAATAGAAACAATGTAGCATATTTCATTAAAGTAAGTTTATTGTTTAAAAAGGTACAAAAGGTACATAAACTTCTAAAATCTTTCCGAAAAAAAATTGTTTCTTAGCCAACGAATCTTAAGTTAGATGCAAATTGATTAATTGAAATTTAAAGCATTTAATGAAATATTGCTACCAAAACGCACTTTCTGCGTCCCGAATTCCTTTTCTCACAAAGATATATTATATGTCGATGAAAAAAAGGTGTTCGTTTTATAAAAAGAAAATTTGTATCACCAACGACTTATGGACCACGCTGTGATTATAAAATTAATTTTATAAGACGTAGCTCAAGAGAATCTATAATTAACATAGGTATAAAAAATTTTCTCGTATCTTGTATATTAACGGATATATTCAGCTTTTATCTGCGATAATTCCCTAAAAATTATAAACTATTAAACCATAAACTCTAACTGCCAAAGCATCAGAGAAAGCGCCTATTTGAAATGAATTTTCTGGAAATATTTGACTAAAATTCATTAAAGTCTGGACGCAGCAAGTACATTACGGTAACGAATTTTCATAGAACTGTTTTTAATGTTAAATTTCTTTTTTTTTTTTAGAAAGAGATGTATTTTAGTAGATAGTGTAATCTTTATAGTAGAGACAATGTACCGTATTTCATCAAACAAACTTTTTTTGAAAAAGTACAAAAAAATTTCGAAGATAAATTTAAAATAAAAAAAAACAAGCCTGACTTTCCTGGCGAGCAAACCTATCCACGTAATTTACACAAACACTACACCAGCCAAGATAGATACAATTATTCACAGAAAGCTTTTTGACATAAATTTAAAAAAAATGTTTACATGCAGATTTGTAAACAATCTGTTTCAGGATAATTCCCCACTTGTTTTTACAAAGATTCACTGAGTCATTTTAGAACGTCCTGTATATGGCATCTCGATTTTTGTGTGTTAATAATGTAACTGAAAGCCTAATTAAATGCTCCATTTTAATTGGACTCTGATTTCCATTGCTAAAAACGCCGTGTCACAATTTTTGATATGTCCCGAAATAAGTACATTTGGAGAACCCAAATTACCACAACACACTTTAAAAGACCTGACAATCGTTTCACTAAGCAAGTTAGCGTCATCAGAGGATGAAACATTCCAGAATGTCATATATATATATATATATATATATATATATATATATATATATATATATATATATATATATATATATATATATATATATGAAACTGACCTCGGCTATATGTTGGATCTCCTTACTACAAAACCTAAATGCTATAAGACATCAGTCACCGCCTCATTTGGTCGCTCAGACCACCGAATGGTCACTGCTTCCTGCGCAATGTAACCCGAGATCACACACTCATCACACCGACGTATCGTTTGGCACCACAACTCCGCGAACTGGGAAGATATGAGGGATTACTTTTCTGTCTGTCTGCTTCTCTCACCCTGACCCCTCTGATATCTCACAAAACGTCACGAAAATCATCAAAGCTGGCATGGAATTATTTATTCCACGTACACTGAAAACCTCTTCAGCCACTCCAAAGACCTGGTTCTCTAAATCCTGTGACAAGGCCAGACTTGAAAAGGTCAAAGCTCACAAAACGCTTTTACACCATCCAAGTCAAGAAAACCGTTAAACATTTAACGACGCAAGAAACGCATTCTTTTTGAAGCAAAAAACTCGTTAAATAACCACATCAAAACCAAAGCCCTCTCAAGCTCCAACGGCAGCAAACCATTCTGGACTCTTACTAAATCTATTGCGAATAATTTCTGCAAGAGCACGTTCCCACCTCTTGTTTCAGGGGATGACATTTTTTCTACCATCCTGGGCAAGGCTGAACTTTTTGCCTCGTTGTTCGCCGGCAATGCTACTCTCAACCCACCTGCAAATGTTCAACCACCAACAGTCCCCAATGTCGCGCATAAAATGACCGATATCCTTTTCAAAACTAAAAAGGTACGAAAGATGCTCTCTTCTCTTAATACCAGGAAAGCCCCTGGCCTTGACGAGATCCCAGCAATTGTTCTCAAAAAATGCGCACCAGAACTTGCTCATGTCCTGACTTGTCTGTTTCAGACATCTTACAATAGAAACATATTCCCTAGTAACTGGAAAACTGCTCGAGTACAGCCCGTCCCCGAGAAAGGATCCAAAGCGCTTCCTAGCAACTACAGGCCTATTTCTCTCATTTTAGTCGCCTCTAAAGGGATCGAAAAGTATATAAACACCGAATTACTAAAATTTCTTGAAAAGCGCAGTCTAATCCAAGACAGGCAGTATGGATTCCGTCAGCGCAAATCAACTGCCGACCTCCTTTCCTTTGTCACCCATTCTTGAAGCAAGTCCATGGAACTACACGGTGAAACCCAGATTGTCGCTCTAGACATATTCAGAGCGTTCGACCAGGTCTGGTACGCAGCGCTGCTTAAAAAACTTCCGGCCTATGGTCTACCAACAAAACTCTGTACCTGGACAGCAAATTTCCTCTCCAACGGGAGCATTTCTGTTGTCGTGGATATCCATTCCTCTAAACTGTATCCAATTAATGCAGAAGTCCCTCAAGGTTCAGCTTTAGCCCCTACTTTGTTCTCATCATCAGTGACCTCCTTTCCAGCACATCCAACCCAGTTCACAGTTACGCGGATGACAGCACCCTCTACTCAAATATACAATATTCTAAGTCTGTCTCTTTAGCCCAATTAGATGAGGATCGCAGACTCATGCAGGGTTCTGTCTCTGTGGGTCTCGAAAAAATATTAGACTGGGGAAGTAGAAATTTTGTACATTTAAACCCCAACAAATCTCAGTCTTGCTTTCTATCTTATAAGAGATACACCAGCCCTAGACCCATCACAGTGAACAACCAAGTTATACAAAGTAATTAGTCCTTTTCACTTGTTGGCATTTCTGTGGATCGAAATCTCAATTGGCACCAACATGTTACATGAATTGCAGAAACGGCTGCTAAGAAATTAGGTTTCCTCTTCCGGGCTCGCAAATACTTTTCACCAGCTAATCTGTATACCTTATATACTTCACCAATAAGGCCAAACCTCGAATACTGTTCCCACGTATGGGGTGCCGCTGCTGCTTCTACACTCGCTATCCTGGACTCCAATCAGAAGAGAGCTATACGTCTCATCGGTGACTCTACCCTCACCCAAAGACTGCCATCTCTTGCCCACCGAGGTGCCGTCGGTGACCACTCTCTCTTTTATAGATATCTGCACGGGCACTGCTCAGAGGGGCTTTCTTCCATAGTTCCTCCACCTGCTGCCCCGAATCGATCTATCAGGGAAACAGAGCGAATGCACCCTTTTACTGTCCAGGTCACCAGACATACAACATCTTGTTACGCCCGCTCTTTTGTCCCGAGGACTTCTAAGTTATAAAATTCCTTGCCGGCACATGTTTTTCCTTCTCCCCCGAACCTCCAAAACTTCAAATCCAGAATTAACAAGTTGCCTCTATCCTCCTTGTCGACACCCACGGTACGATAGTGTTTAGGCTGTGAGCCCTCGTGGTCTGTTGTTGCAATAAAAAGAAATTAAAAAAAGTAAGATAGTTACCATGGTATAAGCCTTGTGCCCCTGGTGTTTCTAAAAAACAATATTGGTTTTAGATCTGTGTTTCTCAATTTTTTCTTTTGAACGTTACTGTGTGTTTTATAATTGGTTTTTTTGCCTTTATGTGTTGTTTAAGGAAAAGTTGACTCAATTGATATATGATTGTATGCGTTATGTTATTTTTAATGCTAATCTGTAGATGTACATGAACATACCTGTGTCATTTACCTGACATTAACCTGTTTCATTGTTAATATATACACTATAAATTATACATTATTAGTGAATTTTCATTAAGAAAATTCACTAATAGTGAGGTATCGATGATGAGACTTTCCGAAAATTTCTTCAAATGAGCGCGCATTAGGGCCACTGGAATACATTTCCATGGTCAGTTAAAATGTTTATATATATATATATATATATATATATATATATATATATATATATATATATATATATATATATACATAATTTTTTTTTCTGAAAACCTTTTGTTACTGTAATGAAATTTGTAACACAATTTTTGTAAAGACACCTGCAGTAGTTACATATTATATCTAAGACCAAATTTTTGTTTTTTAGTTCCTTTTAAAATATATATATTTTTAAATAATCGCTAACTGGGACTCTAGAACCGATCTCCAAGGTCCGTTTAAATTTAAAGAATTAGTTTTAATAATTTATCTTAGTATTAGTGCACGATTCTTATGAAAATTCACTACTATAACGCACTTGGTGCGTCCCGAAATTGTATTGTTTTCGATTGACTATCCTGTATGTATATTGTATGTATTTTGTTTCTTTAAGGTCGGCGTCTTCCTGTGACTATGGGCAATAGAATTTTGACAAATGTTTTTTGATCTATAAAGAGAGGACGGATCTTTAACGTGCCCAACATAGTATCGCTTCCATAGTTTTTGATGGGCCATTTGTATATACATAGACGCTTACTAGATACTAAGTTCAGTTGACTGAAAATTCATATTTAATATCCGCCGGTAATTTTTGCTGTAACTTTTCTTTATAAGATAATTTGGAAAAAGTAAAAGTATAACACTATTCGATATACCGCCCTTTTTTAGGCATTGTTAACAAATTTCACTTTATAACTATTAACAATAATGAACAGATAAAACACTTACAATTAGTTTATCCATTATGCACAAATAATCACAAGCTATCTGGTTAGTGTTAGGAACTTAGTATAAGAAGCACATATGACTCTCACAATCCTCAACCTTGCGCTTGAGATGTTAACATTGGCACTGAAGAATTTTACTGTTCACTTTCTTTTCTATAGCAGTTCCTCACAAGAGATCGTATATGTGATTCTTCTCTCGATCGACAACCCTTCTCTTCCACTAGACACCACTACAGTCTCTCTGTGAAAGAAAGAGATGGAAGATTATGGTGCTATACGTACCATACATGAATTAAATGTGACATGAAGATGTCGATGTTACTTTTATGGTTCTAAATACTAGGACATAAACGTTTAGTGTTTGGTGCTTGCTGGAATTCACTATCTAATAAGAAAGATGTCAGGTCTAAGGTGTTAAGGTAGTTACAACAATAAGTATTACAAAGTCTTTGTACAAGACTACAAGAGAGATAAGTGTATTCCATTCACTAAACAAAAAATCTGGGTGGAGTCTGTACGATCTCCGACGATGTAATAATAAAATCGGGTTAAAAGTAATCTTCAGTTGTAAAAAATGACACTCATTTATTTATGGTGTGTATCAGTTAGTGTTATTGATACCAGTATAACAACCTTTATCAAGGCTTTCACCGTATGAGATAAAAACGACTTACCTATCTAAAACAAAAGCAATAAGTATGTTATGGTAACGAATTTTCATAACAATGATGCCATTCTAAGAAAAGTCTGGACGCAGCAAGTTCCTTATGAAAATGAATTTTTATAAAAATGTTTTTAATAGCACATATGATTTTAATGCAAGCAGGCATCAATTGCGTTACCGGTATAACCTATATAGTAAAAACAATGTACCATATTTTATCAAAATAACTTATTGTTTGAAAATGTACAAAAATTTTCCGGAAGTAAACTTAAAATGTTTCCGAGAAAACCGGTTTCCTAGCTAACTGGTTAATAGTAAATTGAGTTGTTGAAATTTGAAGCATTTAATAAAAACTCGCTACCAAAACGCACTTACCGCGTCTCGATTGTTTTTACAAACATGCATCATATTTCGATGAAGGATAAAAAAATGCAATAAAATAAGGAATGTTCGAAAAAAAAATTAGGTATCATCAACGACTTATGGGCCAGCCTGTGATTATCAAAATAATTTTATAAGATGCAGCTCAAAACACCCTATAATGAGCGTATACAATTTTTTCTCGTACAGTGTATAATAACAATTATATTGAGCTTCACCCTAGAAGTTGGGTCCTTCTGTATATATGTGAACAGATAAAAAATGAATGTAAACCTGGATATGGATTCTAGGGGGCTAGTCTGCGCTCATTTGAATAAATCTTATTAAAATTCAAAAGTCGCTGTCTTCTCATTAACGAATTTTTGTACGAAAAATAGCTAAAAATTATATATCGTTAAACCATAAGCTTAACTAAAACTACCGCTAAAGCACCAGAGAAATGGTCTATTTGAAATGAATTTTCTGTAAATATTTTAGTAAAATGAAGGTTCATACATGGTTCACTCTTTATAATACAACAAATCTGGTTGCCCTTACTTTATTATTTCCGGGGATATATTTTTTCCGAAATAAAACACAAAATTTTCGCGGAAAACTTGGGCTGATTTTCCTGGCTAACGAAATTATTCAAGCCATTTGCAAAAGAAAGGTACTCAGAAAATTTGATCAAAACAGACACTATTTTTCGAGTTATCGGTGTGATATATATATATATATATATATATATATATATATATATATATATATATATATATATATATATATAGGGTAGCGCATTGAAACCGAAACAGACCGATTTGCGTCCAAAGAATATTTTTTTTATGAAACACGTCAATTTTAATATTGAGGAGGACATGTTTTGACATAAAACTCAACTTTTTCACATGAACCCCTTAAGGGTGGTGATAACAATCTAAGGGTTCCCTATTTAAAATATAAGTATTTTAAATAGGGAACATGGGTCGAGTGTTACATCATTTGAAAGCTCTTTCTTTTCTGAATTCAGCACACAAATTTTTTTGGAAGTTTAATCAACTCGTTTGAAAATTATTTACAGTTGAAGATGCAAAAACGCATTTCACTCATTCCGATAAGAAATGTGCTAATAGTCACTATTTTGTTGGTTTGTAAACAAACAATTGACTATCAGAACATTTCTTATCGGAATGGGGAAATGCGGTTTATTATTTCAGTTTATCGATCGGTTTGATACTTAATGGTACTACCGAAAATTAATTTCACAATGGTGTGTTCTGTAGAAGAGAGAATTTAAATAATTACTCTTTTTTCAAAAACGATGACTGTGCCAACCGTACCGCAAATTTGTTTAATGAACGACATCCGAACAGACATGTTACTAGAAAATACATTTTGGAGTTCGTTGCAAAGTTTCGACAAAGTGGTTCAATAGCTAACAAAAAAGGGCTCCTGAACGTGAATTTCCGGTTAGAAATGAGACTACTGAGATTGAAGTTTTAGGACAAATTGCTGCAGACTCAACTTTGAGCACGAGAAAATTGGCCACTGTTTCAAACATCAAAAGAAGAACTATTCAGCAAATATTGAAGCAATCTAAATTTCACCCGTATAAAATTCATCTTGTACAACAACTGAATGAAGATGATTTTGATCGGCGGCTGGAGTTTTGTGAAGTCATGACTGCACAAATAGCTGATAGCGGGAACTTTCTGTTCAATATCTGTTTTTTAGACGAGTGTACGTTTTTATTAAACTCTAGTCAATCGTCATAATTGTCGTTATTGGGCAGAAATTTTCACGAAGTCCACACTCAACTCCACAGAAATTGAATGTCTGGACTGGCATTTATGTTTAATCGGACCCATTTTTCTTGATGGCAATTTGAATGTCGAAACGTATTTGGAGGGACTAGAAGATATCGTTTACCCTCTACTAATTGACATTGTTGTAAATAATGATCGCGTTCAAGAAAATCAATTAGTGTTTCAACAAGATGGAGCTCCTCCGCATTTTTCACAACGTTTTAGGGAGTTTTTGAACAGAGAGTTTCCAGAGCAATGGATTGGGCGTAGAGGTGCTACCGAGTGGCCCCCTAAATCACCGGATTTAACTCCTCTAGACTTCTTTTTATGGGACCATTTAAAGAGTAGAGTTTTCGCAACAGAACCGGAGTCTCTGGAAGAATTACGACGACGCATTGTTGAAGAATGCCGTCTAATAACTCCACAAATGCTCCAGAATGTCAGAGATCGTTTTGAACAAAATTTGTACTTTTGTATGAAAGCTGGTGGTCAACAATTTGAACACTTACTTAACTGAATAAATATTTTTGAACGTTTGGTTTTGTTTTTTTTAAATTCACCAATTAGTGCATTTCTTATCACAATGAATAAAATGCATTCTTGCAACTCCAACTGTGAATAATTTTTAAACGAGTTGATAAAGCTTCAAAAAAAATAATTGTGTGCTGAATTCATAAAAGAAAGAACTTTCAAATGATGTAACACTCGACCCATGTTCTTTATTTAAAATATAAGGGTTGTTATCACCACATCACCACCCTTAAGGGGTTGATGTGACAAAGTTAAGTTTTATGTCAAAATATGCCCCCCTCAATATTAAAATTGACGTGTTTCAGCGTTTCTTAAAAAAAATTCTCTGGACCCAAATCGGTCTGTTTCGTTTTCAATGCGCCACCCTATATATATATATATATATATATATATATATATATATATATATATATATATATATATACATATATGTATATATACAGGGTTAGTAAAAGGTCCCGAAATGGTCGAATGTCTCTGTTATTAATAATGCAATTTTTTTTAATTTTTGTAATAGCGAATGGTCACATATAAGCCTTTTTTATAACACATTTACTTTTTTTCACTTCCAGTTTAACAGTAAATGGCTCCAACTAATTTTTTTAAAGTGGGACACCTTTTTCGGATGCAGGATACAAAACTACGTTCTGAAACATCAACATGTTTTTTGTAATTGATAATTAGTAAAAGTACGGTGCATCGGGTTTTTAAAAAGTATGAGGAATTTCGCCAAGTAAGGGATTTGTCAAAAAGAGGACGTCCAATAACAGTAAGTGGCCGAGACACAAGGTTGAATGTTCTATTATCAGTCTAAGAAAATCCTCATGTACTTACTACAACCGAATTGGGTAAAATTCATGACATATCCCAAAAGTCTGCTCACAAAATTCTGAAGTCTCAAAAAATGAAACCCTTTAAAATGCATGTGGTTCATGGGTTGACCGAGGATGACTCAGATCGCAGACTAAATGTTTCTGAAATAATGACAGAACTTATTCAAGCTCGGCCTAAATTTGTGAATGAAATATTTTTTTCAGATAAAGCAACATTCCATCTAACTGGTACGGTTAACAGACACAATTGTCGTTTCTGGTCAACATGGAACCATCATTGGGTAGAGTAAATTCATACGCAGTATCCTCAAAAAGTGAACGTGTGGGCTGGTGTGGTCGGAAACAAATTAATTTGACCTTTTTTTATTAGCGGAAACTTAAATGGTGATGGCTACCTGAATTTATTGAGAAATTAAATTGTACCAGCACTTAGAGCACTCTTCCCAAATGAAATGTAACCTAATCATCCAAGCGATAATATTTGGTTCCAACAAGATGGAGCTCCTACACATTTTACGAGTAACGTCCGTGATTATTTGGACCAAATATCTCCTGGCCGCTGGATCGGACTCAGAGGAGCAATCAAGTGGCCAGCTCGTTCTCCAGACCTGTCGCCACTGGACTTCCTTTTGTGGGGTCACTTAAAATATCAGGTGTATAAAAAACGATCTAATGATCTGGAACATCTACAGGAACGGATAACTGAAGAAATCAACCATATTACGCCAGAGATGATACAAAATTCAGTGAGATATTTTTTTGATAGATTATATCACTGTCAAATTGTAGACGGAGCACAATTTAAACAATTACTTTAGTTCAAATCATGTTACGAACTTTTATAACAGATATCTTGATATTTCATCTCGAATTTTTTTTGTGGTGTTATCTTATCAATTACGAAGAACATGTTGATGTTTCAGAACGTAGTTTTTTATCCTGCATCCGAAAATGGTAAATAATACAAGGTGTCCCATTGAAAAAAAATAGGTAGAGGTCGTTTCCTGTTAAACCTAAAATGAAAAAAAAACGTGAATATATAAAAATTTGAAGTAGATAAAACTGAAAAAAAGTCTGGACTCAGCAAGTGCGTTATGGTAGTGCATTTTCATAAAAATATTTTTAATAGTAAATATGTTTTTTTAAGAAAGCCGGAATCAAATTTAGTTACCAGTATAACCTATATAGTAGAAACAATGTGCCATGTTTCATCAAAATAACTTTACTGTTTGAAAATGTACACAAATTTCCGAAAGTAAACTTAAATTTTTCCCGAAAAAACTGGTTTTCTGGTCAACCTTATAGGTTAATAGCAAATTGAGCTATTCAAATTTGAAGCATTTAATGAAAATTCGCTACCATAACGCACTTGCTGAGTCCCGATTTTCTTTTCTTACAAACATGTATTATATTTGGATGGAAACTGTAATAATGCAATAACATAAGGCGTGTTCGATTAAAAAAAAAGAAAATTTGAATCACCAACGGCTTATGGGCCACCCTGTAATTATAGAAATATTTTTAAGATGTAGCTCAAGACAACCTATAATTAATGTATACAATTTTTTTTTCATATCTTGTATAATAACGGATATATTGAGCGTTATTGATTTTTTACGAAAATTCGACAAAAATTATATACCATTAAACGATAAACTCTATAGCTAAGCTACTGCGAAAGCATCAGCGAAAGGATCCATTTGAAATGAATTTTCTGGAAACATTTTAGTAAAATAAAGGACAATGACGATTGAAATTAAGACTTCAGGCTTTGTAAAATATTCTTCTTGAGACATTTTCTTTCTCATACTAGTTTCAGGTTCTTTGCCCAAGTATTACCAATTTCGACGTTTTAAATTGCGACTTTCACGTTTTCAGCAAAACGTAATTTTTTTTTAAGTGCCTATAACTTTTTTGTCTTCTAACCTACAGAGCTAAATTAGTAGGTAACTTGGCTATAACGATATAAACTCTCGTACCAAATTTAGTTGCCCTCACATTGTTAGTTCCGGAGATATATTTTTTTCGAAAGGAAAGACCCAATGTTCTGGGAAATCCTCAGCGGATTTTCCTGGCTAACGAACTTATCCAAGCCACTTGCAAAAGGAAGGTATTCCCCAAATTTAATCAAAATCGCCCCATTATTGTTTGAGTTATCGGTGATATATATATATATATATATATATATATATATATATATATATATATATATATATATATATATATATATATATATATATATAAACATATAAAAAATGAAACTAACCCCGGATATGTGTTCTGAGGGGCCTAATTAGCGCTCATTTGGAGCAATTTTTTTAAAATTCAAAAGTCGGGATCTCTTCATTAGTGATTTTTTTTTAAAGAAAATTCACTAAAAAGGGTGAATTAGGGCTGGTTCACCATTTTAATTATTTGATTTTTTTAAACCCTCACCCAATTAAAAGTTAAAGTCCATGAATTTTATAGCAAATTAAATTTTCTATCTTTTTCGTCTCTTGTAAATTTTTCTACAAGCCACCCGTTTTTGAGCAAATTGAGATTTTAAGAGTTAAGATCAAAACAAAATTATGTCCTTTAAAGATTTATTTATTAAACATTAAAATCTCATAGGGGATGCCTTGGGCGCTCTGCAAGTTATCTGTTACAGTCGTTGTCAAATCTGACATTACTTAAATTTATTAAGTTTTACAATTATTATTGTGCTGTGTTTCGTGTTTTCTTTTGTGTTAATAATTTGTTAATGAACAAGTTGACATGCTTATGGTATTAGGGTTTTGCGTGGGTAACTGCCGCAGAAATGTATAGGTATACCAAAGAAAATATCCTAATCGTAATGTACCACATCGTCAAACGTTTGCCACTGTGAATGCTGGAGGACGCGTACACGCAGTGAAAGCACGAACTAAGAAGCTTCTTCTAGATAATATTGAGAGTAAGCCTCAAGCCTGCACCAGACGACTATCCAGGCAGTTTCATATAAAACAGCCGACGGTCCATAAAATTATCCGACGCAATCTGCTGCATCCCTATCACATTCAAAAAGTGCAAGAACTGCTACCGCAGGATTTAGAGGCAAGACTGTTTTTTGTAGTTTCATCTTACATCACAACATTGATTTTCCCAAGACCATTGACATACAAGGAGAGGCATTGCGAATGTGCACAACTGCGACGAATATTCGGATGTAAATCCACATGCTACAGTAATCTATCATTTCCAAAGGGAATTTAAAATAAATGTATGGGCAGGTATTGTTGGAGGACATTTGGTTGGGCCGGTTATTTTACCAAACCGCTTAGAGGGCGCAACATATTTGCTTTTCTTAAAAATGTTCTTCCTTAGCTACTGGAGGGGCTGCCATTACAACTGCGCAGCAAAATGTGGTTTATACATGATAGGGTGCCACCGCATTTCCTTATAAATGTTCGTGGATATTTAAAAGAACAGTTTCGAAATCTATGGATAGGTCGTGGAATTAATTGCCCTCAACACTGACCAGCACGATCACCAGACTTGAATAAAAGTGACTTTTTCTCTGGGCTTAAAAAGAATATGTGTATTTGACAGTCATTCAAACTGAGGGAGATTTGTGGAGTCGCATCAATAATAAGTCGACCATTATTAAAACTAATATTCAATTACTTTTTTTATATTTCAACAACACACCACGAGGACTCACAGCTTAAATACTATCGTACCGTGGGTGTAGACAAGGAGGAAAAAGGCAACTTGTTAATTCTGGACTTGAAAGTTTGGAGGTTCGGAGGAGAAGGAAAAACAAGTGCCGGCAAGGAACTTGGAAGTCCTCGGGAAAAAAGAGCGGGCATAACATAACAGAGTCGACTTTAATTTTGGACTAGGGGTGCAGTTATGTGAGAGAAAATGGTAGTCGTTTTGAACAATATCTTCTTTTTTTTTATGTGATTTTTTTATTTATTAGTTTTTAGTAGCGTTTGTTAAATATCAGATATATTAGCGTTTAATAATATCTCCAAGCAACATAATTTTGTTTTGATCTCAGCTCTAAACATTTTACTTTTCTCAAAAACCTGTGGTTTATTAAAAAATTTACAAGAGGGGAAAAAGGTACAAAATTTAATTTTCTATAAAATTGGTGTACTAAAACTAATAATTAGGTAAGGGTTTAAAAAACCAAATCATCAAAAGGGTGACCCACCCGTAATACAAACCTTTTGAGTTTATATCCACTTAAAATTTTTGCCCAATTAGGATGTTGATTAAAAAAAAACATCTATCAAATTTGGTTGTTCTATGTTAGGGCACTGCTGCTAATAAATTTAAGTAATGTCAGATTTAACAATAACTGTAACCTAGCAACACATGACTTGCAGAGCGCCTAAGGCATCCCCTATGAAACTTTAATGTTTAATAATATCTTCAAGGGAGATAATTTTGTTTTGATCTCAACTCTAAAGATCTCAATTTTCTGAAAAACGAGTGGTCTTCGAAAAAGTGACAAGAGGAAAAAAAGAAAAATTTGGATTACTTTTAATTAGGTTATGGATTAAAAAATCAAATCATTAAAAGGGTGACCCACGCCCTAATTCATCCCTTCTTAAGTTTATGTCTACTTAAAATTTTTGCCAAATAACGATGTTTATAAAAGAAAACCATCTACCAAATTTGGTTGTTCTATGTTAGGGCACTGCTGCAATAGAGCTGTTTCTTGTAATTATTAAAGAATTTTCCTAGATCAATATCTCGCCAACCGTGGGCACAAGAGAAATTTTTATATTAAAAATGGGCATGTTTTGAAGTCCGCTACACACACATTTTGTGTCCATTGCGTTGTAAATCACCCTATATATATATATATATATATATATATATATATATATATATATATATATATATATATATATATATATATATATAATTTGAAACTGACCCTGGGTATGTCTTCAAGGGCGCCGAGTTCGCGTACATTTGAAGAAATTGCTTAAAAATTCAAAAGTCTGAATCTCCACATTAGTGATTTTTAGTGAATTTTCTTAAAAAAGATTTCTTCAAATGAGCGCTAATTAGGCCCTCCAGAAAACATATCCGAGGTGAGTGTCAATTTTTATATGTTTATATATATATATATATTATATATATATATATATATATATATATATATATATATATATATATATATATATATATATATATATATATATATATATATATATATATATATATATATATACATGTATCACACCGATAACTCAAAAAAAATGGGCCGATTTTGATTAAATTTGGTGAAAAAATTCCTTTTGCAAATGGCTTGGATGAGTTGGTTAGCCATCTGCCCAGGTTTTCCCGGAAAATTTTGTGTTTTCTTTCGAAAAAAAATTATATCTTCGGAATTAACAAAATAAGGGCAACCAAATTTGGCACGCCAGTTTACATCCTTATAGGTAAGTTACCTACCAAAATTTAGCTATGTAGGTCAAAAGACAAAAAAGTTATAGGCATTTAAAGAAAAATAAATTGGGGTTTGCCTCAAAACGTCAAAGTGGCGATTTAAAATGTCAGAATTGGCAACATTTAGGCAAAGAACTTGAATCTAATACGGGCTATAGAAATAAAATGTCTCAAGAAGGATGTTTTACAAACCCTAAAGTCTTAGTTTCAATCCTCATTGTCCTTCATTTTACTAAAATGTTCCCAGAAAATTCATTTCAAATAGACCCTGTCTCTGATGCTTGGCAATAGCCTTAACTATAGAGTTTATCGTTTAATGGTATATAGTTTATGTCGAATTTTCGTAAAAATCAATAAAGCTCAATATATCCGTTATTATATAAGATATGAAAAGTTTTTGTATATATTAATTATAGGGTGTCTTGAGCTACATCTTAAAATAATATTTCTACAATCACAGGATGGCCCATAAGTCGTTGGTGATACAAATTTCCATTTTTTTTAATCAAATACGCTTTATGTTATTGCATTTTTGCATTTTCCATCGGAGTATAATGCATGTTTGTAAGAAAATAAATTCTGGACGCAGCAAGTGCATTATGGTAGCGAATTTTGATCAAATGTTTCATATTTGAACAGCTCAATTTGTTATTAACCTATAAGGTAGACCAAGAAACGTGTTTTTTCGGGAACACTTTAAGTTTACTTTTGGAAATTTTTGTACATTTTCACACAATAAAGTTATTTTGATGAAACAAGGCACATTGTTTTTACTATATAGGTTGTACTGGTAACCAAATTTGATGCCTGCTTTCTTAAAAAAAACACACATATTTGTTATTAAAAACATTTTAATGAAAATTCACTACCATAATGCACTTGCTGCGTCCACAATTTTTGTTGTTAAAAATGTACTAAAAACTTCAGTAAGACCTAAGAAAATAACTTGTGTGGGCCTTGTAGGAATATTTTTTATTTTCTTTCACAAAGGTTTTCAAGAATATGAAAAATCAGTGAGTTAAAAAAACGTTCTTGTCGTGTTATTGTTGACGTGAAAATTATCAAATAAATCAAATATATTTAATATTTAACTATAAACAATTGCCCATGTGGAAACCTGGCATGTTTTCCTGTAATTAATATGAGGTGAAAATAGCTGAAGATCGACTACTGTAACAGTTTATCAGCATTTACAACAATTTAACTCCAAATGAGCTGAACTGAAACTGAAAGTTCAACGTATTGTTTATTTAATCAATTTGGATGCCGATTTACTAACAAAATAACGTGTTCCGCTGCTGATGTGTGGTTTTATGTACAAATTTATTGGCTCTCGTGCTATTACTGTAAGCAATTATGTAAAAATAAAGTGAAATTGGTGCTTTAATTCTCTAGTATGTAATTATTTTATAATAACAATGATAAATTTATGTAATAGTTGAATTAATGTAGAAGCCTTACACACATCACTCTCTAAAAATCAAAACTGTATCGTAAAATTAGAAATGTATTGTGACTAAACATATAGCACGGAAAACACAGAGAAACGGGTTGTCTATTATATTGTCAAACTGAGTTTTATTAGTGAATTTTCTTTAAAAAAATTCACGAGTGAAGAGATCCCGACTTTTGAATTTTGAAAACATTTTTTCAAATAGGCGCTATTTAGGACCCCTGGAACCCAAATCCGAGGTCTGTTTCAGACTTTATATGTTTATATATATATATATATATATATATATATATATATGTATATATATATATATATATATATATATATATATATATATATATATATATATATATATATATATATATATATATATATATATATATATATATCACACCTATAACTTAAAAAATAATCGACCGATTTTGATAAAACTTGGTGAGTACCTTCCTTTCTCAAGTGGCTTGAATAAGTTCGTTAGCCAGACAAATCCGCCGAGGTTTTCTTGGAAAATTTTGTATTTTCTTTCGAAAAAAAAATTGAAAATAATTTATATCTCCAAAATTAACAAAGTAAGGGCAACCAAATTTCATAAGCGGGTTTATATTATTATAGGTAAGTTACCTACCAAAATCTGGCTCTGTAGGTTTAAGGACAAAAAAGTTACAGGCATTTAAAGAAACGTAAATTTGGGTTTTCCTCAAAACGTCAAAGTCGCGAGTTATGGTTGCACCACCCGGTATACTACACACACCAAGGCTACTGTCAGCACATATGGGTACGTTGCGCTACACCGGCTTTTCCGTCGACTCAGCGTCCGGTTGAAGTGCAGCGACATTACCGAGGGGAAATTGATCAGCAATTAATAGTCTATAAATATATGTCGAACATTAATATTCAACAGTTAGTCTTTGCCATCCAGCCTTAATGGTATTAGATTACTCATATGTATTTTATTGTAATTTTTATATTATTTAAATTTTAATATATATATCGTTGTACTGTAACTTCAAATAAATAAATTTAACTTTATGAAGTTCAATTGAAGTACAACTCTAAGTGGCGCAGTCGTTAGTATGAGTTTAGTGCCCTTTTGACAAAAATCGCAAAAGTCCGCACTTCGATTTTTATCGTTAAAAACTCAGAACCAGCTTCAAAGTCAACAAAGTACAGCACACCAACGATGCCGTAGCCGACAAGAAACCACAAATCTAGAAGGAAGCTACTTGGTTCAAATCCCCGAAGGATGTCAAATGACAGTAAATAAGCAAATGTTCTCCCCATCTCACAATGAGATAGTATCTACCTACCACATCCAACTACCCAAGTTGAAGCTTACCAACTTTCAGCTACAAGAGGTAGTAAATACAGCCCCAATCAAATTAGAATCAATAGATCTGGATGAATTACAAAAAACAAAGCATCAACTACAACACCAACGGTCATTATTGAATGCAGTTCAACATCCGAAAGTAAGCCTGTCTACTAGCATCTGGACCATCCTGTTGTACGTGATTGTTGCCCTGATAGCAGTCTATGCTTTATGGAGACTAAGAAAACCAACCAAAGAACCAAGATCCAACACCAACTAACAACAACAAAGATGCCCCATGGAAGAAATCCCCCTGGAGAATATCACTTTGAAAATTTAGCTTCCCTAAATTTTCTATCTGGCCCCGGAGGAGTTATGGTTGCACCACCCGGTATACTACACACACCAAGGCTACTGTCAGCACATATGGGTACGTTGCGCTACACCGGCTTTTCCGTCGACTCAGCGTCCGGTTGAAGTGCAGCGACATTACCGAGGGGAAATTGATCAGCAATTAATAGTCTATAAATATATGTCGAACATTAATATTCAACAGTTAGTCTTTGCCATCCAGCCTTAATGGTATTAGATTACTCATATGTATTTTATTGTAATTTTTATATTATTTAAATTTTAATATATATATATCGTTGTACTGTAACTTCAAATAAATAAATTTAACTTTATGAAGTTCAATTGAAGTACAACTCTAAGTCGCGATTTTAAACGTCAAAATTGGTAATATTTAGGCAATGAACCTGAAACTAATATGAGCTATGGAAAGAAAATGTCTTAAGAAGAATGTTTTACAAAGCCTGAAATCTTAGTTTCAATCGTCATTGTCCTTCATTTGACTAAAATATTCCCAGAAAATTCATTTCAAATAGACCCTTTCTCTGATGATTTGGCAGTAGTGTTGGCTATAGAGTTTATCGGTTAATGATATATCATTTTTGTCGAATTTCGTAAAAAATCTTTAAAGTTCAATATATCCCCTATTATGCACGATACGAAAAAAAAATTGTATACATTAATTATAGGGTGTCTTGAGCTGCATCTTAAAAAAATATTTCTACAATCACAGGCTGGCCCATAAGTCGTTGGTGATACAAATTTTCTTTTTTAGTGAATTTTCTTAAAAAAAATCACTAATGGCGAGATCCGTGTATATATATATATATATATATATATATATATATATATATATATATATATATATATATATATATATATATATATATATATATATATATATATATATATATCGTACCGATAACTCAAACCGATCAAATTTGGTGAGTACCTTCCTTTTGCAAGTGGCTTGGAGAAGTTCGTTGGCCAGGAAAATCGGACCAGATTTTCGCGAAAAATTTTGTGTTTACTTTCTTAAAAAAATTATATCTCTGAAAATAACAAAGTGAGGGCAACCAAATTTGGTACGCGTATTTGTATTATAAAGAGTGAACCATGTACCAAAATTTAGGTCTCTAAGTTTAAGGAGAAAAAGTTACGGGCAGCTAAAGAAACAAATTTTAGAGTTTTCCTCAAAACGTCAAACTCGCAATTTAAAACGTCAAAATTGGCAGTGTTTAGGCAAAGAACGTGAAACAAATACAAATTGTGAAAAGAAAATGTTGCAAGAAGAGTGTTCTGCGAGCCCTTAAGTTTCAGATTAAACTGTCATTGACCTTTATTTTACTAAAATATTTACAGAAAATTCATTTCGAATAGACCCTTTCTGTGGTGTTTTGGCTGTCGGTTTAGTTAAGTTGATGTTTTCGCTGTAGGTTTAGTGAAGTATATGGTTTAACGGTCTATAATTTTTAGTTAATTTTTGTAGAACAAATTCGTTACTGCATTTTAGCATTTTTTATCGAAATATGATGCATGTTTGTAAGAGATAAATCTGGACGCAGTAAGTGCGTTTTGGTAGCGAATTTTCATTAAATCCTTCAAATTTAAATAACTCAATTTGCTATTAACGTAAGTTTTGTTGGTTAGAAAACCAACATTTAACTTTATTTTCGGAAAATTTTGGTATAAACGCGGCAAGGGCGTTTTGCTGGCGAATTTTCATTAAATGTTACAAATTTCACTAACTCAATTTGCTATTAACCTAAGGTTCATTGTCTAGGAGACTAGTTTTCTGAGAAACATTAAAAGTTTATTTTGTGAACATTTTTGTACATTTTCAAATAATTATTTTGATAAAATATGGTACATTGTTCCTACTATATAGGTCATACCGGTAACCAAATTGATTTTTATGAAAATTCACTTCCATAACGCACTTGCTGCGTCTAGAGTTTTTTATTTATTTTAACAATCGCAAGGTATTCCCAAATGGTTGCAATATTTTTGAGGTTTTTCTTTTTTTAAACAGAACACACATTCTCTTAAAAAACAGAAAATAATAGCAGAGAGTTATGCCCTCGATACTCATTTCAGAAACGAAGTTGAGTTCATCAGTACCTAACCAGCGGCAGGACAAAAATTATCCTAAATAATAGCATAAAACCGGTACATTTTTGTAAGAACAAGCACTAAAATAACTGGTTTTCAGTAAACAAACTGATTTGTTTACTCCCCTTTCTTGGAAACTCTTCTTTCCAATTAAATATATCAAACTGAAATACATATAACTATATTAATAATAGTTGTAATAATGTCCCTTTTAATTAATTAATCTTAACTAATATAATACTATAAACTTATTTCTAAGTTTATACTCCACAACTGAATGTACCCTAAATTATATTGAGAGCTAACTACTAAATTCAGAGCCATGAGAGATCTATCTTAAGATAGTTTGATAGTTTATTATCTAATGTTAACTTGCAATACGTCCAGATTACACACACACAAATATATATATATATATATATATATATATATATATATATATATATATATATATATATATATATATATATATATATATATATATAATTGGCTGGTGTAGTATACTTGCAATATGGTAGGTGGTAGTGGAATTTTCCTTTACGTGATAGTAAAGGATTTTTTTCACGCCCGAGGAGGTACCACCCCTTACATTAAGGGGCCGGTGAAGTCCCAACGGACGTTTCCGCTTCTGGTGTATGAGTCAGTTTCCCTTATAAGTAAAAATAATTATGGCCCCTCCTTGTACAAAAGATTCCGGAGGTAAAATACCCCTCCATTCGGATCTCCCGGAGAGTGGTGTACAAGGGGCGCCAGCATCAAGATTTAACATATCCTTCTCGAATACATGTGGCCTAAATTCTACCGTGAACTCCGTCCACCATTTGCTCCAGGCTAATAGGCCCCAACTCCTCTTCCTTACCGAAACTCAAATCAGTGACAAACAGCCACTAATCACCTTAATTTCCCAGGGTATGAGCTCCTTGTTTCCTTTATATTGCATGGAGGCGTGTGCGCGTACGTCCGTAACAATCTACCCTGCACCAGACTCCCCAATTTAGACGCTGGAAGAAAAGACATACTATGGATAAAACTCCTTCTCAGGGCTGATACTTAATTCATCTGTTGCATTTACCGGTCACCTTCTGACAACAACTTTGTCCAGCTCTTTGACTACCTTTCTGAAAAAACCGACCATCTGATTTCTGAATATCCTTCCTCCGAGGTCACTATTCTGGGGTGACTTCAATGTCCACAATAAGGAATGGCTAAGATCTTCAAAAACCGATCAACAAGGAACAGCAGCGGAGGCCTTTGCAGTCAGCAATTCTTTAGCCAATAGGGTTCAGCAACCTACTTACTTACCTCGCATCCCAACACACAGCTCAAATCGCTTGGATCTCCTTCTTACTGCAAATCCTGATTGCCATAAGATATCAGTCACCGCCCTTGGGTCTCTCAGACCACGGCATGGTCACTGCTTCCTGTGCAATACAACCCGAGGTCACACAGTCATCACACCCACCTATCGTTTGGCACTACAACTCTGTGAACTGGGACGAAATGCGAGATTACTTTTCCCCATTTCCATGGGCGTCTGTCTGCTTCTCTCATCCTGACCCCCTTTGATATCTCACAAAACGTCACTGAAGTTATCCAAGCTGACATGGAATTATTTATTCCACGTCCACAGAAAACCTCTGCAGCCACTCAAAAGCCCTTGTTCTCTAAATCTTGTGACGAGGCCAGACTTCAAAAGTTCAAAGCTCACAAAAGCCTTCTACACAATCCCAGTCAAGAAAACCGTCAAGCATTTAACGACGCAAGATACCGCTATGTCCGCATTCTTTCTGAGGCAAAAAAACTCGTTTAATAACCACATCATAAACGAAGTCCTCTTAAGCTCCAGCGGCAACAAACCGTTCTCGACTCTTGCTAAATCTATTGGGAATAATTTCTGCAATAGCACGTTCCCACCCCTTGTCCCAGGGGATGAAATTGTTTCTACCGCCCTGGGCAAGGCTGAACTTTTTGCCTCGTTGTTCGGCGGCAATTCTACTCTCAACCTACCTCCAAATGTTCAACGATCAACATTCCACAATGTCGCGCATAAATTGACGGATATCAGTTTCAAAACTACAAAAGGTACGAAAGATGCTCTCTTCTCTTAATACCAGGAAAGCCTCTGGCCTTGACGAGATCCCAGAAATTATTCTCAAAAAATGCTCACCAGAACTTGCTCCTGCCCTGACTCGTCTATTTCAGACATCTTGCAATAGAGGCATATACTGGAAAACTGCTTGAGTACAACCCGTCCCCAAGAAAGGATCCAAAGCGCTTCCAGGAACTACAGGCCTATTTCTCTCCTTTCAGTCGTCTCTAAAGTGATGGAAAAATATATAAACAACGATTCATTGATTGTTGTTGCCCTTACTTGGTGAAACTTGTCCATACTACATACAGACTTGGAGACTACTTCTCTGGCTTCACTGTTGGTTTTTGTAGGTGGAGGACGTAGCCAGCGCGTGAGCTAACTGGAGCAAGTGGATCTTCGAATTCTGGAAGTTCTAGGATGTTTTTCAATGCTTCTGTGACTATAGTTTCGCTGCTTGACAGAATTTTCTGATAATGCTGTCAATCAGCGAAACTATAGTCACAGAAGCATTGAAGAACATCCTAGAACTTCCAGAATTCGAAGGGCCACTTGCTCCAGTTAGCTCACGCGCTGGCTACGTTCTTCATCTACAAAAACCAACAGTGAAGCCAGAGAAGAAGTCTCCAAGTATGTATGTATTATATAAACACCGCATTAGTACAATTTCTTGAAAAACACAGCCTAATCGACGACAGCAGTATAGATTCCGTCAGCACAGATCAACTGCCGACCTACTTTCCTTTGACACCCATTCTTGGAACAAGTCTATGGAACTACACGGTGAATCCCAGATTGTCGCTCTAGACATATCCAACTCAATCTACCAGGTCTGGCACGCAGCGCTGCTTAATAAATTACCGGCCTATGGCCTACCACCAAAACTATGTCCGTGGAAAGCAAACTTCTTCTCCAACCGGAGCATTTCTGTTGTCGTGGATGGCCACTCCTCTGAGCTGTATCCAATTAATGCAGGAGTTCCTCAAGGTTCAGCTTTAGCCCCTACTTTGTTTCTTCTCCACATCAATGACCTCCTCACCAGCATATCCAACCCAGTTCACAGTTACGCGGAGGACAGCACCCTTCACTCCAATATACAATATTCTAAGCCTGACTTTTTGGCCCAATTAAACAAGGATCGCAGACTCATGGAGGGTTCTGTCTCCGTGGATCTCCAAAAAGTCTTAGACTGGGGAAGTAGAAATCTTGTACAATTTAACCCCACCAAATCACAGTCTTGCTTTTTTCTCATAAGAGATACACCAGCCCTAGACACATCACAATAAACAACCAAGTTATTCAAAGTAATGAGTCCTTTTCATTTGTTGGCATTTCTGTGAATCGAAATCTCAATTGGCACAAACATGTCACATCAATTGCAGAAATTAGGTTTCCTCTTCCGGGCTCGCAAATACTTTTCACCAGCTAATCTCTATACCTCATATACTTCACAAATAAGACCAAACCTCGAATACTGCTTGCGCTTCTACACTCGCTATCCTGGACTCCATTACGTCTCATCGGTGACCCTACCCTCGCCAAAAGTCTGCCATCTCTTGCCCACTGAAGTACCGTTGGTGACCTCGCTCTCTTTTAAAGATATATGCAGGGGCACTGCTCGGAGGAGCTTTCTTTCATAGTTCCTCCACCTGCTGCCCCCAACAGATCTATCGGGGGAACAGTGTGAATGCACCCTTTTAGTGTTCAGGTCACCAGACATAGAACATCCTGTTATGCCCGTTCTTTTGTCCCGAGGACTTCCAAGTTGTGGAATTCCTTGCCGGCATATGTTTTTCCTTCTCCCCCGAACCTCCAAACCTTCAAGTCTAGAATTAACAAGTTGCCTCTTTCCTCCTTGTAGACACCCACGGTACGATAGTATTTAGGCTGTAAGCGCTCGTGGCGTGTTGTTGAAATTAAAAAAAACATTGCCATTTGGACACGCCAGCCGTTGAGGGGTTAAATAGATAAATTCAGACAAGCACAATTCATGGCCTGAAATTGAATATATTTTGCAAAAACAAATGTTTTCCATTTTGTGCACATTTTTTGCGGTAAGAGTTTCAACGGACACTAACTGTTTTTGAGGGGCTATAATTCTCTCCCACTTAAAGATTTTTTTTGGTGGTTCGTGACCTCACTGTTTTGACTTGATTTTTAATGAAAATTTATTAAGAAGCAATTTTCTTTTATATTATTTATAGAGGAAGTAAATTTAATAATTTCATGGAGTGGTTTGTCCACTTACGGAAATGTATTTACTTTATGGTACATAAGCCATAAAACATAATAAGTTCTTGATTAATATTAAACTCACGTTATTTATAATTGTATATAAACGTTTACTTGATTCTCATCATCCAGATGTTCGCATTATGAAAAAAACTTTCACGCAGAATGCTTACAATTTAGGTTAATTTCTTAAGAAATCGAAACCTTCGGATCGGTGTATCAATTAATGAATACTCATAAATGAAATTAACCTCTCTATCAAGAAGATGCGTCATTCCTTCACTAAATATTTTAGTTGTGACAGTTTATATTCAAAAGATACATGGATATTACATTTCTAGAAGACAAAAGTGATGATTTTCAGTTCATACCTCACTACAAAATACCGCGAAGTAGGTCAGCAGTATAGTGCAAAATATTCAATACGAAGCAGCAATTCAAGATCCCTGTAAAATTTTGGTAGATAGATAAGATTTTTAGTGAATTTTCATTAAGAACATTTACTAATAGTGAGATATCGATGGTGATACTTTCGGAAAGTTTCTTCAAATGATCGCGAAATAGCGCCTCTGCAAACCATTTCATTGGTCAGTTAAAATGTTATATATATATATATATATATATATATATATATATATATATATATATATATATATATATATATATATATATATATACGAGTGTGTGTGTGTATGTATGTATCCAACCAATATCTCAAAAAATACTTCACTAATTTGGACCAAATGTGGGGATTACCCTTATTTTGCTAATGGCTTGGATGAGTTCGTTCATCAAATAACGGCCAATTTTTATTAGTAAAAAATTAAAAAATATTTTTTAAAACGCGTTATCACCCAAATTGTCTAAGTGACTTAAAACGATTATTTACAACTTCATAGAACATAGACAGACGTGGTTGTGTACCAACCTTCAAGTCGCTTGCTCAAAGGTAAATAAAGTTATTCGAAATTAATAAACCAGGACAAAGTTTGCGTTCAAAAGCGCTTAATTTTAGCATGCGAATGTATCCTATAAATAAAAAAATTTCGGTACGCAGCAAGTGCGTTATAGTAGTGACTCTTCATAAGAATTGTACACCATTAGTAAGACATATTATTAGAGCTAATTCTCTAAATTTAAATGGACCTTGGAGATCGGTTTTAGAGTCCCAGTTAGCAATTATTTCAAGAAATTTGTTTTATATGGAGGTGAAAAATAAAATTTGGTCTTAGATATAATATGTAAGTATTGCAAGTGTCTTTAAAAAATTGTGTTACAAATTTCATTAACGTTCCTCGGAAAAAAATTATAATTATTTACAAAGGGAATGTACCTGTCAAATTATAAATATGGAAGGTATTTTTCCCTATCAATTGCTTGGATGGTTTTGTTTAGTCAACCCATCCAGTTTTTGCAAACAATAAACAACAAAAGTCTGGACGCAGCAAGAGCGTTACGGTAGTGAATTTTAATAAAAATGTTTTTAATAGCAAATATGTGTGTTTTTTTTAAAGAAAGCAGGCATCAAATTTGGTTACCAGTATAACCAATATAGTAGTAAAAAACTGGTTTCTTGGTCAACCTTATAGGCTAATAGCAAATTGAGCTATTCAAATTTGAAGCATTTAAAGAAAATTCGCTACCATAAAGACTTTCTTCGTCCAGAAAAGGCATTATATTTCGATGGAAAATGCAAAAATGCAATAACACCAGGCTGTTCGATTAAAAAAAATAGAATTTGCATCACCAACGACTTATGGGCCACGCTGTGATTGTAGAAATATTTTTAAGATGCAGCTCAAGACACCCTATAGTTAATGTATACAATTTGTTTTCGTATCTTGTATAATAACGGACCTATTCAGCTTTATTGATTTTTTACAAAAATTCGATAAAAATTATATACCATTAAACGATAAACTCTATAGCTAAGACTACTGCCGAAGCATCAGAGAAATGGTCTATTTTAAAAGAATTTTCTGAAAACATTTTAGTAAAATGAAGGACAATCACGGTTGAAGCTGAGAGTCCAGGCTTCTTCAGACATGTTCTTTCCATAGCTTGTATTAATTTTAGGTTCTTTGCCTAAATGTTGCCAATTTTGACGTTTAAAATCGCGACTTTGACGTTTTGAGGAAAACCCCAATTTATTTTTCTTTAAATGCCCATAACTTTTTTGTCTTTCAATCCACAAAGCTAAATTTTGGTAAGTAATTTACCTATAATGATATAAACCTGCTGCCCTTACTTTGTTATTACGGAGATATAATTTTTTTCGAAAGAAAACACAAAATTTTCCGGGAAAGCCTCGGCAGATTTTCCTGGCTAACCGACTTATCCAAGCCACTTGCAAAATGAAGGTATTCGCTAAATTTAATCAAAATCGGCCCGTTATTCTTTGAGTTATCGGTGTGATACATACATATATATATATATATATATATATATATATATATATATATATATATATATATATATATATATATATATATATATATATATAAATTGAAACTGACCCCGGATATTTGTTCTAGGGAGACTAAGTAACGCTCATTTGAAGACATTTTCTCAAAATTTAAAAGTCGGGATCTCTCCATTAGTAAATTTTTCAAAGAAAATTTACTTAGAAACATTTTTTTTATGTTGTGGTAGAAAATTTTCGTAAAAATATTTCAAATCCGATAGCTCAATAAATTGCCCATTAAGCTAGAATCTTCAATCTTAAACCATAGCAACACCTATGTAAACGCACGTGAGTACTAAATTAAAGAAGAAAAAACATACTGAGCTTCGCGAATAACAAATATACTCATGAGAAGGTCTGCAACGAATGGGGAAAGGGGGTTGCCCATTACTATGCCGTGGGTTTGTCCAAAAAGTCATTATTAATTTGCAAAACATTCTGATTGATGCAAAGATTTGTTAAATTTATATATTCTTTGCAGATATCTTCATCTATGTTGTTCATTTTTTACAAATGTTCTAAATACGTTTCTCTAATGGAAACACTGGGAAACAACAGGTCACATCAAACGATACTAAAACCTCGCCTTCAACCAACTTAATATTTCTAACTTTATTAAAAACTGAAAAACTTTTTTGTTTGATAGGCAAGCCTTAAATATGTTTGTTAACCATTTCTCTATATTGTATCTCGGAGAATCTATAGGTGAAGCAATACGTCTCACCGATTTTTTGGATTTATGGATTTTCGGGAGATAATAGTGTTTAGAAACTGTGGCACTTGAAACTTGTAACTTTTTTCTAACTAAAAGAACTATTGATACCAGATGTAAAGAACATTTAACTTATATATGGCACTATTGATAAATTGTGTATTGCTCAGCATAGTTGGGATAATACATGTTGACAGGAACCATATTACATTTAGGAATGAAATAAAAATTAGCTATTTGGAATTATATTGTATCCGCCGCTTTAAGTTTAATTTTGAACAAAGATTTTATTGACAGAACATATAAAATATCATAATTCAATGACGGCAACCTCATTTTTCCTCAAAAGTGTTTGAGAATTAGAACTCACATCATGTATAAACAAATTAAAACATTTTGGAACGCAGAAAGTGCGTTATAGTAGCGAATTTTCATAAGAATTGTACACTATTATTATACGGCATATTAATAAAGTTAATACTTTAAACTTGCACAGACCTTAAAGATCGATTTTAGAGGTCCTAGTACGCGCACATTTGAAGAATTATTTAGAAAATGTTGCCTTCGATATCTCTCATTATCAAAAAAATCTTTCGTTCTAACTCCTTTTGAGAAAAATGCCCAAAACTCAATTTTCTACGAAGCTAAAAAAATTAGTTTTGCGATACCCGTAGATAGTGTAAGTCTCTGTAAAAGAAACTTGTATTACAAATTTCATTAAAGTTATACAGAATATTTCCAGAAGGAAACTTAACTCATATTTAGAAAAGTAAAGTATCAGCCAAATTATAAACGCAACACTTATTTTTCGTTATTAATCGCCAGTATGATTTTGTTTTAATCAACCTAGGCAAACCGGTTTTTTTCAGTATCAACAATAACAAAATTATAATTTCACACTCAAAAGTGACAAACTTATTTAGGCGTTTTAAACAAAAATGAGATCTGGTTCAAAACGTATGGAATCTATGCACTATTGTTTCTCCAAATGTCAAAATAAAACATAAAAAAATATACATCCATCGAGTTGGATTCGATCGTGTAACTTTCTGCTTAAGGAGCCAAGCCCCCTTCGCCATCTAGGCACATGTCAACTAACGTTTTATTTGCGTGATACTTTAGATCGGCTTCTTGCCCGGGATATTATATTCAAAGTATACGTAACAATTATTAATTACAGAATTAGTAGAATTACAATTGAAACAAATCCCACGACTGTTTCTGTCTTATATGACGTATTATGTTTAACGTTCAAGATAAGAGACACTATTTCAGAATCATTTTTATAGATACTTCGCTTGATTTTGTTTAAATTTCTGCTATATTTTGCGACAACATAATACTTATATCTATGCTGCGCTAAAACTGTATTTGGGGCCGGTAATGAAGGTACAAATATAGTGTATTTTAGTAATTGGTTGAATCCCCCAGTTAAATAACAATCACTTGACAAATATTCAATTTCATGTCGTCTGCCATTTTCCATAATTGCGGCCGAGATTTCACGATTATTGGTTCGGGTAATATGTTTTCTGCCTGGTATGTATTTTGTTTGGTTACCGTTGGTGTATGGTTTATACCTGTTGTATAAATTAATCTACACGTGGCAGTTAACTGCTCTATTTGTCAGGCATTCGACTTTAACCACTAAGTCGTTTGATAGCATGTCTTTGGGATTTTATTTTTAATTTGGAAAAAACTCTAAATATTGTATACCAAATTACTTAAAATTCACAACATAGGTTTATTTGCACTATTTATAGCCACGTATATTGGAGTGTTTCTAATATCTATAAATAGTCTACAGTAATACCTGTTTTTAAATCGGGTAATATAACTTCACCATCCAACTGCCGGCCCATTTAACTAACAAATGTGATTGAGAAATTTAAGAGTGCATAAAAATAGGCGCCATGGTAATCGCGAAAAAGATAAGATACTAAACCCTAACCAATACGGTTTTTAACCTGGCTATAATACAGAGAGAAGAGTTACTGAAGTAACAGAATATATTTATAAATGTTTCGATAATGGTAATAAGTGCATCGGAGTTTTTGGACCTTACCAAATTTTAATGCAAAAACTTGAAAACCTTGGAATAAGAGGAATCTCTCTGCGATTATTCCAATCTTATATATCCAACCGTCGACAGAGAGTTACAATTAACGATTCGTGAAGTAACTACGGCCTTGTCACATGTGTAGTGCCTCAGGGAACTGTTCTTGGTACTATTTTGTTTCTGGTATATCTAAACAATTTCCTAAGTGTTCACATTTCTGGAAAAATTTTATTCGTGGATGACACGGTGTTACTTTTTTAATAATCTAACTGGGAAACTGTCAAAAAACAGCAGCTGAGGATATTATCGCGATAAAACCATGGCTCGACTCCAATCTGTTGACTTTCGGTCTTAAGACAACACTATTTTTAACATTTTCTCCTCGATTGTCACAGATACCAGGTATGAACAGTATTACTATACATGACTATGACTGCTATAATAAAAACGACTGTTCCTGCGAGAACAAAATAATACGTACAAATAACAAACGACATTAAGGTGTTTTTATCGATCAATTGTTAAAATGTACTTTTCCCACAGATTATATAAACAATAAACTGAGATAACCCATTTATAAATGTATGCAGTTAAAACATATTTGATCGTGGAAGTGGCTAAAGTGCGTTAATAGTTGTATTGTTCAGTCAATCTTAAGTTATGCTATCAAAGCTCTGGGAAATGCATACGAGGTACACCAAAGATATCTTAACCTAATACAAAAATGGAATCATCAAGACAATGCTGAATAGATCAATATTATATCCTAGTGTAAAAGTTTTTCGGGTATATTCACCGTGTCAGACCTTTACTCAGTTGCTACATTCATGAAAATATTCCCCATTTATGATTCACCTATTTCTCGTTCTATTACAACAATAATTATCTCAAGCAAAGTAAAAGATCCGTTTAGGTCCTTAAATATTTTACAACACACAGCAGATTTCACACATGGGCCCCCTAATATACAATGAAATTGCAGCACACTGTATACAAAGTACTTTTCGAAATTTTATGGGTTCTTTTAAAAAGTGGTATGCGACAAACAAGAATCAATTACGAAAAAAAAATTAAAATTAAATTTTTAATTTTTGTTTTTATGCGTTTTTTTTTCTTCCCTACTTTCATTCCCTTCAACTCGTTTTGTATATTGTTTTATTTTTTATTTTCTCTTATAAAAATGCCTTAACAAACATATCCAATTTCGCAGTCACAGATTTGTTGCAAACACAGTTGGCATGCCCCTGTCTCTTTTACCTGCCTTCTTTTGCACCGACCTTTCAATCTCCTACCTGGAGTTACCGTTCTCTGGATTTTACAATTTTTTTCGATTTTCTGGTAATTTTTATCCTCTAGTCGTCTCTCTATGAATGTCTGCATTCAGCTTACGCCTGAATAACGCAATACAAAGATTACATATTTACCGTTAGGTCCGCTTCTGTAAGTTTAATAGCTTTATCTGTATTTGACGTGTTCTTAAATATCTTCTAAGAATGTACCCATTAGATTTCTTTACTACGGAATAATATAGTAAGTGAGTGGTGGACGTGCCGCCACCTAGGTGCGGAACCAAGTTACGGAATAATACTTTAACCGGTTGGCCATTCTGCATTACTGATATTATGTCAACTACGTCAACCAGCACTACCTGGAAGCTCTATAAAAGTAGGCCTTTCGCAAAACACAATTGAGTTCTACCACATATCTCAACTTCTTAGGTTCTTGGGACCTCTGAGATCCAAATCTTCTACTAAAACACCGCTCGTGTGCTTAAATCAGTTCAGTTCAGGTTCCAATCTTCCGACTCAATTACCGTTCGTGTATATCGCACGTACCAAGTACAGTGGTACCTCAGAAATTCAGTGTTTTCTTTTAAATTAGGAAGTATACGTAATCAACTTCCATCATACTCGCATTTAAATAAATGCAATACGCAGGATGTTTTTAAATATTTTAACAACACACCACGAGGGCTCACAGCCTAAATACTATCGCACCGTGGGTGTCGACAAGGAGGAAAGAGTCAACTTGTTAATTCAGGACTTGAAGGTTTGGAGGTTCGGAGGAGAAGGAAAAACATGTGCCGGCAAGGAATTCCACAACTTGGAAGCCCTCGGGACAAAAGAGCGGGAAAAACAAGATGTTCTATGTCTGGCGACTTGGATAGTAAAAGGATGCATTCGGTATGTTCCCCTGGTAGATCTGTTGGGGACAGCAGGTGGAGGAACTATGGAACAAAGCTCCTCTGAGCAGTGCCCGTGCAGATATCTATAAAAGATAGAGAGGTCACCACCGGCACGTCAGTGGGCAAAGAAGAGTTGGGTAAGGGATGGCAGCCTTTGGGTGAGGGTAGGGTTACTGATGAGATGCATAGCTCTCTTCTGAATGAAGTCCAGGATAGCGAGTGTAGAAGCGGCAGCGGCATCCCAGATGTGGGAGCAGTATTCGAGGTTTGGCCTTATTTGTGAAGTATATAAGGTATAGAGATTAGCTGGTGAAAAGTATCTGCGAGGCCGGAAGAGGAAACCTAATTTCTTAACAGCCGCTTCTGCAATTGATTGACATGTTGGTGCTAATTGAGGTTTCGATCCACAGAAATGCCAACAAGTGAAAAAGACTCATTACTTTGAATAACTTGGTTGTGCATTGTGATGGGTCTAGGACAGGTTTATCTCTTATGAGATAGAAAGCAAGACTGAGATTTGGTGGAGTTGAATTGTACAAGATTTCTACTACACCAGTCTACTATTTTTTGGAGAGTCACACAGACAGAACCCTTTATGAGCCTACGATCCTCATCTAATTGGGCTAAAGAGGCAGGCTGAGAATATTTTATATTTGAGTGGAAGGTGCTGCCCTTCGCGTAACTGTGAACTGGGTTGGATATTCTAGAAAGGAGGTCATTTAGGTGGAGAAGAAACAAAGTAGGGCTAAAGCTGAACCTTGAGTGACTCCTGCATTAACTGGATACAGTTTAGAGGAATGGTCATCCACGACAACAGAAATCCTCCGGTTCGAGAGGAAATTTGCTGTCCAGGTACAGAGTTCTGGTGGTAGGCCTCTGGCGGGAAGTTTATTAAGCAGCGCTGCGTGCTAGACCTGGTCGAATGCTTTGGATGTCTCTAGAGCGACAATCTCGGATTCACAGTGTAGTTCCATAGACTTGTTCCAAGAATGGGTGACAAAGAAAAAGAGGTCGGCAGTTGATCTGCGCTTAAGGAATCCATACTTCCTGTCGTGGAATAGACTGTGTTTTTCAAGAAACTTTAGTAATTCGGTGTTTATATACTTTTCCATTACTTTAGAGACGACTGAAAGAAAAGAAATAGGCCTGTAGTTGCTAGGAAACGCTTTGGATCCTTTCTTGGGGATGCGTTGTACTCGAGCAGTTTTCCAGTTACTAGGGAATATGCCTGTATTGTAGGATGTCTGAAACAGACGAGTCAGGACAGGAGCAACTTCTGGTACACATTTTTTTGTCAAAGCCAAAGGCTTTCCTGGTATTGAGAGATTCGTACCTTTTTAGTTTTGAAAATGATATCCGTAATTGTATGCGCGACATTGGAGACTGTTGGTGGTTGAACATTTGGAGGTGGGTTGAGAGTATAATTGCCGGCGAACAACAAGGTAAAAAGTTTAGCCTTGCCTAGGTCTGTAGAAACAATTTTATCCCCTGAAACAAGAGGTGGGAACGTGCTCTTGCAGAAATTATTCCCAATAGATTTAGCAAGAGTCCAGATGGGTTTGGTGCGGTGGGAGCTTGAAAGGACTTTGTTTTTGATGTGGTTATTAAACGAGTTTTTTGCCTCGGAAAGAATGCGGACATAGCGGTTTCTTGAGTCGTTAAATGTTTGACGGTTTTCTTGACTGGGATTGTGTAAAAGCGTTTTGTGAGCTTTGGCCTTCTCAAGTCTGGCCTTGTCATAGGATTAGAGAATCAGGGCTTTTGAGTGGCTGAGGAGGTTTTCTGTGTAGGTGGAATAAATCATTCCATGCTAGATTGGATCATTTCCGTGACGTTTTGCGAGATATCAGAGGGGACAGGATGAGAGAAGCAGACAGACGCCCATGGAAATAAGAAAAAGTAATCACGCATTTCGTCCCAGTTTGCGGAGCTGTAGTGCCAAACCATACGTGGGTGTGATGACTGTGTGAAGTCGGGTTGCATTGCTCAGGAAGCAGTAACCATGCCGTGGTCGGAGCGACCAATGGGGGCGGTGACTGATGTCTTATAGCAGCCAGGTTTTGTAGTAAGAAGGAGATCCAAGGGATTTGAGCTGTGTGTTAGGATGTGAGGTAAGTAGGTTGTTGAACCATATTGGTTTAAGAATTGCTGACTGCTAAAGCCTCCGCTGCTCTCCCTTGTCGATGGGTTTTTGAAGATCCTAGCAATTTCTTATTATGGACATTGAAGTCACCAAGAATAGGGACCTCGGAAGAAGGATATTCAAAAATCAGATGGTCGTTTTTTTCAGAAAGGTACTCAAAGAGGCGGTGAAAGTTGTTGTCAGAAGTTAACCGGTAAATCCAACAGATGAATTTAGTTGCACCACTAAGAGAGAGAGAGAGAGAGAGAGGGGGGAGAGTTTGATACAAAGTATGTGTTTTCTTCCAGCTTCCAAATTGGGAGTCTGGTGCAAGGTAGATGACTACGGACATATGCGCACACACCTCCATGCCATCTAAAGGAAGTACGGAGCTCATACTCCGGGAAATTAAGGTGATTAGTACCTGTTTTGGCACTGATTTGGGTTTCGGTGAGGTAGAGGAGTTGGCGCCTATTAGCCTGGAGGAAATGGTAGACGGAGTTTAGGTTAGTATTTAGGACACATATATTCTAGAAGGATATGTTAAATCTTGATGCCGGTGCCCCCTACACACCCCTCTGCGGGAGATCCGATGGAGGGGTATTTTATCTCCGGAATCTTTTGCACAACGAGGATCCATCATCATTTTTGTTTATAAGGGAAACCTACTCATACACCAGAACCGGAAACGTCCTTTGGGACTTCACCAGCCCCTTGATATAAAGGGTGGTACCTCCTCGGGCGTGAAAAAAATCCTTTACTATCGCGTAAAGGAAAACATATTATATTATTATTATTATTATATTATATTATTATATTTTATTGCTATATTTTTTATATAAATTACCCTGTATAATTTCTATAATTTAATGTATCACTAAAGATGTTATTATTATTACTATATTTACCTACTATTATGATTAGGTCTTAACTGCCGGTTTAGTCACTTTGTATGATCTGCTTTGGTTGGGTGGGTTGCACACTCTCGAAACATGAATGCCTTTTAGCAAATTAATCAATAATCAAGATACAAATCACAATTTATTATAGCATAACATAAATTACTTGCAGGAAATTCAAAGTTGTGTATATTAGTCTACATAATAATAAATACTAAATATTATTACAAACTATCACTAAGAATGACACATGCTTACAAAAAGTATCAGTACATCTTTTTTAAAATCTAACCTATATAAAAATATGATCACGGACAGATCGATCGCAAAACTCTTTATTACACAACAACGATATAAAAGCTGCCTATAAATCGGCAGTTAGGCTGATAGTACATACCACAAAAAACGCTTATGGCACTTCAAATCATTCGTCTGGTTTGTGTATAGGGTTTCCCATTTCGTCGATTTCCATCGAAGGTATCAGAGGTGGCATGAATCCATATTCAATTCGCAGGTTATTGAAATTCGATCTCGCTTTTCTGTAATTAGTTTGTTGATTGTTGTTACCACTGGGAATTTTTGGTGGTATCAAGCCGATGTAGTCATCTGGTTTAATAGTGAAGTAGATATTTCTGTAACTTCCACTAGGCTTTTGGTCTCTTTTGGGCGGCAAATAACCCTCTTGTACCGGTTGCTTCTTTGGAGGAATGTAGGTTTTTAGATGGGTAGGTGCATAGCTATATGGATTGGGGTAGTAGTACCCCTGAGACTGACTTTGTTGGACATTCTTTTGTACATTTTGAGAAGTTTTACCCGCAAATTTATCCACTACCTTAGTTTCTGTTGTTTGTTGGATTTGTTGTGGGAGCTTTTGAATTGGTATTTGGGGAAAGTTGTGAGTAAAAATATACTGCTGTGGTTGGAAGCCGAAATTCGGTAAAGACTTGGGATACTGAAGGGGGTAATGCTTAGTGAAATCAACAGGCAGCACAAATGTTTGAGGTACATGTACCGGTACTTTAACCTCAACTGGGTGCGGCCGTTCTAGATATTGAACTACAGGCTTTTCAACTACTTTTTGTACAGGAATTGGCCTCTCGATATAGTGTGGTATATGTACCGGTTTTTCAACAACCTTTTCCACTGGCACCTTAACCTCAACTGGTGCATGGACAGGATATTGGTGCTTAATTATTGGTTGTGGCACAGATATTTCAATCGGTAGAGGTTTTTCTACAAATTTCGTTGCTTCAACTGGAATGTGGACAGGCTTTGATACGATATTTTCAACATGGTATTGGTGAGAGACAGGTATGTGTTTTTCAACAATTTTCTCTAAAGTTACTTGTACGGGAGCCTGCTGCCCTACATTCTGTTGTACAACTGTACTAACAGGATGTTGTGCCACTGTATTTACAGCATATTGGATAGGAAAAGGATATCCAGCTATTTTGTTTATTTCTACAGGCACAAGTACAGGTTTTTCAAGGGGCAACTGTTGCACGGCAACCTGATAGTGATAACCTTGAGCTAGTTGCTGGTCGTTTTCGGTAAACTGTTCATTTATATCATCAGATGGTAATTGCTGTACGTTTAAATAGTTATTTACTTCAGAGAATTTCTCATTATTTTCAATTTTTGGAAGCTGTTGTTCAGATATTGTTGTTTTAGTTTCTTCTTTGGTAGAATTTGCCGACAACTTATGTTCGTCTCTTATTTTAAAAGATTGTTGTGGAGCCTTTAATTCTGATAGAGACATCTCGCCGGGTAGATAAAGCAGCGTTTTTCCTAGCTCGATATTCTCAAGAGCTGTCTTCTTCATACTAACTGATTTTGTGTCATCCTTTTTCAGGTTTGACTGTTCTTGGGCATAGGCACTGGGATATTCAAATTTACCCAAGTAGAACGGCACGCTTTTCTGTATTTCAACGAAAACGTTTTCATTTCGGTGTTTGTTTTTCTTTGCCGAATTATATTCGACGTTTTGCAACTGTATTCCTGCAGTAATAGGGGCTAGAAAGTTGCTGCTCACAGGCCTAGGTGTAACTAATACATCTGACGGTTCGGTAACAGTACCGTGTGAAAATCCCGAAGAAGAAGCTTCTACCGAACTCGCAGTGCTTGACTGAAAGTGGTTTTCCGTTTTAACAGAAATTTTAGTTGCTGATTTAGCACCAGTTTCCTGAATATTTTCCAAAAATATTGGCGTTTCCGACAACTTTTGTTGCTCGTACGGTGGCGATAATGTTGTGCTTAATTTAACTCCTGAGCCATTAACTTCCACTTTTTGTAGTATGGTTGAACTGCTGGCTTCTTGTTGCTGGGATTTAGAAAATGATTCGGAAACAACGGTCTTTCCAGAGATGTTTTCAACTTGATTCTCAGCTGTTTTCCCTACAGCGTCGTTTATGTTAAGTACATCTTGCCCACTAACCAGATTTTTTGTTGACTGTATTAGTTTGGAGGGTGCATGATGCACTGTATTTTCTGAAATATATGAAGGTGTTGCGGTCGGATAGATATTAATTCTTGATCCAAAACCTCCTATGAATTGATGTTGAAGAGCAGCGTCATTAAATCGGTGGATTTCGCTGGATTCCTGCTGCGAAGATTGCTGAGATGATGACTGTGAACTTTGGAACAGTGCTGCATTATCGATGTTTTGAGAACTTTTTGAAAACTCTTGAGTTTGTTGTTGATTTTGAATATTCTGCACATTATCCAGTGCCCCTTGATTTGTGTCATATTGAAACAGAAGGTTTTGATACAATGGCTGGCCAAATGTGACTGTTGGTAGCGTTTGTATTGTATCAGGTTGAGGTGTGCCTATGCTGGAAGTCAAGAAAACCTGTGAATATAATGGATGATGAAAAAGTAGCGTCTGCTGATCTTGTAAAGGCACTAAATTTTGTGGACCAGCCTGTATCTGATTGTCTTGTTGTGTAAACTCGTATACAGTATGTGGTTGATTATTTTCTTGGTTAGATATTCGTGACTCAATCAGGTTTTCTGTCTGTGAATCAGCTTGATTTGTGGTTTGTTTTGTTTGGACCTCTTGTGTAGATGTCAACTCTTGACCTGTGCTTGTTGTTTCTTGGACTTGACCTTCTGTTAACACTCCTTGCAAGAAGTTTCGAACTTGCCCTTCAAATGATAGCTCATCTGATTGGGTGGTTTGTATAGTGCTTAGCTCAGCGGTGGTTTGTTTGTCGTCTTCAGTAGTTTGGGTGGACTGCTGAACTGTTGTGGTAGGCAAAGAGTTTGTGGTTTCAGTTTCTTGTTGAGGTTCGATCCTAATTTTCTGTTGGCGGGTGATGTTGTCAATTGCTTCTGCAATCTGTTGTTTTGGTGTTCGATTATCCTATAAATTAAAAAAATTCATTACTTTCTAATTTAAAATAAATTTGTTACAGAACATAATGCAAATTACTTTCATGCAGATTTTGTAACTACGTGTAACTAAAGATTAGACAGATTGTAGAAGTATTAATTAAATAAATTAACGCAATTAAATAATAATAAATATTAAATAAATAATGGATAAAAAAGAAAGAAGTCGGATAATTAGAAGAGGAGCGATAACTCAAAAAATAATGGGCCGATTTTGATCGAATTTAGTGAGTACCTTCCTTTTGCAAGTTTGTGTTTTCTTTCGGAAAATTTTTGTATCTCAGAAAATAACAAAGCTATGGCAATCAAATTTGGTACCTACGTTTACACTATCAAACTTACACTCCATGCAGAAATTCTAACTTAAAAGGAAAAAATTATCAGCGTTTAAATGTAAAAATTTTGGGTATCACTGATGACCAGACAAACGAACAAAACCAAAATATTTTTTGTGGATAACAAAACCTATTGTATTTTACAGACAAAGATTAAGTTTTCTTGACGTACAAAGGTCAAGAAATATAAAAAAACTACTTTTAAAATTTTATAGTTCTTCTTAAAACGTTAAAGTCGCGATTTGAAACGTCAAAATTTGCAATTTTTAGACGAATAACCTGAAGCAAATACGGCTTTTGTAGAAACAATTTCGTAATAAATCTGTTTTACAAAGCCTTAAGTTACAGCTTCAACCATAATTGTCCTTTAGCTTACTAAAATGTTTGCAGAAAATTCATTTCAAATAGACCACTTCTCTGATGATTTGGCAGCAGTTTCAGTTATAGAGTTTGTGGTTTAATAGTCTATCAGTTTTAGCAAGTTCTCATAGAAAAAAACGTTGTTGGGGAGACATCGACTTTCGAATTTTGAAATTATTTCTTCAACTGAGCGCAAACTAGACCCTCTAGAAGAAATATCCGGAGCCAGTTTCAGTTTTTACATGTTAACATTTATACAGGGAAGCGCATTTCTCCGATAAAGCTCAATATATCCCTTATTAAATATACAAGATACAGAAAGATATTATAGATGTTAATTGGTGGTTTGAGCTGCATCTTATAAAATTATTTTGACAATCACAGGCTGGCCCATAAGTCGTTGGTAATACAATATTTCTTTTTTTAATGGAACACCCCTTTATTATTCATTATTGCATTCTCCATCGAAGTATAATGCATTATTGTAAAAAAATGATATCGTGCATCGCTTTAGAGTTATTTCAATTGTTTTGCAATTTTTCACATTATTGACACATATGAAAAATTGTGATTCGGCAGTTTTTACGAATAGAAATCGGAGTCCCGTAAAATGACGCAGTTAGGGAGGTTTTTGTTTATATTATCGTCAAAAAGTCGAGCTGTCATATACAAGGGCTCTTAAATAGTTAAATTAACGCAACTTCATTTTTTGAAGTGTTTATGTTTTAGAAGTTAAAGGCATGCCCTCTGCTCCAACTCTGGTATTATACCGCCTATACCTTAAGACTATAGTTTGGAAATATATACATTTATAATCCCATACCATGATTCACGTATCGATCAGTTTAGCACATTTTTTTCAGTTTTTTATTTAATTATATTAAGAGATAAGATTATGGGATTATTAAGCGAATTTTTTAAGGAAAAAATATTAAAATACTTAAACTAACTTTGGTACAAAAAAGGTAGGATATAATTGATTTGATTATCTATAGATTAAATTGTTTTCACAAGTGTCAAATGAAACTTTAAAGTGACAGACTCAAATACCCTTATTATTTCTGACAGCTTGTGACATAAAAATATAAGTATTTAATAATAATAATAGTAATAAGAATAGCCTTTATTTACAGACCCTCTTTACAACTATAACGTGAACTATCAATTAGACATTAAATTGACATTTCCCGCTTATATTTTTCTTTACTTACATTCGTTAAAATTTTCTTTCTTTTTTCAATTGTAATTACACATCAGGTACGTAATTTCAAAAAAGATTTTTATGTAATTTTTGTGCAAGATTACTTGGTCAATTTTTGTAAAAATGGCGTATTTTCATGAAACAAATTGTTTGCAAATTTTGATGTAAACATTTTTTTACTTCTGTAAAAAAGCTTTCTTTTAATAATTATATCTTGGCTAGTGTCGCTTTTGTGCAAATTACGTGGATAGGTTATTTGGCCAGGTAAGTCAGACCAGTTTTTTTGAAAAAACTTTAAATATATGTTCGACAAGTTTAGGTCCTTTTTCAAACAAAAAGTTAGTTTGATAATCTACTAAATTTGATGTTTTTCTTAAAAAAACATATTTGACATAAAAAACGGTTCTGTGAAAATTCTGTACCATAACGCACTTGCCACTTCCAGACTTTTAAATACATCTTTTCACTTCTAAAGCAAGTTAGACTTCTTTCAACGCAATAATATCTTGACAAATAAAAAATGCAAATATCATTATCATTATTTTCTTTAATTTTCGACCGTTAGATTTTATTTTCGTTGCTAGCAATTACCTGTTTTTATATTTTTGGGTCAAAAAAGTTTTTATCAATACATTTACATACCTATTTAAAGAATTACAACAACTGTTACAAATAGTTTCATATGTTACTTAATGTCGCAATCTAATATAAATTATAACATGACATATCTTAGCCTCGTCTCTTTAAGAAAGTTATAAATCTGATTTTTAAACTTAAAAAAAAATACATTAGATGCTTTTCTATATATTTTCTCATGCAAGTACAACTTTTAAGGTCTTGTATACCTTTAGTCACTTTTCGTAGAAAAATTCACCCGCGACTTTTGAATTTTAAATAAGTTTCTTCTAATGATCACCTACTACGTGTCCTAGAGCCCATACTGGGTATCAGTTTCAATTTTTAGTGAATTTTCTTTAAAAAAATTCACTAATGAGAAGATCCCGACTTTTGAATTTTGAAAAAATTCCTTCAAATTAGCACTAATTAGGCCCCCGAGAACACATATCCGGGGTCGGTTTTAATTTTTATATGTTTATATATATATATATATATATATATATATATATATATATATATATATATATATATATATATATATATATATATATATATGTGTGTGTGTGTGTATCACACCGATAACTCAAAAAATAATGGGCCGATTTTGATCAAATTTGGTGAGTACCTTCCTTTTGCAAGTGGCTTGGATAAGTTCGTTAACCAGGAAAATCTGCTCAGTTGAAACAGATTAAACAATGTTTTCTTTTAATTACACAGACGGATTCCCCCTATCAGTGTCAGTTCTGAGTCAGCCATAAATGTATGGAATTTAGACCCCGAAATTATAATGCATGTTTGTAAGAAAATAAGTTCGGGACTCAGCAAGTGCGTTATGGTAGCGAGTTTTTATTTAATGCCTCAAATTTGATTAGCTCAATTTACTATTAACCTATAAGGTTCGTTGGCCAGGAAACTAGTTTTTTCGGGAACATTTTAAGTTTATTTTCGATATTTTTTTTACATATTCAAACTGTTATTTTGATGAAATATGGTACATTATTTTTATTATACATGTTATACTGGTAACCAAATTTGATGTCTCTTTTCGTTAAAAAACACATATTTGCTATTTAAAACATTTGTATGAAAATTCACTATCATAACGCACTTGCTGCGTCCAGGCTTTTTTATATGTTTATCTATACAGAGTGTTTCATTATAATGAGAAATCCGAAATATGGAGATACCACCCGTCACACTGTGGCCGTTGGCGCAAATATGCCTTATCCGAAAGTCGATAGTTTCAAAAATACAGGGTGTTGGAAGTTAGAATTTTAATTCCTGTTAAAAGTATACCAGCAAGGAAACCGATTTAACAATATTTTAGTAAAAATGAACGTACCTGACCATCCCTAAACTTTTTTATTGCTTCTGTTCCAAGTAATAGCTGCGTCGAAGCTCGGCTGTGAGGCCCTTTGTTGCTATACTGCACAAAAGGATGATAACCCCAATCATCGGCGTAGTACTGGACATTACTGTTGGCTTCTTTCTCTTCTACATAGTACCTAAACATAAAACATATTGTTTGATAAAAATTACCATCTCTATCGATTTTTTATAAACCCATTCAACTACTTAGGTTGTTAGTACAATGAATGAACGAACATTATGGGATCATGATCATATATATATATATATATATATATATATATATATATATATATATATATATATATATATATATATATATATATATATATATATATGTTTCACACCGATAACTATAAAAAAATAGTACGCCGATTTTGATAAAAGTTGGCATGTTCCTTCCTTCTATAAGTGGATTCGATAAGTCTGTTAGTCAGGAACATCGGACCCGGTTTTCCGGGAAAATTTTGAGTATTCTTTGGGCAAAAATGTTTATCTCAAAAAATAAAAAATGTATGGTAGCCAAATTTGGTAGGTAGGCATACGATATAAGGACTAAGCTACAAACCAAAAGTTAGATTTCTATGTTACAAGAAAAAAAGTTAAGAAAGAAAATTGGTGCCAGACCATTTCTATGAAAATTCACTACCATAACGCACTTGCTGCGTCCAGACTTTCTTTGATATGTACACTGACTTTCTATGAACATAACTTACTTATCTAATATGGCTAATATATATATATATATATATATATATATATATATATATATATATATATATATATATATATATATATATATATATATATATATATTATGTTTGTGTAATAAGAGATTCTGATTATCATCGTATGTAGCACCTGGTGCTACAGTTTCACGCTCAATATTAGGTGAACGAGCTACGTTTGTAACGATTACATGGGCTAAAGGTGTTATATTGTAGTAACAATTTTAACCGCAATAGAAACGAAAAATCATTTTACTTGCTAAAAAATTATGACATCATTTAATACCTCATAGATTGATTTGATCAAGAATTACATACCTATCATAAAAGAAATACATTTTTTTGTTTTGAAATAAAAGAACAATTAAGAAATGCGGTTAAAGCAAACTCAATTTAAAATTATATAACTAATGGTATAAACTTATTATGACTAAGCACCTTACTTAAGATGGTACCAGCAAACTTAAATACTATATCTATGAGGTTTCTGGTCAGCTCTACTTGACCATACTCGCTTCATGTAATTTTTATTTCCTTCACTGCTTTTTTGCATGTGAAATTAAATAAAAATTTCAGAAAAAACAATTTTAAAAACCAACAATTTATTGTAAAGTACGGATAAAAAGATCATATATTACCTTCCCTCTGCTTCAACACCGTCCCTTGTTTCAGACTTTCCTTGTGATGTTCCTTTTTCGCCTATGTTATATCCATACTCATACTTTGGAGGATTCTATAAAAAAAATTGGTATTAGTTATCAAAAATTCGTTAGTTTGTTTTTAATCTTTTGATACAAACAACGCAAATTAAGAAAAAACTGGACGCAGCAAGTGCGTCATGGAAGTGAATTTTTATAAAAATGGTTTTAATAGCAAATATGTATATTTAATGCAAGCAGTTATCAATTTGGTTACCGGTATAACCTATATAGTAGAAATATTGTGCCATATTTTGTCAAAATAACTTATTGTTTGAAAATGTACAAAAAGTTTACGAAAATAAACTTAAAATGTCGGTTTGCTAGCCCACAAACCTTATGTTAATAGCAAATTTTATTGAAATTTGAAGCATTTAATGAAAATTTGGTACCAAAACGCACTTACTGCGTCTCGATTTTTTTGTCTTACAGGCATATTTTGATAAAAAATGCAATGAAATAAGGGTGTTCGAAAAAATATTTTCGGGATCACCAACCACTTATGTGCCATCCTGTGATTGTCAAAATAATTTTATAAGATGCAGCTCGAGCCACCCTATAATTGTTGTTGTGTTTTGTTTCTTTAACGTCGGCCAATTTCCGCGACTATGGCCAATCACCGACGCCAGGGAGCAGTTTCACCAAACTATCTTAGAAATTTTACCGAACCCCTGCCTTTCTGTAAGGAGGGTAGGGGTCTTTACCGTGCCCAACATCGTATGAACACGGGACCGACGGCTTTACGCCCCCTCTGAAGGGCGAAACGTGCATACATTCAACTTGCTCAAATACAATGCCAGAACCTCGATTGATGTTAATATTATAGTTGGTATTGAAAAAGTGAAAGGAGTACCCTGGGATAGAACCCAGTACCCTTCGGTTCAGAGGCACACGTTCTTTTCCCTGAACCACCGTGGTTCTCACTGTATAATTAAGATGTAAAAATTTTTCTCGTCTCTTGTATAATAATTATTATATTGAGCTTTACCGTAGAAATGCGTCACCCTGTATATATGTAAGCAGATAAAAACTGTATGTAAACCCGGATATGGATTCTAGGGGACCTAGTTTGCGCTCATTTGAAGAAATTTTTTAAAATTCTAAAGTCGCGGTATCCTCATTGACGAATTTTTGCTACGAAAATTAGCTAAAAATTATAGACCGTTAAACCATAAACTTAACTAAGTTACCGCCAAAGCATCAGAGAAAGAAAATAAGTCACATTTTGCATATCAGCCCTTTTTGTAAAACTTAGATCCATTTTAGCTGTTAACAAAACATCACAAACACTGTTTAGTCCACCCACTAACAATAATAAAGTCGTAAAGAATAATTTGTACTTGTATATTAAAATTCCCAAACAACACAAATAATATGTAAAATGAAATTGAAAACAGATAAACGTCAACTAATAAAACTATCAAGGAGTGCAAATGGTCTGCGCAATGATATCAAATATTCCGTTGCCAGGGTAACACGACTGACACATACTAGATCTCATATATAAACCAGTTTGTATCATTGTTAATAAAAAACTCTGATATTAAAAATAAACGCTTCAAATTGGAAAAGCTCAATTTTTTCTAAACCCAGAAAGCAGAAGTTTGATAGATAGTTAGGTCTCTCCCAAGTTAATTACTTTTTGAATTATCGGTTGAATATATATATATATATATATATATATATATATATATATATATATATATATATATATATATATATATATATATATATATATATATATAATTTGAAACTGACATCGGATATGTAGGGGCCCAAATTCGCGCTAATTCGAATTTTTTTGCAAAGTCTCACCATAGATACCTCTCTATTAGTGAATTTTTTTAAATAAAAATTCATTAGAAAATACACCCAAAAATTATTTACCTAATCCATTTAATAACTAGAATTATTAGTTTGAAAATCATTTAGTTACTTTATGAAAATCTACAGGTGAACCTTGTGTTAACTTTTATTTATTTTAAATATTTAATAAGGTAAACAAAATCGTAAGATTAACACAACATTTTTTATTTATAATAACTGTAACGTGTTACATATTTTTTTGGGCATGCGTGATTTTATCCCTTATTGTATTGTACATTTTATCCAGCCATGGAGGTAAATGACGTCACATGACCTTACTTGGTGGCGGCTTGGATATGAGATGATTTTATCCCTTTTCGTGTTAAACAGTTTATCCAGCCATAGAGGTAATATACGTCACATCACTTTACTCTGTGGAGCTTTTTGGCACAAGATTACTTTATTCCTTATTGCGTTACACATTTTAGCGAACCAGAGGGATAAGTGACGTCACTTCACCTTACGCTGTGGAGTTTTGGACGTGAGATAACTTTATCCCCTATTGTGTTACATATTTTAGCCAACCATAGAGGTAAATAACGGCACATCACCTTACATTGTTGAGTTTTCGACATGAAATGACTGTATCCCTTATTGTGTTACACGTTTCAGCTAACCATCGAGGTAAATGGCGTCACCTCATCTTACTTTGTGGAGTCTTTAACATGACATGACTTTATCCCTTATTGTGTTACACATCTTAGGTAACCATAGAGGTAAATGACGTCACGTCTCCCTGCTCTATAGAGTTTTGGACTTGAGATGACTTTATATCTTATTGTGTTACACATTTTAGGCAACCATAGAGGTAAATGACGTCACCTTATCTTACTCTATAGAGTTTTGGACTTGAAATGACTCTATTCTTTATTGTGTTACACATTTTAGGCAATCATAGAGGTAATTGAGGTCACCTCACCTTACTCTGTGGAGTTTTGGACATTAGATGACTTTACCCCTTATTCTGTTACATATTTTAGGCAACCATAGAGGCAAATGACGCCACCTCACCTTACTCTGTAGAGTTTTGAACTTGAGATGACTTTATCCCTTGTGTTGCACATTTTAGGCAACCACATAGCAAAATGACGCTACCTCGCCTTGCTTTGGGAAGTTTTGCATATGAGATGACTTTATCGCTTATTGTGTTACACATTTTAGCCAACAATAGAGGTTAATAATGCACCCTCACCTAACTATCGGGGGTTTTGGACATGAGATGACATTATTACGTATTAATTGATGAAAGTCATTTTTGGCTTAATCGTTTGTCTGTCTGCACGTGTTCCTTGTTATTACAAAGGCGGGTTGAGTTAGCCGATCATATTTTTGCGTCAAATATTGTAGAATCTTGAGCAACTAATGCTTGTCGGCATGTTTTATTGAACCAGGGTTATGATTTGTATTTTACATATTTTGATAAATCAGTAATATAGGTTTCCATGCTGAATAAGATAAGTTCAGTAATTGACTAGGGTAAGGGCATTCGACTTGACTATTATTTCGTAAACAGGTAAGGAAACTAAATGTAAAAATTTCTGTCAGCGAATTTTTTGTGCCATATTTGTCGAGTGTACCCTTCTGAGTTATCTGTTTTTAGGGGATATGTTGCGGCGATGAGACTTTTTTTATTTCAACAACACACCACTAGGGCATACAGCCTAAATACTATCGTACCGTGGGTGTCGACAAGGAGGAAAGAGGCAACTTCTTTATTCTGGACTTGAAGGTTTGGAGGTTCGGGGGAGAAGGAAAAACATGTGCCGGCAAGGAATTCCACAACTTGGAAGTCATCGGGACAAAAGAGCGGGCATAACAAGATGTTCTATGTCTGGTAACGTGGGCAGTAAAAGGGTGCATTCGCTCTGTTCCCCTGGTAGATCCGTTGGGGGCAGCAGGTGGAGTAACTATGGAAGAAAGCTCCACTGAGCAGTACCCGAGCAGATATCTATAAAGAGAGAGAGAGAGAGAGAGGTCACCGACGGCACGTCTCTTATTTGTGAAGTATATAAGGTATATAGATTAGCTGGTGAAAAGTGTTTGCGAGCCCTGAAGAGGAAACCTAATCTCTTAGCAGCCGCTTCTGCAATTGATGTGCCATGTTGGTGCCAATTGAGATTTAGATCCACAGAAATGCCCACAAGTGAAAAGGACTCATTACTTTGAATAACTTGGTTGTTCATTGTGATGGGTCTAGGGCTGGTGTATCTTTTATGAGAGAGAAAGCAAGACTGTGATTTGGTGGGGTTGAGTTGTACAAGATTTCTACTACCCCAGTCTAATATTTTTTGGAGATCCATAGAGACAGAACCCTCCCTGAGTCTGCGATCCTCATCTAATTGGGCTGAAGAGACAGGCTTAGAATATTGTATATTTGAGTTGAGGGTGCTGTCGTCCGCGTAACTGTGAACTGGGTTGGATGTGCTAGAGAGAAGGTCATTGATGTGGAGAATAAACAAAGTAGGGGCTAAAGCTGAATCTTGAGGAACTCCTGTATTAATTGGATACAGTTTAGAGGAATGGCCATCCACGACAACATAAATTCTCCGGTTGGAGAGAAAATTTGCTGTCCAGGTACAGAGTTTTGCTGGTAGGCCATAGGCCGGAAGTTTATTAAGCAGTGCTGCGTGCCAGACCTGGTCGAATGCTTTGGATATGTCTAGAGCAACAATCTGGGATTCACCTTGTAGTTCCGTGGACTTGTTCTAAGAATGGGTGACAAAGGAAAGGAGGTCGGCAGTTGATCTGCGCTGACGGAATCCATACTGCCTGTCGTGGATTAGACTGTGTCTTTCAAGAAATTTTAGTAATTCGGTGTTTATATACTTTTCCATCACTTTAGAGACGACTAAAAGAAGAGAAATAGGCCTGTAGTGGCTAGGAAGCGCTTTGGATCCTTTCTTGGGGACGGGTTGTACTCGAGCAGTTTTCCAATTATTAGGGAACATGCCTCTATTGTAAGTTGTCTGAAACAGACGAGTCAGAATGGGAGCAAGTTCTGGTGCGCATTTTTTGAGAACAATTGCTGGGATCTCGTCAAGGCCAGAGGCTTTCCTGGTATTAAGAGAAGATAGCACCTTTGGTACCTTTTTAGTTTTGAAAATGATATCCGTCATTTTATGCGCGACATTGGTGACTGTTGGTGGTTGAACATTTGGAGGTGGGTTAGGAGTAGAATTGGCGGCGAACAACGAGGCAGAAAGTTCGGCCTTGCCCAAGGCGGTAGAAACAATTTCATCCCCAGAGATAAGAGGTAGGAACGTGGTCTTGCAGAAATTATTCCCAATAGATTTAGCAAGGGTCCAGAAGGGTTTGCTGCCGCTGGACCTTAAGAGTACTTTGTTTTTGATGTGGTTATTGAACGAGTTTTTTGCGGACATAGCTGTTTCTTGCGTCGTTAAATGCTTGACGGTTTTCTTGACTGGGATTTTGTAGAAACGTGTTGTGAGCTTTGACCTTTTCAAGTCTGGCCTTGTCACAGGATTTAGAGAACCAGGGGCTTTGAGTGGCTGAAGAGGTTTTTTGTGTACGTGGAATAAATAATTCCATGCCAGCTTGGATAATTTTGGTGACGTTTTGTGAGATATCAGAGGGGTCGGGATGAGAGAAGCAGACAGACGCCCATGGAAATGAGGAAGAGTAATCCCGTATTTCGTCTCAGTTTGCGGAGTTGTAGTGTCAAACGATACGTGGGTGTGATGAGTGTGTGACCTCGGGTTGCATTGCGCAGGAAGCAGTGACCATGCCGTGGTCTGAGCGACCAAGGGGGGCGGTGACTGATATCTTATAGCATTCAGGTTTTGTAATAAGAAGGCGATACCAGGGATTTGAGTTGTGTGTTGGGACGCGAGGAAAGTAAGTAGGTTGCTGAACCAAATTGGCTAAAGAATTGCTGACTGCAAAGGCATCTGATAATATATTGTGAATCTATTTGTTTTACCAAATATTTAAAAAAATGTACCTATAGCAAGTAGTGGCCACAAACACCTTATTTTCATTAATTGTAAAAAATTTACATATTAAGCTATATGTGGCTTACAGCCATCGGTGAAAACCAAAACGGGTTTCGATCTCATTAAGTCTTAGGTTTTTCATATCACGGACGGCAATACACCATTTCCGGATGATTTGAGCAGCGCGCTCTACAACGAAACACTAAGATTCACGCAGAGGCCTCATCTCTAAACAGCACGGTAAGTTAAGTCCTTTAAATAATATCTAATGTTCTTATGCACTTTGTATTACAGTGATCGATTTAGTTAAAGAATTTAACGCCCCGTAGTAACGATGGTGCTTTTGTGCAAATCCCACGTTTTAATTGACATTGTGTTATAAGTTTATAAATGTAGTAATCTTTTGAACCAAACCTTCTTTTTACCTTATCTGGATCTTCTTTCGGCTTGACATATCCTGGTGGAGCCACAGCATGAACGTACATGAACGATAATATAATTATTATCGTCACCTGAAAAGGGAATTTAAAAACCATTAAATTGGCAGACAAATCATACAAAAGTCATAGCGCAGCAAGTGCGTATTAGTAGCAAATTTTCATAAGTTTCTTCAATTTTTTAATACTTTTCGAATGTAGTAGTACTGAATTTGTTCAACTCAATTAAACACTATGTTTTATGTTTTACAGTCAGACAAAACTTTGTGATTGTAGCACATAGGGTTATATTCTTATAAAACTTGCAAAATATTTGCACAAAATGTCTCTTCAAAAATTTGTTTTATTTCATGTTTCCTTTTAGTAAATTTTCTTTTAAAAAAATCAATAACGAGGAGATCCATACATTTCAATTTTGAAAAAATTTCTTCATCAAATGAGCACAAACTAGGACCCCTAGAACCCATGTCCCGGGTAAGTTTCATTTTTTATATGATATATATATATATATATATATATATATATATATATATATATATATATATATATATATATATATATATATATATATATATATATATATATATACAGGGTGGCACATTGAAAACAAAACAGACCGATTTGCCTCCAGAGAATTTTTTTTAAGAAACGCTGAAATACGTCAATTTTAATATTAAGGGGGACATGTTTTGACATAAAACTCAACTTTGTCACGTCAATCCCTTAAGGGTGATGATAACAACCCTTATATTTTAAATAGGGAACATGGATCAAGTGTTACATCATTTGAAAGCTCTTCCTTTTTTGAATTCAGCACACAAATTTTTTTGAAGTTTTATTAACTCGTTTAAAATTTATTCACAGTTGGAGTTGCAAGAACGTATTTCATACATTGTGATAAGAAATGCACTAATTAGTCAATATTTCGTTAAAAAAAAACTAAAAACAAAACCAAACATTTAAAAATGTTTATTCAGTTAAGTAAGTGTTCAAATTGTTGACCACCAGCTTCCACACAAAAGTACAAATTTTGTTCAAAACGAGCTCTGACATTCTGGAGCATTTGTGGAGTTATTAGACGGCATTCTCCAACAATGCGTCGTCGTAATTCTTTCAGAGACTCCGGTTCTGTTGCGTAAATTCTAGTCTTTAAAGGGCCCCATAGAAACAAGTCTAAAGGAGTTAAATCCGGTGATCTAGGGGGCCACTCAATAGCACCTCTACGCCCAATCCACTGTCCCGGAAACTCTCTGTTTAAAAACTCTCTAACACGTTGTGAAAATGCAGAGGAGCTCCATCTTGTTGAAACACTAATTGATTTTCTTGAGAGCGATCATCATTTTCAACAAAGTCAATTAGTAGAGGGTAAACGATATCGTCTAGTTACTCCAAATACGTTTCGCCACTTAAATTGCCATCAAGAAAAATTGGTTCGATTAAACGGTCTCCAAAAATTCCGGTCCAAACATTCAATTTCTGTGGAGTTTGAGGGTGGACTTCGTGACAGTTTCTTGGATTATTATCTGCCCAATAACGACAATTATGACGGTTGACCCTAGAGTTCAATAAAAACGTACACTCGTTTGAAAGACAGATATTGAACAGAAGGTTCCCGTTATTAGCTATTCGTGCAGTCATAACTTCACAAAACTCCAGCCGCCGATCAAAATCATCTTCATTCAGTTGTTGTACAAGAGGAATTTTATACGGGTGAAATTTATGATGCTTCATTATTCGCTGAATAGTTCTTCTTTTGAGGTTTGAAACAGTGGCCAATTTTCTCGTGCTCAAAGTTGGGTCTGCAGCAATTTGTCCTAAAACTTCAATCTCAGTAGTCTCATTTCTAACCGGAAATTCACGTTCAGAAACCCGTTTTTTGTTCATTGAACAAATCTGCGGTACGGTTGGCACAGTCATCATTTTTGAAAAAAAGAGTAATTATTTCAACTCTTTCTTCTACAGAATACACCATTGTGAAATTAATTTTCGGTAGTACTATCAAGTATCAAACCGACCGATAAACTGAATAATAAACCGTATTTCTCTCATTCCAATAAGAAATGTTCTGATAGTCAATTTTTTGTTTACAAATCAGCAAAACATTGACTACCAGCACATTTGTTATCGGAATGAGTGAAATGCGTTTTTGTATCTACAACTGGGAATAATTTTTTAACAAGTTGATAAAACTTCCCAAAAAATTAATGTGCTGAATTCAGAAAAGAAAGAGCTTTCAAATGATGTAACACTCGACCCATGTTCGCTATTTAAAATATAAGGGTTGTAATCACCACGCTTAAGGGGTTGATGTAAGAAAGTTGAGTTTTATGTCAAAACATATCCCCTTTAATATTAAAATTGACGTAGTTCAGCGTTTCTTGAAAAAAAAAATCTCTGGACGCAAATCGGTCTGTTTCGTTTTCAATGCGCCACCCTATATATATATATATATATATATATATATATATATATATATATATATATATATATATATATATAACTTTTGAACTGGCCTTGGAAACTGGTTCCAGGGGCCCTAACTCGCTCTCATTTGAAGAACTTTTCCGAAAGTCTCACCATCGATACTTCTCTATTAGTAAATTGTCTAAATTAAAATTCACTAAAAACAAGGCAAACATTTGAATATTCAGCATGTTTGTGTAACATGTGTTACGGTTAGCTTTTTGCTTCCGTACCATTTTTGCTGAATCTATAAAACATCAAGGAAAACTTTATTAATCATTACATATTTTTTAACAATGCAAATATTTATCGAATTGGAAAATTGTATCAAGTTTTGCTTTTATTCACCACCGTGGAACACTTCTAAGCTTTAAGAATATCTATTTTAAACGACATATATTTTCCTACGGGAATAACGTGAACAAAGAGAGCTTATTAAAGCGCTATAAATACAAATTCCAGGAATATTGAAGTTAAAGGCGCAGTTGTCCAGCTGTGAGATACAGAGTTAGTTATCCACTTGTCCCGGTGTCGGTCACCAGGGGTAAGTATTACCCCAGGCAGTTTTAAACCGCTGGAACTTCCAACTCTATACTTTACCAGGCGCGTGCGCCAATATACCTTCTCAAATCAGTGTCGATATGAGGCACACATAGTGATGGGAAAAACCGTTATTTTCTATTAACAGTTAAATCCATTTACGTTATTTCATAATAACCGTTGAAAATAACAGCTTCAGTTATTTCGCTGTTATTTTGAACTGGATAGTCGATCGATAGTATCCTACATTCCCAAAGCTGTGAGCAAGAGTGAGCATACTAGTATAAATAACGTGTTTCCTGTTAAGTAATATGTTATGAAGTAAAGTCTGCTCTATACAGCATAGCATACCCATACATATTTATTTCATTCCCAGTCGCATGTCCATTCATCCGGTTAATTAGTTAAATTTAACAGTTGCTGAAGAAAACAGATGTTTATTCGTCGAACCTAGTTGCAGTGGAACTGAAACAGATACGACTCCGAATTCTAGTTTCTTGTAAAAAGCGTTATTTTGTAAGCTGTTATTTTTTTCCACAACTGGTGGCTACCGTTACGGCTCGACAACCGTTTAAAAATAACCGACAGTTAAATAACGACCCATCACTAGGCACACAACGCAGTTGCATCGTAACTTTCCTGTGTTTCGTACTACAGACTGTTAAAATGCCTGGGGGTTATATTTACCCCACGTTACCGTTTGTGTTACAGTTTTTGCATTGACTAAAGTAAAATTAATAAGATCTAAAAATTTTTGATGCTTTGCCAGGCCAGTTTTAAATAGCCTATGAAAGGAATTATTTATTTATTGAAGACCCACAATAAGATTGCTGGAAATCAGTCATGCTAAATTACCCTAATTTATATTCAGTTACTTAGCTTCTCACTTCCAGATCGTCAATAGGTGTCGTAGGTATCGGCGAGAGAAATTTAGAATACTTTTTTCGCTGAAACGGCGAAAAAAGTATTAAAACATATAGAAAACATAAGTACACTTGGAGAACCCAAATCACCTCAACGACCTGACGATCGTTTCACTTACAAAGTTAGTGTCATCAGAGGATGATAAAAAGATGTGTTGTGGTGATTTGGGTTATTCAAGTGTACTTATCAGTGCACATCACAGGTTCCAATCTTCACTTAGTGGTCTGTATGTCTGTTAATAGGTGCAATAACTTTTGATGAAATTGAAGTAGGCGGAATTGAATGTGAGAGGGTGGAATATCGGTGACGAAATTTTTTCTTGCTAAAACGGCGTTAAAAATCTCAAGATATAGAAAACATGATTTCGGAACGAAATTCTTTGGCTGTCAGTCGGCGGGTTTGTCTGTCTGTTAGTAGGTACGATAACTTTCTGTCGAATTTAGATATCGTCTTCAAATTTGGTATACAGTTAGCAGAAGACAAATGGTTCAGATTGTTTTGGGTAAAATTGATTCAAGCGGGTAGGGTATAAATGAGGGGTGATTTCACAAAAAATTAGTTTTTTTCTTTAAAACTCGAGAAACATAACGTTTCAGGGTTTGTTTATTAAAACAACCCTGAATTTGATCACTTATCTGATATTCTGTGATTAAATTGAACTAGGCGTTGAATGTGAGGGGTGGAATATGAATTTAGTTTTGTAAGAATATGACATTAGATTATTAGAGTGTACTTAGAGTTTAGTCCCTCCTCCAATTCTTTTCATCGTAAAGTTCACATCTCACCATAAAATTACAAATAGGGTGGGGTTGTGTGGTGTCAGTAAGAGAATAGTAGAATAACTCTGAAAGTTCAAGTCTCAGAAAAAAGTTCCAGGCGTGAGCTCCAGATTTTTTTCCTGTGACCTCATTGTGACCTTGTATTTGATCTTGACGATGACTTTCAAGGTCTAATCAAGGTCAACTTCATATTTTCCATAAAATTCAGGTAGAGGTTGATTAGATAAAGGGGAAATATTACATTCTTTTGTGATTAAGCAATCGATGTACAATCAGCCAAAGGCTGCGGTGCTATCGGGGTGGCAAAGATGCGGACGAGTCCCAAGGGGGAAAAATTAAGCAATCGAGATCAAGTTGGTACATAGGCACCTGTTCACAACCTAATAGTTTGAATTATTTGTGAGTAAAATCGTTACGACTGTTCGCCGATACCCTGCCTTTCTGTGAGGTGGGTAGGGATCTTTAACGTGCCCAACATCGCATGGACATGGGACCGACGGCTTTACGCCCCCTCCGAAGGGCGGAACGTGCAGACATTCAACTTGCTTAAATAGAATGCCAGAACCTCGGTTGATGTTAATGTTACAGTTTGCACTGAAAAAGTGAAAGGAGAACCGTGGGATCGAACCCAGTACCTTTCGGTTCAGAGGCACACGTTCTTACCTCTGAGCCACCGAGGCTCAAATTGTTATATGAATTTGATAAATTTACATAAAAATGTATCACCTTTAATAATAGTAAACCAGTGCTTTTTCTCTCGGCTTGGCAATAAATGTACTAGACAAATGTTGTGAATTACTTTCTATTAATTAATTAACGAAAGTTAAATCTTATCAAGTGTACGTTAATAGAAAAATGCAAAAATCTCACACACGCTGCTTATGTGAGTTGTTTTTTTTTTGCATTACTGAATGGATATTCCCATAGAAATGGTATTAGCGACTAGAGTGTGGCAAATGTGGGTCAAATGGTCATATAAGCACACTTTAAGAATCATTAGTATTAAGAAGTAAATCAACTGTTGAGGAGAGTGAAGAGCAAGTGAATCTCCGTTGTCACAACACTTGAAGAATGTCTCTAATTGTTGACTATAGATGCTTAGGAAGGCAAATGAAATGTTTCAAAAACAAGACAAGCGAGTGGCTAAAATTTAAACAAATAAACACGCGTTCGTTTTAAAAAATACAGTTATTAGTACAGGCAATAGAGGAGCCCGTTACTCTTGTCCATAATACACTAAACTACAGGAGTTATTTTTTTAAGGATAAGTTCAGAATGACGTACTGAATGTAAAATAATAAAAATTCACTAAAAATCCTTACAAATTAGGAGGTCGGAAGTGCCGCCATTTTGAGAAAAAACCGTTTCGGCCTATATCTCCGTAACCGTGCACTTTAGGCCGAAAATGGTCAAAACCATTATTGTAGATAATTGCATTTCTCATCTTTTTTATCAAATAACTTCTTTTGAATCACTCACCGTTTACAACTTATACGACTATTAGCATTCATTTATTGACTTTACCTATATATGGGTTAATAATTGTTTAAGAAATAAAATGCTTATAACTTAAATTTTCAACCGACAAATTTACTAGAACTTTTACTTAAAATTTGTTTTTCTCAAATCAATATTTTCAAAGTTATTGCGTATTGCCAATTTTGACGTTTTAAATCGCGACTTTGGCGTTTTGGGGAAAACCTCAATTTATTTTTCTTTAAATGCCTATAACTTTTTCATCTTTTAATCTACAAAACTAGATTTTGGTAGGTAATTTACCTATTATGATATAAACCGACGTACCAAATTTGGTTGTCCTTACTTTGTTATTTCCAGAGATATGTTTTTTTTTAAAGAAATCACAAAATTTTCCGGGAAAACCTGGGCCGGTTTTCCTGGCTAACAAACTTACCAAGCCACTTGCAAAAGAAAGGTATTCACCAAATTTAATCAAAATCGACCCATTATTTTTTGAGTTATCGTTGTATGGCGGCACTTCCGCCCTTCTAATTTGTAAGGATTTTGTGTTTTTACATTTAGTACGTCATTCAGAGCCGATCTATCAAAAAAATAAATAATAACTCCTGTAGTTCAATGCAGAAACAAATTCTCTATTGCCTGTACTATATGCTGTGTGCCACTTTCATAAGGTATTAGCAAGCTTTTGACTCCACCTTGATTATTCAAAAGGCAAAGTCGGCAAGATTAGTCAATCCAAGCTTCAAATTTAAATTATTTATTACTGATTTAACCCGACAGAGATGAGACAATTTTTTAGTGGCGTGCGGTCCATGGAAGCATTGCTTCCCTTAAAATAACGACTACATACCTAAACCGCATTATTTAAAATCCCTTTTGTATTTTAAATATAAAATTTCAAATTCTTAAACTAATTTAATTATTAAAATTTGTATTTCGCAAGCTCACACACATAATTATTTATTATGCAGCATACTGTATTTGTATATACGCTCCTAGCAAGGTGAATGCGACCGATTGCGGACAGCATGAACCTGATCTGATACTACGAGTGGATGCATGCAATATGCAATGACTTCAGTTAAATACACGTAGTCAGTAGGCAACTTTATAAAAAAAACTTCGGCTCGGCCCGATGTACGCATGTTTTTAGAACGTACTACGAAGACCGGGTGCGCATTCAAAGCGAATGTGCCTGATTATTTCGTATATATAAGCAGTAGAGTAAGTTAAATACATTGGCATTTTATGATTATTAATATGGCTGCAAGTAGATCAGATTTTAACAGCGGTGACGGTGGGGGTGGAGATTTACAAACTTTACAAACAGGTGGTAATAATAACTGTGATTGTATTGTATGTTTTTTGATAACTAAAGGATTTTCAGCTTTACTGTTTGCTGAAAAACTTGCTATTATTAATATAGGTAGGCCGAAACCTACTATAAAAACTTAAATACAAGAATTAAAACATGTACCTATTCGACATTTCAACGCGAAAAAAACTCATAAACAATATGAATGGTTAACGGGTTGTGAAAACAGGAATAAACTGTTTTGTTGGTCTTGTAGTCTATTTGTGACTGAAAAGGGGATGTGGAATAAAAGTGGGTTTTCCGACTTGAATAATCTACATAAACTAGTACAAAGACATGTTATGTCTAAAGCGCATTTACAGACCATTTTAAAATTGAGTGTCTTTGGAAAAACGCGAATTGAATATGCCGTTGACAAGCAGATTGAAATTTATCGCCAACACAATGAACTGGTTGATAAAAACAGAAACACATTAAAAAGACTTATTGATGCTGTGTGTTTTCTTGGTCGCAGCATGAATTGGACTTCAGGGGTCATGACGAAACAACTACATCTGCAAATAGAGGAAACTTTCAAGACCTAGTTTCTTTAATAGCCAAATACGACATTTGTTTAAAAAATCACTTGGAACAGTCTATCGTTTTTCGCGGGACATAAAATCGCATTCAGAATGATTTAATTTCGGCTGCTGCCACTATTACTTTGAACAGAATTAAATCTGAAATTAAACAGACTCGTTTCATTGCTATTGATCTAGATGAAACAATCGATGTAACTAATTTAAGTCAACTATCTGTAGTAATACGCTACATAAAAATGGATGGGAGTGTACAAGAAAGATTTTAGGCTTTAAAAATGTGACAGAAGATCGTACCACAAACGCTCTATATAAAATTGTGCTTAATATTATGAAAGATATTGAGGAGGCTGATAATAAATTAATTACCCAAATCTATGATGGGGCTGATGTTATGGCCGAACGTTTAGGAGGTCTTCAAGCTAAAGTGCGGGAAACGTTCTCCATTGCTCTATTTGTACACTGTTGTGCTCATAAATTTAATTTAATTTTATCCCAATCTATAAATCATATTAAAGAATGTAAAGTGTTAAATGGCTGCTTTTTTTCCAAATCTACAAAGCGCACACAAGCCTTAGACCCAATTGTTAAAAAACATTTACACAAAGTAGCTGCAACCCGATGGAACTACAACGGCAGGGTTGTGTTAACTGTATTTGAACACCGTGAATCGTTAATTGAACTTTTTGAAAACATCATGGAAAATAGCAAAAATGGGGACCCAGAAACAATAAATAGTTCTAGAGGATTTTTGGATGGTTTGAAAGGAGACTTTAATTTTAATTTTTTACTTAATATATTTTCGGAAATATTTCCGTTTTCAGATAATGTATTTAACATATTGCAATGTAAAATAAATGACATTGGTTTTTGCCTGAAAAAAATTTGTGAATTTAAATCCATTATAATTCAAAAAGCCTGGACGCAGCAAGTGCGTTATGGTAGTGAATTTTCATAGAAATGATCTGGCACAAAATATTTTATAACTTTTTTTCTTGTAACATAGAAATCTAAATTTTGGTATATAGTTTGCTTTTTATATCGTAAACCTACCTACCAAATTTGGTTATCATAGATTTTTTATTTTTTAAGATAAAAATTTTTTTCAAATGAAAACTAAAAATTTTCCCCGAAAACCTCATCCGATTTTTTTGATTAACGAACTTGTCAAAGCCTTTTACAAAAGGAAGGTACCTGCCAAATTTTATCAAAATCTGCGTATTATTCTTTAAGATAAAAATTTTTTTAGAATGAAAACTCAAAATTTTTCCGGAAAACCTCGTCTGATTTTCCTGACTAACAAACTTGTCAAAGCTATTTCCAAAAGAAAGGTACATGCCAAATTTTATTAAAATCGGCTAATTACTTTTTGAGATAATAATTTTTTTCGAATGAAAACTCAAAATTTTCCCGAAAAACCTCATCCGATTTTCCTGACTAACGAACTTATCCAAGCTATTTACAAAATAAAAGTACATGCCAAATTTTATCAAAATCGGCCCATTATTTTTTGAGTTATCGGTGTGATACACACATATATATATATATATATATATATATATATATATATATATATATATATATATATATATATATATATATATATATATATATATATATATATATATATATATATATATATATATATATATATATATATATATATATATATATATATACATATAAAAATTGAAACTGACCCCGGATATGGGTTCTAGGGGTCATAGATCGCGCTCATTTGAAGAAATTTTTTCAAAATTCAAAAGTCGAGATCTCCTCATTGGTGAATTTTTTCTAAGAAAATTCACTAAAAAGGAATGAATTTGATAAGTTCTGGGAAAAAACAAATGAATTAGGAGAAGTGGAGCCACGAAGAAAACGTCTGCGCAATGATAGTGTGGCAGACCTTCAAACTTCTTACCGCCGCCTTTTCTACGAAATTAGAGATCAAATTCAGCAGCAAATTAACTGCAGATTTGATCATCTCAGTAAAATTTCTTGAATTGTGTAATTTTGGAGGATTTAAAGGGATACCTTTCGCAGAAGATTCATTCAAATCATTATTTAACCATTATGGACATTATTTTGACAAAGCCTTATTACGATCAGAACTTACAGTCATTTATGAACCCGATGTTATTGACACAAAAACTTACGCTCGTGAACTTTTAACTTTCTTAAAACAATCAAAATTGGAAAATGTATATTCTGAAGTGTTCAAATTATGTGAATTAGTATTAACAAGTCCTGCTACTAGTGCGTCTGTAGAACGAAATTTTTCTACATTGAAACGTATTAAGAGTTTTGTTAGAAATTCAACAGGACAGGAAAGACTTTCCCAAATTTCAATTTCGTCAGCTGAAAACAAACTCGTCCAGGAAATGTCCCAGAATCCACAGTTACATGACGACATTATTAACGAATTTTCCAAAAACAACAGAAGAATTGAGTTACACTATAAATAGGTAAGTTTCTGGGAATTGCTTCCCTTATTTCAAATGTCACCGCACGCCCCTGCAATTTTTTATATAAATAACTAAGCAACGGCAAGGTTAATCCTAATAGTTAAACAAAGACAAGACTGAGGAGTTACCACGTCAGTTTATAAAAAAGATCGGGACGCAGCAAGTGCGTTATAGTAGCGAATTTTCGTAAGAATTCTACACTATTGTTATACGGCATACTAGTAAAGTTAGTACTTTAAACTTACACAGACCTTGAAGATCGATTTTAGAGGTCCTAGTACGTGCACATTTAAAGAATTTTTTCGAAAGTGTTACCATTGATATCTCTCTATTATCAAAAAGATCTTGCGTGCTAACCCCTTTTGAGAAAAATGCCCAAAACTCAATTTTCTATGAAGCTAAAGAACTAAATTTTACTATATCTCTGGACAGTGTAAGTCTCTTTAAAAGAAACTTGTATTACAAATTTCATTAAAGCTATACAAAAGATTTCCAGAAGCAAACTTAATTCATATTTAGAAAAATAAAATACCTGCCAAATTAAAAACGTAGCAGTTATTTTTGCTTATTAATCGCCTGAATGATTTCGTTTTAGTCAACCTAAGCAAACCGTTTTTTTCAATGTCAACAATAACAAAATGACTGCTGAAAATTACAATTTCAGACTCAATGGTAACAAAGTTATTCAGGCGTTTTAAACAGAAATGAAATCTTCCTCCATGCAATCTAAATGAAGTAAGGAGCTCATACCCCGGGAAATTAAGGTGATTAGTGGCTATTTTGACACTGATTTTGGTTTCGGTGAGGAAGAGGAGTTGGGGCCTATTAGCCTAGAGGAAATGGTGGACGGATTTCAGGTTAGAATTTAGGCCACATATATTCGAGAAGGATATGTTAAATCTTGATGCCGGCGCCCCCTGCACACCCCTTTTAGTGAATTTTTCGTTTTACGAAAAATTCACTAAAAGAGAAAAAGGAACAAAATTAAATTTTCTATAAAACTTATGGCCATCGATTTTTAGTTAGGTTAAGGTTGAAAAAAACATGTCATTTAGAAGGATGACCCACCCCTAATTCATCCCTGTATTTAGTTTATAACCGCTTCAAATTTTTGTCAAATAACGACGTTGATAAACAATCTGCCAAATTTGGTTGTTCTATGTTGGGGCATTGCTGCAATACAGCTGTTTCTTGTAAAAGAATCTTGCGAGGTCAATATCTCACCAACCATGGACGTCAGAGATAAAAAGTTATATAAAAAAAACGGCATAAGGTAAGGTTGTCTACACGCATACATTCTGTGTCCATTGCGTTATGAATCACCTGTGTGTATATATATATATATATATATATATATATATATATATATATATATATATATATATATATATATATATATATATATATATATATATATAAATTTAATCGAAATAAAGCAAAATAACATACACTAAGTAAATAGAATCAATAATAATAATAACAGAAAAAATCAATCCAACTGAAGATGTGATTGATATTATAGTAAAAATATGCTAAAAGTCAGCTATATATATGTTATTAGTTACTGTTTGTACCAGTCTGAAGGACTAAGGACTGCTTGAATCGCTCCGTAATATACCGACATAATATAGGTATTATAGTTATAAAATAGCTTGAACTTAATTCCTAAAAAAAAGTTATTCGATTTTGTAAATAAAATGGTTGGAATTGTAAAAAAGGTACCGGAAGTCAAGATTACTGTACGAGAATTGGCGTTACTTCAAGCTTCGAGCCATTGTCAAAAAGAGTTTCAATGTATTTTTGCAACAGGATAAGAAACAATGTATGCTGTGGTTTTACGATTAGACATTATTTACTACCAGACAAACCGTACATCGTATTGAGGGTTGCCTATGTAAGGTAGTGTGATTCCCGTCCAACGCAATTTTACTCTCCGTTCTCAAGTAAACAGTCGTTCAGTTAGGTAGGTACTTAATAAAATTGTATTTTTTAAGGTGCAAAATTTGGAGTATGTAGCAATTCCTCTTAAGGCTCGGGATGAATGTCGTTTAATCGATTTAACCCACTAGTCGATATTTGTTTTTACTGAGATTTTAATATTAGACTAGGATTATACAGACTAGCCTGCAATGGTAGACTGAAGATCAACCCAGGCTTCAGGGGCCACTGCAAAATTCAGGAGATCGTGAAGGAGCCCATGCTTGAAATGAGGTCAGACTTCGCGAGCCCGCGAATGTGCAGGGAAAACAACTTTACATAGAAATCCCCGATCGCGAGGCATGGCGGGAGGAGACGCCGGGCATACCACGGAACGCGCTCGTCTGGTTCACGGACGGATCCGGCGGGGAGCGTGGGACGGGTGCAGGTGTTTACTCGGAAGGACCGAGGGTAAGTCATAGTATTTCCCTCGGCACTAAGTAGACCACGGGTAAATTCCTGGCTGGTGAGTGAGTGCCGAGACGAGACGAGCGACCTGGCTGGGCAGAATGAGGTGACCCTCATCTGGGTGCCGGGTCACTCGGGGGTCAAAGGCAATGAATAATCTGACAGTCTCGCGAAGAGAGGGTCAGCAGAACTATTTATGGGACCAGAACTCGCTCTGGGCGTGTCAAAGAGCACTGCCAGGGGAGCCATTAAGTCCTGGGTCAGAAACCAACACAAGGTGTACTGGGCGGACTCTCCAGGGCTCAGACATGGGAAGTCAATAATTGACGGACCCAGTTCAAAGAGAGCTGTGGAGCTGCTAAATCTTAGCAGAGGACAGCTCAGAAACACAACAGGTCTCTTGACGTGACACATGGCCGTCAAGAAACACCTGCATAAAATGGGGTGGTTCGAAGGGGACCTCCCATGCAGACTCTGCGGCGAGGGGGAGGAATCATCCCAGCACATCTTGTGTGAGTGTAAAGCTCTGGACCGCAAAAGACAACTGATCTACGGTCAGTCTAGACCGGAGACAGAGCAATATAAAACTTCACCCTACCAATCGCTGTGCAGACTAGTTCCAGGCACAGTGATTTTGGAATGGGTGGAGTAAGACTAAGGGTATACACAATCAACCAAGGGTTGCGGTGCTATCGGGGCGGCAAGGCCGCGGACGAGCCCTGAGCGAAATATATATATATATATATATATATATATATATATATATATATATATATATATATATATATATATATATATATATATATATATATATATATATTAGACTATAGTCGATTCATCGGTTAGTCAACTAGCCGACTAATAGATGAATCGACTAGTTGACTTATCGTCTGAAGTCTAGATGCCACTTCGACTATCTTATAAAGTGTGCACCATGTACCAAAATTTAGGTCTATAGGATTAAATATTAAAAACTTAAAGAAAAAAAATTGTAGTTTTCCTCAAAATGTCAAAGTCGCGGTTTGAAACGTCAAAACCCTCAAGTTTTAGCTTCAACCGTTATTTTCCTCCATTTTACTAAAATGTTTACAGAAAATTGATTTCAATTGGACCCTTTCTCTGATGCTTTGGCTGTAGGTTTAGTTAGGTTTATGGTTTAACGGTCTATAATTTTTACCTAATTGCCGTAGAACAAATTCGTTAATAATGAGACCGAGACTTTTGAGTTTTAAAAAGATTTCTTCAAATGAGCGCAAACTAAGCCCCCTAGAATCCATATCCGGGTTTACTTTCAGTTTTTATCTGTTTGCATATATACAAGGTGACGCATTTCTACAATAAAGCTCAATATAATTGTTATTATACAAGATACGAGAAAAAATTGTATACGTTGATTATATGGTGACTTAAGCTGCATCTTATAAAAATTTTGACAATCACAGGTTGGTCCATAAGTCGTTGGTGATCCCTAAAATTGTTTTTCTCGAACACCCTTATATTATTGCATTTATCCATTTTTTATCGAAATATGATGCATGTTTGTAATTAAAAAAAATCGAGACGCAGTAAGTGCGTTTTGGTAGAGAATTTTCATTAAATTCTTCCAATTGTAATAACTCAATTCGCTATTGACCTAAGGTTGGTTGGCTAGGACACCAGTTTTCTCGGAAGTATTTTAGGTTTATTTCCGGAAAGTTTTTGTTATTCAAACAATAAGTAATTTTGATAAAATATGGTACATTGTTTCTACTATAGGTTATATTGACACCTGCTTGCATTAAAGAGACATATTTGCTATTAAAAACACTTTTATGAAAATTCACTTCCACAATTTTTAATCTATACAGCTTACAAAACATCAAGTTAGCGCTTATCATTAGGAAAATGTTGTGGCTTAATCAATTATTTAGTGTTGGTCTATGTTAAGTGTCGATTATATTTTGCAATTGTAGATATATATATATATATATATATATATATATATATATATATATATATATATATATATATATATAATATAAATGCCCAAATATTTTCTTTGTACTGGGTGTTAAAACTTCAATAAGTTTGACCGATGTATGTAGCAATGTGTAATAGTAAATTTATAAATTCATGCATTGTCAAGAAACACTTTGATATCCCCAAACACTTAAAAACTTATGTGTATAAAGGATTACGTTCCACTCAATTTTATTCTTTAGCTCTTTTGATAGTTCTAAAGTTGGCCAATGTATTTTATAGTTGAGCTTAATTGTAAAAGTAATGATTAGAATGCTTTGTAATAAAAATATTTAATAACTTACAACTTACGGAAGAAAATTACTTACCCTACTTACAATAAAATATTTGGCATATAATACTTGCTATAATTTTGCAATAAATTAAACGACACATATTTCTGCTCGATCGGCATTAATAAAAAGTGATGTTTCCGTTATTTAAGTACAACGGTGTGCAGAGATCTAGATATAATATTGAATTGTAATTGTATAATTCTATCGTTACTTCTAATCACAAGAACTGCTGCCCTACTTTGATGTGTTAAAATGTGTAGTCATTTACAGCTTCATTTAATCAAGAATCTCTCAGTTATGCGCATTAGCTTGTACTGTCGCTGACAAATTGCCTATTCTTTCAGATTCTAATAGCCGATCTGAGAGTAATGTAGAATATTTACGTCTCTTATAGGTTTTTGTATTTAGATAAAGACATTAAAGCATACTTGAATTAAACAGCCATTGTTTTAGTTTGTAGAAAGAAGTGATTAGTTTGATTCGAAGCGCATTTTTTACTAAGCAACTTACCTACATACTTGCAGTGTAGTCGATAAATCAAAATTAAATGTTTCTATATAACTTACATGAGCATTTCTAAATTTTTGGTGTAAAAGCTGACATGGAATTGTTTTAAGAAGATCATGCACGAACACTCTTTACGATGATCTAACTCCAATCGATGAACAAAAAGTTTTAAATGTCATTTGTAAGTCAACGGAGACAACATTAACAATGAAGCGACGTTATAACCGTTAAATCTGTAAAGTTTTTGTGATATGAATATATGAACCCCACTGGTGTCTTAGCTTTTTTTATTTATTTTTATTTTAACAACACACCACGAGGGCTCAGAGCCTAAATACTATCGTACCGTGGGTGTCGACAAGGAGGAAAGAGACAACTTGTTAATTCTGAACTTGAAGGTTTGGAGGTTCGAAGAAGAAAGAAAAATATGTGCCGGCAAGGAATTCCACAACTTGGAAGTCATCGGGACAAAAAAGCGGGCATTACAAGATGTTCTGGCGACCTGGGCAGTAAAAGGGTGCATTCGCTCTGTTCCCCTGGTAGATCTGTTGGGGGCAGCAGGTGGAGGAACTATGGAAGAAAGCTCTTCTGAGCAGTGCACGAGCAGATATCTATGGTCCTAGTCTAATATTTTTTGGAGATCCATAGAGGCAGAAACCTTCATATGCCTGCGATCCTAATTTCCTACTTGGACTAAAGACAGGCATAGAATGTTGTATATTTGAGTGGAGGGTGCTGTCATCCGCGTAACTGTGAACTGGGTTGGATGTGCTAGAGAGGAGGTCATTGATGTGGAGAAGAAAGAAAGTGGGGGCTAAACCTGAACCTTGAGGGACTCCTGCATTAATTGGATACAATTTAGAGGAATGGCCATCCACGACAACAGAAATGCTCTGGTTGGAGAGGAAATTCGCTCTCCAGGTACAGAGTTATGGTGGTAGGCCATAGGCCGGAAGTTTATTAAGCAGCGCTGCGTGCCAGACCTGATCGAATGCTTTGGATGTGTCCAGAGCGACAATCTGGGATTCACAGTGTAGTTCCATAGACTTGTTCCAAGAATGGGTGACAAAGGAAAGGAGGTCTGCAGTTGATCTGCGCGGACGGAATCCATACTGCCTATCGTGGATTAGTCTGCGTTTTTCAAGAAATTTTAGTAATTCGGTGTTTGTATACTTTTCCCTCACTTTAGAGACGACTGAAAGGAGAGAAATAGGCCTCTAGTTTCTAGGGAGCGCTTTGGATCCTTTCTTGGGGACGGGTTGCACTCGAGCAGTTTTCCAGTTACTAGGGAATCTGCCTCTATTGTAAGATGTCTGAAACAGACGAATCAGGACACGAGCAAGTTCTGGTGCGCATTTTTTGGGAACAATTGCTGGGATTCCTTCAAGGTCAGAGGCTTTCCTGGTATTAAGAGAAGAGAGCATCTTTCGTACCTTTTTAGTTTTGAAAATGATATACGTCATTGGATACGCGACATTGGAGACTGTTGGTGGTTGAACATTTGGAGGTGAGTTGAAAGTAGAATTGCCGGTGAACAACGAGGCAAAGAGTTCAGCCTTGCCCAGGGCGGCAGAAACAATTTCATCCCCTGAAAAAAGAGGTGGGAGCGGGCTCTTGCAGAAATTATTCCCAATAGATGTAGCAAGAGTCCAGAAAGGCTTTCTGCCGTTGGAGCTTGAGAGGACTTTGTTTTTTAAGTGGTTATTTAAAGGTTTTTTTGCCTAAAAAAGAATGCGGTTTCTTGCGTGGTTAAATGCTTGACGGTTTTCTTGACTGAGATTGTGTAGAAGCGTTTTGTTAGCTTTGACCTTTTCAAATCTGGCCTTGTTATAGAATTTAGAGAACCATGGCTTTTCAGTGGCGGAAGAGGTTTTCTCTGTACGTAGAATAAATAATTCCATGCCAGTTTGGATGATTTCGGTGCGTTTTGTGAGATATCAGAGGGGTCAGGATGAGAGAAGCAGACAGACGCCCATGGAAATGAGGAAAAGTAATCCCGCTTCCATCCCAGTTCGCAAAGTTGTAGTGCCAAACGATACGTGGGTGTGATGACTGTGTGACCTCGGGTTGCATTGCGCAGGAAGCAGTGACCATGCTGTGGTTTGAGCGACCAAGGGTGGCGGTGACTGATATCTTATAGCATTCAGGTTTTGTAGTAAGAAGGAGATCAAGGGATTTGAGCTGTGTGTTGGGATGCGAGGAAAGTAAGTAGGTTGCTGAACCATATTGGCTAAAGAATTGCTGACTGCGAAGGCCTCCGCTGCTCTCCGTTTTGGATCGGTTTTTGCCATTCGTTATTATGGACATTGAAGTCACCAAGAATATTGACCTCGGAGGAATGATATTCAGAAATCAGATGGTCGTTTTTTTTTCAGAAAGGTAGTCGAAGAGCTGGACAAAGTTGTTGTCAGAAGGTGACCGGTAAATGCAACAGATGAATTTAATTGCAGCCCTGAGAGGGAGTTTCATTCCATGTATGTCTTTTCTTCCAGCTTCCAAATTCGGGAGTCTGGTACATGGTAGATTGCTACGGACGTATTTGCATACAACTCCATGCAACCTAAAGGAAGTAATCAGCTCATACCCTGTGAAATTAAGGCGATTATTTGCTGTTTTGGCACTGATTTGGGTTTCGGTGAAGAAGAGAAGTTGGGGCCTATTAACCTGGAAGAAATGGTAAACGGAGTTCAGGTTAGAATTTAGGCCACACATATTCGAGAACGATATGTTAAATATTGATGCCGGCGCCCCCTGCAGACCCATCTCCCGGAGATCCGAATGGAGGGGTATTAAATCTTATTAATCTGTTGTACAAAGAGGATCCATCATCATTTTTGTTTATAAGAGAAACCGACTCATACACCAGAGTCAAAAACGTCCGTTGGGACTTCACTTAATGTAAGGGATGGTACCTTCTTTGGCGTGAAAAAAATCCTTTACTATCACGTAAAGGAAAACTCCACTACCACCTACCAAGGAGTGATGGTGTTTTTTCTGAATGTTTCTAAGATGTAATAAAATTTCTAATATATGGAAAAGATGGTCAATCCTAGAAGACGGCTTTACTCCGAAATTTAATCTAATAGTCTGTCTAAAATACTATAGAAATTAATAGCTGCTAGAATGATCAAGTTTATGCAAATATAAAATATTCTCTGACACAAAATGGATTATTTACATGGCCATCCAACGGGGGAGGCAGATTTGTAATCCTAAACAACATTGTAAAAATTTTAACCTATTTCATTAGCGAATTTTCCTGTACATAAAAATTTAAAAAAATAGAAAACCGACTTAATTAAGGAAAACTGAAAAACTACTGGTCAGATCTTGATCAAATTTATATGTGACCACATGAGAAGCACCAGCTTCCAAATAAAAAAGAATCTTCAAAATACGTTCCTTTAGAAAAATGTTCTGAGGTAACACACATAAAAAAACTCTAGACTCAGCAAGTGCGTTATGGTAGTGAATTTTTATAAAAATGTCTTTTAATAGCAAATATGTGTTTTTTTAAGAAAGCAGGCATCAAATTTGATTACCAGTATAACCTATATAGTAGAAACAATGTGTCATGTCTCATCAAAATAACTTTACTGTTTGAAAATGTACACAAATTTCTAAAAGTAAACTTAATAAAAAAGATTTGTTGGTTAACCTTACAGGTTAATAGCAAATTGAGGTATTCAAATTTGAAGCATTTAATTCAAATTCACTACCATGATGCATTTGCTGCATTCAGACTTTTTCGTAACATAGAGATATCGATGGTAATACCCTCGAAGAAATTCTTGAAATGAACGTGCGGTATGACCTGTAAACCGATCTCAAAGGTCTGTTTAAATTTCAAGTATTAATTTTAGCAATATGCCGTACAAATAGTGTAAGATTCTTATGAAAATTCTACAACAACGCATCTGCTGAGTCCTGAAAGTTTTTAATATTAGTATTTGTGTTACAAAATAATGTTTAAAGTCAATAATTTAAAACCAACAATTATTACGTATGATTTTCTAAATTGGAATTAGATGATTTAATATTCAATATGTAAAAGGAAAGCCGCCAGAGCCCAGAAAAATACACAATTAGAGTTACATTAGCTAACAATTATTAATATCTCCAAAGTTGAGGGAGATCCGCTTTCTTGGTATATTTTGTTTGTATGAATTTTAATGAGCCACGATTCGTTCACCTTTGTTTTCGACAGTTTGTCCAGAAGAAAGTTACGCATTGTTTTAGTCAATTCGTTATTATTAGCATCATCTTCAATGCGTGCCACATGACAATAATGATAAACGCACAAATAGGTTCCACACAAATGATGTTTGTTTTGAAGGGGAATTATATTTAACAAGATCTTCTGAGAATTTGATCTCCTACTGCACGGATACAGCTGTTTCTGTAACGTTTAACATTGAGTGCAATCAGTAAATGACAAATTGGTTTTATTTGCGTCAAAAATTAAAAAGACAACAAAAAGTCGTCGCGTTTCGACACGGTCTGAACTTCAAGAACCAAAAGTGGAACGCAAGGATGTGGAAAAATAATTGTAAATTTTGTTATCTGTGACTTGACGAATTGGAGTATAAAATTAACTCTCGCTGCAAATTAATGTAGTGTTAATTTTTATAAAAACATTATTTTAATATTACACAACTGACATGTAGGTTTGTCTTGATTGAGTTTGGAACATCACCTTCTTGGTTTTTTTATATTTCAACATCACACCACGAGGGTTTTCAGCCTAAATACTATAGTACCGTGGGTCTCGACAGGGAGGAAACAGGCAACTTGCTAATTCTGGACTTGAAGGTTTGGAGGTTCGGAGGAGAAGGAAAAACATGTGGCGGCAAGGAATTCCACAACTTGGAAGTCCTCGGGACAAAAGAGCGGACATAACAAGATGTTCTATGTCTGGTGACCTGGACAGTAAAAGGGTGCGTTCGCTCTGTTCCCCTGGTAGATCTGTTGGGGGCAGCAGGTGAAGGAACTATGGAAGAAAGTTCCTCTGAGCAGTGCCCGTGCAGATATCTATAAAAGATAGAGAGAAAGGTCACCAACGGCACGTCGGTGGGCAAGAGATGGCAGCCTTTGGGCGAGGGTAAGGTCACCGATGAGACGTATAGTTCTCTTCTGAATGGAGTCCAGGATAGCGAGTGTATAAGGGGCAGCGGCAGTCAGATGTGGGAGCAGTATTCGAGGTTTGGCCTAACTCGTGAAGTATGTAAGGTATAGAGATTAGCTGGTGAAAAGGAGCGCGGAAGAGGAAACCTAATTTCTTAGCAGCCGCTTCTGCAATTTATGTAACATGTTAGTGCCAATTGAGATTTCGATTCACAGAAATGCCAACAAGTGAAAAGGACCCATTACTTTGAATAATTTGGTTGTTCATTGTGATGGGTCTAGCGTTCGTGTATTTCTTATGAGATAGAAAACAAGACTGAGATTTGGTGGAGTTGAATTGTACAAGATTTCTACTTCTCTAGTCTAATATTTTTTGGAGATCTACAGAGAGTCTGCGATCCTCATCTTATTGAGCTAAAGACAGGCTTAGAATATTGTAGATTTGAGTGCAGGGTGCCGTCATCCGCGTAACTGGGTTAGATGTGCTAGAGAGGTCATTGATGTGAGGAAGAAACAAAGTAGCGGCCAAAGCTGAACCTTGAGGGACTCCTGCATTAATTGGATACAGTTTAGAGGAATGGCCATCCAGGAGAGCCTCTGGCCTTCACAGATTGTCCTCAAAAAAATGCGCACCAGGACTTGCTCCTGTCCTGACTTGTCCGTTTCAGACATCTTACAATATAGGCATATTCCCTAGTAACTGGAAAACTGCTTGAGTACAACCCGTCCCCAAGAAAGATTCCAAAGCGCTTCCTAGCAACTACATGCCTATTTCTCTCCTTTCAGTCGTCTCTAAAGTAATGGAAAAGTATATAAACACCGAATTACTAAAATTTCTTGAAAAACACAGTCTAATCCATGACAGTCAGTATGGGTTCCGTCAGCGTAGATCTACTGCCGAGCTCCTTTCCTTTTTCATCCATTCTTGGAACAAGTATATATAACTACACTGTGAATCCAAGAGTGTTTCTCTAGACATATCCAAAGCATTCGACCATGTCTGGCACGCAGCGCTGCTTAATAAAATTCCGGCCTATGGCCTACCACCAAAACTCTGTACCTGGACAGCAAATTTCCTCTCCAACTGGAGAATTTCTGTTGTCGTGGATGGCCATTTTTCTAAACTGTATCAATTAATGCAGGAGTCCCTCAAGGTTCAGCTTTAGCCCCTACTTTGTTTCTTCTCCACATCAATGACCTCCTCTCTGGCACATCAAACCCAGTTCACAGTTACGCGGATGACAGCACCCTCCACTCAAATATACAATATTCTAAGCCTGTCTCTGTAGCCCAGTTAGATGAGGATTGCAGACTTATCGAGGGTTCTGTCTCTGTGGATATCCAAAAAATATTAGACTGGGGAAATCTTGTACAATTCAACTACACCAAATCTCATACTTGCTTTCTATCCCATAAGAGATAATACAGCCCTAGACCCATCACAATGAACAACCAAGTTGTTCAAAGTAATGAGTCCATCAATTGCAGAAGCGGCTGCTAAGAAATTAGGTTTCCTCTTCCGGGCTCGCAAATACTTTTAACGAGGTAATCTCTATACCTTATATACTTCACAAATAAGGCCAAATCGTGAATACTGTTCCCATATTTGGGGTGCCGCTGCCGTTTCTACACTCGCTATCCTGGACTCCATTCAGAAGAGAGCTGTACGTCTCAATGGTGACCCTACCCTCACCCAAAAGCTGCCATCCCTTGCGCACCGACGTGCCGTTGGTGACCTCTCTCTCTCTCTCTCTCTCTCTCTCTCTCGTTCTCTCTCTCTCTCTTTCTCTCTCTCTCTCTTTTATAGATATCTGCACGGGCAATGCTGAGAGGAGCTTTCTTCCATAGTTCCTCCACCTTCTGCCCCCAACAGATCTACCAGGGGAACAGAGCGAATGCACCCTTTTACTGTCCAGGTCACCAGACATAGAACATCTTGTTATGCCGGCTCTTTTGTCCTGCGGACCTCCAAGTTGTGGAATTCCTTGCTGGCACATGTTTTTCCTTCTCCTTCGAACCTCCAAACCTTCAAGTCTAGAATTAAAAAGTTGTCTCTTTCCTCCTTGTCGACACCCACGGTACGATAGTATTTAGGCTGTGAGCCCTCGTGGTGTGTTGTTAAAAAAAGCCGATTTTGATAAAAAACACTCGCAAGTTAAGCTACTGAAAATGGATATAAAGCAAAGCCCAATAATACTCGAAAAAGTAGAAATATTTACGTATTTTGTAAGTATTATAACAGATTAATCTAAATGTACCACTAAACTCAGAAGAAAAACTACGAGGCTAACACAAGAATATTATAAACAATAAACAATTCACTCAAAAAATTTTGCCCTGACAAAAATATGTCCTAATCTTTTCGTGGTAACGTATGGGACGGTAAGCTAAATTATGGACATCAAAAAATGGATATGCACAAATAAATAATTTGTTAGTTCATCTCCACCAAATGTTAGATATCGTTACCTGGTAGACATTTTTGCGAGGCATTTTTCTAAAAGAGATTATGTTATGTGGTTATTAGATCACTAAGTGAGTGGTGAACGTGTCGCCACCTAGTTCGGAACCAAGTACTATGTTGTCACGCCCGCTCCAAATAACACAGAATGTTAAAAATAGAGACAGTATACAACTAACTAACAATTTAAAAAATTGTTAGCCCTGGCCCATTTCTACCGCAATATAGGGACAAAGTGTGTAAGACTAAATGCATTCTCGCAACAATTAGAACCGTAGACCGGTTTCGCTCTCATTAGAGCTCTTCAGTACGGCATACTAATTGCAGCAAAAATGCACCAAAAATAACACGGCTATCGTATAGCCAGTCTTAAAACACTAAGTGAGTGGTGAACGTGTCGCCACCTAGTTCGGAACCAAGTACTATGTTGTCACGCCCGATCCAAATAACACAGAATGTTAAAAATAGAGACAGTATACAACTAACTAACAATTTAAAAAATTGTTAGCCCTGGCCCATTTCTACCGCAATATAGGGACAAAGTATGTAAGACTAGATGCATTCTCGCAACAATTAGAACCGTAGACCGGTTTCGCTCTCATTAGAGCTCTTCAGTACGGCATACTAATTGCAGCAAAAATGCACTAAAAATAACACGGCTATCGTATAGCCAGTCTTAAAACACTAAGTGTTCCGAACTAGGTGGCAACACGTTCGCTACTCACTTAGTGTTTTAAGACTGGCTATACGATAGCCGTGTTATTTTTGGTGCATTTTTGCTGCAATTAGTATGCCGTACTGAAGAGCTCTAATGAGAACGAAACCGGTCTACGGTTCTAATTGTTGCGAGAATGCATCTAGTCTTACGTGGTTATTAGATGGTGGTGGTGGTGTAAAAGGTGGTATGGCCTCGACAGAATTTTCATCATCAACAGATTTTATAACTTCTCGCTTCAGGTTTATGTTTTTTTTTCCTTTCTTATATTTGTTATTTTTAATAACGTAAATACAATCTCAACATATACAAACATAATTACGCATACCTACACACAACTACACGTATATATTTTTAAAGTATATAAAGTTTAACCTTTTACTTACATTAAGTTTGTATATATATATATATATATATATATATATATATATATATATATATATATATATATATATATATATATATATATATATATATATATATACACACATACACTCAGATATATATATATATATAAATTTAAAAAAAATCACTTTTTTTTAATTGTTTTTTTGTTTTGTTTTAATTTATATATTTTTTATAGTTTATTCCAAATTTAAAAAAAATTGGGAAGCAAAGTCCGGTTTTTATTTTTTTTTTCTTAAGGTTTTCTTAATAATAATACAAAATACCTCAGATTGCTTCGATAACGCCATTATTGAGAATTAACATGCACAAAAATCACATTCTGGAAATGTTTTTTCTGCATGTGGGAAATATTTTTTCTGCATGTGGTGGGACAAAAATATCTTAAAATTTGAGAATTTTCTTTTTTTTTTCATAAAATTTTCAATATGTTGTAGAGTTTTTTTGAAAGGGCTTGAGCTAGCCTATCTTCGTGTGACGTTTGATATACAACTTTTGGGACATCCTGTATATATATATATATATATATATATATATATATATATATATATATATATATATATATATATATATATATATATATATATATATATATATATATATACTTATAAATCCTTTGAATTAGTTATTATGTAGAATACTGAATTTCTTAGAAACCTGCACTCAATTATAGTGGAGACATTTTTCAACCGTAATTGCATCACTCTGTCCAAACTAATGACCTTCAGAATGTCACCAGATCCAGCCGCGGGCAGAAACAAACTTTCACTGATTTAAAAAAAATGAATATTATCGTCCGGTAGTTTCTAATTATTATTTTACCTGGCTTTAGTTCTTATATTATTTGTTTTGCTAATTATATGCACTTTAAAATATATCTCTTCTAATCTTAACATACCATCTCTGCAGCGGTATTGAGATTTCTACTTAAATTTATTACAAAAGCTGTCCTTTAGGTATTCTATCCTAATAATTTATTCTAATTTGTAATTTAAATATACTTCACGATGGTCCATTAAAAAATGTAAATTTGAGTTTCTAATTATTTACACTTAAAACACAAATTTCATAAACGGGCTGTTTGTCTTATAGGTGGTATATTTGTCACTATCGATCTTTCCATCACTTGTATCATCGACATTTACCCTTAGAAATAGATTCGTTAGTTCCTCCACTCACAATCTTTAAGCCACAATATCATTTCCAGTGAAGAGCGTACGATTTTCAGTGTCAAATTACCCACATGTCAAACAGTTCGCTGCAAATCATCATATCTTCCTGGATCGTCTAATCTTCGAAATGCCCTTTTGGTAGAGATATTTCCAGAGGCATATAGTCTTCGAAATTTAGTAGGTAAGCGAGTGGAATAAGAATCGAGTTCATAATTGTTGAAAATTGTGTAGAACAGTAGTTTAGGTTTAGTAGATGGCAATATTGTGTGGCCATATGTGCAAAAGGCCACACATGAAGCAAGCATCTTTAACACAGGGTAGATAGGTTTATAATTTTAAGAAGGAACAAGAGTTAGTTATGAACGAGATTTTAACGCATAAATACACAGCCTGAACGAACGTTTAACGAAAGTAATTAAAGTAATCAACGTAAATACGATATAGGTAGGAGTTATTATTCAATCGTGCCTCATTAGGCTTTTAAGTAGTTCTTTGTAAATATTCGTGGTTTTGTCGCATTGTGTTATATTTGTTCCTTTTGTTTATTAAAAAAGCTGAACTAGCAAGTCTGTGTATTTTTGCAACTAAAGCTAACATATTTTACAATAATGTATTCAAGGCACATAGACTTTCCGTTTTAATGAACTATTTTATAAAAAATTGAAAAACACAAAAAATACCTCACTGATTAACTTTCCTCCCTTGCGTACAAAAATCATAGGTACTATAATAACAGGACAGAATGTTGGACTTACAGGTAATCACTTTTATGCCTTATGTATACAAAATAAAGATACTGGCTAATAATATTAGCTTTGTAGCAAAACAGCTTCATACTTGGAGTAAAAAATTTGAGTTAAGAGGGTAACAGTTAAAGTTAGCGTTAGAGAAAATAACTTTTATCACTTAAGTACAGAAATCATAGATATCAGCTAATAATATTGGTCTTCTAGCACTTTTATCCTCTAGGTATAGAAAACAAATAAACCAGCTAATGAAATTAGTTTATTTGCAAAGTATTTTTATCCTTTAAGTACATAAATCATAGTTGTCAGCATAACAGCAGTATTATTCTTGTAGCCAAACACGTTTATCCCTTGAGTAGAAAAAAATCTAGTGGCCACAATAACAGAAAAGAGAATTGTTCTAATTACTAATCACTTTTATCCCTTTGGTATCAAAGGCTTGGATACCAGCTAATAAAGTTGGTCTTCACTTTTGTCTCTTATGCACAAAAATCTCAGTCGTCAGAAAAACCGAAAAGAGAGTTGGCTATATAGTTAGGCACTTTTATCCCTTGAATACAAGAGTACATAAATCATAGTTTCAAGGGTGACGGTAAACGAAGCTGATGTTAGAACTCATCGCTTCTATTCCTTGAGTATGGAAAACATAAATACAAGCTCTCTTCTCTTAATACCAGGAAAGCCTCTGGCCTTGACGAGATCCCAACAATTTTTCTCAAAAAATGCGCACCAGAACTTGCTCCTGTCCTGACTCGTCTGTTTCAGACATCTTACAATATATGCATATTCCCTAGTAACTGTGAAACTGCTCGAGTATAACCCGTCCCCAAGAAAGCATCCAAAGTGCTTCCTAGTAACTACAGGCCTATTTCTCTCCGTTCAGTCGTCTCTAGAGTGATGGAAAAGTATATAAACACTCAATTACTAAAATTTCTTGAAAAACACAGACTAATCCACGACAGGCAGTATGGATTCCGTCAGCGCAAATCAACTGCCGATCTCCTTTACTTTGTCACCCACACAAGTCTATGGAACTACACGGTGAATCCCATATTGTCGCTCTAGACATATCCAAAGCATTCGACCAGGTCTGGCACGCAGCGCTGCTTAAAATACTTCCATCCTATGGCCTACCACCAAAACTCTGTACCTGGACAGCAAATTTCCTCTCCAACCAGAGCATTTCTGTTGTCGTGAATGGCCATTCCTCTAAACTGTATCCAATTAATGCAGGAGTTCCTCAAGGATCAGCTTTAGCCCCTACTTTGTTTCTTCTCCACATCAATGACCTCCTCTCTAGCACATCCAACCCAGTTCACAGTTACGCGGATGACAGCATCCTCCACTCAAATATACAATATTGCAAGCCTGTCTCTTTAGCCTAATTAGATGAGGATCGTAGACTCATGGAGGGTTCTGTCTCTGTGGATCTCCAAAAAATATTAAAATCTGGAAGTAGAAATCTTGTACAATTCAATTCCAACGAATCTCAGTCTTGCCTTCTATCTCATAAGAGATACACCAACCATAGACCCATCACAATGAACAACCAAGTTATTTAAAGTAATGAGTTCTTTTCACTTGTTGGCATTTCTGTGGATCTAAATCTCAATTGGCACCAACATGTCACATCAATTGCAGAAGCGGCTGCTAAGAAATTAGGTTTCCTCTTCCGGACTCGCAAATACTATTCACCAGCTAATCTCTTTACCTTATATACTTCAAAAATAAGGCCAAACCTCGAATACTGCTGCCACATCTGCGGTTCATACCTAATCACTTTTATCGCTTAAGTACAAAAAAAATTCGGGTTGCAGCAAGTGCGTTATAGTGGCGAATTTTCATAAGAATTTAACACTATTATTATACGGAATATTAGTAAAGTTAATACTTTAAACTTACACAGACCTTTAAGATCCATTTCGAGGTCCTAGCACGCGCACTTTTGAAGAATTCTTTCGAAAGTGTTACCATCGATATCTCTCTATTATCAAAAAAATCTGGCGTTCTAACTCCTTTTGAGAAAAATTCCCAAAACTCAATTTTCTATGAAGCTAAGAAACTAAATTTTGCTATGTGTGTAGAGAGTGTAGGTATCGTTAAAAGAAAGTTCAGTAAAGTTATACAGAAGATTTCCAGAAGGAAACTTAATTCATATTTATAGAAGTAAAGTATCTGCCAAATTATAAACGTAGCAGTTATTTTTCCTTATTAATCGCCAGTAAGATTTCGTTTTAGTCAACCTAATCAAACCGTTTTTTTCAATGTCAACAATAACAAAATTTTAATTTCAGACTCAAAGGTGACAAACTTATTTAGGTGTTTTAAACCAAAATGGGATCTTGTTCAAAGCGTATGAACTCTGTGCATTATTGTTTCTCAAAACGTGAAAAAAAAACGTACAGTCGTCGAGTTGAGGTTGATCGCGTAACCTTCAAGCGTGAAACCCCTGCGCCATCTAGGCACACGTCAACTAACGTTTGATTTGCCTGATACTTTAAATCGGCTTCATGCCCGGGATATTATACTCAAAGTATACGTTACAATTATTACGACTGTTTCGGTCTTATATGACGTCTAATGTTTAAGTTTAAAGATAAGAGAAACTATTCTAGAATCATTTTTTATAGAGACTTGGCTTGATTTTGTATAAATTTCTGCTATATCATGCGACAGCATAACCTATCTATGCTGCGCTAAAACTGTATCTGGGTCCGTTAATGAAGATACAAATATAGTGGATTTTAATCATTGATTGAATTTCCCAGTTAAATAACAATCACTTGGCAAATTTTCAATTTCATGTTGTCTGGCATCTTCCAATACTGCGGCCGAAATTTCACGATTGTTGGTTCGGGTAGTATGTTTTCTGGTTGGTATATATATATATATATATATATATATATATATATATATATATATATATTTAGTTTGGTTACCGCTGATGTATGGTTTATATATGTTGTATGAAATAATCTACGCCTGGCAATTAATTACTCTGTCTGTCAGGCATTTAAGTTTAACGACTAAGCCGTTTCAACGCAAGTCTTTGGGAATTTATTTTCAATTTGGAAAAAACTGTATACCAAATTACTAAGAATTCACAACATAGGTTTATTTGCACTATTTCTAGCCACATGGAAAGTCTCATTCCAATTACTCTGATACTTTCACAAATATAGCTTTTCATCATGATCTCTCTATTAACGAATTTTTCTTAATGACTAATTCTGTATAACAATATAGATACTCGCTAATAAGGTTTGTTTTCAGGAAAATCTGATTTATCCCTTAAGTGCAAAAATCATGGTTGTCATAAAAACAGCAAACTCACTTAGTTTAATAGCTAAGCACTTTTATCTCTTAAGTACAGAAATAAGGGTTGCCAAAACAATAGCAGACAAGGTTGGTGTTCTAGCTAAATAGTCTTGTCCCTTAGGTATAGAAAACAAACATACTAGCATATGAAATTCATTTTATAGACAAGTACTCTTATCCTTTAAGTATAAAAATCATTGTTGCCAAGACAATAGCTAATATTAGTCTTATAGCCAATCACATTTTAGTGAACTTTCTTTAAAAAAATTCACTAATGAGGAGATCCCGACTTTTGAATTTTGAAAAAATTTCGTCAAATGAACGCTAATTAGGCCCCCTGGAACACATATCCGGGGTCAGTTTCGATTTTTATATGTTTATATACATACATACATACATACATATATATATATATATATATATATATATATATATATATATATATATATATATATATATATATATATATATATATATATATATATATATATATATATATATATATGTATCACACCGATAACTCAAAAAATAATGGGCTGATTTTGACAAAATTTAAGGAATACCTTCATTTTGTAAGTGGCTTGGATAAGTTCGTTATCCTGGAAAATCGGCTGAGGTTTTCCCAGAAAATGTTGTGTTTTCTTTAGAAAAAAATTCATATCTCCGGAAATAACAAAGCAAGGGCAACCAAATTTTATATATCGTTTTATACCGCTATAGGTAAATTACCCACCAAAATTTAGCGCTGTAGGTGAAAACACAAAAAGTTATGGGCATTTAAAGAAAAATAAATTGGGGTTTTCTTCAAAACATCAAAGTGACAATTGAAAACGTCATAATTCACAACATTTAGCAAATAACTTGAATCTAATACGGGCTATGGAAAGAAGATGTGTCAAGAAGAATGTTTTACAAACCCTGAAGTCTTAGTTTCAACCATCATTGTCCTTCATTATACTAAAATGTTTCCAGAAAATTCATTTCAAATAGACCCTTTCTCTGTTGCTTGGCAGTAGTCTTAGCTATAGAGTTTATTGTTTATTGGTATATAACTTTTGTCGAATTTTCGTAAAAAATCAATAAAGCTCAATATATCCGTTATTCTACAAGATATGAAAAAAATTGTATACATTAATTATAGGGTGTCTTGACCTACATCTTAAAAAATATTTCTACAATCACCGGGTGGCCCATAAGTCGTTCGTGATACAAATAATTTGTTTCTGGTCGAAAAGGCCTTATGTTCGAAATATAATGCATGTTTGTAAGTAAAGAAATTTTGGACGCAGCAAGTGCGTTATGGTGCCGAATTTTGATTAAAGGCTTCATATTTGAAAAGCTCAATTTGCTATTAACCTACAAGGTTGACCAAGAAACGGATTTTTTCGGTTACACTTTAAGTTTACTTTCGGAAATTTTTGTTCGTTTTCAAACAATAAAGTTATTTTGATGAAACATTGCAGATTGTTTTTACTATATATGTTATACTGGTAATCAAATTTGATCCCTGCTTTTAGAAAAAAAAAAACACACACATATTTGCTATTAAAAACATGTTTATGAAAATTCACTACTATAACACACTTGCTGCGTCCAGAATTATTTTTTTTATCTAAAATTAAACTGCAACTTTAGAAGCAAAACAACAACAAATCAGAGTAAGTGCTCAAATTATTCGCCATTTACGGCAATGCGTTTTCTCACTAGCTTATTACGATTATCCCTTACTTAAAAAAAAAGAATTTTGTTGAGCTCTGATATCATCAACGATCTTTTTCCAATAATTGCTGGCGGTTATTTATTTTATCTTTGTGGACCAGTGACTTTAAATAACCCCAAAAGTAAAAATCTAGCGGATTTAAGTCGGGACTACGCGTTGGCCATGGGTGCACACTACCTCTACAAATCCACCTGTGAGTGTAAATTTCATATAAATAATTTCGCACATCTCGGATGTAATGTGCTGGAGCACCATCATGCATGAACCAAGAGTCACTCCTTAAAGTTAAAGGTACATATTATAAAATGATCGGTAGATTAGCTCTAAAAAACAAGAGATACGTTACTCTGTTAAGTCTAGGTGGCAGTTCAAATGGTCACACAATACAATTTCCAACAATGCCACACCAAATGTTTATTAAAAATCCATGTTGAAAACGATGTCGCGGGTAGCATGAGGATTTTCAATCGCACACGTAAGTATGGCTATTCAGTAAATTGAACATATCTTCTGGTGAATGAGACTTCATCAGTAAATAAAATTTTCTTGTTGAACATTGGATCTTCTAAATAGCGTTCTCTCATAAATTGAGAAAAGTAAAGTCTTCTTGGTAAGTCATGGGGTAAAAACTGCTGAACTCGAGGGAAATGATAGCGATTCTGGACACCAAAGATTTGTTTATATCCCTTGGTGCACTAACACGTCTCGTGCTGGTTTCCGCGTCTTCTACAATAGGAACTATGGTTTCGTCTTCCATATCAAGATCAATTACACAGGGTCTTCCTGCATTTCTGTTTTTGGAATGAAATGAGTTTCACCTAATCTATTGTACATTGCGTTAAAAGTTTTATGCTTTGGTTGCCTCCTGTCAAAAGCCGGAATCTCCTCATTAATAAATTATTTTTTTAAAGAAAATTTACTAAAAAACTCTATCAGTACGATTGGAGCTAAATATCTTTATCTTATGTACGTGGAGGGCAACGGGAACCATCGCATTGCACCCATTCTTAAATAGTAAGCATGGTAGGTACAGTAATTCTTGCAATATATATATATATATATATATATATATATATATATATATATATATATATATATATATATATATATATATATATATATATACAACGTGTCTCTAAAAGGTGTGTACAAAATGCCAGGACAGAATCCTTATCCTAAAATATGATCTAGCCCAATGTATCTTAGTCCAAAAGTTGATAGTTTTCAAAATACAGGGTGTCGAAGTTATTATTTGTTAAAACTCCTTTTCAAATCTCTATCTTAGTAATAAAAGGATATGCATGAAATTTGGTACGTGTAGGTTTTTCAGGATGAGCAATCCATGTTTGATCATAGTTTTGATGTACCTTGCAGAGGGCGCCATCAGCAGCCCTTTGTCTACATTTAAAGTTTAATAATTGTTTTCTGCATCGGTATAACAAATTTCTTATCAGAAATTTTTATTACCTGATATGTTGTCTTAAAAAAAGGTGTACCTTGTAGATTTTAATTTGAGGAGCCGTTTCTGTGATAATCGAATTTAAGTGTTTTATTGCGTTCTAAAATCCATCATAGGAACAACAACACATTATTAAGTATTATCATTAGTTACAAAATAGTACTGTCAAACAATTAAATCTGACAAGTTGCACTGTAGTTTTAAAATGTATCACTTGTTTCGTCAATTTCTCGCTATGGCCGTACCCTGCACTAACTCAGAAATTACTGATATGATATCGGTTTATGGTTATTGCCAAGGCAGTGGTCAGAAATCGGTTAGAGAATATCAAGAAAGATTTCCAAATAGACACGTTCCAAGCCATCAAACCGCTTTTGAAAGGCGTCTAGGAGAAACCGGTTTGTTCCTGCTAAGTTTTATTATGAACGGAATCGAGCTGTTGGAACAGCAAATGTCGAGGAGGAAATTTTAGAACGAATTGAAGAAGATCCGAGTTTAAGCACCAGACAAATTGGTTTGGAACTTGGAATTACTAAGGATACGGTGAACAGGACTTTAAGAGAACAGCAATTACATCCATTTCACCTTCAAACAGTGCAAGAGCTTTTACCTACCGACCTCGAATTGAGACTATGCTTTTGTCGTTTTATTAATGAAAACATTGAAAATGATGCAAATTTTCATAGAAATATTTTATTCACCGATGAGGGCTGTTTAACAGGAAAGGGTATGACAAATTTACATAATAAACATATTTGTGCTGACGAAAACTCGCATGATATAAAGGTTTTGCATTATCAACGTGAATTCAAAATTAACCTGTGGGTAGGAATTATTGAGAGATTTATCATAGGTCCTGTCATCTTACCACCTCGTTTAAATGGTTTAAACTACCAAGAGCATTTAGTTAATTTGCTCAATTTATTTGATGAACTTCCAATAGCTGTTATACAAAATATGTGGTTCATGCCAGACGGTGCACCACCACATTTTACGCTGAACGTCACAGATCATTTAGATGACATATTTTGGAATCGGTGGATCGGCAGAGGAAACAATGCTCCTGTAAATTGGCCACCTCGCTCACCGGAATTGACGCCCATGGATTATCTTTTATGGGGGAACACTTAAGCAGTTGGTATATTCTAAATTAATTAACACCAAAGAAGAATTGTGGGTACAAGTGCAAAATTCAGTAAAGATTTTACGGTTAGATGCAGAGATGATGGAGAGGGTGCAGTTCAATTTTCTCCGTCGAATTAATCTTTGTGTAAACGAAAACGGGGGTCGCTTTCAACATTTACTTAGAGTGTTGTACAACAATTAATAATTTAATAAAAGTATGCTGTTTTGGTTTGTTATTGACTTTGTATCCTACTCCTTTTCTTCTTTGTCAGTGAATTTTTAGTGTTGTTAGTCGATTGGTCCTTAAACATGCTCCAATGTAAATTTCAAGTGTTGTTGGTCGATTGGTCCTTAAACATGCTTCAAGCTTCTTCGACCAGTCCTAAGCCTGGATAAAGTGTGTCGTCGTTCCTATGATGAATTTTAGAACGCAATGAAACACTTAAATTCGATTATCACAGAAACGGCTCCTCAAATCAAAATTAACAAGGTATGCCTTTTTTGAAGATAACATATCAGGTAATAAAAATTTCTTATAAAAAATTTGTTATACCGAGGCAGAAAAAAGTTATTGAGCTTTATATGTAGACAAAGGGCTGCTGGTGGCGGCCTCTGCAAGGTACATCAATACTATGATCAAATATGGATTGCTCATCCTGAAAAACCTGTACGTACCAAATTTCATGCAAATCCTGTTATTACAAAGATAGATATTTGAAAAGGAGTTTTAACAAGTAATATCTCAGATTCATTACGCATGCTTCGATTATAAAGCCTATACCTTTTATAAGTCAACATTTAGGTCTCTAAGTTAAAATAACGTTATAAGCACTTAATGAAAAAATTTTGAGTGATCTTAAATATTCTATTGTGAATTCACTACCATAACTCACTTTCTATGCACATACCTTTATTTTTTTTAAATATTTCGCTAAAATAAGTTTATTTGCATTTCTCTTGGTTTTGACAAAATGTATCTAAATGTTTTTGGTTTAAATACGCCCTTTATTTGTATTAAAGTTTTTCTAAAAATTTGTGTTTTAAATATACCATATATATATATATATATATATATATATATATATATATATATATATATATATATATATATATATATATATATATATATATATATACTACTTTTTATATCAACTAATAGTGATCGTGTAATTTAGAGTTATTAAAATAGGCAAAATTTTTAAAAGCCTTTTTGGAGAAACCCAGCCTAATGCCTTGCTTACTAAAATAAAACACTTGCTTGACCAAGAGCGTTGAATTTTTCTCAAGTAATAGGCAATTTTTACCAACAAAAAGCCTCTTTACTATTCACACATTAAACACATTCTCATTTTCGACACGTCTAAATTAAATTTGAAAATTGTACTACACTTTTAACTAAAACAAAAATCCTATGCTGCACCTAACATTCTGTCAGTTGGCTCATATCAAAATACCTTCATTTCTCTCGTCATTTTCACAGCTATTTAAATCGAATAGATTCAATATTCCGGCAAATAAACAGTGCCGAGCTTAAACAGTCATATAACAAGGTGAAGGTTGTGTGTAATGCCAGCACTCACCTGTATCGAAGAGAGCATATCTGCGATTCCACCTTGCACAGAGAAAGAACTATCACTAACTAACCAAAGATTCTTGCGAGATACTCCACCAGCAGCTGTTCACTACACAGTATCCACTATATGCGATGGAGAGATGTGGCTTTGCTCTTCTCGACTCAACTGATCTCTTTTAGAAATGTATCAGAATTTCATCTGATTCCTTACCGGAGTCCTTTCACCGGCCCTGCCCAGATTCTGATTATGCTCTAGAGATGTTTACACACGCAAACGGTTAACGTAAGCTGCTATAAAAAGTGTGATTTCGCTCATCATAGTAAACTACTTTATATTCCACCATCGTCAGTTATGTATGTAAATATATGTACTAAGTTAATATTAGAACCTGTGAATTCATGTTTCCAATATTGCAAAGGCTGCAGCAAAGAAGCTTGGGCTTCTGTTTTGGGTTAAAAATTTGTTTTCATCACAGCAGCTCCATACTCTGTATAAGGCACAGTTCTGTCCACAGTTGGAATATTGTTTTCATATCCGGGGTGCAACCTCAAAGAAAACATTGTATATTCTAGATTACATCCAGAAACGAGCTGTTCACCCTATAGGACACTCTTTTATCACAGTCGATATCACAAGAAAAATTTATTGAGACCAACCCCCAAGAAAGTAACGGGACCTGCGGTGAATAGGAGTTCTGCGTGTAGTAGGTAGGATTTTAAGGAAGTATAGCGGCAAAATGGTATAAAAGTTGCTCATATAGGTCCAACTAAGCTGGTTTTTTCTCACCTTCCGCTCACGTTTTCTTTTATATTCTTCCACGCCCAGCACCCCTATTAACTCCTAGTCCCGTAACTTTCATGGGGGCTGTTTGCACAATTTTTTCTTGTGATATGTGCATCGGGAAAGGGTTCTAAGCATGTTTCCGAATTTTTTCCCCCTTCTGCTAAACTGCAAATTTATCGAAAATTTTATTTTTGTTTACAAAAGGAATGTACCTGCTAAATTATGAACGTGACAGGTATTTTTCCTTATTAATCGCTTGGATGATCCGTTTTTTTTATTTATTCAGCGCATTCGAACCACTTTATGCAAATAAAATGAGAAAAAGTGTTTTTTAAAACAAATTTGTAGTATTTTTTTAAATTTAGTACACACGCTGCCTTTATATCCTTTATATGTGTTTTACTGTGTATCAAAACTGAAGATTCTAGTGTGCTGGGAAATTGAGTTTTTTTTTACGGGGAAATCTATCATGGACACCCAGGCACGTATTGGACCTGCTGCACTAGGTAGTGCCGGACTCCTACCGGCTAAAACTCCTCATTCTCTCCTTTTTGCTAGAACCGCGTCGGCGCATGTTTTCAGGAGGCATTGTGGTACGTTCTTTCGCTTCAAGTATTTTCGCCCTACGTTTCATTGGTTTGGGAGTTCGCTTGGTCCTGCAGTCTCCCTTCATTTCTCTTTGTTTCCATGATCTGTCTCACCATCGTCATAACTTCCTTCCAGTTCCGCCCTGAGCTGAGTATCGCTGCAATTAGGTTACCAGTGGTGAGTAGTTCTCCAATGTTTATCTGGCACCTTGACCTTATTTTACCCCACCCCTGGCAATAGAAAATTGTGAGCTCCGCGTCATCATATTCTAGACAGTATGGACATCTTGGGTCTTCTGTCAAGTTGAATCGCTGTAGGTATGCCCTGAAGTAGCCGTGGCCTCTCAGCACCTGGGCCAGGAAGTAGTCAGTTTCCCCATGCCCTCGGCTTTTCCAAGTTTCAATATTGGAAATCAGCATCGCTGTCCATTGGCCTTTAGTCGACGTCTCCCATCGGTATTGCTATCTGGTAAGCGTTGTTTTACTTGCTTCTTCCTTGTTTTCCTCCCTACGCTCATTTATTAGAAGATCAAGAGGTGGCACGCCTGACACCACCCGCCGTGGACGTCGTCCTGTATCCGCGTGCCACCCTTAGGAGCATCTTTATCTAGGCTTCCTCCAACAGATTGGCGTATTCCTGGGTTTCAACCACTGTGTGCCATATCTTCGCTCCATATAGGAGAATATAGTGCATGTCACCGCACAGTGTTGCTCTCTTTTGACTTCCAGGTCCTTCGATATTTGAGAGTATTCTTCAGGAGCCGATGTTCGGCGTTCCGCCTTGCTAATTACCGATTTCCCGTGTTCTCCAAAGGCGAAGCGCTGATCCAGTAAAACTCCCAGATAACTTATGAATGCCTTCGGAGCTATTCGGACTCCATGCAGTTGAAATGTTAGGTTTCGGCACCTTCTGCTGCCTCTGAGGATGACTTCAGTCTTGGCTGGGGCTAGCTCGAGATAGTGTCCCCTCAGCCACACGCTTATCCTGCGGAGAGCTTCGTTGACATCCCGTTCTAGGACTTCTGGGTCATTTGCTGTTACGAGCACTGCGAGGTCGTCTGCATGGACTACTGTTTACGTTTTCCCCGTAGCTATGCCGCAGAACCTCGTCGTTATAGTACATTTCAGAGTGTGGGGCCTAACACAGATCCCTGGGGCACTCGCGTGGTAACATCCACAGTCTTCTTGCCTGTCATTTTAAGCCTCCTATCCTTGAAGTAGTTGGATATCAAATTTACCAGGTACAATGATATTCCCCACCTCCTCAGTTCTTGGATGATAATACTCCAGGTAGCGGTGTTAAATGCATTTGCTACGTCAACGGTAATGTGGAAAATTGAGTTATTACCATTTGAAATTCGCTACTGTAGCGCACTTGCTGCACCTAAACTCTTTTCAACACCTATTTACCATTACTGTTTAGTAATACAGTACCTACATGCATTGATTAACAACCTAAATCTGATGCACACAATCGCTTCCTTATTTGTTTGATTGGATATTAAACTCATAATATTATAAGACAGTCGACGGCCGAAGGCATTTGTTAATGTTAGGTTAAAATTAAAAGTTGGATTATAATTTCCCTACTCTTGTTTGTATTAACCTTAGAATATAGCTAGTTATTAGCGAATTTTCATTAAGAAAAATTCGCTAATAGAGAGGTCCGGATAAAAATTTTTTGAAAAATTACTTAAGACGAGCGCGAATTTGGGTCCCTAGAACCCAAAACCAAGGTCCGTTACATATATATATATATATATATATATATATATATATATATATATATATATATATATATATATATATGTACGTATCCGAGTAATAACTCAAAAAATACTACAATGATTTCAATAAAACTTGGCAAAAATCTTGATTGGGCAAAAACCGAGGTCGATTCGTTAATTAGTTTTTTTGGTAGAAAATCAGGGAAAACTTTTTTAAAACGATATATTTTTGTAAGTATCAGAGTAACTGGAATGACACTTTACATGTGGCTAGAAATAGTCCAGATAAACCTATGTTGTGAATTTTAAGTAATTTGCTATACAATATTTAGAGTTTTTTCCAAATTAAAAACAAAATACCAAAGACATGCCTTGAGTCGACTTAGTGGTTTAAAGTCCAATGTCTGACAGACTGAATAGTTAACTGCCACGCGTAGATTGATTCATACAACAGGTATAAACTATACATCAACAGTAACCAAACTAAATATATACCAGGCATAAACATACTACCCGAACCAACAATCGTGAATTCTCGGTCGTAATTATGGAAAATGACAGACGACATGAAATAAAAAATGTGTCAAGTTATTGTTTTTATTTTAGGTTAATGAGAGAATAGGTTGTTTTTCGATTAATAATTTTAGTTTATATGAAAATCCTGTGAACTAAATCATTGCGGAAAACAACAAAGTTGTTTGATCATATTAGTTGTCCAAGACCCTAACCGATAAAATAAGTTATGTTATTAAATTAATTCCTTCACACAGGAACAGTACGTATGCAATCGGAACTGTTAAATATTGCAAAATTTGAAAATAACTTAACTCTTTATTTAAAAACGAAACTTAAAAATTAATAATGAATATATAAACCTTGGATATATAAACATCTCAAGCGAACGGCGATACCACGTTGAAAACACCGATTGTCCTACTCGAGGCAGGTTTTTTAGCTGCTTTTCCTGCCATAGTTCACAAAATATGTACATTAAATATAAACCAAAATTATACACATATAAAATTCTATAAACTCCCTTAAGATTGTTTTTAAATTAAGACATCGTTTAAATCAACATTAACCATGGATAAATCATATGATAGGGGCCATGTATCTGTTATTAGTGAATTTTCTTAAAAAAATTCACTAATGAGGAGATCCCGACTTTTGAATTTTCAAAAAATTTCTTCAAATGAGCGCTAATTAGGCCCCCCAGAACACATATCCGGGGTCAGTTTCAATTTTTATATGTTTATATATATATATATATTTATATATATATATATATATATATATATATATATATATATATATATATATATATATATATATATATATATATATATATATTTATATATATATATATATATATATATATATATATATATATATATATATATATATATATATATATATATATATATATATATATATATATATGTATCACACCGATAACTCAAAAAATAATGGTCCGATTTTGATTAAATTTGGTGAATAAATTTCTTTTGCAAATGGCTTGGAAAAGTTCGTTAGCCAGGAAAATCTGCCCAGGTTTTCCCGGAAAATTTTGTGTTTTCTTTCGAAAAAAAATTATATCTCCGAAACTGACAAAGTAAGGGCAACCAAATTTGGTACGCGAGTTTACATCCTTATAGGTAAGTTACCTACTAAAATTTAGCTATGTAGTTTAAAAGACAAAAAAGTTATAGGCATTTAAAGAAAAATAAATTGGGGTTTTCTTCAAAACGTCAAAGTTGCGATATAAAACGTCAAAATCGGCAACATTTAGGCAAATAACGTGAATCTAATACGGGCTATGGGAATCAAATGTCTCAAGAAGGATGTTTTACAAACCCTGAAGTCTTAGTTTCAACCGTCATTGTCCTTCAATTTACTAAAATGTTTCCAGAAAATTCATTTCAAATAGACCCTTTCTCTGATGCTGGGCAGTAGTTTTAGCTATAGAGTTTATCGTTTAATGGTATATAATTTTTGTCGAATTTTCGTAAAAAATCAATAAAGCTCAATATATCCGTTATTATACAAGATATGAAAAATATCTTTATACATTAATTATAGGGTGTCTTGAGCTACATCTTCAAAAAATATTTCTACAATTACAGGGTGGCCCAAAAGTCGTCGGTGATACAAATTTTCTTTTTTTTTAATCAAACACGCCTTATGTTATTGCATTTTTGCATTTTTCATCGAAATATAAGGCATGTTTGTAAAAAAGAAATTCCGGATGCAGCAAGTGCGTTATGGTAGCGAATTTTGATCAAATGCTTCATATTTGTATAGCCCAATTTGCTATTAACCTATAAGGTTGACCAAGAAACGAGTTTTTCCGGGAACACTTTAAGTTTACTTTAGGAAATGTTTGTACATTTTCACACAATAAAGTTATTTTTATGAAACATGGCACATTGTTTTTACCATATAGGTTATACTGGTAACCGAAATTGATGCCTCTTTTCCTAAATTAAAAGAAAAACACATATTTGCAATAAAAACATTTTTATGAAAATTCACTACCATAACGCACTTGCTGCGTCCCGAGTTTTATATCTAACTACAAACAATAGGTATGTAATAGTTCTTCTCTAATGAGTATGTTAGACTAAGGCACATTATTTGACTTATTGTAAAATATTGTAACCACCTAATACTAAATAAACCATTTGAATTCAATTGAATTGATTGTCCTGCGATCACCGAAGTTAAGCAACCTCGGGCATGGTCAGTGCTTGAATGAGTGACCGCCTGAGAGCAGTGTACTGTTACCACTTTTTTTAGATAGTGACATTTTTGTTTTGTTTTTAATAGCTAATTTTTATTAAAAAATTAACCGTATTTTATTTTTTTTAATTTCCTAATAGCGAGGTATCGATGGTGAGACTTTGCATAAATTTTAGATACCATGCTTTAAAATTGTACATTTAATACAGCCACAAGTCTTAGATTATTTGTATTGTACCTTGTAAAATGTATGCCAGAAATATATATATATATATATATATATATATATATATATATATATATATATATATATATATATATATATATATATGTATGTATATGTATCCACACGATAACTCAAAAAGTTATTAACCAGTTGTGACGAAACTCGGCAAGAATCTTATTGCATTATACCACAGGAGAAATGTGGAGGAGAAACATCTTCTATCGATACTATTTGCATTGGCATTTCTTTCCAGAAATTGCTTCTTTAATACTGACACGTGCAATTTTCAATCAAAAAGCCGAGCTTAGTTTAGTAGTTAAATTACGCACTTGCTGAACAATTCGCTACAAATCCCTGTTTCTTCCAGGAGCCTCTACGGCAGACATATTTCCGGAAACATATTCATATCTTCGAGACACATATGCTTTGCCTTTTATCAACTATCTCATAAGAAAGTACAGTTGGAAGAACCTATATCATCACAACGCAGCTTTTGATCTGACAACCGTTTCGGTAACAAAGTTAGTTTAACCGAAGGGTAAATAAAACACTGCCTGTCAAACAAAATAAACTGTGTGTTGGTCCTCCTATGACGCTACTTTACCTGCGAAAGAATCGTAATTTGTTGTAAAGAAACGAGTGTTTCAAAAATCGTTCCAAAAACGAGTTTTCTATATGTTTGGAAACTTTTCACACCGTTTTATCAAAAAAAAATTGGAACTTCTGTCATCAATATTCCACCCCCACACATTCAACCCCCAATTTAATTTCAGAACAGAATACCAGACGTTTGATAAAATTGAAATGCTTCTAATAAACAAACCCTAAAACGTTATATTACACGAATTTTAACGAAAAAAATTCAATTTTCACCAAATCATCCCCCATCATCCTCGACCCCCTGGAGCAATTCTACTTAAAAACAATCCGAACCTTTGTTTATTGGGTGCTAACTGTATACCAAATTTGAAGACGATATCTCAACTCGTTCTAAAGTTATCGAGGCTACATACAGACAGACTGACAGACCGACAGACCTACAGACAGATAGACACAAACAGTTTTGTTCCCAAATCATCTTTTCTATATGTTTTGAAACTTTTTACGACGTTTAAGCACCAAAAAAAATTTGAAATTATTGTTGCTGATGCCATACTTTCACACGTATTGACGATGTGGAAGTAATATAATTAGAAAATGGCGAAGAGCGTCGGTGGTTCAGTGGTAAGAACGTGTGCCTCTAAACCTCAGAGTACCGGGTTCGATCCCAGCGTTCTCCTTTCACTTTTCCAGTACATATTGTACAATTAACATCAACCGAGATTCTGGCATTGTATTTTATTGACATCGTAAAGCCATCAGTCGCGAGTCCATGCAATGTTGGACACGTTAAATATCCCAACCCTCATTACAGAAAGACAGGGGTTTGGCAAAATTTCCAGGATAGTGAATGCGCAATGCAACCCGAGGTCAGACAGTCATCACACCCACCTATCATTTGGCACTACAACTCCGCGAACTGGAACGAAATGCAAGATTACTTTTCCTCATTTCCATGGGCGTCCGTCTACTTCTCTCGTCCTGACCCCTATGATATCTCACAAAACGTCACCGAAATTATCCAAGCTGGCATGGAAATATTTCTTCCACGTACACAGAAAACCTCTTCAGCCACTCAAAAGCCCTGGTTATCTAAATCCTGTGACAAGGCTAGACTTGAAAAGGTCAAAGCTCACAAAGCGCTTCTTCACAATCACAGTCAAGAAAACCGTCAAGCATTTAAAGACACAAGAAACCGCTATGTCCGCATTCTTTCTGAGGCAAAAAACTCATTTAATAACCACATCAAAAACAAAGTCCTCTCAAGCTCCAACGGCAGCGAACCCTTCTGGATTCTTGCTAAATTTATTGGAAATAATTTCTGCAACAGCACGTTCCCACCTCTTGTTTCAGGGGATGAAATTGTTTCTAGCGCCCTGGGCAAGCATGAACTTTCTGCTTCGTTGTTCGCCGAAAATTTTACTCTCAACACACCTCCAAATGTTTAACCACCAACAGTCCCCAATGTCGGGCATAAAATGACGGATATCATTTTCAAAACTAAAAAGGTACGAAAGATGATCTCTTCTCTTGATACCAGGAAAGCCTCTGGCCTTGACGAGATCCCAGAAACTGATTAACATCAACCATGATTCTGAAATTGTATTTTACTGACATCGTAAAGCCGTCAGTCCCGTATTCATGCAATGTTGGACACGTTAAATATCCCTACCCTCATTACAGAAAGACAGGGGTTTGGCAAAATTTCCAGGATAGTGAGGTGAAATTGCTTCCTGGCGTCGGTGATTGGCCATTGTCGCGGAAATAGATCAACGTTAAAGAAAAATAAAGGAAATAGCAAAAGCTTTGTGATGTGCTTATTTCTTTATGGGAATGGCATGACGGGTTGTATTTGTAGTGATATTTGAGCCACAGCTTACAATACTTGATTATTAAATTATCTGTGATATGTTTGTAAAAGATTGATGGAGTTTAACGGCTGTTGGCTGTGATGAATATGGTGTTGTCAAGTTTTCCCGGGAGCCTTGGTGGTTCAGTGGTAAGGACGAGTACCTCTGAACCGAGGGGTACCGGGTTCGATTCCCAGGGTTTCCCTCTCACTTTTTTAGTATATACTGTACAATTAACATCAATACAGGCTGTGGCATTGTATTTGAGCAAGTTGAATGTCTGCACGTCCAGCCCTTCGGAGGGGAGTAAAGCTGTCGGTCCCGTGCCGATGCGAGGTTGGGTACGTTAAAGATTCCTACCCTCCTGACAGAAAGGCAGGAGTTCGGCAAAATTTCCATGGTAGTGAGGTGAAACCTGGCGTCGGTGATTCGCCATAGTCGCGGAAATAGACTGACGTTAAAAAAAGTTTTGCTGGTTGAACATACTCAAGCATTGTCTACACGGATACACATTATCGTCCAGTACAAGCTCAACCGATTATCGTCAATATGTATATCCATTCATATTATCTTTTTCTTTTACATATCTAGTCTGAAAAACAAATTAAACTATATTTTAAGAAGTGAAGGTGAAGTATCATATTAGAAAATAATTGAAAGTGAATACCTACATCCACTCAATAGCCGGATAAGATCTCGATAATGTCGGCGACGAGGAAATTTCATGTAAACATATCACTATTCATATCGACAAACTGGTTGGACATCGAAATTATTCAATGGGTCAGTGCAGTTTATACAGAGTGGTCGCAAAATATGTAACTCAGAGTTTGAAAGAAACATTATGTAGAACAAAATAAATGAATGTGTGACTTGGACTTTTTTTTTTAGGTTTAGAAAGGTCTAACTACGCCATAAACGTTATTTGCTGCATGAAGCTAAGAATGTTTGCCTTCTATAATAAATATTGGGGTGAGTTGAATAAAAAGGCTTTTTCTTTCCAAACAAATGTTTATTCCTTGTCCCGACGCGTTTCGACCAGTTAATCACGGGAATTTGTCCATTATTAAACAGGACTAAAAACTATACAGCTGAATGTAGTTTGCTGTTTAATAATGGACAAATTCACCTCAAGATTACTGATTAACAGGTCGAAATGCGTCGAGACAAGGAATAACCATTTGTTTCTAAAGAAAAAGCCTTTTTATTGCACTCACCCAAATATGTCATTCACAAACATTTTGACGTTTAGGAACAATGCTATAATAAATTTTACTACCCTAACAGAGTTGAGTGGGGAATTTTGCACAATGGAAGACCCTACATTTATCACAAATATGTTTTGTACGGTATCATTTTATTTGCTCTCCTTGAGTTACTAACGTACCTTTTATTTAATAGTGATATGTTATATCAAAGCGAGATTATGGCGATTATCTACAAGAATGAAATCTGCTCGCACAAGTGGTTGGAGAGTACAGCAAACATGGATTTCTGGAATTTCAAGAATAATCCCAAAAAATAAATAGTGGTATTGGCTTTAACTTTACAAATGCAAAACCGAAGTTAAACACTGCGAACAGAAACAGAAGCTAAAACCAGAATCACAAAAAAAACACAAAAATTATATGTAATTATAAATATATAATTATATATATATATATATATATATATATATATATATATATATATATATATATATATATATATATATATATATATATATATATATATATATATATATATATATATATATATATATATATATATAATCACAATACGTCAAAAAAGTGGGCCGATTCTAATAAAATATGGCACGCGTATTCCTTGTGTAAATGGCTTGTAAAACTCTTTAGCCAGAAAAGTCCAACCAAATTTTTGTTTCCTCGAAAGTAATTAAACTATTGTAACCAGATTGGGTACGCAAGCTGTTCCTATATAGCCTACAAATACAGAGATCCAGGAAACAAACGTTATAAGCATTTAAAAATAAATTAGTTGAACTGGAGTCGAAAAAATTCAAGAAGAAACCCAAAACATTATGCACTGTGAACGAAATCTATTACAGACGACGATTAAGTTTGTTTGGTGCAAAAGATTAATAACTACCAAAAAAAAACTCGTCCAATATTTTATGGTTTTATAGTTGAAACGCCAGAGTGGAACCTCGTCAAAATTGGTGTTTTTTAAACAAACATTCTGAAACGAATGAAAGTTATAAACAACATAAATTGCAAGAAGTGTGTTTACCAAGGTCATACAGGTTTACTTTAATATGCGTTGTTCTCTTTTGACTACAATATTTGCAGACACATATAGGAAATATGTAAATCCTTTTTGCTGCTTTGGGAGTAGTTTAAATTATTAGTAGTTTGTGCTTAAGACGTGCTTTTATTTTTAAATAGATGTGAAAAAATCTGATCCTCAGTCAAGAAATTGAGGAATAGACCAACTATATATGTATAGCCACCAGTAAACGTTCGGCACTGCAAGTGCGTTATGGTAACGCAGTCTCATAACTTGAGACTATAATAAATGACAGATGAAAGTTAATTGACTGCCTTAAAAACCTATGTATAACTGATAAGCACAGCACATACTCTCTTTCAGAATGACAGCTGCGGTGTAACAATATATGCTATCAAATAGTGACATATAGCCCTTTATGTGATCCTAAAGGATTTTTTTCACGCCCGAGGAGGTACCACCCCTTACATCAGTGAAGTCCCAATAGAGGTTTCCGGTTCTGATGATGGCTTCTCCTTATACAAAAGATTCCGGAGGCGAAATACCCTTCAATTCGGATCTCCGGGAGAGGGGTGTGCAGGGGGCGCCGGCATCAAGATTTAACATATCCTTCTCGAATATATGTGGCCTAAATTGTAACCTGAACTCCGTCCACCATTTCCTCCAGGCTAATAGGCCCCAACTCCTCTTCCTCACCGAAACCCAAATCAGTGTCAAAACAGCCACTAATCACCTTAATTTCCCGGGGTATGAGCTCCCTACTTCCTTAAGATTGCATGGAGTTGGCATACGTCCGTAGCAATCTACCCTGCACCAGACTTCCCAATCTAGAAGCTGGAAGAAAAGACATACTTTGGATGAATGTCTCTCTCAGGGCTGCAACTAGATTCATCTGTTGCATTTACCGGTCACCTTCTGACAAAAACTTTGTCCAGCTCTTTGACTACCTTCCAAAAAAAACCAACCATCTGATTTCTGAATATCCTTCCTCCGAAGCCAGTATTCTTGGTGACTTCAATGTTCATAATAAGGAATGGCTGGGAACTTTAAAAACCGATCCACAAGGGAGAGCAGCGGAGGCCTTTGCAGTCAGCAATTCTTTAGCCAATATAGTTCAGCAACCTACTTACTTTTCTCGCATCCCAACACACAGCTAAAACCCCTTGGATCTTCTTCTTACTACAAAACCTAAATGCTATAAGACATCAGTCACCGCCCCCCTGGGTTGCTCAGACCACGGCATGGTCACTGCTTCCTGCGCAATGCAACCCGAGGTCACACAGTCATCACATCCACCTATCGTTTGGCACTACAACTCCGCGAACTGGAACGAAATGCGGGATTACTTTTCTTCATTTCCATGGGCGTCTGTCTGCTTCTCTCATCCAAACCCCTCTTATATCTCACAAAACGTTACCAAAATTATCCAAGCTGGCATGGAATTATTTATTCCACGTACGCAGAAAACCTTTTCAGCCACCTAAAAGCCCTGGTTCTCTAAATCCTGTGACAAGGACTGACTTCAAAAGGTCAAAGCTCACAAAACGCTTCTTCAAAATCCCAGTCACGAAAACCATCAAGCATTTAACGACGCAAGAAACCGCTATGTCCGCATTCTTTCTGAGGCAAAAAACTCGTTTAATAACCACATCAAAAACAAAGTCCTCTCAAGCTCCAATGGCAGCAAACCCTTCTGGACTCTTGCTAAATCTATTGGGAATAATTTCTTAAGGAGCACGCTCCCACCTCTTGTTTCAGGAGATGAAATTGTTTCTACCGCCCTGGGCAATGCTGAACTTTTTGCCTTCTTGTTCGCCGACAATTCTACTCTCAACCCACCTCCAAATGTTCAACCACACACAGTCCCCAATGTCGCGCATAAAATGACTGATATCAATTTCAAAATTAACAAAGTACGAAAGATGCTCGCTTCTCTTGATGCCAGGAAAGCCTCTGACCTTGACGACATCCCAGCAATTGTTCTCAAAAAATTCGCACCAGAACTTGCTCCTCTCCTGATTCGTCTGTTTTAGACACCTTACAATAGAGTCATATTCCCTAGTAACTGGAAAACAGCTCGAGTACACCCGTCTCTAAGAAGGGATCCAAAGTGCTTAATATCAACTATAGGCCTATTTCTCTTATTTCAGTGATAGATAAGTATATAAACACCGAATTACTAAAATTTCTTGAAAAACACAGTCTAATCCACGACAGGCAGTATGTATTTTGTCAGCGTAGATCAACTGCCGACCTCCTTTCCTTTGTCACCCATTCTTGTAACAAGTCTATGGAACTACACGGTGAATCCCAGATGGGTCGAGATGGGTCCGGTCAATACAGCTTTTTTTTAATAGCACGAAATAATCGATGGATGCTGTCGACATCGATACAACCAGTTGGGCGTATCCACTGACACAAAAATAGTTCTCGAATTATGCCACCTGGTGTTACGTCATCCGGTGTTGCATCATCCGGTACTGAGGCATCTGACAGTGCATCATACAGTATATATATTTCCTATATTTCATCATCCATTATTGCATCATCTGGCATTGCATCATCGTCCGGTATTGCACCATCGGGATTACATCATATTTATTGTATAGTTTAGGTATATAAATAGAATAATTTTGCTCATACAGTTAGTTCAGTTCAACGAACCCAACCCTGCTATCACGGCAGAGGAAGTGAGACGTGCTATAAAACTTCAGAAAAATGACAAGGCTGTAGGACCAGACAATATTCACGCGGAAACCTTGAAATTGCTCGTCAGTGCAGATGATGGAGGCCTAAAACTTCTTACATTGTTGTTCAACTCAATATATGAAGGGAAAATACCAACGGACTGGCTGAGGTCGACGTTCATCGCTCTGTCAAAGAAACCGAACGCTTCTCAATGCGACAACCACCGAATGATAAGCCTGATGTCTCACGTCATCAAGGTGTTTCTTCGCATTGTTCACACTCGCATATACGCCAGATGTGAGGGACAGGCTGGGCAGACGTAGTTTGGATTTAAGAACGGAATGGGAACGCGCGAGGCTCTCTTCTCTCTCAACGTTCTTACACAGCGATGCAGAGACATGAATGTTGATATATACGCCTGCTTTATTGACTACCGAAAAGCTTTCGACTGTGTCTCGCACCAGAAGCTCATTGAGATCCTAAAATACACCGGAGTTGATGCGGGAGATCTGAACATCATCACGCAGCTGTACTGGCATCAGACTGCGGAGATTAGGATAGAGGGCATAACATCCGAAGAAACAAAAATCAGAAGGGGTGTTAGACAAAAATGTGTCCTGTCCCCTTTACTCTTCAACATATACTCGGAGGTGGTGTTCCGGGAAGCACTGGAGAATTTGAAAGAGGGCGTCAAAATCAACGGCACCCTTATTAATAATATACGATTCGCCGACGATAGGGTTGTGGTCGCCGACAGCCTACCACATCTCCAGAATATGATGGACCTCATCGTTGAGCATAGCACACGGTATGGGTTACACATAAACGTTGGCAAGACCAAGGTGGTTGTGTTCTCCAGGACACCAAGACGGTCGATCCTTCAAATTAACAACCAGGTTGTGGAACAGGTGCCGTCCGTTAAATACCTTGGAGCCCTCGTCAACGAGAACAGTGACCCTAATATGGAAATCAGATCAAGGATAGAACAGGCCAGAAGGACATTCATCTCCATGAAGAAACTCTTCACCAGTAGAGACCTAAACCTACAGCTTCGCATACGTATATTGCGCTGTTATATCTTCCCAGTGCTACTCTATGGCTCCGAGAGCTGGACATTCTGCCAATCAATGGAGAGTCGCATTGACGCCTTTGAGATGTACTTGTATCGCCGTATACTGCGTATATCCTGGGTAGACAGGATAACCAACGAGGAAGTGCTAAGGAGAATAGGTAAAGGCAAAGAACTGCTGACAACCATCAAAGAACGAAAGCTCCAATACATCGGGCACATTATGAGGGGGGGAGCGATACCAGCTCCTCCGACTCCTCATCGAAGGAAAGATCGAGGGCAAACGATCTGTGGGCAGACGGCAGAACTCATGGCTGAAAGATCTGCGTCGATGGTTCGGACGGACATCTGTGGAGATTTTCAGAGGTGCGGTATCACGCACCATTATAGCCAGTTGGATCGCCAACCTTCGTAGGGAGACGGCGTCTTAAGAAGAAGAAGTTAGTTTAGCGTCAGCTACTGGTCAAGAAAACTTCGTTGTCGAAATACGTGTCTAGTGCATAACTCTCTGTGATTATTTTTGTGTTTTTTGGGGTGATTCTGATTTTTGTTTCCTTTCGTTGCAAGTTCTCCAAATGCGAGTAAATATCTGTGAGATAATTGTCAATTTGCAAGTTAAGGCATGGCTTTAAACTAAGAGTATGCATTTAGGATCAACCTGTATCTTTATGTTGTGTTAATTTGTACGTTACACCTCGATATTTGCATATACTTATGCAAACTTGAGTGATTACTACTCGATCTTTCATAAATTATAATAACGTCCCAAATTCTGAAAAGAAAGCGACCTTCTGTAATGCTACATTGGATTTTATTATATAATTTAATTACACTGTGGATAAAAAGCAACCATCCACTTTGATTGCAACAAGCAGAGAACCGGGGGACAGAAGAAAATCAAGCACTTTTTTCTCTTTAATTCTTAAACACTTATATATATATATATATATATATATATATATATATATATATATATATATATATATATATATATATATATATATATATATATATATATATATTATGACAAGCATAGAATAGTGTATAGAGAACTGAAATATTCTATATGTCTACCGTATTCAACATTCACTGTATCCGTTATCCGCGATTATAGATAAATGACGGAAATGCTAAACCACAGTATTTATAATTTAAGTTGTATCATGTGTTTTTGTTATAATATACTTAACCAAATGCTTCCTCAAGAGCCAAGCTGAAATCAACTTCTTCCCAGTTAATTTCAAGAAAAAAAACCTAAAAGTAATACGGCTGCTCCTGATCATGTACCATGTACATCTATACATTTTCTTTGCGCTTTAGGAGAGCTATATCCTTATTTAAACGGGACAACATTTCGATATGATAGATGTTTACAAAATTGTAGTCATTAATCAGTTCTCTAACGTAATGCCTGTAAGATTAGTCACTAGCTTAGAGACATTTTTCCATGGGAAATAAAGGCGACCTTATTAAACAACAGTTTGGCTACATTATAAATTTGCGTGGAGCACAAAGTTCAAGATAAAAAAACTATGTAAGGTAACACAACAGAATCATCATTACTGTAACCTAGTTCTAACAATGATTTGTATAATTTATTTATACACTGCATTGGTAAAATATAGAGACAGCACTCGACCAGACGTAATCGATGGAAAATAATAGCTTTTTATTTTTTATTATTTCAACAACACAGCACGAGGGCTTACAGCCTAAATACTATCGTACCGTGGGTATCGACAAGGAGGAAAGCGGCAACTTGTTAATTCTGGAGTTGAAGGCTTGGAGGTTCGGAGGAGAAGGAAAAACATGTGCCGGCAAGGAATTCCACAACTTGGAAGTCCTCGGGACAAAAGAGCGGGCATAACAAGATGTTCTATGTCTGGTGACCTGGACAATAAAAGGGTGCATCCGCTCTGTTCTCCTGGTAAAACTTGTTGGGGGCAGCAGTTGGAGGCACTATGGAAAAAAGCTCCTCTGAGCAGTGCCCGTGCAGATATCTATAAAGAGAGAGAGAGAGAGAGAGAGAGAGAGAGAGAGAGAGAGAGAGAGAGAGAGAGAGAGAGAGAGAGAGAGAGAGAGAGAGAGAGAGAGAGAGAGAGAGAGAGAGAGAGAGAGAGAGAGAGGTCACCAACGGCACGTCGGTGGGCAAGGGATGGCAGCCTTTGGGTGAGGGTAGGGTCACCGATGAGACGTATAGCTCTCTTGTGAATGGAGTCCAGGATAGCGAGTGTAGAAGCAGCAGCGGCACCCCAGATGTGGGAGCAGTATTCGAGGTTTGGCCTTATTTGTGAAGTATATAAGGTATAGAGATTAGCTGGCTAAAAGTATTTGCGAGCCAGGAAGAGGAAACCTAATTTCTTAGCAGCTTAGTTATACTGACAATAATATTAAAAATTCCTGTAACTAGTTTTTTGTGAGGGGGAATCCATCATAGTGCCGGATTCTCACCGGCTAATATCCCTCATTCTCTCCAGTGGCCCACTGAAACCGCGTCGGCGCATGTCTTCAGGAGGCATGGTGAACTGTTATTTCGGTTCAGGTATTTTTCCCCTACGTTTCAGTGGTTTGGGAGTTGGCTTGGTCTTGCAATCTTCCTTCGCTTCTCTTCGTTTCCATGATCTGTCGCACCATCGTCCTTACTTTTCCTCAGTTTCGCTTTGAGCTGAGCATCACTGCGATTAGGTTACCAGTGGTGAGTAGATGACCGGAGTTTGTCTGGCACCTTGACCTTATTATACCTACTGTGTGCTCCTCGTCATCATATTTAAGGCACTATGGACATCTTGGGTCTTTTGTCAAGTTGAATCTCTGTAGGTATGCCTGAATGTAGTCGTGGCCTGTCAACATCTGTGTCAGAAAGTAAGTCAGTTTCCCAATGTCCTCGGAGGTAACAGTGTTGAATGCATTTGCTACGTCAACGGTAATGAGAGTTCACACCTTAGACGTTGCATTTCGAGCAACCTCTGCAACCTCCTCTATCGCGTGTATCGTTGATCTACCTCTTCTAAATCTAAATTGGGATTGGGTGAGACCCTTCCCGCCCTCCAATTCTGCGATCAGCCTTTCCAAGATCAAATTTAAAATTGAGATAGAATATTTGTGAATTTTTATTACAAAAATTCATTAATAGAGAGGCATCGATGGTGAGACTTTGCAAAAATGTTTCCAAATGAGCGCTAACGGGGACTCTTAGAACCCACATCCGGGATTAGTTTGAATTTGTATATTGATAAAACTCGGCAAGTACCTTTCTTTTATTAACAGCTTGGATGAGTTCGTTAGCCAGAAAAAGTTTTGCCGGAAAAATTTTGTGTTTGGGCATGAACAACGAACATTTTTCTGAAACACCTACGCATGCTCTCTTCTCTTAATACCAGGAAAGCCTCTGGCCTTGACGAGATCCCATCAATTGTTCTCAAAAAATGCGCACCAGAACTTGCTCCTGTCCTGACTCGTCTGTTTCAGACATCTTCCAATAGAGGCATATTCCCCAGTAACTGGAAAACTGCTCGAGTACAACCCGTCCCCAAGAAAGGATCCAAACGCTTCCTAGCAACTACAGGCCTATTTCTCTCCTTTCAGTCGTCTCTAAAATGATGGAAAAGTATATAAACACCGAATTACTAAAATTTTTTAATAAACACAGTCTAATCCACGACAGGCAGTATGGATTCCGTCAGCGCAGATCAACTGCCGACCTCCTTTCCTTTGTCACCTACTCTTGAAACAAGTATATGGAACTATACGGTGAATCCCAGATTGTCGCTCTAGACATATCCAAAGCATTCGACTAGGTGTGGCATGCAGCGCTGCTTAATAAACTACCGGCCTATGGCCTACCACCAAAACTTTGTACGTGGACAGCAAATTTCCTCTCCAACCGGAGCATTTCTGTGGTCGTGGATGGCCATTCCTCTAAACTGTATCCAATTAATGCAGGAGTTCCTCAAGGTTCAGCTTTAGCCCCTTCTTTGTTTCTTCTCCACATTAATGACCTCCTCTATAGCAGATCCAACCCAATTCACAGTTACGCGGACGACAGAACCCTCCACTCAAATATACATAATTCTAAGCCTGTCTCTTTAACCCAATTAGATGAGGATCGCAGACTCAAGGAGTGTTCTATCTCCGGGGATCTATAAAAAATATTAGACTGGGGAAGTAGAAATTTTGTACAATTTAACCCCACCAAATCACAGTCTTGCTTTCTTTCTCATAAGAGATACACCAGCCCTAGACTCATCACAATAAACAACCAAGTTATTCAAAGTAATGAGTCCTTTTCACTTGTTGGCATTTCTGTGGATCGAAATCTCAATTGGCACCAACATGTCACATCAATTGCAGAAGCGGCTGCTATGAAATTAGGTTTCCTCTTCCGGGCTCGCAAATACTTTTCACCAGCTAATCTCTATACATTATATACTTCACAAATAAGATCAAACCTCGAATACTGCTCCCACATCTGGGGTGCTGCTGCCGCTTCTACACTCGCTATCCTAGACTACATTCAGAAGAAAGCTATACGTCTCATCGGGGACCCTACCCCCATCCAACGGCTACTATCCCTTGCACACCGACGTGCCGTTGGTAACCTCTCTCTCTTTCTCTCTCTCTCTCTCTCTTTCTATTTCTCTCTCTCTCTCTCTCTTATAGATATCTGCACGGGCACTGCTCAGAGGATCTTTCTTCCATAGTTCCTCCACCTGCTGCCCCCAACTGATCTACCAGGGGAACAGAGCGAATGCACCCTTTTACTGCCCAGGTCACCAGACATAGAACATCTTGTTATGCCCGCTCTTTTGTCCCGAGGACTTCCAAGTTGTGGAATTCCTTTCCGGCACATGTTTTCCCTTCTCCCCCGAAACTCCAAACCTTCAAGTCCAGAATTAACAAGTTGCCTCTTTCCTCCTTGTCAACACCCACGGTACGATAGTATTTAGGCTGTAAGCCCTCGTGGTGTGTTGTTGAAATAATAATTTAAAAAAAAACGCAGAAAAAAGCTTTTTTGTTTCTATCTCCATAACCAAACGTGTGGGGTTGCTAGTCCTCCATCGGGCGCCTCACAGGTGGCGGATAGGGGAACGCCTCCTAGGTATAGGTGGTACCGAGGAAATCAAATACTCGGGGCGGACCAAAACTAGCACTCACCGAACAGTTACCGGTATAAGTAACCAACTCTTGATGACCAACGGCTTAGGGCGGAGGAGTTACTAAGAGATAAGGCACCTTCTTGTCCTTGAGGTGAGAAATCATCTCTAAAGGCGGAGAAACCAATGAATGTGTTATACACTCAGTTTTTAAGGTATCCCCATAAAAAGAAATCAAGAGGTGTGGTGATCTAGCGGGCCATTCTACGAAACCTTTTCGTCCAATCAATTTTTGTGGAAAGACTTCGTGTAAATACTCCATTACTTGAAGAGCAAAGTGGGGCGGTGCACCGTCTTGTTGAAACCATATCCTTTCGTGAGGAATATTAGGTTCCATTACATTTGGATACAATTCTGCTAACATAGGGACAACCTGTTCTCTTAGCAGTTCTAAATATCTTGGCCCATTTAGATTTTCTACAAAAACAGGGCCAACTACGTGATCACCAATGATATCAGCCCAAACGTTTAACTTCTGAGGACGCTGAGTGTGTGTTTATCGCATCCAGTTGGTGTTTTCGGCAGCCCAGTATCTGCAATTTTGCCTGTATACATCGCTATTCAAAAGAAATGTTGCTTCATCGGAAAACAGGACGTCAGCAGAAGAAATAACATTTCTATGTAACATGTCCAGCAGTGGTTCACAAAATTGCAGTCTTCTATCAGAATCACCGTCAATCAACTCTTGAACGTGTTGTAGTTTATAGGGATGCATTTTTTCGTTTTTGAGACACCTTAAAACTGTTGGTTGACTAACATCATTTACAGGTACAACTTGAAGGATAGAAGTTGTTGGTCCTTCTTGAAAAGCCAATAGAATATTTAGTTTTATATCTCCTTCAACAAACTTGGGTCTCCTAGGCAGTCGTTTAACGTGTCCATAATCACGAAACTGTGAATTTATCTTAGACACAGTTCCCTGGGTTAGTGGGGGCAAGTCTGGATGTTTTTCATTAAATAGGTTAACAACTTTTGTCTGTTTCTATACATATCACCATACCCAATCATCATTAATATTTCTGTTCGTAGAGTTTCAGTTAAGTATCGCATTATTAGACCAAAATTTAATTGAAATTATCGTAACAAAATTACGACTAATTTATTAGGAGACCGTGCATTCAACAAAATACACTACAAAATAAAACAGAGCTGTTAAATTTCACCTTTCACACTGCAAAAATTGGTAGTTAATAAGAAACGATTAATGATACCAAGTACGTTTTAGATAAAAGACAAGATAAGAAATTTAAGATAAGTGTCAGTGAAGAATTCCAAAACAGATTATTTCTTTGGGTGCTAGTGAATGGAGAACATTTTCAACATTTATTATGAGAAAGGGGCGTTTTAATTAAGTTTATTTTCGAATTTTGAATTTCAGGGTAAACTGTTTAGTTTTAATATTCCACTATTAAATTTCCACCCTGTATTGAAAACTGTAATATTAGACCATACATATGGGGTATCTCCGCTTTCAGAAAAAATGCGATCCATCGAATTATGATGAAAAAATGTAGGGTTGCTATTTAAAAAAAGGATAAAGTGGTGGGGGTAAAATGGTAGGAGTTTAATTTTTTTAACTATGATTATCAGATAATGTTCGACAAATTAGACTTCACTTATCTCAGCGCTTTCCACACAAACTATTTTTTGCTGGATAATGAATTTTATTCCATAAGTGTGTTTCACACTGTATATTGCTCAATATAGTAATAATAAAAAAATCTATAAATCTCGCTCCGCCACCTATGAGAAGTCTCCTGAGAGATTGATTCGTAAAATAAGTACCGTGCATAAGCACGTGCGATAGATAATAAAAGTGTTGTGTGTGATTTTGTTTCTTTAACGTCGGCCTATTTCCGCGACTATGGCCTATCACCGACGCAGTTTTACCTCACTATCTTGGAAATTTTGCCGAACCCCTGCCTTTCTGTAAAGAGGGTAGGGATCTTTAACGTCCCCAACATCGCTTGGACACGGGACTGACGGCTTTACGCCCCCTCCGAAGGGCGGAACGTGCAGATATTCAACTTGCTCAAATACAATACCAGAACCTCGGTTGATGTTAATTTTACAGTTTGTACTGAAAAAGTGAAAGGAGTACCCTGGGATCGAACCCAGTACCCTTCGGTTTAGAGGCACACGTTCTTACCCCTGAACCACCGAGGTTTAAGATAATAAAAGAAAACAAATATTTTCGCCAAACGAAATAGGTCCCTAAAACGTAAATGACCGACTACCTGCAGAAGAATATAAAGAGTTATGGATATAAGATATTTAGAATTATTCAGTCCCTGATGACGCTAACTTGGTTATTGAAACGATCGTCAGGTTTTTTAAATGTGTTATAGTGATTTGGGTTCCCCAAGTGTGCCTATGAGATACTGAATTTATTCGATTTTGCTGTCCCACACTATCACTATGAAGATATTGACTACGGAAGATAATATAAAAGTGTGAGATACTTCTTGTTTCATGAAGCTGGTAAACTGGAAGCATGCATGATGTATACATACGTATATACAAGTGTCCAAGGTGTGTCTACGAAGATCACCTTAAATTACAGGTATTTTCTCGGTCCAGCATCGATGATAACTTGCGGCGATTGTCGATACACTTTCTTTTGTGGCCAGTGAAGACTTGGAGAGAAGAGGCGGCACTGCGACTGTAATGTTTACTTCTGCACGTGGCCTCTGCGGTTAAACCGTTGGACCACCGGTCATTATTGCTGCTTTTTCTACTCATTTCACTTTTGAAGGACGCCATCAAATATCGACCGATTCTGAAGGTCTACGAAAATGAAAAGGAATTTCGGTGCAATGTTAATAAACCCATCTATATTGTGTAATCATACCTACATATAAAATACCTAAGCAACAAAAAACTCTGTGTATTTAAAGGAGATTGTATAATTTTACTCCATATTTGCATATTTTTGGATGTTTGAAAACTGAAGTAATGACGTCATCGATTTTTTCTTTCCCAGAAATATACCTATATTTTGAAATATCTAAAAAGAACTATTTTTATGGACAAATTATGTAAATAAAAAAATTGCTATCTTTTTTCGTTAAAAAGTTATAACCAAATTTGTAGAAAGAAAGTATAGCCAAAAATTTGATATAAACAAGAAGCCTTTGGAAACAAATAGCAAAGTTTTATCTGTCGTAGCAACGTTTTGTCTGTCAATAATTAAACTAATGGTTTAAAAATATTGTTTTGTTGTCATTTCACTTTGAAAAATGTTTACGCACAACGAAAAAGTCGATATGTTATTAGTTTATGGTGAATCTCAAAAGAACCCTAGAAGAGCAGTTCAGTTACACGCCCAGAGATACCTGAACGTGTTATTCCAAGCTTAAAAATATTTGTAAGATTAGAACGCAATTAACGTGCAGATAACGAGGCATTTTCTTTTAGGGTTTGTGGATCCAGGGGGGGCTAGGCAGGTTTCTGAAAACAGTTTTTTGAAAAACGTTCGGGAGCTAATCTGCAAATTTACCGAGAATTCGCTACCAAAACGCACTTACTGCGTCCAGACTTTTTCTTACAAACGCATCATATTTCGATAAAAAATGCAAAAATGCATTAACGAATTTGTTCTACGAAAATTAGCAAAAAATTATAGACCGTTAAACCATAAACTTCACTAAACCTACAGCGAAAGCATCAACTTAACTAAACCGACAGCCAAAGCATCAGAGAAAGGGTCTATTTGAAATGAATTTTTTGTAAATATTTTAGTAAAATGAAGGGCAATTACGCCTGAATCTGAAACTTAAGGGTTCCCAGAACACTCTTCTTGCAACATTTTCTTTTGACAATCGGTATTTGTTTTACGTTCTTTGCCTAAACATTGCCGATTTTGACATTTGAAATTGCGAGTTTGACGTTTTGAGGAAAACTCCAAAATTTGTTTCTTTAACTGCCCATAACGTCTTTGTCTTTAAAGATAAAGACGTAAATTTTGGTACGTGGTTCACTCTTTATAATGCAAAGACGCGTACCAAATTTGGTTGCTCTGACTTTGTTATTTCCGGAGATATAAACTTTTTTAGAAAAAAAATACAACATTTTCCGGGAAAGCCTGGTCCAATTTTCCTGTCTAACAAACTAGTCCAAGCCACTTGCAAAAGGAAACTACTCACCAAATTTGATCAAGATCGGTCCATTATTTTTTGAGTTATCGGTCGGATCTCCTCATTAGCGAATTAAAAGAATATATATTCGCTAATATTAATATCATTGGAATACGCTTTGCAAAAATGTGTCGTATGACCCCTGTTGCTATTTAGGAACTCAAACAGTTGTCACCCATTAAAAACGGCGTGCTTTAGTAATATTGATAATGCCAAAAAACAGTCTTAAATAATTTGTTGTTCAATCCTGAAAATTTTGTGTCCGCTGCCTTTCTCGGTTTAAAAGTTATGATTTTGTTGCATTACTTATGCGAAATTCTGTATAAAGTCAAAGAGAATTATACAATTGCAATACTTGTCTATATTTATTGTTAAAATAATGTACAAATAAATTTACATACTATTTATTTGAACGTCATCCAAGTTTATAGCGATAGACGCCTGACGTTAGGTGTTTCTTTGATAGAACTGCAGTCTTACTTTTACAACGTCTTAAATCAATTTGATTTTATAGATTGTTATACAGAGTGTCTCACGGTGACCACCCATTAGAATATTTCAGATCTTTAGGTGAGTTGAATAAAAAGATTTTTTCTTTCCAAACAAATGTTTATTCCCTGTTTATTCATTTTCGTTCAGATCCACTAACACCGCAAAAAGTTTGTTTATCCATAATAAAGACAGCGTTCCATTTTTGAAGAGGTCTGGTGTGCATTGTTTACAATATTTACTATGTCGGGAGAACAGGGAGAGCCTTCAATTAGAGGATTGCTAAACACCTTAGGAGCAAAAATAACCCCGACAACAACGCTTCACAAAGAAAACGGTGCAAAAATCCTACATCCTTTCAATTTTGGTATGGTTCGTTGTTGAAGAAATGGAGATATATAAACATATCAGTTGTTCTAACAGAAATGTGTGAACAGATATGGCGAATTTGTCGACCTTATACAGTCAACTAATAGATTACCAATCCACACTCAATTTGAACAGACCATAATAACAATACACAGGTCTATGAGATGGTCTGCTCTATGGCTTACAGACCTGTCATTTAGTTTATGTTCATACATTTTCGGGCGAACATGTCACTTCTGTCATATGTCAGTTGTCATTTCCGCTTTCGTATCCAGGACCGATCCTGCGCCCTATTGCTTTGGTCTACGCATGTCTGTTGTCACTGGAGACGTCATTTAAGCTTAATTTTGCAAGCTAAAACAAAAATTCGTTCTTATTTTCATTACAAGTTGCTTCTGTTGTAACAAAGTAGATATTTTCGGAACAGCTGTAGGTATTAAAAGTGACTGTTCGAAAATAAATTTAATACAAATTATACTGGTAAAAATACTCTCCGCAGTTAAATTATTTTGGCACTACAACTCCGCGAACCAGGACGAAATGCGAGATTACGTTTCCTCATTGCCACGGGCGTCTGTCTGCTTCTCTCATCCTGACCCCCCCCCCCCCCTGATATCTGGCATGAAATTATTTATTCCACGTACACGTAAAACCTCTGCAGCTACTGAAAAGCCCTGGTTTTCTAAATCCTGTGACACGGCCAGACTTGAAAAGGTCAAAGCTCACAAAAAGCTTCTACACAATTCCAGTCAAGAAAACCGTCAAGCATTTAACGACGCAAGAAACCGCTATGTCCGCATTCTTTCTGAGGCAAAAAACTCGTTTAATAACCACATAAAAAACAAATTCCTCTTAATCTCCAGCGGCTGCAAACCCTTCTGGACTCTTGCTAAATCTATTCGGAATAATTTCTGCAAGAGCACGTTTCCACCTCTTGTCCCAGGGGATGAAATTCAGTCTACCGCCCTGGGCAAGGCTGAATTTTTGCCTCGTTGTTCGCAGGCAATTCTACTCTCAACCCACCTCCAAATGTTCAACCACCAACAGTCTCCAATGTCGCGCATAAAATGACGGATATTACTTTCAAAACTAAAAAGGTACGAAAGATGCTCTCTTCTCTTAATACCAGAAAAGCTTCTGGTCTTGACGAGATCCCAGCAATTGTTCTCAGAGACGTGCCGCTGGTGACCTCTCTCTCTCTCTCTCTCTCTCTCTCTGTCTCTCTCTCTCTCTCTTTTTTTTTATAGATATCTGCACGGGCACTGCTCAGAGAAGCTTTCTTCCATAGTTCCTCCAACTGCTGCCCCCAACAGATCTACCAAGGGAACAGAGCGAATGCACCATTCTACTGTCCAGGTTACCAGACATAGAACATCTTGTAATGCCCGCTCTTTTTTTCCGGGGACTTCCAAGTTGTGGAATTCCTTGCCGGCACATGTTTTCCTTCTCCCCCGAACCTCCAAACCTTCAAGTCCAGAGTTAACAAGTTGCCTCTTTCCTCCTTGTCGACACCCACGGTATGATAGTATTTAGGCTATAAGCCCTCGTGGTGTGTTGTTGAAATTTAAAAAAAAAGTCCTTCTCGAATAAAATAATAAGGTCCACGTATCACTTGCGGGTATATCGGAGTCGCCATCAACTGGCTTATTTTAAATGAAACACCCTATATATTATTGCATTATTGGCTTCTACATAAAATTTTAGGTGGACTTTTATCAGATTTCTCTATCTATAAAATTAACCGTTTTCGAGATTTTTTTTCAAAGAAATAAAGAGAAACAGTAGCTGGCTTTAAATATGTGTATTTTACAGTAACAAGGATAAAGCGATAGTATTTATAGAAGGCATAGATGGACACCTTAGATTCCTATTGAAGCTTTCAGGGTAGCTTAATTGTTTACAAAATGGTGGACTTTTAATGTCGAGTTAGGTTAATTTCAATATAAGTGCAATATATTATTTTCTTTCGAACTGTGTTATGGTTCCCTATACATATCTTTTCCTGTTTCAGTAATATACTCTTTTTTGTATAATCATCTAAAAACATTTAATTTCTTGCCAGGGTGGCTTTGGAGTTCTTAGCCGAGCTTCAAAACAAACAATTAATCTGTCATGAGAGATTTATTTTTATTTATTTATTAAATCAATTACAACCCCACAGAAAAAAATCCATATTATAGGGTACTTAACTTACAGTTACAAAAGAAAATAGAAAGAGAATCAGTACACTAAACTACATGAAGGAAAACAGATGGATATTGCACATTATATGTGCCGACACCTCAGATGCACTATCACATATAATGTCACCACCACTGACAATGCAAACTTGATTAGCAAACTTGCACATCTGATACATCGGCGATTTGAGCATCGTGTCCGTTCTGGCCGTGGGCAAACTAAAAAAGTTACTGTTCCTTGTCCACACAGTCGGCACCCTCAAATTGATCTGTGATAGCAGCGCAGGCGAATCAACCCTATTCCACAACAATTTCTGTAGAAAACCAACTACAGAGCAAACCCTTCTGGCCTCCAGAGAAGCCACGTTAAATCTGTCAAGAAACTGCTGATACGGTGTGTCCCGCGATGGATAGACACGATCCAACCTGTAAGATATATGCTTGAGGTATATTTTCTGAACCCTTTCGATGGCATCTTTATAGCATTGGTATAAAAGGGACCAAACTTGACTAGCGTTTTCAAGCCTAGCTCTCACCAATACAACACTTTTATGCACTCGGTTCCACTGAAATCCCTACAGAATCTGATGAAAAAACCTAGAGACCTCATAGCTTCTGATACTGATGCCTGAATATGAAGGTCAAAACAAAGTTTTCGGTCAAAACCAACACCCAAATCTCTCCTGCTATCACTCCTATGCAAAACACTCCCCTGTAAAGTATAGTTAAAACTGATAGACAGTCCCTCAGTGAGTCTATCCGACGAAAATTTTTTAAGTCGTCAGCATACAATAAACACCCAGAAGATATACGAGAACAGAGGTCGTTAATCAAAATAATAAATAGTAGAGGACCCAGGTTCGAACCTTGTGGTACGCCTGACACAGAAGTATATTGTTTGGATTTAATTCCCATATATTCTACATAATGTACACGGTTGGTCAAATATGAGCAGAAAAGTTGAACCAGATCCTCAGCGAAACCGATTGCTGACAACTTGGACAGTAGAACAGAATGATCAACTCTGTCAAATGCTTTGGATATATCCGTATATATAACATCCGACTGTTTACCTGCGTCAATTCACTCGGCTATGTACTGAGCGAACAACAAGTTTGTCACAGTTGAGCGCCCAGCAACAAAACCATGCTGCTTGGTTGATATCCTGTTCTTTAGGTTATTGTATATGTGCCCATAAAGCATAGACTCCAATACTTTTGAAAATATTGAAATAATCGATATGGGCCTATAATTATCAATCTTGGAATGACAATCGGACTTAAATATCGGAACCACTCTGGCTATCTTCCACACATCAGGATAGGTGTGTGTCTTCAAGATTTTGTTAAAAATCAAGCACAGGGGGTGACTCAGCACGGCCGCACAATCCCTTGTTATAAACGAAGGGACTCCTTCAGGGCCAATTGTAAGTTTCGGCTTAACACGCTTTATGGCTTTAAAAACCTCATCCTGAGATGCTCTAATAATTACCGGAAATCTAAGATGAAACATGTTTCTTTACCGAGCTCAGGGCGCAAAAAAGAGATCAACTTTATATATAGGACGTTCTATATAAAATAAGGAAGTGGCGTTTTCCGGTATAACAGAGGTGCTACCTGGACGCGATTGTCTTATTTGAGGAGGACATGCCCGAAAACCCGATATTCCAAATTTTTTAATTTTAAAACGTAGTAGTCTCTGAAATATTATAATCGGTGTGGTCACCGTGAGACACTATATATATATATATATATATATATATATATATATATATATATATATATATATATATATATATATATATATATATATATATATATATATATATATATATATATTCATATATAGACAAAGTGGCAGGCCTACAACACATATGTCCTCTTCTTTACTGTAGGTAATAAAACTTGTCTACTAGAAGCATTAAAATCACCGAATAAAAACACAAGCATACCTGCATCTTACTCGAACATTTGTCTTAAGTTTAAGTGTATATTTGAAATGGAAGATTCACTGACCATATGTTACATCGTTATGCTGGTGTAATTAATAACACCTGTTAATGATATTCCAAGTGGCGATAAACTTCTCCGTTGAGTAATTGCATTAGATTGCATAACTGAGAGCGTTGCCTTGACCCAGGTCATTTTAATAGGAAGGTGAACACGGGTCAATGTCACTCACTTATGAATCAAAGCAGCAACAGTACTCTGTATCTATGAAATATAACTTTAACACGTTTACGTAAGCATTTATCTGTTATTGTGCAAAGCTTCTCATTTACAAATACTAAGCAAACTCACTTTTTAATTGATCATGATAATATGGAAACGTGGGATGAATTAAATAAAGACCATTTATTTACTTATAAATTTTTGAAAAAGCTTACTATTTAATTTTCTTAAAAAAATTGCTAATGAGGAGATTCCGACATTTGATTTGAAAAAAGCGAACTAGGCCCCGTAGAACCCATATCCAGGGTCAATTTCAATTTTTATATGTTTATATATATATATATATATATATATATATATATATATATATATATATATATATATATATATGTATATATATATATATATATATATATATATATATATATATATATATATATATATATATATATATATATGTATGTATGTATGTATCACATCGATAATTAAAAAAATAATGGGCCGATTTTGATCAAATTTTCTGAGTACCTTCCTTTTGCAAGTGACTTGGAAAGGTTGGTTACCTAGGAAAATCGGGCAAGGTTTTCCTAGAAAATTGTATGTTCTTTTTCGGAAAAACATTATATCTCAGGAAATAACAAAGTATTGGGCAACAAAATTTGATACGGTTGTTTGCATTATAAAGCGTGTACCCAAATTTAGGTCGGTTAGTTTAAAGACAAAAAAGTTATGGGCATTTAAATGAATTTGGGGTTTTCCTCAAAACGTCAAGGTCGCGATTTGAAACGTCAAAATTGGCAACATTTAGCCAAAGAACCTAAAACAAATACAGATTATGTGAAGAAAATCTCGCAAGAAGAATGTTCAACAAACCCGTAAGTCACAGATTCAACCGTCATTTCCCTTCATTTTACTAAAATATTTCTACAAATGTCATTTCTAATAGACCCTTTCTCTGATAGTTTGGCGGTAGTTTTGGTTACGTTTATGGTTTAACAGTCTATAATTTTTAGCTAATTTTCATAGCAAACCCTTCTAGACTCTTGCTAAATTTATTGGGAATAATTTCTGCAAGAGCACGTTCCCACCTCTTGTCTCAGGGGATGAAATTGTTTCTACCGCCCTGGGCAAGGCTGACCTCTTTGCCTCGTTGTTCGCCGGCAATTCTACTCTCAACCCACCTCCAAATGTTCAACCACCAACAGTCCCCAATGTCGCACATAAAATGACGGATATCATTTTCAAAACTAGAAAGGTACGAAAGATGCTCTCTTCTCTTAATACCAGGAAAGCCTCTGGCCTTGACGAGATCCCAGCAATTGTTCTCAAAAAATTCGCACTAGAACCTGCTCCTGTCCTCACTTCTCTATTTCAGACATCTTACAATAGAGGCATATTCCCTAGTAACTGGAAAACTGCTTGAGTACAACCAGTCCCCAAGAAAGGATCAAAACGCTTCCTAGCAACTACAGGCCTATTTTTCTCCTTTCAGTCGTCTCTAAAGTGATGTAAAAGTATATAAACACCGAATTACTAAAATTTCTTGAAAAACACAGTATAATCCACGACAGGCAGTATGGATTCCGTAAACGCAGATCAACTGCCGACCTCCTTTCCTTTGTCACTCATTCTTGGAACAAGTATATGGAACTACACGGTGAATACCAGATAGTCGCTCTAGATATATCCAAAGCACTCGACCAGGTCTGGCACGCAACGCTGCTTAATAAGCTTCCGGCCTATGGCTTACCGCCAAAACTATGTACCTGGACAGCAAATTTCCTCTCCAATCGGATCATTTCTGTTGTCGTGGATGTCCATTCCTCTAAACTGTATCCAATTAATACAGGAGTTCCTCAAGGTTCAGCTTTAGCCCCTACTTTGTTTCTTCTCCACATCAATGACCTTCTCTCTAGCACATCCAACCCGTAGTTACGCGGACGACAGCATCCTCCACTCCAATATACAATATTCTAAGCCTGTCTCTTTAGCCTAATTAGATGAGGATCGCAGACTCATGGAGATTTCTGTCTCTGTGGATCTCCAAAAAATATTAGACTTGTACAATTTAACCCCACCAAACCTCAGCATTGCTTTCTTTCTCATAAGAGATACACCAGCCATAGACCCATCACAATGGACAACCAAGTTATTCAAATTACTGAGTCCTTTTCACTTGTTGGCATTTCTGTGGGTCGAAATCTCAATTGACACCAACATGTCACATCAACTGCAGAAGCGACTGCTAAGAAATTATGTTTCCTCTTCCGAGCTCGTAAATACTTTTCACCAGCTAATCTCTATACCTTATATACTTTACAAATAAGGCCAAACCTCGAATATTGCTCCCACATCTGGAGTGCTGCTGCCGCTTCTACACTTGCTATCCTGGACTTCATTTAGAAAAGAGCTATTCGTCTCAGCGGTTACCCTAACCTCACCCAAAGGCTGCCATCTCTTGTCCACCGTCGTGTCGTTGGGGACCTCTCTCTTTTATAGATATCTGCACGGGCACTGCTCAGAAGAGCTTTCTTCCATAGTTTCTCCACCGGCTGCCCCCAAGGGATCTACCAGGGGAACAAAGCGAATGCACTCTTTTACTCTCCAGGTCACCAGACATAGAACATTTTGTTATGCCCGCTCTTTTGTCCCGAGGACTTCTAAGTTGTGGAATTTCTTGCCGGCGCATATTTTTCCTTCTCCCCCGAACCTCCAAACCTTCAAGTCCAGAATTAACAAGTTGCCTAATTCCTCCTTTTTGACACCCACGGTACGATAATACCGACAATAGGCATGGATGCAAAATGATGCAAATGTTTTGTAGCCTCCTACTATGTCGAAAATCATAACTACTGGACAATTGATAGTCCCTTTATTAATCTTATTTTTAAAGGGGTAGACATTGATCCAATCCAATCCATAGCAGGTGGTAGTGGAATTTTCCTTTATGTAATAGTAAAGGATTTTTTCACGCCCGAGGAGGTACCACCCCATACATTAAGGGGCCGGTGAAGTCCCAACGGACGTTTCCGGTTCTGGTGTATGAGTCGATTTCCCTTATAAGCAAAAATGATGATGGCTCCTCCTTGTATAAAATATTCCGGAGGCAAAATACCCCTCCATTCGGATCTCCGGGAGAGGGGTGTACAGGGGGCGCCAACATCAAGATTTAACATATCCTTTTCGAATATATGTGGCCTAAATTCTAACCTGAACTCCGTCCACCATTTCCTCCAGGCTAACAGGCCCCAACTCCTCTTCCTCACCGAAACCCAAATCAGTGCCAAAACAGCCACTAATCACCTTAATTTCCCGGGGTATGAGCTCCTTACTGCCTTTAGATTGCATGGAGGCGTGTGCGCATACGTCCGTAGCAATCTACCCTGCACCAGACTTCTCAATTTAGAAGCTGGAAGAAAAGACATACTATGGATAAAACTCTCTCTCAGGGCTGCAACTAAATTCATCTGTTGCATTTACCGGTCACCTTCTGACAACAACTTTGTCCAGCTCTTTGACTACCTTTCTGAAAAAATCGACTATCTGATTTCTGAATATCCTTCCTCCGAGGTCACTATTCTTGGCGACTTCAATGTCCATAATAAGGAATGGCTAGGATCTTCAAAAACCGATCCACAAGGGAGAGCAGCGGAGGCCTTTGCAGTCAGCAATTCTTTGGCCAATATGGTACAGCAACCTACTTACTTTCCTCGTATCCCAACACACAGCTCAAATCCCTTGGATCTCCTTCTTACTACATATCCTGAATGCTATAAGATATCAGTCACCGCCCCCCTTGGTCGTTCAGACCACGGCATGGTCACTGCTTCCTGTGCAATGCAACCCGAAGTCACACAGTCATCACACCCACGTATCGTTTGGCACTACAACTCCGCAAACTGGGACGAAATGCGGGATTACTTTTCCTCATTTCCATGGGCGTCTGTCTGCTTCTCTCATCCTGACCCCTCTGATATCTCACAAAACGTCACCGAAATTATCCAAGCTGGCATGGAATTATTTATTCCACGTACACAGAAAACCTCTTCAGCCACTCAAAAGCCCTGGTTCTCTAAATCCTGTGACAAGGCCAGACTTGAAAAGGTCAAAGCTCACAAAACGCTTCTACACAATCCCAGTCAAGAAAATCGTCAAGCATTCAACGACGCAAGAAACCGCTATGTCCGCATTCTTTCTGAGGCAAAAAACTCGTTTAATAACCACATCAAAAACAAAGTCCTCTCAAGCTCCAACGGCGGCAAACCCCTCTGGACTCTTGCTAAGTCTATTAGGAATAATTTCTGCAAGAGCACGTTCCCACCTCTTGTCTCAGGTGATGAAATTGTTTCTACCGCCCTGGGCAAGGCAGAACTTTTTGCTTCGTTGTTCGCCGGAAATTATACTCTCAACCCACCTCCAAATGTTCAACCACCAACAGTCCCCAACGTCGCGCATAAAATGACTGATATCATTTTCCAAACTAAAAAGGTACGAAAGAAGAGAGCACTCTTCTCTTAATACCAGGAAAGCCTCTGGCCTTGACGAGATCCCAGCAATTGTTCTCAAAAAATGCGCACCAGAACTTGCTCCTGTCCTGACTCGTCTGTTTCAGATATCTTACAATAAAGGCATATTCCCTAGTAACTGGAAAACTGCTCGAGTACAACCCATCCCCAAGAAAGGATCCAAAGCGCTTCCTAGCAACTACAGGCCTATTTCTCTCCTTTCAGTCATCTCTAAAGTGATGGAAAAGTATATAAACACCGAACTACTAAAATTCCTTGAAAAACACAGTCTAATCCACGACAGGCAGTATGGATTCCGTCAGCGCAGATCGACTGCCGACCTCCTTTCCTTTGTCACCCATTCTTGGAACAAGTCTATGGAACAACACGGTGAATCCCAGATTGTTGCTCTAGACATATCCAAAGCATTCGACCAGGTCTGGCACGCAGCGCTGCTTAATAAACTTCCGGCCTATGGCCTACCACCAAAACTTTGTACCTGGACAGCAAATTTCCTCTCCAACAGGAGCATATCTGTTGTTGTGGATGGCCATTCCTCTAAACTGTATCCAATTAATGCAGGAGTTCCTCAAGGTTCAGCTTTAGCCCCTACTTTGTTTCTTCTCCACATCAATGACCTCCTCTCTAGCACATCCAACCCAGTTCACAGTTACGCGGACGACAGCACCCTCCACTCAAACATACAATATTCTAAGCCTGTCTCTTTAGCCCAATTAGATGAGGATCGCAGACTCATGGAGGGTTCTGTCTCCGTAGACCTCCAAAAAATATTAGACTGGGGAAGTAGAAATCTTGTACAATTCAACCCCACCAAAACTAAGTCTTGCTTTCTTTCTCACAAGAGATACAGCAGCCCTAGACCCATCACAATGAACAACCAAGTTATTCAAAGTAATGAGTCCTTTTCTCTTGTTGGCATTACTGTGGATCGAAATCTTAATTGGCACCAACATGTTACATCAATTGCAGAAGCGGCTGCTAAGAAATTGGGTTTCCTCTTCCGGGCTCGCAAATTCTTTTCACCAACTAATCTCTATAGCTTATACACTTCACAAATAAGGCCAAACCTCGAATACTGCTCCCACATCTGGGGTGCAGCTGCCGCTTCTACACTCGCTATCCTGGACTCCATTCAAAAGAGAGCTATACGTCTCATCGGTGACCCTACCCTCACCCAAAGGCTTCCATCCCTTGCCCACCGACGTGCCGTTGGTGACCTCTCTCTCTTTTATAGATATCTGCACGGGCACTGCTCAGAGGAGCTTTCCTCCATAATTCCCCCACCTGTTGCCCCCAGCAGATCTACCAGGGGAACAGAGCGAATGCACCCTTTTAACGTCCAGGTCACCAGACATAGAACATCTTGTTATGCCCGCTCTTTTGTCCCGAGGACTTCCAAGTTGTGGAATTCCTTGCCGGCACATGTTTTTCCTTCTCCTCCGAACCTCCAAACCTTCAAGTCCAGAATTAACAAGCTGCCTCTTTCCTCCTTGTCAATACCCACGGTACGATAGTATTTAGGCTGTAAGCCCTCGTGGTGTGTTGTTGACATTAAAAAAAAAAAACGATAGTATTTAGGCTGTAAGCACTCGTCGTGTGTTGCTGAAATAAAAATAAAAAAATCTGAAAAATTATGATTTAAACAGTTGAAATGAGTAATGATTAATGTAATTAAATCAGAAGTTAGTATAATTTCGATATAAATTTAAATAATTAAATCAGATTTAAAAGTGCAGCGTTATAAAGCCTTGGCGTAGGAATTCTGCGGAGTATGATGTGAAATGTGATTGTATTTTGGAGCCATCCTTAAGGCGTTAAATAAATATGAAACGAAATAAAATTTAAGGCCTCGATTGGCCTGCTCTCCAAACTTGACTGAAGATCGTCTCCAAAGTCTTAATATGTTCAATCTTACACCTTCTTAAGTTTTACAATAATATTTCAGCTACGTGGATAATTAAACTATTTTAAAGCTTGTATAACGTGGCTTTTTGTAATGTATTTCATAGTTGTATCGTTTTTATTTCGTAGTATAAGTTCAATTATTTTGAAACGTCCAACTAATGAAATCACAATAAAACACATATCTGTCATATTCCGTATCGATTGCATGCAACACTTTTATGTAAGTTGTATGGCAAATGTAGTAAGTCATAAAAACACAAACACAATCTCCGCATCTGTTTGGATTGCAGAAGTAGAAACCACTCTTTCCGACATGAGATTGATGAATAGCGATAGCTGAAAATGCTCCAGTTATACCATCCAGTTATCTTACTGTTATTAGTAAACGTAATTTAAGAATAGTGAAAGTGAATCTAGATGTCATAAATGATTCTGGTGTTATTTTTTATAGTAGCTATAACATTAGGTAATTAAATTAACATTATGGAATGGAAAAAATTGTCACAGAAGGAGAATTTAGAAAGGTGTATGTTCTTAGCAACTAGTTGGTGTTTAGTTGGAATACACAACAGAAAAAACAATGTAACCTCTTGGTGTTTCTAGTAGTACATGTACATTTTAGTAAAGGCAAAACTGTTGCAGAGAGCAGTTTTTTGTGAAACCAAACTTTACGTCTATATTTAACCAAAATGAATGTCTTGTTTTAGAGCAGCGGATGTTTAGAAGGGTTGTTTTCAAAATATTGTTAATCATTTATTTGACTTTGAAAATATGAACGATTAAGGTTTGTACACTTGGAGAACCCAAATCACCACAACCAAGCTAACTTGGTTAGTGAAACAATCGACAGGTCTTTTAAAATGTGTTGTGGTGATTTGGGTTCTCCAAGTGTACTTATCAGTGCTCGTCACAGGTTCCAATCTTCACTTAGTGATTAAGGTTTCGTTAAATGCAATTGATACAGGATTCTAAAAAATATTTTTTGTCATAATCTTTTTTTCGGTATTTAAATTTTGTAAGTACAGCAGTACGATTACAGTATAGGGATCTTTTATCTTAGTTATCTGGATCTTTGTGGTTTATTACGATGTCTCCATGTAAACTCTGCTTAGCCTTATTTTCTTTATGGGGTTCCACAGCCTCGACAAGAATCCTTTTGTGTAATTTTCAGCGTAGGTTTCTTATCCAGGTGACTGAAACATCAACCTCGTTAGGCCTTCACCCGGGTAAAATACATAAAAAAGTTTTTTCTTTTTCTTAGCAGAATCTGCACAGTACTTCCTTCACCACCCTCATTTGGCTTAGGTGCTTATTCAGTCCGCATAATCTCTTCTTTTCCTTAACACAATCTGTTCCGATCCTTCGAAGTTAATATTATATTATACCTATTTTTTCTCAAGTGGATATATATATATATATATATATATATATATATATATATATATATATATATATATATATATATATATATATATATATATATATATATCCGGACGATTTAGAGGTCAACAGTAATATTCACTAACACAAACCCAGCTTATAACCTATCTCACAATTTTATTAATTCCGCGGGATAAGATAATAACTACATAGGTCGGCAAAGAAGCAAATACTTACTGTCCGTTTGGTTTGTTTTGCCCAAAGTCTCGTATTTATAAGACATCCAGCATCAAGCGCTGGAACTGCTCACAGAGAATATTTCGTTATCTAGATAGATGCTTAGTTATACAGCTGTCGCACTTGAAAAAACTTGAGAAGAGAACTTTCCATGGCGGTCTCTCTGCTTCTCTTATCCTGGCCCCTCTGATATCTCACAAAACGTCACCGAAAATATTCAAGCTGGTATGAAATTATTTATTTCACGTACACAGAAAACCTCTTCAGCCACTCAAAAGCCCTGGTTGTCTAAATCATGTGACAATATCAGACTTGAAAAGGTCAAAGCTCACAAAACACTTCTACAAAATCCCAGTCAAGAAAAACGTCAAGTATTTAACGACGCAAGAAACCGCTATGTCCGCATTCTTTCTTAGGCAAAAAACTCGTTTAATAACCACATCAAAAACAAAGTCCTCTCAACGTTCCACGGCAGCAAACCCTTCTGGACTCTTGCTAAATCTATTGGGAATAATTTCTGCAAGAGCACGTTCCCACCCCTTGTTTCAGGTGAAGACATTGTTTCTACCGCCCTGGGCAAGGCTGAACTTTTTGCCTCATTGTTCGCCGGCAATTCTACTCTCAACCCATCTTTAAATGTTCAACCACCAACAATCCCCAATCCGAATATCATTTTCAAAACTAAAAAGGTACGAAAGATGCTCTCTTCTCTTAATACCAGAAAAGCCTCTGGCCTTGACGAAATCCCAGCAATTGTTCTCAAAAAATGCGCACCAGAACTTGCTCCTGTCCTGGCTCATCTGTTTCAGACATCTTACAATAGAGGCATATTCCCTAGTAACTGGAAAACTGCTCGAGTACAACCCGTTCCCAAGAAAGGATCCAAAGCGCTTCCTAGCAACTATAGGCCTATTTCTCTCCTTTCAGTCGTCTCTAAAGTGATGGAAAAGTATATAAACACCGAATTACTAAAATTTCGTGAAAAACACAGTCTAATCCGCGACAGGAAGTATGGATTCCGTTATCGCAGATCAACTGCTGACCTCCTTCCCTATGTCACCCATTCTTGGAACAAGTCTATGGAATTACACTTTGAATCCCAGATTGTCGCTCTAGACATATCCAAAGCATTCGACCAGGTCTGGCACGCAGCGCTGCTTAATAAACTCCCGGCCTCCAAGACTCCCTCCTGGCGTCCCTCAGTCTTTTATTATAGCTCGTTAGGGCATGTCTATATTCATCCCATGCTCCCGACCTTTTGGCAACGTTTAACAGCTTACGAACTTGCGTCCTCCTTTGCCTGAGGTCCTCGTTCCACCATACCGTTTGTCTTTCGACTTTGTCGATTTCAACACCGATGTATCTGTGGTGTGAGCTACTCACTTGCCCCCTCGTTCCACCATACCGTTTGTCTTTCGACTTTGTCGATTTCAACACCGATGTATCTGTGGTATGAGCTACTCACTTGCCCAGACACAGCACATTTCTTAACAAAGTCGCCCTGAAACTGGGTGGAACCTGTTAGATTTAAAACTTCCTCACGCCGTGTTGTGACGAAGGTCGGTTTATTACCTCTATTTAATATGTCTAAATTAACTTTCATAAAGAATTGTAACAGTGGTAAAAGTTTGTGTCCGACCTTCCTCACAACTCATGGTGAGCGTTCGCATCCATGCCGATGATGGTCTGCCATCCACCTGCTCTGCCACCCACCATCATCTGTTCCAATTCCTTGAGTGGAGGAGGGTCCGTGCTCTCACCTGGTTAATAGGTCGATCCGACAGTAATATGCCTCGGCCCATCCGCTCCTCCACTTAGAATTTTCATCTTTGGCAGTTCCTCGGAACAGAAATTCATTAAAGGCAGAAACTCTATCCCTTCCCTGACAAAAATGCAGGCCCTCGGGTTAACGCTGGATTTACTACAGATGAGCTTTCCAGCAGCTCATGACAGGTTACAATCTTCACTTAGTGAATTGTGTCAACTTCCGGTTTAGCCGGAAGTGGCAGATCTGTCAAAATTTTTTGCTCAAATAAACCGCATTATGTTTTTACGTGTGCAATGTTTTAAAAAACAACGTTGAGTGGTTTCTAAAATATGTATCGATAAATTCCCGGCGGGACACCTGTAGAACCCGTCTGCGGCTCTAATTGGTTACGGAGTATCACTGACAGTTTAATTTTTTGAAAAGGATATTGCGGAAAGTCAGTACATAATCTTGGCATGTTGAGGTTTTTTTATGTCATAGGTTAGTCTATAAAAATAATGATAGAAGTTGGTAATGCAGCCTTATGCTACAAGAAAAATAAAACACCTTTAAAGATTTACCTATGACATTTTGAAATTATAATAGATAAGCCAATAAACAACACTTTCTGATTCAGTTTCCTACATCTAATTTATCATCGTTTTAGTTATATGTATTGCATAATTCTCTTATTATCTCTTAATATAAAACATTATTTTGTATATACAGTCAACCGTTTGTTAACAAGTTACCATTTGTTATGTTAAATAGCAATATTGCTGATTGGCGATAAAAAATCCAATTAATATAACAAAGTTTCTTTTTTGGTAGGAAGTCACCTACATCTTTGACCATCTAACGTATGCCACCTTCTACTAATCTAGTTAAAAAGTAATATCCTGAATCAGAGCTGTTACTCCAGTCTTACATAAACAAATTATTGCTTTATGTTTCTTAATCCATTGAATTTAGTTTTATGTTTATTGAATTTGGTTTTCAGCAAAATTCAAATAGACTTATTCTTGATGCCAAAATGTAATAAATTATTCTGACAATAAAGCTTTTATAGAATATGTCATGAAATTTATCTTAAATAATATTGGGATGTCGTGATAGTGAAAATCTGAACATTAAATTAACATTATGCCATAACATAAATTCAACAAAGGTTTATGAGAACATTAATTTTTGTCGTTTGAAACAATTTGCAAAACTTTCCTATTCGCGCTCTATTTTAATCACTAATAGTCAAGTTACAAATATAATAGTTTGTGGTAGTGAATCTCCTTAAATAAAATGACCAATGAGGAGATCTCTATTTTTGAATTTGGAAAAAATTTCGTTAAATAAGCGCGAACTAGGCCCCCTAGAACACATATCCGGGATCAGTTTCACCTTTTATATGTTTATATACAGTGTGTCCCAAACTGGATGGGAATGTATTGCTATCTGGGTTATTATCTGGGTTATTATTAGAGATAGGGAGACTGTTAAATAAGCAATGTTTTGTAGAATTTCATGCTCGTTCCAAATATGACTTGTATTTTGCCCCGCCTCTTTTAGTTTTCAAGTTATTGTGAAAAAATCAAAATTTTGTAATTTTCTTTTTTTTTTTCTTCAAAATAACTCAAAAATGAAAAGAGTCAGCGCTGAATAAAAGTCATATTTGGAACAACCATGAAATTCTACAAAACATTACTAATTTAACCGTCTCCCTATCGCTAATAATTACGGAGATAGCAATACATTCCCATCCAGTTTGAGACACATATATATATATATATATATATATATATATATATATATATATATATATATATATATATATATATATATATATATATATATATATATATATATATATATATATATATATATATATATATATATATATATATATATTCATTGATTGTTGTTGCCCTTACTTGGTGAAACTGGTTCATACTACATACAGACTTGGAGACTACTTCTCTGGCTTCACTGTTGGGTTTCGTTTCTGTAGGTGATGGGCGTAGCCAGCGCGTAAGCTAACTGGAGCGAGAGGCCCTTATGAATTCTAGATGTTCTTGGATGTTCTTCAACGTTTCTGTGACTAGTTTCGCTGCTTGACAGGTCTTCTATCAAATAGGCAAGATTTGTATAGAAAATTGAAAATCAAGCAGTTAAACGCTTCCCATAATGCATTGTTTAACCAAGAGTGCACAAGAAAGAGGTACGTAATCATGACAACTATTGCAACATCAAATCAATAAAAATTGATATTAGAAACGCCAGCTTCATCTGGCTGAAAGGAGAATCTAAATAATGGTTTTCGATTCGTGATAGTTTGCTTCTTTATATCAAGGTAATACATTCAGAACTTATATATATATTTAATTTAACATATTAGATGACCCAATACGTATTTTAGTTAGTAAATTGAAATTTAAAAAACGCTTAACACAGACCAACAAAATTAGAAATATATAAAGGACACATTTACATAATCGAGAAAGACCTTCCCCACAAACACATAAGTTCTACAAAAGATTTGAAAACTTAAGCGATACAATTTTTACAACTGAAGAAATTTCTTTTCTAAATAAAGGATATAAATACAGCTCGAAATTTTAATTTACAAACAAAATTAAAGAGTTCTGGGTCCGAAATTGCTTCCAGCTCTATAAGGCAATATGAAAGTTTAAAAATTTGTGAATTTTTAAGACATTTAACTCCAAAATACGACAAGCGTCAAATTAACCAAAATCAAATTGTAAAATCCATTCAACATAAAATATCAGAAAATGGTTTCGTTTTTACTAAAGCTCATAAAGGAAATACAACTGTAGCTATAAGTAGGGACGCATATAATATTAAAATTAATGACTTTATCACTACAGAAAATTTAACAGAAATTAGAAGAGACCGAACAAACGCATTAAAAAATGAACTTAAAATATATATCTGTCCAGTCAACAAGAAAAGAAATATCTTTTATATAAAGGCCCACAACCACCAAAAATGCATGACTACCTGAAAATTCACAAGCCAAATATTCCGGTGAGGCCAGTAGTTGGCTATGTTAATACACCTAATCATAAAATAGCAAGCAAACTCGTTTCACTTATCACAGAATACAATTACATTCCAAAATGCTCAGTTAAGAATTCTTATGAACTAACACAAAAATTAAATAACTTAATTATTCTCACAAATAGTAAATTAGTCTCGTTTGACGTTTGTAGCATGTATTCTAAGATACCTTCTAGAGAATGTTTACCTCTATTAGAAAACGTTTTAATAGAAAATGTAAAAGTCATAAAAAGACAAGAAATAATTAATCTTTTTAACGCATGTACAAAACAAATTTCAAACTGGAGATTTGAAACGTAAAAATTAGTGTAACAATTACAGTTTATAAATAGATAATATTGCATAAAATGTGTATTGGAATGTTCTAGATTTATATTACTCTTCTAATTTGTTAAAATAACTGCAATCTGCCTCTAAAAACCTTACATATTACAAATTAATAACTTAAGACCATTATCGGTTATCAACCTTTCTTCATTGCAGTTTGCCAGAAAACTCATTGGGTGTAATGGTTAGGATGCCTGTCTGATAAACGAAGAGACGCAGGTTCAAATCTCACCGTTGACTGAATTTCTCCTTTAATTTTTTTTTACTTTTTTTTCGTCTTTGATTCCACTTTAAGGTTAACTGATCAGATTGTGTAATTGCAATATATTTTTTAACGACTTTTTGTTGAAAAGGAAAGATGAGCACTTTTAAGAATCTTTTAAATTAAGTTTAATAATAGTTGTTGTTGCCCTTCGTTGGTAAAACCGTGCCACAGTTAACATAGACGTAGAGGTTCGTGACATAATAAGAGGTTGTTTTCTCCTCTATAACCGGATTCAATTTTTACAGCATCCACAAGCAAAAGAATTTTCTTTGCGAAGACACAATAAAACTACCTAGTTCTGTATTTAGATCAGATTTTCAATATTTTTTAATTTATTTAATTTATTTCTATTTTTATTAGTTAATTTCTTTGTACAAAATGTTCCTTTAATAGCAAATTTGCTTATAAATGAATTTAAGAATTTTCTTTAAAGAAACGTTTGTTGCGTATTATTGTATGAAAAATTATTCAGTTGATGAAACTTATTAGAGAATTATTAGAGAATACAATTACATTCCAAAATATTCAGTTAAGTATTCTTATGAACACAAAAATTAAATAACTTAATTATTCTCACAAATAGTAAATTAGTCTCGTTTGATGTTTGTATCATGTATTCTAAGATACCTCCTAGAGAATGTTTACCTCTATTAGAAAACGTTTTAATAGAAAATGTAAAAGTCATAAAAAGACAAGAAATAATTAATCTTTTTAACGCATGTACAAAACAAATGTCAAACTGGAGATTTGAAACGTGAAAATTAGTGTAACAATTGCGGTTTATGAATAGAGTATATTGCATACAATGTGTATTGGAATGTTCTAGATTTATATTACTCTTCTCATTTGTTAAAATAACTGCAAATTCTGCCCCTAAAAACCTTACATATTACAAATTAATAACTTAAGACTATTATCGGTTATCTACCTTTCTTCATTGCAGTTTGCCAGAAAACTCATTGGGTGTAATGGTTAGGATGCCTGTCTGAAAAGCGAAGAGACGCAGGTTCAAATCTCACCGTTGACTGAATTTCTCCTTTAACTTTTTTTTTACTTTTTTTCGTCTTTGATTTCATTTTGGGGTTATCTGATCAGATTGTGTAATTTCAATATATTTTTTAACGACTTTTTGTTGGAAAGGAAAGATGAGCCTTTTTAAGAATCTTTTAATTCAAGTTTAATAGTAGCTGTTGTTGTTATTAGTTGGTAAAACTGTTCCAAAGTTAACAGAGACGTAGAGATTTGTGACATCAGAAGAGGTTGTTTTCTTCTCTACAACCGGATTCCATTGTTACAGCATCCACAGGCACAACAATTTTCTATGTGAAGACACAGAAAAACTATCTAGTTCTGTACTTAGATCAGATTTTGAATATTTTTTACTTTATTTAATTTATTTCTATGTCTATTTGTTAATTTTCTTGTACAAAATGTTCTTTTAATACCAAATTTTCTAATAAATAAATTTAATGAATTTTCTTTAAAGAAACGTTTGTTGCGTTTTTTTGTATGAAAAATTATTCAATTGATGGAACATTTTTTGACCGAAGTTCATCGAGAATAAGGTTTTAATGAATTTTCGTCCAAACAAATTATTTTAGTTTCAATTTTAATTACTGATTAGGTATATAATTATACTTTTATGTATTCTTTTTGCAAAATTTTGGGTAAAAAGATATTTGGCTAGTTCTCGCAGACATTTTTTGTGCTTCGTACAAATAACTTTTTGTGAGCTGTCTTTGTGAAATTTTGGTAATTAATGATAAATGTTTGAAAAGTTATTATAAAAAAATGTGTACGAGTTTTCTTGAAAAATTTTCATGAAATTTTTGTTGTGTCGTCGAAAAAGTTTTTGTAAAATATTATATTTTTGTAGGTGGGTAAATCACTTTAAATGGTTGGGTGGCCAGGAAAATCGGATCAGTTTTTTTTATTTTTTTTTATTTTTTTTTATTAGCGAATTTTCTTGTACAAAATCTTCTTTTAATAGCGAATTTTCTTATAAATGAATTTTCTTTGAAGAAACATTTGAGAATTTTTGTATGAGAAATTATTCAATTGATGGAACATTTTTTAAACAAAATTCGTCGAAAATATTCTTTTAATGGATTTTTGTGCAAATGAATTATTCTATTTTCAATTTTAGTGAATTTTTTTAAAAAAAATTACTAATGAGGAGATCCGTGTATATATATATATATATATATATATATATATATATATATATATATATATATATATATATATATATATATATATATATATATATATATATATAACTCAAAAAATAATGGACCGATCTTAATCAAATTTAGTGACTACCTTCCTTTTCAAGTCGCTTGGACAAGTTCGTTAGCCAGGAAAATCAGACCAGGTTTTCCCGGAAAGTTGTGTTTTCTTTCTAAAGAAAATTATATCTCCGGAAATAAAAACGTAAGGGCAACCAAATTTGGTACCCGTGTTTGTATTCTAAAGGGTGAACCCTGTACCAACATTTAGGTCTCTATGTTTAAAGACAAAAAAGGTATGGGCAGTAAAAAAAATTTGGAGTTTTCCTCAAATCGTCAAAGTCGCGATTTGAAACGTCATAATTGGCAATGCTTAGGAAAAGAACGTGAAACAAATACGGATTGTGAAAAGGAAATGTTTCAAGAAGAGTGTTTTGTGAACCCTTAGGTTTATGTTTCAACCGTCATTGCCCTTCATTTTAATAAAAGATTTACAGAAAATTCATTTCAACTAGACCCTTTCTCTGATGTTTTGACTGTCGGTTTAGTTAAGTTGATGCTTTCGCTGTAGGTTTCGTGAAGTTTATGGTTTAACGGTCTATAATTTTTTAAGCTAATTTTCGTAGAACAAATTCGTTAATGCATTTTTTGCATTTTTTATCAAATTTCTTGTTCACACCCCCCAAGAATAGGGATGCTGGGCGGGGTGGTAGTAAAAAGGAAATATGAGCAGAAAATGCGAATAAAACGGGCTTGAAAGTTGTCTTTTTCACATCTTGAAGCCATATCCCCTTAAACCCTGCCTACCCCGCACAGCACTCCTATTCCCCCAAAACATTTCTTGTTTACACTCCCCAAGGAAGTTACGGGACCAGGAGTGAGTAGGGGTGTATAATTTTTTTTTAACTTTCGTAGAACAAATTCGTTAATGCATTTTTGAATTTTTTATCGAAATATGATGTGTTTGTAAGAAAAAAATCTGGATGCAGTAAGTGCGTTTTGGTATTGAATTTTCGGTACATTTGCAGTTTAGCTCCCGAACGCTTTTCAAAAAACTGTTTTCAAAAACCTGTGTAGCCCCCCCCCCTGGATTCACAAACCCCAAGAAAAATATCTTGTTCACACCCCCCCCAGGAAGTTAGGGGACCAGGAGTGAGTAGGGTGTATAATTTTTTTTAGCTAATTTTCGTAGAACAAATTCGTTAATGCATTCGTGCATTTTTTATCGAAATATGATGCGTTTGTAAGAACAAATCTGGATGCAGTAAGTGCGTTTTGGTAGCGCATTTTCGGCAAATTTGCAGTTTAGCTCCCGACATTTTTCTTGTGGTTTATGCAGCGAGGGTGCTTGTATGCACGCGAGAGGGAAGGAAAATCCCCACGACGAAGCAGCCACCCTCCAACCCTTGCCACAAGTCGAGCCGGGGGGGTCTGCTTCGTCGCAGGCATTTCCTTCCCCCCTTGTGTGCATACAACCACCCTCGTTGCACAAACCACAAGAAAAACTTCTTGTTCATACCCCCAAGGAAGTTACGTGACCTGGAGCAAATAGGGGTGCTGTGCGGGGTAGGCAGGGTTTAATGGGGATATGGCTTCAAATAGACAGGTTTCAAGCAGTTTTCTTTGCATTTTCTGCTCATATTTCCTTTTTACTACCTACCCCACCCAGCACCCCTATTCACTCCCAGTCCCGTAACTTCCTTCGGGGGTATGAACAACAAATTTTTCTTGTGGTTTGTGCAGCCAGGTGGGGTCCTAGTAATGTTTCTGAAAACAATTTTTTGGAAAGCGACAGCTAATCGGGAGCTAATCTGCAAAATTACTGAATTTTCATTAAATCCTTCAAAACTCAATTTGCTATTAACGTAAGCTTTGTTGGTTAGGAAACCAACAATTTGATAAAATATAGTACATTGTTTTTACTACATAGGCTATACCGGTAATCAGATTGATGCCTGCTTGCATTTGCTATTCAAAACATTTTTATGGAAATTCACTTCCAGACTTTTGAAAAATGTTTATATATTTTCAAACAATAAAGTTATGTCGATGAAATATGGTACATTGTTTCTAGTATATAGGTAACCAAGTTTGATGCCTGCTTTCATCAGACATTTGCTTTTAAAAATACTTTTAAAAAAATTCGCTACCATAACGCACTTGCTGCGTCCCGAACTTTTTTTTACATCTGAAGACGTCGCTAGGTGAGTATAATTTTAGATGAGCATCAAACGCAACGAATTACCTACAAGAAAGTATATACATAGATACTACCTTAATTGGGTGCAACTTCACTCTTATAAATTCAACTGTTGCGCTTGACAAATATATCAACACTTAGGTATATATATATATATATATATATATATATATATATATATATATATATATATATATATATATATATATATATATATATATATATATATATATATATATATATATATACAAGTAAGTATGTTGCTTCTGGTTTAGACGCATAAAATTATGTGTACTGTTATCAGATTTTCATCAACAGGTAACAACTTTACAAATCATTCTATGTCAAACAACTTTCTCTTATCCGTAATTAGTGTTTATTAGTGGAGGATTGGTCGCGAAGTGAAGAAAAAAGTCATTTAAGGCTGGACTTGCCTTAGGAATATTCGAACCATTGTTGTGAACATGATTACAGGTAATTATACAATTAGAAAGAATCCAACTAAGCATCACATCTTGTGACATCCGCAATGGCCGAACTCAAGATTACAATTTTCGAGGGACTAATGATATTTTAATTCTGGGGTTTGATGTCATCGACGTTCACTTTCTTAGAATGTACATTAATGAAAGGTAAAACTTCATCTCTGGAAGCTTGGCTCTGCTATGTTATCGTGCACTTGTTCAGCTTCTTTGATAACATGTATTTGAATTTACCCTAGGATAACGTACCGCAAGATGGAAGCTGTAGGAAGAAAACCAGCAAGCGAAAACAACTACTTCCCTGGCTAATACCGCAACGGTCATTGAACTGCATTACTCGCTCGCCACCAATCAGAGCTTTCGCATGAACCCTGATAAAATTATATTTAAAAAAGTTCGGGACGCAGCAAATGCGTTATGGTAGCGAACTTTTGTAAAAATATGTTTATTGGACAATATGTCTTATTTTTACAAGAAGGAGATTTGGTTGATAGTATAACCTATATAGTACTAACAATGTACTATACTTCATTTAAATAGCTTTGTTGTTTCAAAAAGTACAAAGATTTTCCGAAAATAAACTTTAAAAGTTCCAGAAAAACAGGTCAATTATTCACAAACAGCTTTAGGACCAAAATTGAAAAAAAATTATGATAATTTCTTTTACATAAATTGCCTTCAGTAATCTTACACTAAATTATATTTTCACAAAAATTCGACAACTTTTTTTTACAATAACTTACTAAACATTGATTATTCATTACCAACATATCACAAATATCTTACAAAAAATTGTTTCTACGGAAACACTAAAAACATTTCAGCAATACTTTTCAAATTTGGCCACTATTTGAGAGTACCTGTATACGGCAGCTCGATTTTTTCCACGAGTAATACAAACATGATGGAAAACACAAAAATGCAACAACATAAGGGGTGTTCTATTAACAAAATTAAGCGTGTATCACCAACGACTTATGGGCCACCCTGTAATTGTTAAAATAGGTTGACAGATACAGCTCGAGACACTGTATAATTAACGTATATACTTTTTCCTCATAACTTGTATAATAACCGATATATTGAGTTTTAGCCTAGAAATGCGTCCCTCTGTATATGTGTAAACAGGCAAAAACTGAAACTGACCCTGTATATGGGTTTTAGGGGTTCTAATTCGCGCCCTTTTGAAGAAATCTTTTTACAATTCAAAAGTCGCGGTCTTCTTAAAACGAATTGTTTCTATGAAAATTTGCTAGAATATAGACTATTAAACCATAAACTCTATAGCGGAAACTATTGCCGAAGCATCAGAAAGAGTGTCCATTGAAATGGATTTTCCGAAAATATTTTAGTAAAAGGAAGGATAGTGATGGTTGAAGCTGAAACTTAAGGCTTTGTGAAACACATTTATTATGAGATTTTTTTCGACATAATCCGTATCTGCTTGAAATTAGTTGTTAATTGCAAATGTTGACGTTTCAAATCGCGACTTTGACGTTTCAAGAAGAGAAATTATAAAATTTTCTAAATATTTTTTCTGCCACTTTTTGACACTTTTGCGCCAAGAAAACTTAACTGTTATATATAATATTCAATTGGTTTTGTTAATCACACAAAATATTTTGTTCTTGTGCTTTTCTATGATCACCAGTGGCACCCAAATTTTTATTTTAAACGTCGATAACTTTTTTTGTTTTAAGTTAGAGACCTGAATTTTGGTGTGTTGGGTTAGTATGATAGTACAAACGTATACGTCAAGTTTGGTTGCCATAGCTCTGTTATTTTCGGAGACACAAAAATTTTCTCGGGAAAACTGATCAGATTTTCCTGGCTAACGTATTATGCAAGACACGAGAAAAAATTGTATACGTTACTTGTAGGGTGTCTTGAGCTGCATCTTATAAAATTATTTGGACAATCACAGGCTGGCCCATAAGTCGTTGGTGATACCTACAAAAAAAATGTAACATCCCTTATTGCATTTTTGCATTTTTCATCGAAATATGATGCACGTTTAAAAAAAAATCTAGACGCAGTAAGTGCGTTTTGGTAGCGAATTTTCATTAAATGCTTAAAAATTCAATAACTTAATGTGCTATTAACCTAAGGTTCGTCGGCTAGGAAACGAGTTTGCTCGGAAACATTTTAAGTTTATTTTCGGAAAATTTTTGTACTTTTTCCAACAATAAGTTATTTTTATAAAATATCGTTCATTGCTTCTACTATATAGGTTATACCGGTGACCAAATTGATGCATGCTTGCATTAAAGAGACATATTTGCTATTAGAAATATTTTTATGAAGATTCACTTCCACAACGCACTTGCTGCGTCCAGACATTTTATGATATAAACCAGCGTACCAAGTTTGGTTGCCATAGCTTTGTTACCTCCGGAGATATAAAAATTTCCCGAAAGAAAACACAGATTTTCCGAGAAAGCTAGTCTCATTTTCCTGGATAACTGATGCAAGCGACTTGCGAAAGGAAGGTACTCACCTTGCAGTGCTATAGGGGCGGCAAAACCGCAGACGAGCCCTGAGGGAGAAAAAAAAGGTACTCACCAAATTGTATCAAAATCGGCGGATTATTTTTTGAGCTGTCGGTATAAGACACACACACGCGCACACACACATATATATATATATATATATATATATATATATATATATATATATATATATATATATATATATATATATATATATATATATATATATACAGGCTGATTCATAAGTGGTGACCAAAAATGAAACCCCATGTTCTCTGAACAATTTTAGAGAGGGTATGTCCTATAAAAAAAATTCTATAATGCTTCATTAAAAAGGGTGTTGAAGTTAAATTTCAAAAAATAAAATTTCCCAATTTTTTAACAAGCAGCACATATATTTTGCTGAAATTTCGCATGTGTAGGCTGCTATGTAAGGCGCGTATTCTACCATAACAATTGAATCGGCTAATCCAGCAGTGGCGCTCGTACCCACATGTCATTGGTTATCCCTCAAGAAAAAAACGAGTAATCCAATGATTTGTTTTTTCATTTTTTGAATCTTACTTTCATTCGTGAATAAAATGACTCTCTTGATAATTTTCTGTACCACGCTTATTTTACGAGTAAGCAATGGATCAGGTAAGTGTTTTAGAGCACAGTTCATGATTTTTAACCAGTCGTTGTTTGGTAGAAAATCGCAATAATACACTTTTATCAGGCTCATAGTAATTTATTTATTACAATAAATGTTCAACAATGCCTCCATTGGCCTGAATACACGCACGATATCTTTTTAATATGGAAAATTTAATGCCTTGAGGATTCATTGTTGCTTGAATATGACTAAAAGCATTATTTATCAGTTGTTGTAGCTGCTCTGGTGTATTTATTTGTTCACTGTAGACCAGTCGCTTAAAATGATCCCAAAGATAGAAGTCAAGTGAGTTTAAGTGCGGTGATCTTGCAGGCCAATGTATTGGTCCAGTTCTGGCAATCCATCTTTCATTATAATGTTCATGTAGCCATGTAACAACGTTTCGACTATGATGCGCTGATGCACCGTCATGCTGGTACCACATTATACCTCTTGTTGCTAGTGGAATGTCATCTAGAATGTTTTCTACGCGGTCTAGGAGCGCCAAGTACGAAGATCCATTTAAACGTTGTGGTAGGACTTCCATGAACAGTGAGCCGTTAAAAATATCACACCATAAATTAATGGAAAATCTATGTTGAAATGTGCGAGTCCTTGTTGCATGTGGATTTTCCAATGACCAGACATGCTCATTATAGAATTATAAATACCATTTCTTGTAAATGTTGATTCGTCAGACCAGAAGATTAGATTAGGGAATAAGATATTTTGATTGTTCATTTCCAACATCCATTCACAAAAGACTCGTCGATGCACATTATCTCCAGTTAGAAGGCAATGAACATTCTATCGATGATATGGATGTAAGGCTTCTCGATGTAAAGTTCTCCAAACAAAGCTTTGCGAATATTGTAACAGCGTGGCAATCATCCGAGTACTTGTAGAAGGTTGATCCATCACTGCATCCACCACTCTCTCTTCGTCTTCAAGTTGATGTTGTCTTCTACCATTAGCTCTAGCGTCAGGACGTTGTCCAATACCGCACTGCCGAAGTCTTGAAAACGATCGAGAAAAAACCATTGCTGTAGGTTGACGGCGAGTGGAAAACCTACGTTGATATTCCCGACAAGCAGTTAGAGCATTTCCATCAGCATATCCGTAGATAAAATTTATATCTGCATACTCTTCTGAGGTGTACTCCTTTATAAGAAGTAAAAGAGTAGACAATTTTGCAATTTTATAAAGTTTACGACTTACACCTATTCAAAATAATAACTTGTTAACCTAAACGTCAAGTGACACTTAATGACAACTTTGGCAAACCAGACTACTACTTACTAAAATACAACAAAGATAATCGTCGTACAAAAAATTATCAAGACATTAAATTTTCCATATTAAAAAGATGTCGTGCGTGTATTCAGGCCAATGGAGGCATAAAAGTTTATCATTGCGATTTTCCAGCAAACAACGACTGGTTAAAAATCATGAACTGTGCTCTAAAACACTTACCTGATTCATTGCTTACTCGTAAAATAAGCATGAGAGAAAATTATCAAGAGAGTCGTTTTGTTCAGGAATGAAAGTAAGATTCAAAAAATAAAAAATTAAAAATTTTTTTTTCTTGAGGGATAACCAATGACATGTGGGTACGCGCGCCACTGCTGCATTAGCCGATTCAATTGTTATGGTATTTGAAGAAATTTGTTCAAAATTCAAAAGTCACGATCTCCTCATTAGTGATTTTTTTTAAACTCACTGAAATTAGAGAAACACTGCAAGGTCTGTCCATATTAGCAATGACAAAGAAAGTGTAACCAAAGTTGCATTATTTAAATAATGGAAACAATGCAGCAACATTTTTCTAACATGAAATATTCAAACGAAAGTAACAGTTCTTATTAACAGGTTCATTATATTTTATTACGAACATCTTAAAGACGCATAGAATCGGTAATTAAGTTTGTTATTAGTTAGCTCAACGTTTCGTAACAATCTAAGAACATCGATACTATTGGGCGTAGCGATTCTTTTTAGATCAACGAAAGTTAAATCATTTACAAGCAAAGTGGAAGGACATGTAGTATTTAAAAAGTGAAAATAATCTGGGCAAAAAATGAACCAGTTCAAGATGCTGATAGATGGCATATAAGAGATCTCCGTTCACAGTCTTAAGAGTTGTAATTTAGTTTGTATGCGAAGTGTGCCACACATATTGTAGTATATTCATCACAACCTTTCCTTCCTTCCATTTCACACTCACACTCCACTATTAATGTTTATAACCACGTCGATTGCTAAAAATTACAAACCAGTGTTTCTAAAACTGTTTAAGTGCACTAATGCCAACATATATGACTTTGAGAAAAGATAACGTCATCATCATTCCGACATTTAATTATAACCAACCGCCCCTAACAATGAACTTCAAGATCTATCTGCCTCTGCCTCGTGTTGATGCGTTTTCACAACAACGGAACCGATATTTGTCTTACTATTAGCGAATTTTCATTAAGAAAAATTCGCTAAAGAGAGGTCACGATGAAAGGCTTCTGAAAAAAATTATTCCGATGGAGGCGAATTTGGGTCCCTAGAACCCAAAACCAAGGTCAGTTAAAATTTCCATATGTATATATATATATATATATATATATATATATATATATATATATATATATATATATATATATATATATATATATATATATACAGGGTGTTACTTAATGATAGGGCGTAATTTCAAGGGCGCATTCCTGAACCAATTTCAAGTAGAAAAGTTCATATAAACATGTGTCCTGAAGAGTCTGGTTTTCCAGATACAGGGTGTCAAAGTTTAAAAAAAAAATTGGTTTTTTATTAATATCTTAATGATCATTTTGCCGATTTTGTTGAAATCTGGTAGGGTTAGTCACTATAATAAGACGCTAAGTTGTCACTAACTAAAAGATAATTATAAGTTCCAGTGGCGTCTCGAGGGGCAGTCTCACGAATAATATTGACAAAAAAAATGTACGCTACTGAGTTTTTTTTTTTAATTTTAATTTTTTTCAGATTAAGCACCTAGAAATACAACTTTTTTGCCTCTTATTATCTTTTCGTATATTACTTCCTTTTCGAGGAAAAAAATAGAAACGACTTCATTGCATGTCGAAAAATTGTTAAAATAAAATCAAGTTAATTGTGATCGTTCAGAATATTTATTTCTAAGCCATTTTTTAAAATCTAACAAACGAAAAGTAATAACTATTTACAAAAAATGTTGGAAATGACTACCTCCCGCTTCTATGCAGGCTTGTGCTCTCCTTCTCATCGAGCGACGAACTCTTTCGAAAATTCCATTAGTGTTACGTATGGTTTAACATCCGTCAACAATTCTATTCCTTAGTTGTTCTTCCGTCTCGATTGGTGTAACATAAACTAATGCTTTTAGGTGCCCCCACAAATAAAAATCTAGGCTGTTTAAATCAGGCGATCTAGGTGGCCAGAATTGTGGTCCTCCACGACCTATCCACCGATTTTGGTAAGCTTCATTCAAATACTCACGAGCCAATATGCTAAAGTGGGCAGGAGCACCATCATGCATGAACCAATGTTGTTGACGTAAATATAAAGGGACATCTTCAAGAAGCAGTGGCAAATCAGTTTGTAGAAAATGACTGTAAGATTGTCCGTTAAGACGTTGTGGTAAAAAAAAATGGTCCAATCAAATAGTCATCTAGGATACCGATCCAAACGTTGACAGAAAATTGTTCCTGAAACTGTGTCTCTGTAATAGCATGAGGATTTTCTTGGGCCCAGTTATGATTATTTCGAAAATTAATTATTGCATTTCTGGAAAAATGGGCTTCGTCTGTAAACATAATGATGGAATCAAAGTGAGGATTTTCTGAAAGTCTTTGATGATACCATCTACAAAATTGCGTACGCGGTTCAAAATCTCTTGGCAGAAGTGCCTGAACTCTTTGTACGTGATAAGGATACAACAGGGATTCTCTTAAAATTTCCCATACCGTTTTATAGCAAATATTTAATTCCCTACCTATTTTTCGGGTACTAGTTGCAGGATTCTCTTCGACCGCATGTAGGACAGCCTCCTCAACTGCGGGAGTTCGAATTGTACGAGGTCTTCCGTCAGAGGTATTATGTTTAAAACTGCCAGATTCAGTCAGACGACGATGAATGTTTATGAATATTTGTCTACCTGGAAGGACACGATCAGGATACCTTTCTTGATAGAGCCGCCGGGCCTCCGCCGAATTACCATTGGCAAGACCATAAAGGAAATGCATTTGTGTCATCTTCAAATTAGAATAGTTATTTACCATTTTTTAATAGCACAATTAACCTTTTGACCAGAGGGAAAATAATAACACTGTCACTGTCACTGTCACTGTCACAGAAAGTCAAAATCATTATGCTCATAATGTCAAAACAACGTTTCCTAGCAACGCTCACAATTAACTTGATTTCATTTTAACAATTATTCGACATGCAATGAAGTCGTTTTCATTTTTTTCCTCGAAAAGGAAGTAATATACGAAAAAATATTAAGAGGCAAAAAAGTTTTATTTTTAGGTGCTTAATCTGAAAAAAATTAAAATTAAAAAAATTCAGTAGCGTACATTTTTTTTAGTCAATATTATTCGTGAGACTGCCTCTCGAGACGCCACTGGAATTTATAATTATCTTTTAGTTAGTGCCAACTTAGCGCCTTATTACAGTGAATAACCTTGCCAGATTTCAACAAAATGGGCAAAAGAATCATTAAGATATTAATAAAAAACCATTTTTTTTTTAAACTTTGACACCCTGTATCTTGAAAACCAGACTCTTCAGGACACATATTTATATGAACTTTTCTACTTGAATTTTGTTCAGGAACGCGCCCTTGAAATTACGCCCTATCATTAAGTAACACCCTGTATATATATATATATATATATATATATATATATATATATATATATATATATATATATATATATATATATATATATATATATATATATATATATATATACAGGGTAATTATTTGGCGAAAAATAAGGGGGGTCTTTTTTATAAAGTTTTTCTTGAAACCCCTTCTCCTCCAAGTTACACCCCTTGGAAATTTTGGCAAAAAAAAGTTTTCATTAAATTTCTCCGTTGTGGAATAATTTAAAAAAAAACGAAATTTTGCAGATGTATAAGGCTAAGAAAATGACAGTTTTAAAAGGATTTTATAACCCTATAATGTTATCACAAGAGGGTGAAAAAACCTACCCTTACATTATTTTTTATCAGTACTTTTTAATGTGTGTACGATTTTTTAAAATGATTTAGAAAGAAGGATTTATTTAGCAACTTTTTTATATCTTGACATTTTCTCATAAAATTGTTAGTTTCATCACAAAAAAATAAAATATTACTCAGATCGATGTCACATGAATTTACAGTGGTTGTTATTTGCTGAAAAATCAAGTATGTGGTAGGCTGTCAAATAACGTCATAATTACACTAATATTAATTGTTCTGGTTGCTGTCAATCTATCGAGAATTTTTTAAACCCTTAGAACAAATAAGTGAGTAAAATGGTAAATTATACCAATTCCGAAATGGCAGATATGCATTTTGAATATGGCCGTGCTAATGGCAATGGATTAAGAGCACAGCGCCTCTACACTGAGTTATATCCAGATAGAACTGTACCCCATCACAGCATATTCGCACGCATTCATCCATGTCTGCAAGAAGAAGGAAAATTTTTAAGAAGTGCCGCCGATTGCGGGCGTTCTAGAGAAGTAAGAACTGTAGCACTTGAAGAGTCTATCCTCAACTTAATTGAAGAATTTCTTGGTGCAAGTACAAGAAGAATCGCTCAAATCTTAAATATCAGCTATTCCACGGTATTTAGAATTTTAAAAGAACAACTACTGTATCCCTACCATATCCAACGAGTTCAAGCGCTCTTACCCCGCGATTTTTTGCCTCGTTTAATCTTTTGTCAATGGATGCTTCAAATGATCACGCAAGTTCCACAGTTCTTATCTCGTATTTTATTTATTGATGAGGCCAACTTTTCACGAGAATCTATTAGAAAATTTCATAATAACCACATATGGTCTGAAGAAAACCCACACGAAATTACGGAATCTCATTTTCAACACCAGTTTTCATTAAATGTGTGGCTTGCTGTCATTGGTGATGACTTAATTGGACCATATTTTCCCCCGATAAAATTAAATGGAGAAGTGAACTGTCATCTACTCGAAGAAGAGTTGCCCCTACTGCTTGAAAATATTCCTTTACAAATTAGACAACAAATGTGGTACATGCACGACGGAGCTCCGGCTCATTTTAGTATCAACGCTCGTAACTACTTGAACGAAGTTTACCCAAATTGTTGGATAGGTCGAGGAGGCCCACAGAATTGACTTGCCCGATCTCCTGAATTGAATCCGTTGGATTTTTGCCTGTGGGGTTTTCTGAAAACCTTAGTTTATTCAAGTCCTGTTGCAAACATCGATGACCTCAGAAATCGTTTTATCGCATCATGTGATATTATAAGAAACAAACCCGGTATTTTTCATAAAATACAAGTTCAATGAGAAACAGACTAGAGTCATGCGTTCTCTCCGAAGGGGGGCATTTTCAACATTTATTATGATGATACGTACTGACATTTTGTTAATATTTCTTTTCGTTTCTTATTTTGTTAATTATTAATTATTAAGTACAATACCTAGATGTTGTTTCTTATTATGAATTTTTGAAAATTAGTAAAAGCCAGAACAATACATATTAACATATTAGTGTAATTATGACGTTATTTGACAGCCTACCACGTACTTGTTTTTTCAGCAAATAACAACCACTCTGTCAATACATGTGACATCGATCTGAGTAATATTTTATTTTTTTGTGATGAAACTAACAATTTTATGAGAAAATGTCAAGACATAAAAAAGTTGCCAAATGAATCCTTCTTTCCAAATTTTTAAATAGAAAACGGTGCTCACAATAAAAAGTACTGATAAAAAATAATGTAAGTGTAGGTTTTTTCACCCACTTGTGATAACATTATAGGGTTATAAAATCGTTTTGAAACTGTCATTTGGTTAGCCTTATGCATCTGCATAATATATATATATATATATATATATATATATATATATATATATATATATATATATATATATATACATATATATATATATATATATATATATATATATATATATATATATATATATATATATATATATATATATGTATTTTTTTAAATTTTTTTTCAACAACACACGACAAGGGCTCACAGCCTAAATACTATCGTACCGTGAGTGTCGACAAGGAGTAAAGGGGCAACTTGTTAATTCTGGACTTGAAGGTTTGGAGGTTCGGTGGAGAAGGAAAACATGTGCCGGCAAGGAGTTTCACAACTTGGAAGTCCTCGGGACAAAAGAGCGGGCATAATAAGATGTTCTATGTCTGGTGACCTGGACAGTAAAAGGGTGCATTCACTGTCCCCTGGTAGATCTGCTGGGGGCAGCAGGTGAAGTAACTATGGAAGAAAGCTCCTCTGAGCAGTGCCCGTACAGATATCTATAAAAGAGAAAGAGGTCACCAACGGCACGTCGGTGGGCAAGGGATGGCAGCCTTTGGGTAAGGGTAGGGCCACCGATGAGACGTACAGCTCTCTTCTGAATGTAGTCCAAGATAGCGAGTGTAGAAGCAGCAGCGGCGCCACAAATGTGGAAGCAGTATTCGAGATTTGGCATTATTTGTGATATATAGTCTAGACCGGAGACAGAGCAATATAAAACTTCACCCTACCAATCGCTGTGCAGACTAGTTCAAGTCACAGTGATTTTGAAATGGGTGGAGTAAGAATAAGGGTATGCACAATCAACCAAGGGTTGCGGTGCTAACGGGGCGGCAAGACCGCGGACGGTCCCTGGGGAAAAAAAGGTATAGAGCTTAGCTGGTGAAAATTATTTGCGAGGCCGGAGGAGGAAACCTAATTTATTAGCAGCCGCTTATGCAATTAACATGACATGTTGGTGCCAATTGAGATTTCGATCCACAGAAGTGACAGCAAGTGAAGAGGACTCATTATTTTGAATAACTTGGTTGCTTATTGTGATGGGTCTAGGGCTGGTGTATCTCTTATGAGATAGAAACCAGGACTGAGATTTGGTAGAGTTGAATTGTACAAGATTTCTACTTCCCCACTCTAAAAATTTTTGGAGGTCCACAGAGACAGAACCCTCCATGAGCCTGCGATCCTTATCTAATTGGGCTAAACAGGCAGGCTTAGAATATTATATATCTGAGTGGAGGGTGCTGCCATCCGCGTAACTGTGAACTGAGTTGGATGTGCTAGAGGGAGGTCATTGATATGAAGAAGAAACAAAGTAGGGGCTAAAACTGAACCTTTAGGGACTCCTGCATTGATTGGATATAGTTTAAAGGAATGGCCATCCACGACAACAGAAATGCTCCGGTTGAAGAGGAAATTTGCTGTCCAGGTACAGAATTTTGGTGGTAGGCCATAGGCCGGAAGTTTATTAATCAGCGCTGCGTGCCAGACCTGGTCGAATGGTTTGGATATGTCTAGAGCGACAATCTGGGATTCACCGTGTAGTTCCCTAGACTTGCTTCAAGAATGGGTGACAAAGAAAAGGAGGTCGGCAGTTGATTTGCGCTGACGGAATCCATACTATCTGTCGTGGATTAGACTGTGTTTTTCAAGAAATTTTAGTAATTCGCTGGTTATATACTTTTTCATCACTTTAGAGACGACTGGACGGAGAGAAATAGGCCTGTAGTTGCCAGGAAGCGCTTTGGATCCTTTTTTGGGGACGGGTTGTACTCGAGCAGTTTTCCAGATGCTAAGGAATATGCCTCTATTGTAAGATGTCTCAAACAGACGAGTCAGGACAGGAATAAGTTCTGGTGCGCATTTTTTGAAAACAATTGCTGGGATTTCGTCAAGCCCAGAGACTTTCCTGGCATTAAAAGAAGAAAGGAGCGAATAAACACCCATTTTGTGGTACAACAATAAAGTTTGTGATGTCTTAGAGAGACATAAGTTTTACCTTTCCTGGGTTTTGCGTGGTAGTCGTTTTTTTTTAATGTCATTGTCTTATTATGATGAGATTTGCGGACGTATATTATCAAAATTGATGTAAAGTACCTGTCAGTGATGTACCAAATTTGTGTTACTTTCATTGCCTTATTTTTCTATTCATAATTTATTATAATTAGTGAATACTTTCTAAATTAAACATTCGTAGATATGACATAAATTATTCATGTGCTGAAAGAAGAATAGGGAACGGTAGAGAGGCTGTGAAATAACGTTACAGTGAGAAATGCTGTTGGCAGATCAGAAGGAAAAGAATAACAAACGGTACTGCTTCCTCCTTACAATCTGTAACTGTACTAACGGACTCGGCTAATTTGTGTTCTGTACGTTTTAAGTTATTGCAATGATTAATTTCTGCAATAGCCTTATTGCATACGTTCAACGTTGTGTTCTACAACTAACCTATGTGTTTAGTTTATACTTCCTTTTGGATACTTGAGGCACCAGTTTAAGTACATTCTAAACACGCGAAAGTCTTCCGCGAACAAAGCAGAAGCTAACAAAATGTTGAGCGAACATTGTCTTTTAACTTATCATTTATTTTATCATCATTTTTACGTTAGAAATGACTTAGGAATTTCTCCCGAACTGAGCTTGTATAATTAAGAGAAATGTATTATCTGTGATACACGCATCATTATTGAATCAAATTGTTTTATTTTGTTAAATTGTTTGTTGTTGTTTTTACTGTTGAACGTTTAGAGAAGCTTTGTTAACCTCTTTTTTTAATTCAATTTGGAGAACCCAATTCATCACAATCCAGTTTTTAGACCTGACAATTGTTTCGCTAACAAAGTTAGCGTCATCAGAGAGAATATACCAAGGGAATAAAAACTATAACTACTTTTTATATGTTAATTTCCAAGCAGTTGCGAGCAGCGTCCTCTACGAAGGTATGCAGAGAAACCATCACTGTTGAGTCCTCAATCGCTGTAACTAAAACTGGACACCTGTTTTTGTAATATTGTGTGTCGTTATCAAATATTCCTTCTAAGAAAGACAAACTGATTATTGGCATCTTTGTTCAAATTTCTAACGATATATATATATATATATATATATATATATATATATATATATATATATATATATATATATATATATATATATATATATATATATAATTGCAGGTGGTAGTGGACTTCTCCTTTACGTGATATAAATAGTAAAGGATTTTTTCACGCCTGAGAAGCTACCACCCCTTACATCAAGAGGCCAGGCCGGTGAAGTCCCAACGGACGTTTCTGGTTCTGGTGTATGAGTCGGTTTCCCTTATAAACAAAAATGATGATGGCTCCTCCTTGTATAAAATATTCCGGAGATAAAATCCCCCTCCATTCGGATCTCCGGGAGAGGAGTGTGCAGGGGGCGCCAGCATCAAGATTTAACATATCCTTTTCGAATATATGAGGGCTTAATTCTAACCTGAACTTCGTCCATCATTTCCTCCAGGCTAATAGGCCCCAACTCCTCTTTCTCACCGAAACACAAATCAGTGCCAAAACAGCCACTGATCACCTTAACTTCCCGGGGTATGAGCTGCTTACCTCCTTTAGATTGCATGGAGGCGTGTGCGCATAAGTCCGTAGCAATCTACCCTGCACCAGACTTCCCAATTTAGAATCTGGAAAAAAAGACATACTTTGGATGAAACTCTCTCTCAGGGCTGCAACTAAATTCATCTGTTGCATTTACCGGTCTCCTTCTGACAACAACTTTGTCCAGCTCTTCGGCTACCTTTCTGAAAAAAACGACATCTCATTTCTGAATATCCTTCCTCCGAGGTCACTATTCTTGTTGACTTCAATATCCATAATAAGGGATGACTGGGATCTTAAAAAACTGATCCACAAGGAAGAGCAGCGGAGGCCTTTGCAGTCAGCATTTTTTTAGCCAATATGGTTCAGCAACCTACTTACTTTCCACGCATCCCAACACACAGCTCAAATCCCTTGGATCTCCTTCTTACTACAAAACCTGATTGCTATAACACCACAGTCACCACCCCTCTTGATCGCTCAAACCACGGCATGGTCAGTGCTTCCTGCGCAATGCAACCCGAGGTCACACAGTCATCACATAAACGTATCGTTCGGCACTACAACTCCGCGAACTGGGAGGAAATGCGGGGTTACTTTTCCTCATTTCTATGGGCGTCTGTCCGCTTCTCTCATCCTGACCCCTCTGATATCTCTTAAAACGTCACAGAAATTATCCAAGCTGGCATGGAATTATTTATTCCACGTACACAGAAAACCTCTTCAGTCACTCAAAAGCGCTGGTTCTCTAAATCCTTTGACAAGGCCAGACTTGAAAATGTCAAAGCTCACAAAACGCATCTACACAATCCCAGTCAAGAAAACCGTCAAGCATTTAACGACGCAAGAAATCGCTATGTCCACATTCTTTCTGAGGCAAAAACCCGTTTAATAACCACATCAAAAACAAAGTCTTCTCAAGCTCCAACGGCAGCAGACCCTTCTGGACTCTTGCTAAATCTACTGGGAATAATTTCTGCAAAAGCACGTTCCCACCTCTTGTTTTAGAGGATGAAATTTTTTCTACCGTCCTGGGAAAGACTAAATTTTTGCCTCGTTGTTCTCCACCAATTCTACTCTTAACCCACCTCCAAATGTTCAACCACCAACAGTCCCCAATGTCGCGCATAAAATGATGGATATCATTTTCAAAACTAAAAAGGTACAAAAGGTGCTCTATTCTCTTAATACCAGGAAATCCTCTGGCCTCGACGAGATCCCAGCAATTGTTCTCAAAAAATGCGCACCGGAGCTTACTCCTGTCCTGACTCGTCTGTTTCAGACATTTTACAATAGAGGCATATTCCCTAGTAACTGGAAACCTGCTCGAGTACAACCCGTCCCCAAGAAAGGATCCAAAGCGCTTCCTAGCAACTACAGGCCTATTTCTCTTTCTTCAGTCGTCTCTAAAGTGATGTAAAAGTATATAAACACCGAACTACTTAAATTTCCTGAAAAACACAGTCCAATCCACAACAGGCAGTATAGATTATGTCAGCGCAGATCAACTGCTGACCTCTTTTCCTTTGTCACCCATTCTTGGAACAAGTCTAAGGAACTACACGGTGAATCCCAGATTGTCGCTCTAGACATATCCAAAGCATTCGGTCAGGTCTGGCACGCAGCGCTGCTTAATAAACTTCCGGCCTATGGCCTACCACCAAAACTCTGTACCTGGACAGCAAATTTCCTCTCCAACCGGAGCATTTCTGTTGTCGTGGATGGCCATTCCTCTAAACTGTATCCAATTAATGCAGGAGTCCTTCAATGTTCAGCTTTAGCCCCTTTGTTTCTGCTCCACATCAATGACCCCCTCTCTAGCACATCCAACCCAGTTCACAGTTACGCCTACGATAGCAGCTTTCACTCAAATATACAATATTCTAAGTCTGTCTTTTTAGCCCAATTAGATGAGGATCGGAGAATCATGGAGGGTTCTGTCTCCGTGGATCTCCAAAAAATATTAGACTGGGGAAGTAGAAATCTTGTACAATTCAACTCCACCAAATCTAAGGCTTGCTTTTTATCTCATAAGAGACACACCAGCCCTAAATTCATCACAATGAACAACCAAGTTATTCAAAGTAATGGGTCATTTTCACTTATTGGCATTTCTGTAGATCCAAATCTCAATTGGCACCAACATGTCACATGAATTGCAGAAGCGGCTGCTAAGAAATTAGGTTTCCCTTTCCGGGATCTCAAATACTTTCATCAGCTAATCTCTATATCTTATATACCTCACAAATAGAGCCAAACCTCGAATACTGCACCCACATCTAAGGTGCTGCTGCCGCTTCTACACTCGCTATCCTGGACTCAATTCAGAAGAGAGCCATACGTCTCATCGGTGACCCTACCCTCACCCAAAGGCTACCATCCCTTGTCCACCGACGTGCCGTTGGTGACCTCTCTCTCTTTTATAGATATCTGCACGGGCACTGCTCAGAGGAGCTTTCTTCCATAGTTCCTCCACCTGCTGCCCCCAACATATCTACAAGGGGAACAGAGCGAATGCACCCTTTTACTGTCCAGGCCACCAGACTTAGAACATCTTGTTATGTTCGCTCTTTTGTCCCGGGAATGAAGCCTATCTACGGTATGACGCAAGTAAAGTATTTGTTGACGCGTGCCTAGATGGCGCAGCGGCTAGCGTGCTTCCCTCCTAAGGAGAATGTTACGCGATCAAATCCAGTTCTATGAATGAATGTTTTTTATGTTTTATTTTGACATTTGGAGAAACAATAGTGCACAGATTTCATACATTTTGAACAAGATCTCATTTTTGTTAAAAACGTTGTTGATATTGAAGAAACCGGTTTGACTAGGTTGGGTAAAACGAAATCATACTGGCGATTAATAAGGAAAAATAACTGCTACATTTATAATTTGGCAGATACTTAACTTTTCTAAATATGAATTAAGTTTCCTTCTGGAAATCTTCTGTATAACTTTAATGGCATTTGTAATACAAGTTTATTTTAAAGATACTTACACTATCTACAGATATAGCAAAATTTGATTCTTTAGCTTCATAGAAAATTGAGTTTTGGGCATTTTTCTCAAAGGTGTTAGAACTCAAGATTTATTTGATAATATAGAGATATCGAAAGAATTCTTCAAATGTGCGCGTACTCTAAAATCGATATTTAAGGTCTGTGTAAGTTTAGAGTATTAACTTTACTAATATGCCGTATAATAATAGTGTGCAATTCTTATGAAAATTCGCTACTATAACGCACTTGCTGCATCCCTAAATATTTATATTATTCGGCAAGTAGTCGGTCACTAACCATTTAGAGAGATTCAACGACACGAAAATTAACGTACTTGGGAAATATCGGTATTCTTTATTATCTAAGAGGAGGCTTTTAGGTTAACGTATTTAGAAGATTTGCTAAAAAGGAATAACATAAATGGAAAGCTCTGCAAAGGATATTTAACTTTAACAAACCTTTATATTAAACAAACTATTTTTTAATTCAACAATGAGTTTTTGAACAAACCCAAGGCACAGCAATGGGCAATCCGCTATCGCCATTTATTGCAGACCTTTTTATAACAGATCTTGAAAGTGAAAGTGAGTATTTTCCTAGGTTGTGGTTTTGGTTACGTGGATGATATTTTTGAAGTGTTTAACACAAACGTTTGCAGATTAGAAGATATAATTGCAAAATTAAACAGTAAAATATGATTTTATAAAATTTACCCACAAATTAGAAATTAATGATAAATTATCTTTTCTAGATGTACTAGGTATCAAAAATAAACACACTTTAGAAATCGATGTCAATAAAAAGGAAAGCACCACTCTGAGCGACATTTCGAATAACTCACATCATTTTTTTTTGTTCCCTCAGGGCTCGTCCGCGGCCTTGCCGCCCCGATAGCACCACAACCCTTGGTTGATTGTGCATACCCTTAGTCTTACTCCACCCATTCCAAGATCACTGTGCCTTGAACTAGTCTGCACAGCGATTGGTAGGGTGAAGTTTTATATTGCTCTGTCTCCGGTCTAGAGTGACCGTAGATCAGTTGTCTTTTCTGGTCCAGAGCTATACACTCACACAATATGTGCTGGGCTGATTCCTCCCCCTCGCCGCAGAGTCTGCATGCGAGGTCCCCTTCGAACCGCCCCATTTTATGCAGGTGTTTCTTGACGGCCATGTGTCCCGTCAAGAGACCTGTTGTGTTTCTGAGCTGTCCTCTGCTAAGGTTTAGCAGCTCCACAGCTCTCTTTGAACTGGGTCCGTCAATTATTGACTTCCCATGTCTGAGCCCTGGACAGTCCGCCCAGTACACCTTGTGTTGGTTTCTGACCCAGGACTTAATGGCTCCCCTGGCAGTGCTCTTTGACACGCCCAGAGCCGGTTCTGGTCCCATAAATGGTTCTGCTGACCCTCTCTTCGCGAGACTGTCAGCTTCTTCATTGCCTTTAACCCCCGAGTGACCCGGCACCCAGATGAGGGTCACCTCATTCTGCCCAGCCAGGTCGCTCGTCTCGTCTCGGCACTCACTCACCAGCCAGGAATTTACCCGTGGGCTACTTAGTGCCTTAAGGGCTGCCTGGCTGTCTGTGGCTATGAGGATCCGCTTGTTGGTGTAGCCCCTCCTCTTGTTCTCCCGCACACAGTGCAGGATGGCGTACATCTCGGCCTGAAACACCGTTGCATGGGCTCCGAGGGAAATACTATGACTTACCCTCGGTCCTTCCGAGTAAACACCTGCCCCCGTCCCACGCTCCCCGCCAGATCCGTCCGTGAACCAGACGAGCGCGTCCCGTGGCATGCCCGGCGTCTCCTCCCGCCATGCCTCGTGATCAGGGATTTTCACTGTAAAGTTGTTTTCCCTGCACATTCGCGGGCTCGCGAAGTCTGACCTCATTTCAAGCATGGGCTCCTTCACGATCTCCTGAATTTTGCAGTGGCCCCTGAAGCCTGGGTTGATCTTCAGTCTACCATTGCAGGCTAGTCTGTATAGTCCTAGCCTGGCCTCTCCCATAATAACTAAGTGTAGGGGGGGTAGATCCAGCAACACCTCCATGGCGGCTGTTGGGGTTGAAGACATGGCCCCTGTGATGCCTAGGCAAGCCATCCTTTGGATCTTGCCTAGTTTTTGTTTGGCACTGGATTGTGTCACCTTAGGCCACCAGACCAGTGCCGCATATGTTAACGATGGTCTGACCACCCTTGTGTACAGCCAGTGGATCATACTAGCTCTTAGTCCCCACGTTTTTGCATATTGCCGCCTAGTGACGGCTAAGGTCATGACTGCCTTACGCAGTATTTTTCCAATGTGACCATTCCAGGTTAGCTTAGAGTCCAATACGACCCCAAGATATTTTACCTCCCTGGCCATTGGAACGCTCCTACCGTATAGAGTGAGAGTTCTGTGGCTTTCACACTTCCTCCTCCTCGTAAACGGCACGACTCACATCATACATATGCACAAAAAATGGCCAGTATAATTTTTTTTGGTAAACAGGTAAATTAACTTTCATTTAAGTAAAAGCATATATACCAAAGAATTAAAGTATATTAAGAACGTGGCCTAATATAACAGATACAGTGCTTGTCTACTGGATAAATTAATAAACAAACAGAACACAAAGAAAATGTTAGCGGATCAGCGAATTTTAAAAGAGAGGAAGCCGAGAAAAGCTTTGTTTGCTTACCATTTGAACCTCGAATCACCAGGGGGTCTAGATGGCATTTTTTTCAAATCCAATTTTTAACTAACATTTTCGACAAAAAATAACTTTCTAGGTAACCTAAAAGACAAGGAAGGTACGGCCAAAATGTCGGGAATTTATGAAATATGTTGGAAGGGTTGTGATCTTAAATATGTCGGACAAACAAAAACATCTATTGCCATTATATTCAAACAACATTTATCGCAATTAAGATACGGAACTATAGAGAGATCTTCCGTCCCGCGACATATTTCGGATAATAATCACCACGTTAATGAGGAGAATCTAAAATTAATAAAAAATGTTAAACAACCAAGACAACTAAACGCCATCGAAAGCATTTATATTGCTAAATATAGTAATAATAAAAATGTATGAATCTCGCTCCGACGCCTATGCGCCGTCTCTTGATATATTGCTTTATAAAGTAAATACCGGCAGAAGCACGTCCGATAGATAATAAACTAACACAGATATCCAGTGTTTATCAAAGTTATAATAATGTTCTTTTAATAACCTACGTTTAGGACATACATACATATAAGTTTTTTTTAAAGTTATAATTATGCTATGCTTTACATCAACTTTGTAACGCGGGTTTGTAATCTAATGTATCATTAAAGTCTCTAGATTATATGTTTCAATGTCTGTCACCACAAATGAGAGAAATTATTCTGGGTATTTTGCCTCTTCCTTTGAATAAAGTTAAAGTTGTTTAAATTACCATTAAAATTGCTTTGGTTGTAAAGTAATTGTTTTAACAAAAATCTGAATAATTTGAATTACTTCACCACAGATAATAATTTGTTAGTAAGTCAAAGTACCCAGGCCAGACAAATTTCTTAAAGTCGTATGACTGGTTGTATAACCAATAAATTCTCTAGCTCAATCATTTATTTAAATTTAAATATATGTCACTTGTGACATAGAAAGATATTCCATATGTTATCGATATAGTATCAATAAATAAGCTGTAAGTTCGATTTAATTTTATCGAATTTTTCATAAAACAAAAAATTCACTAACGAGAACTGTGTTATATATATATATATATATATATATATATATATATATATATATATATATATATATATATATATATATATATATATATATATACACACCGATAAATCAAAAAATAATGGGCCGATTTTGATGAAATTTGGTAGGTACCTTCCTTTTGTAAGTGGCTTGGATAAGTTCGTTTGCCAGGAAAATTGAACTAGAAAATATTAGGGTTTTTTTCGGAAAATTTTTGCATTTTCGAAAATAACAAAGCTATGACAACCAAACTTGGCATTTTTTTTTTTATGTCAACAACACACCACGAGGGCTTACAGCCTAAATACTATCGTACCGTGGGTGTTGACAAGGAGGAAAGAGGCAACTTGTTAATTCTGGACTTGAAGGTTTGGAGGTTCGGAGGAGAAGGAAAAACATGTGCCGGCAAGGAATTCCACAACTTGGAAGTCCTCGGGACAAAAGAGCGGACATAACAAGATGTTCTATGTCTGGTGACCTGGACAGTAAAAGGGTGCATTCGCTCTGTTCCCCTGGTAGATCTGCTGGGGGCAGCAGGTGGGGAAATTATGGAGGAAAGCTCCTCTGAGCAGTGCCCGTGCAGATATCTATAAAAGAGAGAGAGGTCACCAACGGCACGTCGGTGGGCAAGGGATGGAAGCCTTTGGGTGAGGGTAGGGTCACCGATGAGACGTATAGCTCTCTTTTGAATGGAGTCCAGGATAGCGAGTGTAGAAGCGGCTGCTGCACCCCAGATGTGGGAGCAGTATTCGAGGTTTGGCCTTATTTGTGAAGTGCATAAGGTATAGAGATTAGTTGGTGAAAAGTATTCGCGAGCCCGGAAGAGGAAACCCAATTTCTTAGCAGCCACTTCTGCAATTGATGTAACATGTTGGTGCCAATTAAGTTTTCGATCCACAGAAATGCCAGAAAAGGACTCATTACTTTGAATAACTTGGTTGTTCATTGTGATGGGTCTAGGGCTGCTGTATCTCTTGTGAGAAAGAAAGCAAGACTTAGTTTTGGTGGGGTTGAATTGTACAAGATTTCTACTTCCCCAGTCTAATATTTTTTGGAGGTCTACGGAGACAGAACCCTCCATGAGTCTGCGATCCTCATCTAATTGGGCTAAAGAGACAGGCTTAGAATATTGTATGTTTGAGTGGAGGGTGCTGTCGTCCGCGTAATTGTGAACTGGGTTGGATGTGCTAGAGAGGAGGTCATTGATGTGGAGAAGAAACAAAGTAGGGGCTAAAGCTGAACCTTGAGGAACTCCTGCATTAATTGGATACAGTTTAGAGGAATGGCCATCCACAACAACAGATATGCTCCTGTTGGAGAGGAAATTTGCTGTCCAGGTACAAAGTTTTGGTGGTAGGCCATAGGCCGGAAGTTTATTAAGCAGCGCTGCGTGCCAGACCTGGTCGAATGCTTTGGATATGTCTAGAGCAACAATCTGGGATTCACCGTGTTGTTCCATAGACTTGTTCCAAGAATGGGTGACAAAGGAAAGGAGGTCGGCAGTCGATCTGCGCTGACGGAATCCATACTGCCTGTCGTGGATTAGACTGTGTTTTTCAAGGAATTTTAGTAGTTCGGTGTTTATATACTTTTCCATCACTTTAGAAATGACTGAAAGGAGAGAAATAGGCCTGTAGTTGCTAGGAAGCGCTTTGGATCCTTTCTTGGGGATGGGTTGTACTCGAGCAGTTTTCCAGTTACTAGGGAATATGCCTTTATTGTAAGATATCTGAAACAGTGTGGTGCGCATTTTTTGAGAACAATTGCTGGGATCTCGTCAAGGCCAGAGGCTTTCCTGGTATTAAGAGAAGAGAGCATCTTTCGTACCTTTTTAGTTTTGAAAATGATATCAGTCATTTTATGCGCGACGTTGGGGACTGTTGGTGGTTGAACATTTGGAGGTGGGTTGAGAGAAGAATTTCCGGCGAACAACGAAGCAAAAAGTTCAGCCTTGCCCAGGGCGGTAGAAACAATTTCATCACCTGAGACGAGAGGTGGGAACGTGCTCTTGCAGAAATTATTCCCAATAGACTTAGCAAGAGTCCAGAAGGGTTTGCCGCCGTTGGAGCTTGAGAGGACTTTGTTTTTGATGTGGTTATTAAACGAGTTTTTTGCCTCAGAAAGAATGCGGACATAGCGGTTTCTTGCGTCGTTGAATGCTTGACGATTTTCTTGACTGGGATTGTGTAGAAGCGTTTTGTGAGCTTTGACCTTTTCAAGTCTGGCCTTGTCACAGGATTTAGAGAACCAGGGCTTTTGAGTGGCTGAAGAGGTTTTCTGTGTACGTGGAATAAATAATTCCATGCCAGCTTGGATAATTTCGGTGACGTTTTCTGAGATATCAGAGGGGTCAGGATGAGAGAAGCAGACAGACGCCCATGGAAATGAGGAAAAGTATACGTTTCTACTATTAAGCTTACCATACATGCCTAAACTCATATCTCTATGTTAAAAGGAAAAAAGTTATAGGCATTTGGCATTTAAAGAAAAAAAAATGGGTGCCACTGGTGATCAAAGGAAAGCACCAGAATAAAATATTTTGTGTGGTTAACAAAATCAATTGAATATTACATACAACGGTTAAGTTTTCTTGGCGCAGAAAGGCCAAGAAATAACGGAAAAAATATTTTGAAAATTTTGGAATTTTTCTTCTTAAAACGTCACAGTCGCCATTCTATACGTCCAAATTTGCCATTTTCAGACAAATATTCAGTTAAATCTGTGCAGAAGAAATATCATAATAGGTGTGTTTTGCAAAGCCTTAAGATTCAGCTTCAACCATCATTGTTCTTCATTTTGCTAAAATATTATCAGAAAATCCAGTTCAAATATACCCCTTTCTGACACTTTGGTAGTAGTTTCAGCTATAGAGTTTATGCTTTAATAGGCTATATTTTAGCAAACTTTCGTATGACTTATGAATTTTGAGAAGATTTCTTCAAATGAGCGCGAACTAGAAGCCCTAAAACCCATATACGGGGTAAGTTTCAGTTTTTGTCTGTTTACATATATGCCGGGTGACGCATTTCTACGGTAAAAGTCAATATTTTTGTTTTGCAACTTTTCACATTTTTGGCACATTGCACGAACACATATTACAAATTGTAAAAAGGCGTTTGTACCAATAGAGACCTGAGCCCCATGGAAATGACTCATTCAGAGAGCTCTTTGTTGGCATGACTCGTTGAAAAAATCGAGCTGCAGTATAAAGGCACTCTTAAATAGTGGCTGAATTTGAAAAGTTTTCGCAGAAATGTTTTTAGTGTTTCCGTAGAAATCATTTTTTGTAACATTTTTGTGAATTGTTGGTAATTAATAATAAATGTTTAGTAAGTTATTGTAAATAAAAGTTTCCGAAGTTTTCTGAAAAATATAATATAGTGTAACATTACTCAAGGCAATTTCGGCCAAAAAATGGTGAATTTTCCCAGGCAACACAATTGTGATATTCACATCGCTGAGATGTTATTTTTAAGTAACCAATGCGACATATCCTGATACATGCATGTCATGTTTCTGGGATGGTATTCTGTTACCTATGATTTTGCGCTTACACTGGTACATGCTAGCGATGTTAGCTGTTACCTTTGAGATACATGGCTAACCTTTACATGCCAAGTATGTAACAGCGACATAGCAATAATTTACATTTCAGAAGTTAATTTTAATGATATGCTAGCGATATTATAAACTAAATCGCTGTTACTTCAGAAAAATAACATGCTAAGCATGTAATTAACACATGATGACCGTTACTTTATAGATTCACAGTTCATATTAACGCCACACCGTTTGTCATCGCTGGAATCGCATTGACACTTGATTATTTTTTAACTTTTATTGTGTATTGTGTGTGACATGTGACGCATGACAATGGCATACAAGAAGTTCAGTGCTTTGTTGTGGATCTGGATTAATTATTGCAATTTAGCTTTTAGCAAGAAGTTTTTTGTGTTTGTAGATTAAGCATTATCCTGCAATTACAATTACGAGGTAAGTACCTACCTATATAGAATAATCTATTACCCAGTAAGTACATTTCCTAGGTTAAGTGTACCTATACCTACTTATATGATGAACATCTAATATGTTTGGCAAATCAAATCGATTATTTACAAACAATACAGCATTTGTGTGCATGGCAGTAGGCAGTAAGTAACAGTAAAACCGCCACAGAAAATTATCTGCTTGAATCGTAAATCTAGACAAAATGTTTACTGCACCTATCTGTTACTGTGTCACTGGTTTTGTCAAGAGTTACCGCCAATTTTTATTAATCCGCATTTCATGATCAGAATTACTTTTGTGTTTGCACAACGTAAGAAACAATTGTTGTGCTGAGGTGTTTATGTTAACTATTTGAGTTAGATAATTTTATTGTCGTCCATTTCTTAATGTAAAATGTCAAAAGGTAATTTCACTGATTTCATATAGACAAAAAAGACGCGAAACCTAAAAGACAAATTAAGAGTCATGTTTCATTGCCATACAGGGAAATAATTTTAGATTGCAATAAAAATAATATAGGGAAGTTGCAACTTTTCCACATTCGGGCCGAATTCGACTTCCGCTATTAATTAATTCCCACTACCTAAAAATATTGTTGATGCATTAATAGTATCATCATTTATGTCTTTAATATTATCATCCATACATCCAGTGGACTCAAAGGTTGACACAGTGTTTTAATAAACCAACAATAAAAATAATACTAATTTTTCTAACAGCTCGTTTTTGAAATTTCAGATGTAATTCTGCAGAACAACCAACTAAAAGAAAAAGGGTATGAAATTTCTGGTTCGGAGTGGTTCCATCAAGCAAGATAGCGGAAAAAGAGAAATGACAAAAAGCATAGTTCACTAAAGAAATGGAAATTTACAGCTTAACTTTTAATTTATATAGACAATATGGGATCATTGTTGTTTCTATGTTTACAAATTCCAGCAAGTTTATGTATATGTTTTAAATTCATTTTTATTTTTAGATTTGTATTACGAGAATTTGGTTTTTTATTTAGTATTTACTGAAAAAAATAGTGTTTTGTGGTCCATAAAATACATGTTAACATTTTTTAGAAGTTTGCATTCACCTACACCTTTGGAATTCATTTTTAGTTTTATATTTATGTTATGACACTTTGTTTTTTCTATAAATGTAAGGTTAGTTGGAAAATGCATTGTTTTGTGCTGCATTAAATATATGTTAAATTTTTTAGAAGCTTCTATTTATGCATATATTTAGAATTCTTTTTTTTAAAACTATATGAGAATTTTGTTTTTTCTTCATTTACTGAAAATGTTATAGTTTTTTATGTTGTATAAAATATATATTTCCATTTTCTAGAAGTTTATCTGTTGTTTTTATTGTCCCATTCATTTTTTAAATAAATATTTTAGGCTCAAGTCAGATGCAGATTGAGTTTACTATTACCAATAATTATTAGTAACTTTATATATATATATATATATATATATATATATATATATATATATATATATATATATATATATATATATATATATATATATATATATATATATATATAATTTACATGACAGCCATGAAGTATGAATTATATACTGGGAATATATCATAGGACATCTCAAGTACATTATTTAGTTACATGCTAGAGATGAGTCTAGATACATAACTGAAATATTAGTAAGTACATCTCCTTAACAGTACAGGTGATGTCTCTAGCATGTTACGCAGTCATGTCCCTGCGATGTATTGTCAATGTTGGCAGTTGCTGACATTTCCTAGCTCTGGTAACTTGCATAAACCTTACAAGGTACATCTCTGAGATGTACAATGTCACGCTGTTACATGCAAAGTACATGATTGTTATGTAGTTGTGTTGCCTGGGTTTGTAAAAGAAATTTTTTGCAAAATTTCATAAATATATTTTTTTTCGATTTTGTTCCTAAAGCTGTTAATGAATAATTATATCTTGGCAGCTTGAAGAGGTGTGTGCTCCAGGAAAATCGGACCAGTTTTTTCTAGAACGTTTAAAGTTTATTTTCGGAAAATGTTTGTACTTTTTGAAACAACAAAATGAACTATAGTACATTGTTAGTACTGTATAGGTTATACTGCAAACCAAATGTCCTTTTAAGAAATACATATTTGACATTAAAATCATTTTTTACGCAAATTCGCTACAATAACGCACTGGCTGCGTCCAGACTTTAAGTATTTGCTAGGTGCTTATTGAGGAGAAATCTTGCTTTAAAGGATTTGATGTAAATGTAAGCAACATTCACAACACGGTATTGTTTTCAGGGTAGCATAAATACTGTTATCGCATTTAATCTTAAGGAATGATTGCACTAAAGTTGAACACTTCGACGGTTTAATCAGGCAGCTACATAGCAAATATAACAATACGAAATAACAGTGCCAAAAGTAGGAAAACTCAAGACTTAGTCAACTGAAATATTGCAGAACAAATGTTTCCATGTTTGCATTGTTAACCCATTAGTGCCCGGAACTATTTTTTATTTGAAAAATATATTTTCTCCAAAGGAACTGTTTAATATAGTGTTGTTGCCTTTAAAATAAATCATGAAAAAATATACATGTCAAAGTATTTGACAATTGATGTGGGTCACCAACGACCCACGGCTGTAAAAGATAGGATTGTGGACATTACATCAGTTAATTTTTTTCAAATATATTGAAAAGGTTACATGTAAAAAATGCATTTTATAGGTATTTTATCATATGAACAACAGACTTTTTGTGCTATTCTAGAAAACACTTACCATTTCTATGGTCAGTTAAAATGTATATATATATATATATATATATATATATATATATATATATATATATATATATATATATATATATATATATATATATATATATCCAACCGATAACTCAAAAATTACTTCATTAATTTGGACAAAATTTGGGAATTACCCTTACCTTGCTAATGGCTTGGATGAGTCCGCTCATCAAATCTTAGCGGCCAATTTTTCTTTATAAAAAATTTAAAAATATTTTTTAATACGCAATATCTCTCAAACTGTTTAAGTTATTAAAACAAAAATTCACAACTTAAAAGAACATAGACAGACGTGGTTGTGTACCAATTCTCAACTCGTTCGATGAAACTAACATAATGTTATTCGAAATTAATAATAAAATAATCCTCGACACCACTTGATATTATGTAATGCAATATCTACAATGTTCGACAAAGACAGATGACGTTATCTGTACTGATATGCTATTTAAATAAATCGTAGATAAAACGTAAACAACGGAAGTTATTGCAAGATGTCAGACTGGGGAACATTGTGAGAGATACGACAGGGACGCCATCTCGGTGCAGGACCAGGTAGTATGTCACGACAGCTCTAGTTTACCAAAAATTTTTATAGATAAAGCTGTGTACAATGTACAACCAACTAGCAATTTTGTAAATTGTCAGCATTGGACCATTTCTTTTCTGATACCGGGACAGAGTTTGCGTCCAAAAGCCATGAATTTTAGCATGCGAATGTATACCAATAAATAAAAAATTTAATGAAAGCGATCCGATTTGCTTAAACGCAATCTAGAAAGACGTTTCATTCTGTATAAATATTAAGCTTCACATTCTTGACGTTCACGGTACCTATGTAGAATTAAAAGCAATCTCTCTCTCTCTCTCTCTCTCTTCTAGTTTAATCTGACCACATTTAGCTATTTGTCACAGAGAAGCGTGTACGCTTTGCGCATCGCATTACTTCGAAATCAACTCCGCGGGTGCTAATTGCTAATACCTTATTAGAATATTAAAATATAAAACAACTAGGTACCTATATTCTAATGATAAGACAAATATTAGCTAATTAATTACCCAACTTTTAATTTTAACTTAACTTTAACAAAATGACTGTAGTAGTATATTATGATTGTAACATCCAATGAAACAAATATGAAAGTGATAGGTAAACTGCATGTAGATTGTAGATATTGTATGTATTACGTAGTGAATTCTATACAGAATTCAGGTAGGTATTATCAAAGGGAAACAAAAATATTTTAAGAGGAAATATACCTACCTCAAACTAATACAATCAATACATATAATATCTAGGTAGGTACTACAAAGTACATACATCCCAAGTTAAAATTATATAAAGAGATGTTTAGGTTAAATTATTAAAATTTTGATTTCAGAATTTTGTATCGTCTATATTTCTCAAAAAGTGTGGATACAGTAATAGTAAATAAGTCTTGAAAAGAATTTAAGTGCGTTATGGTAGCGAATATTCATAAAAATATTTTAAATTGTGATAACCCAATTTCCCATAAAACTAGAATATTCGTTTTGACACAGAGTAAAACCTATACAAAAGCAGCGTTGATAATAAATTTAAAAAATAATAATGATTATCTAGCTGATCGCCCCTACCATGTATTATATTTGTGAACTACAAGGGGCTAAGGTAAACTGATTTTGCTTTTCACCTTAGCCGAATATCTTTAGCAGTTTGTGACTGGGTCTATTCCAAACTCATTGGACATCAAAGTAACTACCAATTTAAACCGATCCACAAGGGAGATCAGCGAAGGCCTTTGCAGTCAGCAATTCTTTAGCCAATATGGTTCAGCAACCTACTTACCTTCCTCGCATCCCAACACACAGCTCAAATCCCTTGGATCGCCTCCTTACTACAAAACCTGAATGCTATAAGACATAAGTCACCGCCGCCCTTGGTCGCTCAAACCACGGCATGGTCACTGCTTCCTGAGCGATGCAACCTGAGGTAAAACAGTCATCACACCCACGTATCGTTTGGCACTACAACTCCGCGAACTGGGACGAAATGCGGGATTATTTTTACTCATTTCCGTGGTCGTCTGTGTGCTTCTCTCATCCTGACTCCTCTGAAATCTCACAAAACGTCATCGAAATTATCCAAGCTGGCATGGAATTATTTATTCCACGTACACAGAAAATCTCTTCAGCCACTCAAAAGCCCTGGTTCTCTAAATCATATGACACGACCAGACTGGAAAAGGTCAAAACTTACAAAACGCTTCTACACAATCCCAGTCATGAAAACCGTCAAGCATTTAACGACGCAAGAACCCGCTATGTTCGCAATTTTTCTGAGGCAAAAACTCGTTTAATAACCACATCAAAAACAAAGTCCTTTTAAGCTCTAAGGGCAGCAAACCCTTCTGGACTCTTGCTAAATCTATTGGGAATAATTTCTGCAAGAGCACGTTCCCACCTCTTGTCTCAGGGGTTGAAATTGTGCAACCCGTCCCCAAGAAAGGATCCAAAGCGCATCCTGGCAACTGCAGGCCTATTTCTCTCCTTTCAGTCGTCTCTAAAGTGGTGGAAAAGTATATAAACACGAATTACTAATTTTTTTTAAAAAACACAGTCTAATCCACGACAGGCAATATGGATTCCGTCAGCGCAGATCAACTGCCGACCTTCTTTCCTTTGTCACCCAATCTTGGAACAAGTCTATGGAACTACACGGTGAATCCCAGATTGTCACTCTAGACATATCCAAAGCATTCGATCAGGTCTGGCAGGCAGCGCTGCTTAATTAACTTCCAGCCTATAGCCTACTACCAAAACTCTGTACCTGGACAGCAAATTTCCTCTCAACCGGAGCATTTCTGTCGTTGTGGATGGCCATGCCTCTAAACTATATCCAATTAATGCAGTAGTCCCTCAAGGTTCAGCTTTAACCGCTACTTTGTTTCTTCTCCACATAAATGACATCCTCTCTAGCACATCCAACCCCGTTCACAGTTACGCGGACGACAGCACCCTCCAATCAAATATACAATATTCTATGCCTGTCTCTTTAGCCCAATTAGATGAGGATCGCAGACTCATGGAGGGTTCTGTCACTGTGGATCTCCAAAAAATATTAGACTGAGGGCGTAGAAATATTGTACAATTCAACTCCACCAAATTTCAGTCCTGCTTTCTCTCTTATAAGAGATACACCAGCCCTAGACCCATTACAATGAACAACCAAGTTATTCAAAATAATGATTTCTTTTCACTTGTTGGCATTTCTGTGGATCGAAATCTCAACCGGCACCAACATGTCACATCAATTACAGAAGCGGCTACTAAGAAATGAGGTTTCCTCTTCCGGGATCGCCAATACTTTCCACCAGCTAATCTCTATACCTTACATACTTGACAAATAAGGACAAATCTCGAACCTGCTCCCACATCTAGGGTGCACTGCCGCTTCTACACTCGTTATCCTGGACTCCATTCAGGATCCATTTGTCTTATCGGTGACCCTGCCCTCACCCAACCGAACCTTGCCCACCGACGTACCGTTGGTGACCTCTCTCTCTCTTTTATAGATATCTGCACGAGCACTGCTCAGAGGAGGTTTCTTCCATAGTTCCTCCACCCGCTGCCCCCAACAGATCTACCAGGGGAACAGAACGAATGCACCCTTTTACTGCCCAGGTCACCAGATATAGAACATCTTGTGATGCCCGCTTTTTTGTCATGAGGACTTCCAAGTTGTGGAATTCCTTGCCGGCGCATATTTTTCCTTGTCCTCCGAACCTGCAAATCTTCAAGTCCAGAGTTAACAAGTTGCCTCTTTCCTCCTTGTCGACACTCACGGTAACGGTAGGATAGTATCTAGGCTGTAAGCTCTCGTGGTGTGTTGTTGAAATATATTTTTAATAATGGACAGTCAAAACGTTAAACCATTAAACATTAATAGTAAAACATATATAAAACAAACGTTGTATTTTAAGTTGTAAATATACAATGTGATACGTATTTGAGAACCTCATCCTAGATCGTCTAGTAAATTAATTTTTTCACCTATATGGCCTCGGATGTAAAATTTAGTGTTACACAAAATGAAGATAAATTTAGAGAGAAATGTAGATCAAGGCCAGTGTCTTACAGCAAGGTCTCGTTTATTTACTCTATTGTTTCATAATTGACAAGTCAAACAAATCATGAACATAATGATAGGTTAGTTAAAAGTCTAGAAAGTGATGCAACTCTGATCTCTTTCCTAAGGGTAAACTAAACGAATATCGATGGATCATTTCAAGAGATGCAATGCATTTATGAAATACTTGCGACAGCGTGAAAGCAACGCAAGAATTTATAACTAACACTCGGAGATGTAGTTTAGAAATTATTCGCAACTTTTATTTCAAGCAAGCTACGACTGTAAATAATATGTATGTATTTTGCATGCGTTAGAGTCATCTGGATAATGACTAAAGCATATCCCTAATTTTTGGCTGCATCGCTTCTTCGGAAGAAAAGCAAGTTCAGTTTATAGCAAATATGTAGCCTTGCCCTTACTTTGTGAAAACGTTCCATACCAAATACAGGTGTAGGGACTTCTTCTCTATCTTCACAGGTGCTTGTGTTCTTCTGTCTGACGATGCCGTATAATGCGAGACCAGTTACACACAAGAAAACAAGGCCTTCGTGAAACCAAATAAGAGGTCTCTATATTTCTGTTCAAATATCTCATGTTTTTTGACACATTTTCATTCAGAAAATTCACTGAGAGGTATCGATAGTAAGATTTTGGAAATTTTCTTCAACAGAGCGCGAATTAGGACACCAGGTCTCATATTCAAAGTCCGTGTAAGTTTGTTTTTTAATTTCACCAACACACCACAGGGGCTTACAACCTAAATACTATTGTACTGTGGGTGTTGACAACGAGGAAAGAGGCAACTTGTTAATTCTGGACTTGAAGGTTTGGAGGTTCGGGGGAGAAGGAAAAACATGTGCCGGCAAGGAATTCCGCAACTTGAAAGTCCTCGGGACAAAAGAGCGGGCATAACAAGATGTTCTATGTCTGGTGACCTGGACAGTAAAAGGGTGCATTCGCTCTGTTCCCCTGGTAGATTTGTTGGGGGCAGCAGGTGGGGGAACTATGGAAGAAAGCTCCTCTGAGCAGTGCCCGTGCAGATATCTATAAAAGAGAGAGAGGTCACCAACGGGCATGTCGGTGGGCAAGGGATGGCAGCCTTTGGGTGAGGGTAGGGTCACCGATGAGGCGTATAGCTCTCATTTGAATGAAGTCCAGGATAGCGAGTGTAGAAGCGGCAGCTGCACCCCAGATTTGGGAGAAGTTTTCTAGGTTTGGCCTTATTTGTCAAGTATATAAGGTATAGAGATTAGCTGGTGAAAAGTATTTGCGAGCCCGGAAGAGGAAACCTTATTTCTTAGCAGCTGCTTCTGCAATTAATGTGACATGTTGGTGCCAATTAAGATTTCGATTTAGATGTATTTGGATATGATATATATATATATATATATATATATATATATATATATATATATATATATATATATATATATATAGGGTTGTCCAATAAGCGAGCGTTGGTCCATAGTTATTAAGCAGTTGTACTTATAAAAATTTTCTTAATGGAACTTATATTGTGTTATCTTTTCTACAACGCAAAATTATTGTCAAGCATACAGGGTGTACCAAAAAATACTATAGTTTTTTATGTGGCAAATAAATTAAGCCTCTGTAGGTTCTATATTCAACTAAAAATTTGTGAGATTGTCAAGTACAGTGTTGCCAAGTTGTTAATTTTTCTTTTAAAATTTAGCCAAAAACTTACTCTTTTCAAACTGTTATATTAACTGTTCGTTAATTTCCCTGAAAGATTTACCTGTAATCTAACACTGGCCTAGTTCATCCGGAACTATTTTTACTATTGGATTATTTCATATTTTTTTATTATTTTTTTAATTATATCTCTGCTGTTGTTCGTTAATTTCCCTGAAAGATTTACCTGTAATCTAACACTGGCCTAGTTCATCCGGAACTATTTTTACTATTGGATTATTTCATATTTTTTATTATTTTTTTAATTTCAACAACACACCACGAGGGCTTACAGCCTAAATACTATTGTACCATGGGTGTCGACAAGGAGGAAAGAGGCAACTTGTTAATTCTGGACTTGAAGGTTTGGAGGTTCGGAGGAGAAGGAAAAACATGCGCTGGCAAGGAATTGCACAACTTGGAAGTCCTCGGGACAAAAGAGCGGACATAACAAGATGCTCTATGTCTGGTGACCTGGACAGTAAAAGGCTGCATTCGCTCTCTTCCCCTGGTAGATCTGTTTGGGACAGCAGGTGGGGGAACTACGGAGGAAAGCTCCTCTGAGCAGTGCCCGTGCAGATATCTATAAAAGAAAGAAAGGTCACCAACGGCACGTCGGTGGGCAAGGGATGGCAGCCTTTGGGTGAGGGTAGGGTCACCGATGAGACGTATAGCTCTCTTTTGAATGGAGTCCAGTATAGCAAGTGTAGAAGCGGCAGCTTCACCCCAGATGTGGGAGCAGTATTCGAGGTTGGGCCTTATTTGTAAAGTGTATAAGGTATAGAGATTTGCTGGTGAAAAGTATTTGCAAGCCAGGAAGAGGAAACCTAATTTCTTAGCACCCGCTTCTGCAATTGATGTGACATGTTGGTGCCAATTAATATTTCGATCCACAAAAATGCCAACAAGAGAAAATGACTCATTACTTTGAATAACTTGGTTGTTCATTGTGATGGGTCTAGGGCTGGTGTATCTCTTATAAGAAAGAAAGCAAGACTGATATTTGGTGGGGTTGAATTGTACAAGATTTCTACTTCCCCAGTCTAATATTTTTTGGAGATCCACGGAGACAGAACCCTCCATGAGTCTGCGATCCTCATCTCATTGGGCTAAAGAGACAGACTTATAATATTGTATATTTGAGTGGAGGGTGCTGTCGTCCGCGTAACTGTGAACTGGGTTGGATGTGCTAGAGAGGAGGTCATTGATGTGGAGAAGAAACAACGTATCCAGGGTGTTCAAAATTTCTCTTCAAACATCTCTACATTCACCTTCATTTTAACTGAATTTCTTAAACACAACACCCTGTATATTATTTTGTTGTTGGAAGGCTAAAACTGTGCTCATCCAGAAAATACCATGTTTGCCGTATCTATCTCAACCTACTTTTGAGATATTAAGGTTGCTCCAAAAATTTACACAGAAAATGAGAAAAATCATCGAAGCAATTGCTACTCGTTTATATGAAAATGTAATTTATTCCTTGTATAATTCTGCGACATTTGGTGACATCCTGTGCATAATATCTTTTTTAATAAGGAGTATTTTGTAATAAAAATGAGGGGGCATGTAGGGGAACCCAAAATATTCTGATTTAACGCAACTTTCTCCTATACTAAGTTGCACCCCTGAGAAGTTATAGGCATTCAAAGTGGGGTTTCTAGTTTCGAAAAAATCAATATCTCAGTTATGCCTTAACTTAGAAGAACTAAATTTGGTACGCGTTTGAAGTGTAGCAAGAGCAATAATGGACAGCAATAGTAATTAAATTAAAGCATTTTAAAGCGTTAATAAGGGATAATTCACCCTTAATACTAGCAGAATTGTATAACCTATTGACGGATTTAAAAAATTATTATTGCACTTTATGGGGAATTTAATTATAAAACTTTTATTACTCTTATTAATTTTAAAAAAACTTTGGCGTTTATACAAAATTCCGAATAACTAAATACATGTATTAAAGCTGTGTTATTTAAAATCGTCGGAAATTTAAACGTTGGCTATGAAATTTAACGACAGACTTGACAATCAGGAAAATAAGTCATTTGATTTTAGCAATATTTTCTGGGTGTTGTGAAAAGAGCCGGGAAAGTTTCATTTAGCGAACAAGTTGACATGCTATTAGTGTTACGTTTCTGCGAACAAAACAATCCCTCATAGAGAAACATTTGCCAATGTTGAAAGACGGGCTCGAGAAACAGGCAAGTTTTTCAGTAACACTCGAGAACGTGCTACTGCAACCAGGGCACAAGACGAAGAACCTATTTGGAATACAAGTGAAGATAACCCACATATTAGTACTAGAAATTTATCTCTACAAACTAGTATATCACAAACTTTTGTTCACCGAGTAATAAGACGTAATCTACTGCACCCATATCATATCCAAACAGTGCAACAAATCGGAAGATTTAGTTAAACGAGTGAATATCTGTCAGTTTATTTTGCATCAAGAAATTAATTTTCTGAAGAAAATTCTTTTTACTGATGAAGCTTGTTTCACCCGCAGAGGTATTACAAATTTACATAACCATCATGAATATTCTGATGTAAACCCCCATTCAGTAACTCCTCCATATTTCCAACGCGTGTTTAAAATAAATGTTTGGATCGGTATTATTGATCGGTATTAAATTGGTCCAGTTATTTTACCGAATCGATTAAATGGCGAAACTTATTTAGAATTTCTCCAAAACAATCTCCACGATATACCAGACGAGGTGCGTCTACAACTTAGACTGAAACATTGGTTTAGGCGCGATGGAGCACCGCCTCATTTCAGCATTGCTGTTAGAGACTATTTAAACCACCAGTATCCAAAAAAATGGATTGGAAGAGGAAATAATTGCCCACAAGTTTAGCCTCCACGATCGCCAGACCACAACAAATGTGACTTCTTTCTTTGGGGAATGTTAAAAGAATTTGTGTATTCCTCGCCAATTGCGTCTCGATTACACATAAATGCACACTCATTAAAAACAATCAACAGTTCTTGGATAGAATAGACTTCAATTTTCGACGAAGAATAAACTTATGCTTGAGAGAGAACGGTGATCATTTTGAACAATTTCTGTAATTTATGGGTGCAAATGTTATGTTATTTTCATTGTTTAAGTTGTTTGTTTTTCTATTAAATTATTCTTATTACAACTTTTTTCCTGATTGTCAAGTCTGACGTTAAATTTCATAGCCAACGTTTGAATTTCCGACGATTTTATATGACACAGATCTAATACGTATATTTAGTTATTCGGAATTTTGTTGAAAACGACAAAGTTTTTGGAAAATTGATGGGACTAATAAAAGTTTTAGAATGAAATTTTCCACAAAATAGAATAATAATTTTTTAAATCCGTCAATAGCTCAAAAAATTATGTCACATTTTATGGGTGAATCATCTCTTATCAACCATTTAAAATACGTCAATTGAATTCTTATTAATGTCGATCATTGCTCTTGGTACACTAAAAACCTGTACCAAAGTTGGTCCTTCTAACTTCAAGCATAACTGAGATATTCATTTTTTTTAAATTAGAAACCCCACTTTAAAGGTCTATAACTTCTCAGGGGTTCAAATTATTATAGGGGTACGTTGCGTTAAATCAGAATATTTGTTTTGGGTTCCCCTACATGCGCCTGCTCTGTGTCGGTTCTTATGCGAAGCACCCGTATATGGACCGATTGTTATACAAGCACATTAAATGACTTAGTTTTATGAGTGAGTTTTAAAAAAAAATCACTAATGAAGGGATCCCGACTTTTGAATTTTGAAAAAATTCTTTAAATTAGCACTAATTAGGCCCTCTAAAACACATATCCGGGGTCAGTTTCGATTTTTATATGTTTATATATATATATATATATATATATATATATATCACACCAATAACTCAAAACGTAATGGGCCGATTTTGATTATTAAATTTGATGAGTACCTTTCTTTTGCAAGTGGCTTGGATAAGTAAGGCTTGGAAATAACAAAATAAGGGCAACCAAATTTGGTACAGGGGCTTATAGGTAAATTACCTACCATAACTTAGCTCTGTAGGTCAAAAGACAAAAAAGTTATGGGCATTTAAAGGAAAATAAATTGGTGTTTTCCTCAAAACGTCAAAGTCGCAATTTAAAACGTCAAAATTGGCAACATTTAGGCAAAGAACTTGAATCTAATACAGGCTATGGAAAGAAAATATCTCAAGAAGAATGTTTTACAAATCCTGAAGTCTTAGTTTCAACCGTCATTGTCCTTCATTTAACAAAAATATTTCCAGAAAATTCATTTCAAATAGACCCTTTCTCTGATGTTCAGCGGTAGTCTTAGCTATAGAGTTTATTTTTGTCGAATTTTCGTGAAAAATCAATAAAGCTCAATATATCCCTTATTATACAAGATATGAAAAAAAATTGTATACATTAATTATAGGGTGTCTTGAGCTACATCTTAAAAAATTATTTCTACAATAACATGGTGGCCCATAAGTCGTTGGTGATACAAATTTTCTTTTTTTTTTTAGTCGAACGCGCGTTATGTTATTGCATTTCGCATTTTCCATCGAAATATAATGCATGTTTGTAAGAAAAGAAATTCTGGATGCAGCAAGTGCGTTATGGTAGCGAATATTGTTTAAATGCTTCATATTTGAAAAGCTCAATTTGCTATTAGTGAATTTTCTTTAAAAAAAATCACTAATGAGAAGATCCCGACTTTTGAATTTTGAAATAATTTCTATAAATGAGCGCTAATGAGGCCCCCTAGAACACATGTCCAGGGTCAGTTTCAATTTTGATATGTTTATATATATATATATATATATATATATATATATATATATATATATATATATATATATATATATATATATATATATATATCACACTGATAACTCAAAAACTAATGGGCCGATTTTGGTTAAATTTATTGAATGTCTTCCTTTTGAAAGTGGCTTGCACAAGTTCGTTATCTAGGAAAATCCGAGGAAGTTTTCCCAGAAAATTTTGTATTTCCTTTCGAAAGAAATTATATCTCCGGAATTAACAAAGTAAGGACAACCAAATTTAGGACGCGCATTTATATTATTATAGGTCAGCTACCTACTAAAATCTAGCTCGGTAGGTTAAACGACAAAAAAGTTACAGGAATTTAAAAAAATGGGGTTTTCCTCAAAACGTCAAAGTCGCGATTTAAAACGTCAAAATTGGTAATATTTAGGCAATTGACCTGTAACTATTATGAGCTATGGAAAGAAAATGTCTCAAGAATAATTTTTACAAAGCCTGGTGTCTTAGTTTCAATCGTCATTGTCCTTCATTTTACTAAAATATTCCGAGAAAATCCATTTCAACTACACCCTTTCTCGGATGCTTTAACAATAGTGTTGGCTAGAGAGTTTGTCGTTTAATTGTATATGATTCTTGTTGAATTTTCGTAAAAAATCATTAAGCCTGAATATATCCGTTATTATGCAAGATATGAAAAAAATTACATACATTAGTTATAGGGTTTCTTGAACTACATCTTAAAAAAATATTTCTACAATTACAGGCTGGCCTATAAGACGTTGGTGATTCAAATTTTCTTTTTTTTAATCGACCACGCCTTATGTTATTGCATTTTTGCATTTTCCATCGAAATATAATACATCTTTGTAAGAAAAGGAATTTGCAACGCAGCAAGTGCGTTATGGTAGCAAACTTTCATTAAATGCTCCAAATTTGAATAGCTACATTTGCTATTAACCTATAAGGTTGACCAAGAAACCAGTTTTTTCGGGAACACTAAGTTTACTTTCGGAATTGTACATTTTCAAACAATAAAATTATTTTGATGAATCATTTCACATTGTTTCTACTATATATGTTATACCGGTAACGAAATTTGATGCCTGCTTTCTTAAAAAAAAACATTTTTAAAAACTTGTTTATGTTAATTTATTTTAAAATTATAATAAATGTTTTAAATGTGTGTGCAGATAACGAATTAATAATAAAGTCTCCAACCAAAGAAAGATTATTTTCCCAGTTCGTGCTACATCCTGTAATATGTAATGTATTATAAAATGCTTCAGGCTATGAACGTTATCAAACATCTGATATAAACTACCTATAAATATAATTTTAGACATTTGAATACCCCTATTATAACAAAAAGTATTTTGTTTGTAAAAATGTTTACACCTAAGCTTTTACTCTGATAATGTAACTTTCAAAAATAATCTTGATATGTTGAAAGACCAGCATACAAGGACCCCTCTGGTTGTAATTTGATATCAACAATAACTAATAAACATCATGAATATCATTGAAAGTTCTATAAAAAAATAGATCATAATTATGCAACAATTAATTTCGTAATTTTTATATCGAGACTCGAATTAAAATAAAAATGACCTCCAGGCAGATAATTCTTGTGGACGCCGCACGACACCCATCACAATCAATTCACGAAAACCCAATAAATCAATGGTACGGCGCTGTTCTAATTTTCATCTGTAATTAATAAAATTTCAGCACGTACAATTAATAAAACGGAAAAAACGAAATGATCCGAGTTCTCAACGTACACACACACAGTTTGACTTTCGTAATCTCATTGCTGGTAGAAATTACACAGCTGAGAATCTCAAATTATTTCCAAATAAGTTGTAATTAACAATGTAATTGTAAGGCTTCTTTATAAAATGCGCTTAGAAGTGTTGCATGTTGTGGTTTTGTGTGATAATCAGGTAATGAAAATGAATTTGAGGACTGGTTTATAGAATAGCAACGCATAAATCTTCTGTTATATCATGGCGGTCTTTTGCAACTATTACTCTTTGTTTACAAGCTGCATTGGGTAATGTGGAGCACAATCGTTATTAATTGTTCCTAGTTCGAGTGGATAATGGAATAATTATATCTTTAAGTACAAAACCAATCAACCTAATTAATATGTAGTGACAGACGTTATTTAACAAAAATCAAGTGCTACTCGGACTAATGAGTATTTTCTGTTAGGGTTTGGGATAAGTAAGATATACAAAAATTATACTTTTGAAAACGGGCAATAAATAAGATAACAAAACCAAGATACATCAGTAGAAAGAGAAAAGAGGTCTGGACGCAGCAAATGCGTTATGGAAGTGATTTTCATAGAAATATGTTTAATAGCAAATATGTCTCTCGAATGCAAGCAAGCATCAATCTGATTACTGGTATAACCTATACAGTACAAACAATGTACCATATTTCATCAAAATAACTTATCGTCTAAAAAAGTACAACAATTTTCCGAAAATAAACTTACAAACTATTGGACAATTGATAGTCCCTTTATTAATCTTATTTTTAAAGGGGTAGACATTGATCCAATCTAATCCATAGCAAGTGGTAGTGGAATTTTCCTTTACGTAATAGTAAAGGATTTTTTCACGCCCGAGGAGGTACCACCCCATACATCAAGGAGCCGGTGAAGTCCCAACGGACGTTTCCGGTTCTGGTGTATGAGTCGGTTTTCCTTATTAACAAAAATGATGATGGCTCCTCCTTGTACAAAGTATTCCGGAGGCAAAATACCCATCCATTCGGATCTCCGGGAGAGGGGTGTACAGGGGGCGCCAACATCAAGATTTATGTCCTTTTCGAATATATGTAGCCTAAATTCTAACCTGAACTCCGTCCACCATTTCCTCCAGGCTAACAGGCCCCAACTCCACGTCCTCACCGAAACCCAAATCAGTGACAAAACAACCACTAATCACCCTAATTTCCCGGGGTATGAGCTCCTTACTTCCTTTAGATTGCATGGAGGCGTGTGCGCATACGTCCGTAGCAATCTACCCTGCACCAGACTCCCCAATTTAGAAGCTGGAAGAAAAGACATACTATGGATAAAACTCTCTCTCAGGGCTGCAACTAAATTCATCTGTTGCATTTACCGGTCACCTTCTGAAAACAACTTTGTCCAGCTCTTTGACTACCTTTCTGAAAAAACCGACTATCTGATTTCTGAATATCCTTCCTCCGAGGTCACTATTCTTGGTGACTTCAATGTCCGTTATAAGGAATGGCTAGGATCTTCAAAAACCTATCCACAAGGGAGGGCAGCGGAGGCCTTTGCAGTCAGCAATTCTTTAGCCAATATGGTTCAGCAACCTACTAACTTTCCTCGTATCCCAACACACAGCTCAAATCCCTTGGATCTCCTTCTTACTACACAACCTGAATGCTATAAGATATCAGTCACCGCCCCCCTTGAGCGCTCAGACCACGGCATGGTCACTGCTTCCTGCGCAATGCAACCCGAGGTCACACAGTCATCACACCCACGTATCGTTTGGCACTACAACTCCGCAAACTGGGACGAAATGCGGGATGACTTTTCCTCATTTCCATGGGCCTCTGTCTGCTTCTCTCATCCTGACCCCTCTGATATCTCACAAAACATCACCGAAATTATCCAAGCTGGCATGGAATTATTTATCCCACGTACACAGAAAACCTCTTCAGCCACTCAAAAGCCCTGGGTCTCTAAATCCTGTGACAAGGCCAGACTTGAAAAGGTCAAAGCTCACAAAACGCTTCTACACAATCCCAGTCAAGAAAATCGTCAAGCATTTAACGACGCAAGAAACCGCTATGTCCACATTCTTTCTGAGGCAAAAAACTCGTTTAATAACCACATCAAAAACAATGTCCTCCTAAGCTCCAACGACGGCAAACCCTTCTGGACTCTTGCTAAATCTATTGGGAATAATTTCTGCAAAAGCACGTTCCCACCTCTTGTCTCAGGGGATGAAATTGTTTTTACCGCCCTGGGAAAGGCTGAATTTTTTCTTCGTTGTTCGCCGGCAATTCTACTCTCAACCCACCTCCAAATGTTCAACCACCAACAGTCCCCAATGTCGCGCATAAAATGACGGATACCATTTTCAAAACTAAAAAGGTACGAAAAATGCTCTCTTCTCTTAATACCAGGAAAGCCTCTGACCTTGACCAGATCCCAGCAATTGTTCTCAAAAAATGCGCACCAGAACTTCCTCCTGTCCTGACTCGTCTGTTTCAGATATCTTATAATAAAGGCATATTTCCTAGTAACTGGAAAACTGCTCGAGTACAACCCAAACCCAAGAAAGGATCCAAAGCGCTTCCCAGCAACTACAGGCCAATTTCTCTCCTTTCAGTCGTCTCTAAAGTGATGGAAAAGTATATAAACACCGAATTACTAAAATTTCTTGAAAAACACAGTCTAATCCACGACAGGCAGTATGGATTCCGTCAGTTCAGATCGACTGCCGACCTCCTTTCCTTTGTCACCCATTCTTGGAACAAGTCTATGGAACAACACGGTGAATCCCAGATTGTTGCTCTAGACATATCCAAAGCATTCGACCAAGTCTGGCACGCAGCGCTGCTTAATAAACTTCCGGCCTATGGCCTACCACCAAAACTCTGTATGTGGACAGCAAATTTCCTCTCCAACAGGAGCATATCTGTTGTTGTGGATGGCCATTCCTCTAAACTGTATCCAATTAATGCAGGAGTTCCTCAAGGTTCAGCTTTAGCCCCTACTTTGTTTCTTCTCCACATCAATGACCTCCTCTCGAGCACATCCAGCCTAGTTCACAGCTACGCGGACGACAGCACCCTCCATTCAAATATACAATATTCTAAGCCTGTCTCTTTAGCTTAATTAGATGAGGATCGCAGACTCATGGAGGGTTCTGTCTCCGTGGATCTTCAAAAAATATTAGACTGGGGAAGTAGAAATCTTGTACAATTCAACCCCACCAAAACTAAGTCTTGCTTTCTTTCTCACAAGAGATACACCAGCACTAGACCCATCACAATGAACAACCAAGTTATTCAAAGTAATGAGTCCTTTTCTCTTGTTGGCATTTCTGTGGATCGAAATCTTAATTGGCACCAACATGTCACATCAATTGCAGAAGCGGCTGCTAAGAAATTAGGTTTCCTCTTCCGGGCTCGCAAATACTTTTCACCAGTTAATCTCTATATCTTATATACTTCAAAAATAAGGCCAAACCTCGAATACTGCTCCCACATCTGGGGTGCCGCTGCCGCTTCTACACTCGCTATCCTGGACTCCATTCAAAAGAGAGCTATACGTCTCATCGGTGACCCTACCTTCACCCAAAGGCTGCCATCCCTTGCCCACCGACGTGCCGTTGGTGACCTCTCTCTCTTTTATAGATATCTGCACGGGCACTGCTCAGAGGAGCTTTCCTCCATAGTTCCCCCACCTGCTGCCCCCAACAGATCCACCAGGGGAACAGAGCGAATGCACCCTTTTACTGTCCAGGTCACCAGACATAGAACATCTTGTTATGCCCGCTCTTTTGTCCCGAGGACTTCCAAGTTGTGGAATTCCTTGCCGGCACATGTTTTTCCTTCTCCTCCGAATCTCCAAACCTTCAAGTCCAGAATTAACAAGCCGCCTCTTTCTTCCTTGTCAACACCCACGGTACGATAGTATTTAGGCTGTACCCCTCGTCGTTTGTTGTTAAAATTAAAAAAAATCACCATGTGAAAACTGGAACCTGTGATGACCACTAATAAGTACACTTTGAGAAAACCCAAATCACCACAACACTTATTTCAGAGACCTTACGATCGTTTCGTTGACAAAAGAATTTATCTTCCTCTAAAAATGCTGACTTTGTCAACGAAACGATCGCAAGGTCTCTGAAATAAGTGTTGTGGTGATTTGGGTTTTCTCAAAGTGTACTTATCATTATATCATGTATTTTCGCTGCAATTAGTATGCCGTACTGAAGAGCTCTAGTGAGAGAGAAACTGGTCTACGGTTCTAATTGTTGCGAGAATGCATCTAGCCTTAGAATTTCAGTGATGTTCGGAAAAAAAATTGTAGGTATCACCAACGACTTAGACCACTCTAATTTTATAAGATGCAGCTCAAGACACCCTATAATTAACGTATACAATTTTTGAGGTTTTAGCCATATAATGAAAATTCGCTACCAAAACGCATTTACTGCGTCTAGGTTTTTTTCTTACGACCATCATATTTTGATAAAAAATGCAAAAATGCAATAATATAACGGTGTTAGAAAAAAATTGTAGTTATCACCAACGACATATGGACCATTCTGCGGTTGTCAAAAGAATAGAAATATGTAGCTCAAGACACCCTATAATTAACGTATACAACTTTTTCTCGTGTCTTGTATAATAAGAATTATATTGAGCTTTAACGTAGAAATGCGTCACCCTGTATATATGTATACAGATAAAAACTGAAACTAAACCCGGATATGTATTCTAGGGAGCCTAGTTTGCGTTGATTTGAAGAAATCTTTTTAAAAGTCAAAAGTCGCGGTCTCCTCATTAACGCAATTTTTCTACGAAAATTAGCTAAAAAGTATAGAGCGTTAAACCATAAACTTAACTAATACTACCGCCAAAGTCTATTTGGAAAGACATTTCTGGAAATATTTCAGTAAAATGAAGGACAATGGCGGTTGAAGCTGAAACTTAAGGGTTTGCAGAACACTTTTCTTGTGACATTTTCTTTACATAATCCATATTTGTGTCAGGTTCTTTGGTTAAACTCCAACTTTGACTATATATGAAGCAGCATCTGTAGGCAGTTATAAAACTTTATCAACTGGTATAGCATTTGGTAAAAGCACGTTTGACAGACCCTCTTGAACAAATATTATTTGTTTTTTCTAATTCTTTGACTGCAATAAGGTCTAGATGAAGAAATTTCAGTTGAGGTGCATATCATTAAATTAGCAATATATCTATTACAAACATCTTGAGTTTCATCTATTACAACGTAACAAAAATTATTTGTATAAGAGTTTTTACTTCTGAAAAAGTTGGCATTTTTCAACCATATTTTTTCTCAGAATACTTTCATCTGGTATAGACTGTTTACAATATTTTTCCAAAAATGACTTGAAGACAGTGTTATTTAATTTATTCAGTGGAATGTTAGAAGCAACCATTGCCTTGCATAAGTCAAATTTAAAGGTATCATCTTCTGCTTTCTTTGTTTGGTTTCCCAAACATTCGCATGCTTGGGATGTAGTATTTGAGTTTCGTTTTTCACAATTTCTTTTGTGCAGAGGTCTTACAGTGTTAGTCTATGAGATATTTCTTTGCTCTTGAAATCTGTTTGAAAAAAAATTCAATATTACTACTACAGGCATCTAAATTATTTTCGAATAAATAGAAAAATTTAATATTGTTTTATACAATATCCGTGAATTAAGTAATAAAAATAGAAAAGTATATTTTTAATTTGTGTTTCAGTATTTTTTTTGAGAACTGCAAGGTATTTTTTAATACTTTATTTAATTTTTTATTTCGATTGAATTTTACAATTTTCGATTATAAAAATCATGTGTCGGAAAATTTAGCAAATAGATACTGGGCTGATTATAGAAAGTAACTTACAACTTTCCTGCATGGTTTACAAAAAAACGTTGTCACCATCTGCTGAAACTCCTGAGTGTGGCCATATCCAGCTTGGCAATTTGGAGCACATTTTTTCCAGTATAAAATAATAAAAACCACCCTACACTAACACTGTCTAAAGATGAAGTAAATTCACTGTGCGTGCAACTAAGCACAAGCAGCACAAGCAAACTTAATAAGAGAAACAAATTATCTCAATTCTAGACACTACTGGCGTGTAAATAAATCAACCCTAATCCCCTTTAATGTCTTGTTACGAGACTTAAGATACGAATAAAATTACCTGGCGATCAGTCCTTTCAATACATCCTGCAGTTATTATTGGGAATTCCAGATACATTTTTTATGATAGGCGAGCGTAAAACCCTAGTTCTTACGAATTTTCGATTTATACAATACCTACAAATTGCATTTTGCTATTTATTTCACGTTTATGTAAAGTACAAAGAAAAGAAAGCCATTACCGACAATCCTTCCAAGAATTTGTTTTTATACTCTCACCTACTAGCTACTAGTTTTATTTAGATATAGCACGTACAAAGCTAGGAGGCGGTAGATTCTAAGAACCCAGAGGTAGATTTCCTTGTCCTGCGCAGTGTCTTATTTCCGAGTGAGCGCTCGGACTATACAATACCAGGAATTTGGAATCTCCTTTCCGCCAACTAAATTTGAACGGCCTATAAATTTACCTTGTCAGTTGTTTACATTGAAACAAGTAAGTAGGTAATGCCACGATTGAGACCCAGACCGGAAGTGCAATCCGGCTCTCTGATTGGTCCACGTGACCCACCACCCAGAATCCCTGCTCTCTGATTGGTCGAAACCCGACCACGTGACCCATTTTAGGGAGAATCCCCCAAATTTTTGTGCTCACGGCCGTCACACAGCCTGAGATGTGAATTTCACAATAATATATGCGCTCGGCGCGAACGTCTGTGAGGTCTACATCCTCAGTGGATTTATCATTATTTTTGTCGTCTCCACAAGTAGCGAACTAACCTGAGATGACGTAATCAAAAGCCAACTAACCTGTATTATGCAAACGAGGAACCACCATTTAAAATAACATGCGTAATAAGAAGGTAATTATTAGTAATTAGTAATAAACCACATGCCAAAGACTAACCTGGTTATTAAAATCAAATCAATTTAAAATTATCTCATTAGAATTAATATAAATAACGTCGTTTTATTTAAATGTAAGCAAACAGTAATACACTTAAACATCTGATGCATTTTAGGTAAGATTCCAAAAATTATTAAACACATAATTGTCATGATCGCGCCTGACTGACGATTTAAACTGTTACTAGCAGGCTATTAACCTAAAGCGGAAACACTTGTGATAACGGCTAATCAGCTGATGTACAAATGCGTTTGCACTAAAATCATAACGTTTTATTTCGCTTCCCAGATCATATGACGGCTTTAGTTTAAATAGAGAATCGGTAGCGAATTTTTATATAAGTTATTTGGTGTAAATTATTTTATTATAAAATTGAAATATATGTTTTTTATATCGTAAACCCACCAAATTTGTTTCTTAGACAACGGTTTAAGGTTAGAAATAAAACACTCGATTGTAATACAAGTAATTTATTAGGAGTAATAATATTTACATACAAAATATTACATAATGGCTCTTACAATACCAGTTAGAGGTTTATATTCAAATACACAATCATGAATAATTAAACAGTAGGCCCTAGTTCTCGGAGCAAAATTGTCTTTACTCATAAATTCCACTTTGATGTCGACTGTTGAAGACTTGATTGATTGATTCATTCTGGTGTTGGCAATCGATTACAAATAGAGCTCGATCTTTAAACTCATCATAATTTAAAAGAGGCTCCGACATGTTTTTATAGTAAAAACTTTTTTTGAAAATCTGTATACATCTGGTAGGCTTCAACGTATTTTGATTTTTCGAAATCCATATTCATGATGTACGAGAGAACCAACACATGCACGGTGTTAAGGAGGTCAAATCAAAGTGGAATATACAATAAAATGGCCACTTCCGGTCTAAACTTTAAATCCTTATATCTTTTCAATGGAAAGTGATAGAAATGAACTGACTTTAAAAATATATCGTTTCATAACAAGCTCTACAAGAAAATGAGATAAAAAACTTTAAACCCTTATCGCGGAAGATCCGTGAGATGTACGAGAGAACCAATACATGCACGGTGTTAAGGAGGCCAAATCAAATTGGAATATACAATAAAATGGCCACTTCCGGTCTAAACTTTAAATCCTTATATCTTTTCAACGGAAAGTGATAGAAAGGAACCGACTTCAAAAATATATCGTTTCATAACAAGCTCTACAAGAAAATGAGATAAAAAACTTTATATCCTTATCGCGGAAGATCCGTGAGATGTACGATAGAACCAATACATGCACGGTGTTAAGGAGGCCAAATCAAATTGGAATATACAATAAAATGACCACTTCCGGTCTAAACTTTAAATCCTTATATCTTTTCAACGGAAAGTGATAGAAATGAACTGACTTTAAAAATATATCGTTTCATAACAAGGTCTACAAGAAACTGAGCTAAAAAACTTTAAACCCTTATCGCGGAAGATCCGTGAGATGTACTATAGAACCAACACATGCACGGTGTTAAGGAGGTCAAATCAAAGTGGAATATACAATAAAATGACCACTTCCGGTCTAAACTTTAAATCCTTATATCTTTTCAACGGAAAGTGATAGAAATGAACTGACTTCAAAAATATATCGTTTCATAACAAGCTCTACAAGAAACTGAGATAAAAAACTTCAAATCCTTATCGCGGAAGATCGGTGAGATGTACGATAGAACCAATACATGCACGGTGTTAAGGAGGCCAAATCAAATTGGAATATACAATAAAATGGCCACTTCCGGTCTAAACTTTAAATCGTTATATCTTTTCAACGGAAAGCGATAGAAAGGAACCGACTTCAAAAATGTATGTTTCGTAACAAGGTCTACAAGAAACTGAGATAAAAAACTTCAAACCCTTATCTCGGAAGATCGGCGAGATGTACGATAGAACCAATACATACACGCTGTTCAGCAAAGCAAACTCTAATAGCATATTCAATAAAAATGTTACTTCCGGTAGACACTTCCGGTATAGCTATTCTTAGAGCTACATACATGTGTGACACATCAAAATAATCGTCTTGTTAAACAGAAGAAATATAATATTTAAGTAAGTCAGAACAAGCTGTGTTAACACCTAAAAAACAACACACTCTCTCTTAGACTTAATGAAGTTACTTTCAGAGAAAATTTCAACCATACCAGAAAGAACAGTAATCAATAGCGTATTTAAATGTTGACTACATCAAGTGATGCGTGCTACAGACAAATTTTAGTACACCCTCTTAGACTTATTGAAGTTGACGGCACAGGCAGCTGTCAAGCGTACCTAACAAACCAAAGTAAATATGTCTTGAAGAACAGTCTTCAATTGCCCTAAACCAACACATCTCTATCATTTCAGAGTAATCTTAGCCATGTGACCAGTTAAACTAAGTATCTTGAAGTGTAGCTTTTATGTTTATGAGATATAAAATAAGAAAACCAAAGAGTTAATTGTCTATTACAACAACAAGCAGAAGGGGTTGACTTGGTACCTACAGCTGCTACATACTTGGTAAAAATGGGGTGCCACTAGCATTTCAGAGTAATTTTAACCACACAACACTCTAACTAACTGTCTTGAGATGTGGCTTTATGTGTTAATGGGTGGAAATAACAAAACTAAAGAGTTGATTGTCTATTACAACTGTCAGCTAAAGAAGCATTTAGGTAGCCGGAATACCGATATCCTAAATATTTCAAGAGTAATCTTAGTCATACAACACTCTTAACTAACTGTCTTGAGATGTGGCTTTATGTGTCATTGGTTGGAAAATAAGAAAACTAAAGAGTTGATTGCCTATTACAACAGTCAGCTGAAGGAACATTTGGGTTATCGGAATACCGATATGCCAAATGTTCCAACCGAAGGAGCCCACTTAGAGTCATCTCCAGGGGCTCGGAATACCGATGCCCTTCAGCTGAAGAAACAATTAGGTAGCCAGAATACCGATACCCTAAATATTTCAACCGAAGGAGTTCACTTAGAGTCACATCTAGGGGGCCGGAATACCGGCCCCCTAGATGTGCCGGAAGCAACATCTCAAGTAACACCTAGAACTGCAACATACTTGGTAAAAATGGGTGGAGCTCAGATTGTAAACGACTTGATAGGTGGTACATATGTTTGCAAAGATTTCATTCTAAATTTAACCTGTTGGATATCCAATCATTTCTATGAAAAGTGCAACCAACCAACTAACCAACCACCCAACCAACCAACCAACGTTGAGGGGCGTAGAGATAGCAAGCTATCTACAAGTGGACCCCTCTGAACCTATGATGTTAATAATGGATTAAGAGATTGAATTGGTACGTGTTTATATTGAAGGCTTGCAAGCTACGTACAAGTGTCTGAATATATGATGGTAATGATGGGTTAAGATATTTAATTGACATGTATTAAAGGCTTATCGGTTTTTCACCTGAGTCATTGTCATTCTAAATGTATCAGAACGAAAACCGGATCCTTTGCTCTGGTATATCTTGCTCAGTAGGTGCCAGACGTCTTCGAAAACAACATTCTTTGCTTTACGAAATGGGAGATGGGCAGCCCCCTTGTCGAAACCTTCCGAGTTAAAGGTAAAACCTACCTTGTCTTCGGGATCGACATCATGGACTATATGACTCACAATATCTTTAATACGATCTTTGACCCACTTCTCTGGATCGTTGATATCGTCAGGTATATCTTGTAGTCTAAAGCATACGCTTCGTCTATCAAGTTTAAATTTCTTATTGGAGGTCACTGTATCTTCAAGTATTTGGAATGCCATTGTTTCATGCTACACAACTGACTGTGTTGGTTAAAGGACCGAAGTTTAGCCTCGTGTTTATTAAAGACTAAAGTTTAGCAAGTACTATTTGTTTTTCACCTTCACTGCTGGCTACCGACTGAACCTTAGCTCCTCGTCTTAATATTCGACAAACAACACAGACAACACAACTTATTGTTTTCACCTTCACTGTTGGTTAACGACTGAACCTTAGTGGACGCTTCACGTCTTAATATTCAACAGACAACAACGACAGCTGTCATACAGCTGTCTGACATGACAGACAGCTGTCATACAGCTGTCATAGAGCTGTCTAACACAGCTGTCTAACACAGCTGTCATACAGCTGTCATACAGCTGTCTAACACAGCTGTCTAACACAGCTGTTTAACACAGCTGTCTAACACAGCTGTCTAATAGGGCAGACATATGTCTAACACATGTCTAGCAAATGTGTAACAGTCACTCTTTTGCGGAACACAAGCTGAATGTTTTTAAGTCAAACAAGAAGAAAACAATTTAAAACACATCTACGATGACCATGAGGCAGCCTACATGGACTTTGAACAATTTTTAAAAATAGATGCGGCCAGGTTAGTTGATTAACCATCCAGGTCAGTTACAGCTGACGCTATAAATAAAAACGATGCTGGAAGCGAGTGACGTCACAAGAAACGGTGGTGCATGTGCCCAGGTTATACCGGGTTAGCTCCATGACAAGGTGGTGGACCAGTCGGGTCAGCTAAGAGTCGGGGTGGTGGAATGGTCGGGTCAGCTAGGCGACCTTGTCATGGAGCTAACCCGGTATAACCTGGGCACATGCACCACCGTTTCTTGTGACGTCACTCGCTTCCAGCATCGTTTTTATTTATAGCGTCAGCTGTAACTGACCTGGATGGTTAATCAACTAACCTGGCCGCATCTATTTTTAAAAATTGTTCAAAGTCCATGTAGGCTGCCTCATGGTCATCGTAGATGTGTTTTAAATTGTTTTCTTCTTGTTTGACTTAAAAACATTCAGCTTGTGTTCCGCAAAAGAGTGACTGTTACACATTTGCTAGACATGTGTTAGACATATGTCTGCCCTATTAGACAGCTGTGTTAGACAGCTGTGTTAAACAGCTGTGTTAGACAGCTGTGTTAGACAGCTGTATGACAGCTGTATGACAGCTGTGTTAGACAGCTGTGTTAGACAGCTGTATGACAGCTGTCGTTGTTGTCTGTTGAATATTAAGACGTGAAGCGTCCACTAAGGTTCAGTCGTTAACCAACAGTGAAGGTGAAAACAATAAGTTGTGTTGTCTGTGTTGTTTGTCGAATATTAAGACGAGGAGCTAAGGTTCAGTCGGTAGCCAGCAGTGAAGGTGAAAAACAAATAGTACTTGCTAAACTTTAGTCTTTAATAAACACGAGGCTAAACTTCGGTCCTTTAACCAACACAGTCAGTTGTGTAGCATGAAACAATGGCATTCCAAATACTTGAAGATACAGTGACCTCCAATAAGAAATTTAAACTTGATAGACGAAGCGTATGCTTTAGACTACAAGATATACCTGACGATATCAACGATCCAGAGAAGTGGGTCAAAGATCGTATTAAAGATATTGTGAGTCATATAGTCCATGATGTCGATCCCGAAGACAAGGTAGGTTTTACCTTTAACTCGGAAGGTTTCGACAAGGGGGCTGCCCATCTCCCATTTCGTAAAGCAAAGAATGTTGTTTTCGAAGACGTCTGGCACCTACTGAGCAAGATATACCAGAGCAAAGGATCCGGTTTTCGTTCTGATATATTTAGAATGACAATGACTCAGGTGAAAAACCGATAAGCCTTTAATACATGTCAATTAAATATCTTAACCCATCATTACCATCATATATTCAGACACTTGTACGTAGCTTGCAAGCCTTCAATATAAACACGTACCAATTCAATCTCTTAATCCATTATTAACATCATAGGTTCAGAGGGGTCCACTTGTAGATAGCTTGCTATCTCTACGCCCCTCAACGTTGGTTGGTTGGTTGGGTGGTTGGTTAGTTGGTTGGTTGCACTTTTCATAGAAATGATTGGATATCCAACAGGTTAAATTTAGAATGAAATCTTTGCAAACATATGTACCACCTATCAAGTCGTTTACAATCTGAGCTCCACCCATTTTTACCAAGTATGTTGCAGTTCTAGGTGTTACTTGAGATGTTGCTTCCGGCACATCTAGGGGGCCGGTATTCCGGCCCCCTAGATGTGACTCTAAGTGAACTCCTTCGGTTGAAATATTTAGGGTATCGGTATTCTGGCTACCTAATTGTTTCTTCAGCTGAAGGGCATCGGTATTCCGAGCCCCTGGAGATGACTCTAAGTGGGCTCCTTCGGTTGGAACATTTGGCATATCGGTATTCCGATAACCCAAATGTTCCTTCAGCTGACTGTTGTAATAGGCAATCAACTCTTTAGTTTTCTTATTTTCCAACCAATGACACATAAAGCCACATCTCAAGACAGTTAGTTAAGAGTGTTGTATGACTAAGATTACTCTTGAAATATTTAGGATATCGGTATTCCGGCTACCTAAATGCTTCTTTAGCTGACAGTTGTAATAGACAATCAACTCTTTAGTTTTGTTATTTCCACCCATTAACACATAAAGCCACATCTCAAGACAGTTAGTTAGAGTGTTGTGTGGTTAAAATTACTCTGAAATGCTAGTGGCACCCCATTTTTACCAAGTATGTAGCAGCTGTAGGTACCAAGTCAACCCCTTCTGCTTGTTGTTGTAATAGACAATTAACTCTTTGGTTTTCTTATTTTATATCTCATAAACATAAAAGCTACACTTCAAGATACTTAGTTTAACTGGTCACATGGCTAAGATTACTCTGAAATGATAGAGATGTGTTGGTTTAGGGCAATTGAAGACTGTTCTTCAAGACATATTTACTTTGGTTTGTTAGGTACGCTTGACAGCTGCCTGTGCCGTCAACTTCAATAAGTCTAAGAGGGTGTACTAAAATTTGTCTGTAGCACGCATCACTTGATGTAGTCAACATTTAAATACGCTATTGATTACTGTTCTTTCTGGTATGGTTGAAATTTTCTCTGAAAGTAACTTCATTAAGTCTAAGAGAGAGTGTGTTGTTTTTTAGGTGTTAACACAGCTTGTTCTGACTTACTTAAATATTATATTTCTTCTGTTCAACAAGACGATTATTTTGATGTGTCACACATGTATGTAGCTCTAAGAATAGCTATACCGGAAGTGTCTACCGGAAGTAACATTTTTATTGAATATGCTATTAGAGTTTGCTTTGCTGAACAGCGTGTATGTATTGGTTCTATCGTACATCTCGCCGATCTTCCGAGATAAGGGTTTGAAGTTTTTTATCTCAGTTTCTTGTAGACCTTGTTACGAAACATACATTTTTGAAGTCGGTTCCTTTCTATCGCTTTCCGTTGAAAAGATATAACGATTTAAAGTTTAGACCGGAAGTGGCCATTTTATTGTATATTCCAATTTGATTTGGCCTCCTTAACACCGTGCATGTATTGGTTCTATCGTACATCTCACCGATCTTCCGCGATAAGGATTTGAAGTTTTTTATCTCAGTTTCTTGTAGAGCTTGTTATGAAACGATATATTTTTGAAGTCAGTTCATTTCTATCACTTTCCGTTGAAAAGATATAAGGATTTAAAGTTTAGACCGGAAGTGGTCATTTTATTGTATATTCCACTTTGATTTGACCTCCTTAACACCGTGCATGTGTTGGTTCTATAGTACATCTCACGGATCTTCCGCGATAAGGGTTTAAAGTTTTTTAGCTCAGTTTCTTGTAGACCTTGTTATGAAACGATATATTTTTAAAGTCAGTTCATTTCTATCACTTTCCGTTGAAAAGATATAAGGATTTAAAGTTTAGACCGGAAGTGGTCATTTTATTGTATATTCCAATTTGATTTGGCCTCCTTAACACCGTGCATGTATTGGTTCTATCGTACATCTCACGGATCTTCCGCGATAAGGATATAAAGTTTTTTATCTCATTTTCTTGTAGAGCTTGTTATGAAACGATATATTTTTGAAGTCGGTTCCTTTCTATCACTTTCCGTTGAAAAGATATAAGGATTTAAAGTTTAGACCGGAAGTGGCCATTTTATTGTATATTCCAATTTGATTTGGCCTCCTTAACACCGTGCATGTATTGGTTCTCTCGTACATCTCACGGATCTTCCGCGATAAGGGTTTAAAGTTTTTTATCTCATTTTCTTGTAGAGCTTGTTATGAAACGATATATTTTTAAAGTCAGTTCATTTCTATCACTTTCCATTGAAAAGATATAAGGATTTAAAGTTTAGACCGGAAGTGGCCATTTTATTGTATATTCCACTTTGATTTGACCTCCTTAACACCGTGCATGTGTTGGTTCTCTCGTACATCATGAATATGGATTTCGAAAAATCAAAATACGTTGAAGCCTACCAGATGTATACAGATTTTCAAAAAAAGTTTTTACTATAAAAACATGTCGGAGCCTCTTTTAAATTATGATGAGTTTAAAGATCGAGCTCTATTTGTAATCGATTGCCAACACCAGAATGAATCAATCAATCAAGTCTTCAACAGTCGACATCAAAGTGGAATTTATGAGTAAAGACAATTTTGCTCCGAGAACTAGGGCCTACTGTTTAATTATTCATGATTGTGTATTTGAATATAAACCTCTAACTGGTATTGTAAGAGCCATTATGTAATATTTTGTATGTAAATATTATTACTCCTAATAAATTACTTGTATTACAATCGAGTGTTTTATTTCTAACCTTAAACCGTTGTCTAAGAAACAAATTTGGTGGGTTTACGATATAAAAAACATATATTTCAATTTTATAATAAAATAATTTACACCAAATAACTTATATAAAAATTCGCTACCGATTCTCTATTTAAACTAAAGCCGTCATATGATCTGGGAAGCGAAATAAAACGTTATGATTTTAGTGCAAACGCATTTGTACATCAGCTGATTAGCCGTTATCACAAGTGTTTCCGCTTTAGGTTAATAGCCTGCTAGTAACAGTTTAAATCGTCAGTCAGGCGCGATCATGACAATTATGTGTTTAATAATTTTTGGAATCTTACCTAAAATGCATCAGATGTTTAAGTGTATTACTGTTTGCTTACATTTAAATAAAACGACGTTATTTATATTAATTCTAATGAGATAATTTTAAATTGATTTGATTTTAATAACCAGGTTAGTCTTTGGCATGTGGTTTATTACTAATTACTAATAATTACCTTCTTATTACGCATGTTATTTTAAATGGTGGTTCCTCGTTTGCATAATACAGGTTAGTTGGCTTTTGATTACGTCATCTCAGGTTAGTTCGCTACTTGTGGAGACGACAAAAATAATGATAAATCCACTGAGGATGTAGACCTCACAGACGTTCGCGCCGAGCGCATATATTATTGTGAAATTCACATCTCAGGCTGTGTGACGGCCGTGAGCACAAAAATTTGGGGGATTCTCCCTAAAATGGGTCACGTGGTCGGGTTTCGACCAATCAGAGAGCAGGGATTCTGGGTGGTGGGTCACGTGGACCAATCAGAGAGCCGGATTGCACTTCCGGTCTGGGTCTCAATCGTGGCATTACCTACTATGGGTTTTGTTATATACTGAAACTCCTAAAAATTGTAAAATATGCAAATAATGCAAAATATATGGAAATATGCAATTTTGGCAAAATACACTAAAATATGCAACTTATGCAAAAAATATGCGAATTGCAGATAATCCGAGCTCTGGTTATAAGAGTTTGTGATTTAATAGCCTAATATACTTTTATTTTAGAAAATAAATTTGCGAAAGTTCCTCTCTTCAGACAGTGAATCGATAAACGGAAAAAACATATATCCAGTAGTAAGAGTTTGAACGTCGCAACCGCTATTTCAAACTTTTTACTAACTTTCTATTAAATTGTTATTAAAAATAGTTAAGTTAAAAATGTAGCACAGAAGTGACTTATTTGGAGAATATAGCACTCTCCAAATTTGAAGTTGATTTCTATATGGAAAAACGAATTTCCAACACTTAAACAGAAGGCTATGGGATTTCATCTTTATCGCTTAAATTAGACTACAATTTCCCACGCCCGTGGTGGTGCCTCTAGTTAAAGCTGGACTCTCATTCTCAAGGTTGTTGGTAAAACTAAATTTCAAACTGATATAATCCTTTCTTATTTCTGGCAGCTTATGACAGGAAAATGTGAGTATTTTACCGCAAGTTTTTCTCTTTACTTCCACGGGTTCAAATTTAGGTACGTAACAAGTTAATTAACAACTTTTTATATTTTAATTTGTTTGCCAATTTTATATATCTAATTTTAATTTTGCTATTTATCAGGAAATTTTTGTGCAACAAATATTTTGTTAGTTTTCATAGTTTTTCTACTAATTTCGTAGAAAAAAAAATTTGTCATTTTTTTTATGTTAGCGGTTACAAAATCATGTTAATGAGTTGTTGTCAACAAATGTTTGTTAATTCACGTGAAAAAATGTTTTCGAATGTTGTAACGGTTGTTTTATTCATTACCGTAACTCTCTTGCTGTCAGAGCGAGAACCTCAAAGGAAGCTTTTATAAGAAAAGGTGACTACATTATTGAACAAGAATTCAAGTTTTGTTTAGAGAAGGTTTGTTGAAAATTTGCTAATGAAAATTACCATCCTAGCCCTCTTACTGCCTTCTCTTTATTTGCATCGAGTGTAAAGTATACTAACAGATGTAATATTTGCCTTAGGAAAAGGCTCGTTATTTATTACAGTTTTCTGGTGAAACATACAGCCTGTTAAGGAACGAGAACAACTAAAAATATCGATTGACATATTTAAAACGTATTTCTCTGTGGTAAGGGCACAAATTGGGCATGTAAATTTCTAGAAGGTCTTAAGGGGAAATGTTGTCTTGTTGACCAGACCTGCGCCGGCCTCCCCACCATCACACGTGGCTGTAGCCGTTGGAACTTCCAAACAACGGAGATTAGACTGGTCCGCGCACGATTCTGAAGCGTCACTGGTTCAATAAAACTGAAACGCGAAGATGCAAACGAGGAGAGTCACTTAGACAGGCGAGTGAAACTCAACGTCTTCGTGCCATGTATATTTGGTGTAAATAATGTGCAAGTGCTTCAAATAGTTTGAGTTAGTTCCTTGATTGCAACAACCCGTTTAAAAAAGGATAAACGGTAAGTCTTTAATAGATCTTTTAATCCAGCGGCAGCTGGCTAACGGAATTTTTCGTTGTAATTGCATGGTTTCGGTTTCGGATTCAAGGTTACCTGTATGTCCGGGTTCTCCGTATACCGTTACTGTTTAAGTACACCTTTGCTGTCCAAGTTTACCGTTCAAATACACTTCTGATGTTCAGATTTAGATTAACCTTTAGGTCTACCTTCAGTTATTTTCACATTCAAGTTCCACCCATTTGTCTACCTCACCTCTTGAGTATACTTTCTTGTCGCTACCTCCACAAGCTTCTCTGACAACTACTGGCTCCCCTCTTGGGGCAAATTAAGTGCTTATAGTAAGCGCTAAATGCTGATGCTACCCTGGCAGCTCTTAGATTTTCGTCTGCATGCAATCAACACCTGTGGGACTTCAGGCTAAGGCCTGACATCAGCCTGTGAACCGCTGGAAGTGCCACTGCACTATATGTGAGTCATGTGCAAGTTTTTAAAGTGATTTTTTAAGACTTTAACTTTTCTATGTCCACTAAATTTCTCATTAAATTGCAACATATATTTTAAGTCAGTTAAGATTAAAATCTTAGTCAGTGAGATAGATCGTTATATATATATATATATATATATATATATATATATATATATATATATATATATATATATATATATACATATATATATATATATATATATATATATATATATATATATATATATATATATATATATATATATATATATATTGTATTTTCCTTTGTATGTTGTCAAATACATAAATCAGGAATACCAGTATGATAATTAATTGATTAACATTTTGCTCACGAATCTTTCAAACGTTCAAATTTGTTTTAGAGAATAAAAAAATAGCTTATAACCTTTTATTTAAATTATGGTTCACCATTACTTAATTTTACAATATCTGAGCTTCTCTCACAAACTTTGAGAAAACAAAACAGAACAGTTAACTAGAAACCAACTAATGAATTAAAATATAGGGCATGGGTAGATTTAATTGAAAAACCTTTAACTTTGCACGCAATATTTATTTTGCCTCTTTGTAAGGTACAACTTATATTTGATTTACCAGCAGTCTTGATTTAAATAACTCCAACATTATTAACTGATATCAATAAATTTAAATATCTGTTTTGATTGAATACATAAGTCCTCATTTAACCTTTCTCAATTCTGGTACTGCTGTAACTGGAAATTCTTTATATTTACTGTCTAGATCTCTTCAAACTAGGTAACGTAGTGCCGGTGTTTTGACTCAAAGATCTCAAAAATCTAGGACTTTGGGCAGAACAAGACTAAAGCTGAGTATTTGATTATCTTTTCATCTTCAAACCAAACAGTGTGTTCTTTATCTTACAAAAAATAATAAATCTGAGAGATAAGTGCAAGTACGTGATGGTTTGGGACGTGATTATGGCCTCACTATCGACCGGATTTAGTTTTAATCGAAATCTGTGACAAGATATCAACCGCGCGAAAATATCAAATAAACACACTCGGGTTTTTAGGCTTACATTTGCACAATGTTCGTGAAAAACAATTTTTATCGAATTCTTTTTGTAAAAATGTACTTTAATGTTCATGAAAACCATTTTGTGAATAATTATATCTTGACAAATGTAGTTTATGTGTGTAAATTGCTTGAATAAGTTCGTTGTCCAGGAAAATCGGACCAGTTTCTTTTGGGAGGGGTGGGGGGTGGTGTGTTAAGGGTGAATTTGTTTTCGGGAAATCTTAGTACTTTTTCAAATAATAAAGTTATTTTGTAAACAAGGGCATACATGGTTTCTGCAATTGAGGCTATACTGTCTACCGAATTTGATGTTTTTCATTCAACAAAAAACATATTTGACATTTAAAAATATTTTTATGAAAATTCGCGACCATAACGCACTTGCTTCGTCCAGGCTTTTTCTTGTCGGACAGTTCAAATCTACAGGTTGGAGTCGCTTCCATCTTAAGAGAAACTACCTGATTTTGTTAATATAAGAAGTTATATAACTAAATTAATTTCATAACTAAACTTGTGAGATACACCCTCGACATAAAAAAGTTAGCAAATTACCGGAAATATAACTGTAGCATTGGCCAAATAAATTTAAATACGCTCTACATTAAACAGTAAGGATATGTATACACACAACAGGAATATTTGTTAAATAATCCCGGGTATGTGTAGTTGTAAGATCATTATTTAGTAGAGTAACAGTGCATTTCAGCACAAGATAAGATTTAATGCACTTATATGTAAATTTAATTTCACCAAGCCATATTAGATGTTCACATGAAACCATAAACCAACAACAGTTTAGTCAGCTTCTCTCATATAGAATGGTCCAAATGTAATAGTAATAGTTACACAGTTTATACAGTTTATTTTGTAACTCAAATAATATCCACCTGGACGTAGAGCAGTCAGAAAAGACAAAAATACATATCATCCTTAACAATAGTAATAATAAATCTAAGGTATTTGCAAATTTATGGTAATATAACATTCATTTCAAAAAAAATTATAATAAACGAATTTATCATTATGTATAAATTATGTATCTAGAATAAAAATAGGTACGAAGTCTTTACAGATACGGGAACGTCTAAGAGGAAAATTCTGCACCAACTGGTGCTGAATCTGGAGACTACGCTGGAGAACAAGGAGGTGGCGCTGGGGGCCTTCGTAGACATAGAGGGGGCCTCTAGCAACACCTCGTTCGGATCGGTTCTGGCAGCTGCCCGGGAGCGTGGAATAGAGGAGACCTGCTGCAGGTGGATCGGTTCCATGCTCAGAGACAGGGCGGTGTTCACCTCACTCGCAGGAGAGACTCTGCTGGCGGGGGTCGCGGCGGGGTGTCGGCAGGGGAGCGTTCTGTCTCCCTTGCTCTGGTGCCCAGTCGTGGACGGCCTGCTGGGGAGGCTCTCGGGAGGGGGGTATGAGGTACAGGGCTATACGGACGACATTGCCATCATAGTCCGAGGAAAGGTCACACAGGCAGTGTGGGAGCGTATGCAGACTGCACAGAAAATGGAGGAAGGGTGGACGGTTGATCAAGGGCTCGGGGTGAGCCCCGAGAAAGCAACCGTCGTGCCGTTTACGAAGAGGAGGAAGTGCGACAGCCACAGAACTCTCACTTTATACGGTAGGAGCACTCCAATGGCCAGGGAGGTAAAATATCTTGGGGTCGTATTGGACTCTAAGCTAACCTGGAATGGTCACATTGGAAAAATACTGCGTAAGGCAGTCATGAGCTTAGTCGTCACTAGGCGGCTATATGGAAAAACGTGGAGACTAAGACCTAGTATGGCCCACTGGCTGCACAGAAGGGTGGTCAAACCATCGTTAACATACGCGGCAATGGTCTGGTGGCCTAAGGTGACACAATCCAGTGTCATACACAAACTAGGCAAGATCCAAAGGATGGCTTGCCTAGGCATCACAAAGGCCATGTATTCAACCCCAACAGCCGCCATGGAGGTGTTGCTGGATCTGCCCCCCACACACACTTAGTTATTATGGGGGAGGCCAGGCTAGGACTATACAGACTAGCCTGCAGTGGTAGACTTAAGATCAACCCAGGCTTCAGGGACCACTGCAAAATTCAGGAGACCGTGAAGGAGCCCATGCTTGAAATGAGGTCAGACTTCGCGAGCCCGCGAATGTGCAGGTAAAACAACTTTACAGTGGAAATCCCCAACCGCGAGGCATGGCGGGAGGAGACGCCGGGCATACCACGGGACGCGCTCCCCTGGTTCACGGAGGGATCCGGCGGGGAGCGTGCGACGGGGCAGGTGTTTACTCTGAAGGACCGAGGGTAAGTCATAGTATTTCTCTCGGAGCCCATGCAACGGTGTTTCAGGCCGAAATGTACGCCATCCTGCACTGTGTGCGGGAGAACAAGAGGAGGGGCTACACCAACAAGCGGATCCTCATAGCCACAGACAGCCAGGCAGTCCTTAAGGCACTAAGTAGCCCACGGGTAAATTCCTGGCTGGTGAGTGAGTGCCGAGACGAGACGAGCGACCTGGCTGGGCAGAATGAGGTGGCCCTCATCTGGGTGCCGGGTCACTCAGGGGTCAAAGGCAATGAAGAAGCTGACAGTCTCGCGAAGAGATGGTCAGCAGAACCATTTATGGGACCAGAAGCGGCTCTGGGCGTGTCAAAAAGCACTGCTAGGGGAGTCATTAAGTCCTGGGTCAGAAACCAACACTAGGTGTACTGGGCGGACTGTCCAGGGCTCATACATGGGAAGTCAATAATTGACTGACCCAGTTCAAAGAGAGCTATGAAGCTGCTAAATCTTAGCAGAGGACAGCTCAGAAACACAACAGGTCTCTTGACGGGACACATGGCCGTCAAGAAACACCTGCATAAAATGGGATGGTTCGAAGGGGACCTCGCATGCAGACTCTGCGGCGAGGGGGAGGAATCAGCCCAGCACATTTTGTGCGAGTGTAAAGCTCTGGACCGCAAAAGACAACTGATCTACGGTCAGAGACAGAGCAATATAAAACTTCACCCTACCAATCGCTGTGCAGACTAGTTCAAGGCACAGTGATTTTGGAATGGGTGGAGTAAGACTAAGGGTATGCACAATCAACCAAAGGTTGCAATGCTATCGGGGCGTCAAGGCCGCGGACGAACCGCGAGGGAAAAAAAAGAGGGAAATTCACAGAAAGAAATTGTGATGTGGCAGAAGTACCGAGAATGGAAAATGCACAAAGTATGTCTTTCAAAGTGGGTGCAGATATGGAGTTACTGGAAGAGCTACAATAAGGTAAGCTCTGGCCGGAGAATGTAATAGTGAAGCGTTTCACTTTTTTCGACAGCTCAGAAGCGATGCATCAACGAAATGATTTCAAACACTTCTCAATACTCAGTTTTAACAGATTAAACCAGTATTTCGAGACAAGGCTGGCTATTGACGTTCTGTGCTTGAGTGGGCACTGGTTGACAGATGAGACGATAGAGATTTAGGTCTGTAAGTTTAAAGACCAAAAAATTAGAGGCATTTAAAAAAAAATTGGGTTTTCCTCAAAACGTACAAAGTCGCGATTTGAAACGTCAAAATTCGCAACATTTAGGCAAAGAACCTGGAAGAAATACGGATTATGTAAAGAGTGTTCTGCAAACCCTTAAGTTTCAGCTTAAACCATCATTGCCCTTCATTTAAATAAAATATTTCCAGAAAATTCATTTCAAATAGACACTTTCTCTGATGCTTTGGAAGTAGTTTTAATTAAATTTATGGTTGAAAGGTCTATAATTTTTAGCTAATTTTCATAGAAAAAAATTCGTTAATGAGGAGACCGCGACTTTTGAGTTCTAAAAAGATTTCTTCAAATGAGCGCAAACTAGGTCCCCTAGAATCCATATCCGAGTTTACTTTCTGTTTACATATATACAGTGTGACGCATTTCTACGGTAAAGCTCAATATAATTGTTATTGTGCAAGATACGGGAAAAAATTGTATACGTTACCTATAGGGTGTTTTGAGCTGCACCTTATAAAATGATTTTGACAACCACAGGTAGCCCATAAGTCGTTGGTGATACCTACTTTTTTTGAACATTCCTTATTGCATTTTTGCATTATTCATCGAAATGTGATGCATGTTTGTAAAAAAAATTGAGACGCAGTAAGGGCGTTTTAGTAGTATTCAATAACGCAACGAGTTTTCTCGCAAATGTTTTAAGTTTATTTTCGGAAAATTTTTGTACATTTTCAAACAAGTTATGTTGGTAAAATATGGTACATTGTTCCTACTATATAGGTTATACCGGTGACCAAGGGCGTACCCAGGATTAAAAGTAAGGGGGGTGGGGGGAGGGCAAGCCATGGTCGTTCAGGTTGTAAGATCTTATCGCGGAAAAGGTGAATGAAACCAAAATTTTAAGAAAATTATGTATAATTATAGCAGTGCTTTATCAACTAAGTTATTACAATTATTTGCTTGAAAAAAAATAATTCTAGTTACATGTCTTATAGTAGTATAATTTTTCTTGGATTTGTACAAAACTTGTTCAAAACTCTCGTGTCAATCCAGTCCTGATTTTCCTTGAAGAATTTCCGATGGACGCTCATCAAACACAACCCAGTCAGTCTTTTTTCTCCCATTGTACTTCTTAGTCAGGTCTTCACCCTTCGCAGGGTACTGAAAGATCGTTCAACAGTAGCCGTAGTTGATGGGAAAGCACTTAAAATGAGGAGTGCATGCCTTGTCGCAGGAAAAAAAATATTAGCCTCCTCCAAAAGTGCAGCCACTTACTTAGTAGTAAACACCAACAGTTCAACTAACATACAAATACTGATCAAGTAGCGGTGGGCGGGTCAGTTTATATAGTGATGCGGACATGCGGAACTCTCTAGATCGAAGGGGAAGGCGGAGACATTTCTAGAAGATTTCCTTTTCTCTCATTGGCTGCCGCCTGTGGACTCTAACGATCTCTCAGTCTTTCTCGAATCCCACTAACTGGCTGATATATTTCGCTAACAGTCGCTAGATGGCTCTAGCTCAGTGTAAAGTTTTGCGAGATGTACGATAATTATCCTATTTGTTTGTGGTATTAATTCTTTATAAGGATTTATTTTTCTGCTTCCAGTGGAGGGGGGGACCTGCCCCCCTGCTCCTCGCTGGGTACGCCCTTGCCGGTCACCAAATTAATTTCTACTTGCATTAATGAGACATACTTTCTATTAAAAACATTAAAAGAAACACTTTTATAACGCCCTTGCTGCGTCCAGACTTTTTGATATTACTTATCAACTATACTGTTTACAAATTGATTTTGATTTTTCATGCCGCTCGTTGCAAACTTTGTTCTATAAAGTGTTTCTTCGGACCTGCTCAACTACCTGCAGTTTTCCTCGTTATCAATATAGCACTTCAGTATTAATAAATTACTTGTGGGACATGCTGTATGTGGAGCATCTGCAATGTATACGTTCATCTCAGACATATTGTGAACTAGTTAATATTATATCATAACAAAGTAAGAGATAGACTTCTTTCTTTCCCCAGCAACTACGAACGAATCCACATTTTCCAACAGTTACAAAACCTGCAGACACTGAGAGATGTTGTGAGAACGCTGGTCTCGTCTTTCTTTGTGTTTCCATAATAACGTTTTGTCCGCACTTTATCAGACTGGATGTTACCATGAGACTCGCATCTTCTTGCGTCATATCTAATTTACCTAACTATTACTGTGAATATTATATTATATTCTTATTTCTTATTTCTTGTTTTTACTTCAATTCTCGTCTATATAATTTTAGCTAATATACTATTAATTTTGTTTGTAAATAATATGTATTGGATTCAATGTCATGTTCATATTGGTAATACGTGAGCTACGTGATAAGTAATAAGAAAAGTCGTAGGCAGGGTTTTTAAATACATTATTACAGCCTTCAGTACAGTCTCCATAATTTGTGGGAAAATATATATATTTTTCTTTGAATAATATAGCAAAAATTATAGACTAGCAATGACTAGAATAGTTGGTATATATTTTGGCTACGTCGTATATTTTGGAATATGATCAAGGTTAAAGTCAGAAAATTCCAACGCAGCAAGAAGTTCCATGATCCTCATGATCACAGTCTAAAGGAAATGTCGCCCTGTTGTCTTCATGATTATATGTCTCTAGCAACTCTTTTCATTTGTAGGTGGTAGTGGACTGTTCCTTTACGTAATAGTCAAGGATTTTTTTTTTACATCAACGGGCCCCTTACATCAAGAGGACGGTAACGTCCCAACGGACGTTTCCGGTTCTGGTGTATGAGTGGGTTTCCCTTATAAACAAATATGACGATGGCTCCTCCTTGTACAAAAGATTCCGGAGATAAAATACCCCTATTCGGATCTCCTGGAGATGGGTGTGCAGGGGGCGCCGGCATCAAGATTTAACATATCCTTCTCTAATATATGTGGCCTAAATCCTAACCTAAACTACGTCCACCATTTTCTCCAGGCTAATAGGCCCCAACTCCTCTTCCTCACCGAAACCCAAATCAGTGCCAAAACAGCAAATAATCACCTTAATTTCCCGGGGTATGAGCTCCTTACTTCGTTTAGATTGCATGGAGGTGTGTGCCCATACGTCCGTAGCAATCTACCCTGCACCAGACTCCCCAATTTAGAAGCTGGAAGAAAAGACATACTATGGATAAAACTCTCTCTCAGGACTGCAACTAAATTCATCGGTTGCTTTTACTAGTCACCTTCTGACAACAACTCTGTCCAGCTCTTCGACTACCTCTCTGAAAAAACCGACCATCTGATTTCTGAATATCCTTCATCCGAGATCACTATTCTTGGTGACTTCAATGTCCATAACAAGGAATGGCTAGGATCTTCAAAAACCGATCTACAAGGGAGAGCAGCGGCGGCCTTCGCAGTCAGCATATTCTTTAGGCAATATGGTTCAGCAACCTACTTATTTTCCCCGGATTCCAACACACAGCTCAAATCGCTTGGATCTCATTCTTATTACAAAACCTGAATGCTATTAGACATCAGTTACCGCCCCACTTGGTCGCTCAGGCCACGGCATGGTCACTGCTTCCTGAGAAATGCAACCCAAGATCACACAGTCACCACACGCACGTATCGTTTGGTACTACAACTCCGCGAACTGGGACGAAATGCAGGATTATTTTCCTCATTTCCATGGGCGTCTGTTTGCTTCTCGCATCCTGACCCCTCTGATATCTTACAAAACGTCACTGAAATCATCCAAGCTGGCATGGAATTATTTATTCCACGGACACAGAAAACCTCTTCAGCCACTCAAAAGCCCTGGTTCTTTAAATCCTGTGACAAGGCCAGACTTGAAAAGGTCAAAGCTCACGAAACGCATCTACACAATCCCAGTCAAGACAACCGTCAAGCATTTAACGACGCAAGAAACCGCTATGTCAGCATTCTTTCTCAGGCAAAAAAACTCGTTTAATAACCACATAAAAACTAAGCCCTCTCAAGCTCCAACGGCAGCAAACCCTTCTGGACTCTTGCTCAATCTATTGGGAATAATTTCTACAAGAGCACATTCACACCTCTTGTTTCAGGGGATGAAATGGTTTTTAACAGCCTGGGCAAGGCTGAACCTTTTGCCTCGTTGTTCGCTGTCATGTCTACTCTCAACCCACCTCCAAATGTTCAACCAGCAACAGTCCCCAATATAGCGGTTAAAATGACGAATATCATTTTCAAAACTAAAAAGGTACATAAGATGCTCTCTTCTCTTAACACCAGGAAAGCCTCTGGCCTTGACGAGATCACAGAAATTGTTCTTAAAAAATGCGCACCAGAACTTGCTCCTGTCCTAACTCGTCTGTTTCAGACATCTTATAATTGAGGCATATTCCCTAGTAACTGGAAATCTGCTTGAGTACAACCCGTCTCCAAGAAAGGATCCAAAGCGCTTCCTAGCAACTACAGGCCTACTTCTTTCCTTATAGTCGCCTCTAAAGTGATGGAAAAGTATATAAACACCGAATGACTAAAATTTCTTGAAAAACACTCTTATCCCCGACACGCAGTATGAACTCCGTCAGCGCAGATCCACTGCCGACCTCCTTTCCTTTGTCACCCATTCTTGGAACAAGTCTATAGAACTACACGGTGAATCCCAGATTGACGCTCTAGACATATCCAAAGCTTTCGACCAGGTCTGGCACGCAGCGCTGCTTAATAAACTTGCGGCCTATGGCCTACCACCAAAACTCTGTACCTGGACAGCAAATTTCCCCTCCAACCGGAGCATTTCTGTTGTCGTGGATGGCGATTCCTCTGTATCCAATTAATGCAGGAGTCCCACAAGGTTCAGTTTTAGCCCCTACTTTGTTTCTACTCCACATGAATGGCATCCTCTCTGCACATCCAACCCAGTTCATAGTTACGCGGATGACAGCACCCTCCACTCAAATACACAATATTCTAAGCCAGTCTCGTTAGCCCAATTAGATGAGGATCGCAGACTCATCGAGGGTTCTGCCTCTGTGGATCTCAAAAAATATTAGACTGGGAAGAGATACACCAGCCCTAGACCCATCACAATGAACAACCAAGTTATTCAAAGTAATGAGTCCTTTTCATTTGTTGGCATTTCTGTGGATCGAAATCTCAACTGGCACCAACATGTCATTTCGGTTAATTTATGGAAAGAAAACAAATGATTGGCCTTCGCAAATTGTCATTTTTTCCAAATTCAATTTCGAGTGGCAGCCCCCTAATTACAGCGTGGGATAGTCGATAGATTTCCTCTTCCGGGCTCGCAAATACTTTTCACCAGCTAGCCTCTATACCTTATATACTTCACAAATAAGGCCAAACCTTGAATACTGCTCCCACATCTGGAGTGCCGCTGCCGCTTCTACACTTGCTCTCCTGGACTCCATTCAGAAGAGAGCTATACGTCACATCAATGACCCTACCCTCACGCAAAGGCTGCCATCCCTTGCCCACCGTCGTGCCGTTGGTAATCTCTCTCTCTCTCTCTATTTTATAGATATCTGCACGGGCACTGCTTAGAGGAGCTTTCTTCCATAGTTCCTCCACCTGCTGCCCCCAACATATCTACTGCGAGAACAGAGCGAATGCACCCTTTTACTGTCCAGGTCACCACCGCTCTTTTGACCCGAGGACTTCCAAGTTGTGGAATTCCTTGGCTGCACACGTTTTTCCTTCTCCTCCGAACCTCCGAACCTTCAAGTTCAAAATTAACAAGTTGCCTCTTTCCTTCTTGCCGACACCCACAGTACGATAGCATTTAGACTGTGAGCCCTCGTGGTGTGTTGCTGAAATAAAAAGATTAAAAAATTTCATTGCAGCCTCTTTACATCATCAATTGGGTCAGCTTTTCCGGAAGTATCCATTTTGTTGTACGACTTCCCTTTTTTCCAAGTATGTCTCCTTCATAATATGTGCAATGAAATTTGCCATTCTCCTCTCAATTTATTTTAGCACGCATCTTTCTTCCCTCGCCTCTTTCACGTCACTTTTTTACGTCTTTCTATCAGTGGACATTATCTTTGTCATGTTTCTCTATATTCACATTTCAAAAGCTTGTATTTGCTCTGTGTCCTGCTTATCCAAAATCACACTTTCTGAGTCATACATAACCCAGACAGCACAGACATATTATGAGAATATACCAGGAATGTTTCGAAAGAATATTGAAACATCCCCAGAACATTCTCACAGGATACAAATACATTCATAAAACATTCTATGAACATGGTAATTGGGCAGATTTGGTCATACTAATACTCTTCTCAAAATGTTCATACATATGCTTATGGGAACATTGCTTTTCTTTAAGATATACAGGGCGTTTCGCATAAGAACCGACAAATAGCAGGGGCAGGTATTAGGGGAAGCTAAAATATGGTGATATAACGCAACTCACCCTTATACTGTAAGTTGCACCCCTGCGAAAATATAGGAATTTAAAGTGGAGTTCAACCTATCCAACCCTTTCAAATGCCCCAATTTCTCTCTACTTGCCATCGATTAATGCTCTTGGTATACTCAGAATGTGTACCAAATTTGATTTTTAGTAAATTTTCCTTAAGAAAATTCACAAATAGAGCGGTATCGATAGTGAGATTTTCGAAAAATTTCTTCAAATGAGCGCGAATTAGGGCCTCTGGAACCCATTTTCATAGTCAGCTAAAGTATATATATATATATATATATATATATATATATATATATATATATATATATATATATATATATATATATATATATATATATATATATATATATATATATTGATATAGTAAGGTTAACTAGGGTTGTTTTAGTCCCGCTATTGGGTGATAATTGAAATAGAGAAAGGTTTTATTTTAAGTTTTATATTATTGTTATTAAGTATATTAAAATACCTGATATGGTGAATTTAAATATGTTTAGTGCTTTTTGTATGATGTAAATTTCTAGGTATATTAACTTTTTGATTAGATCTTATCTGTCAAATAATCTCTGAAATTTATTGTAAAAATGTGTATATTAAATATATGTGTTTTTTTTTAATTTCAACAACACACCGCGAGGGCTTACAACCTAAATACTATCGTACTGTGGGTGTTGACAAGGAGGAAAGAGGCAACTTGTTAATTCTGGACTTGAAGGTTTGGCGGTTCGGAAGAGAAGGAAAAACATGTGCCGGCAAGGAATTCCACAACTTGGAAGTCCACGGGACAAAAGAACGGGGCATAACAAGATGTTCTGTGTCTGGTGACCTGGACAGTAAAATGGTGCATTCGCTCTGTTCCCCTGGTAGATCTGTTGGGGGCAGCATGTAGGGGAACTATGGAGGAAAGTTCCTCTGAGCAGTGCCCGTGCAGATATCTATAAAAGAGGGAGAGGTCACCAACGGCACGTCGGTGGGCAAGGGATGGCAGCCTTTGGGTGAGTGTAGGGTCACCGATGAGACGTATAGCTCTTCGTGTCTCACCATTCACTTAATTATGTGACCTCCAGCATAAAGTAAGACAATGGATATAATATGTTAGCATTCATTGCTAAATAATTTTACATAAGCCCTACACAAATAAGTCAAGAATTTCACAGTGAATTATATAGCATAATTTAATCAGTGTCTATACCCAAAGTATGTTTAACGTGTAATTCTAAAATGTGCAGATTTTGACGTACCAAAATAGAAAGTCTCGTCAGCAGTATTACTTCTTGTTGTGATAGTGATTCTGTAAAGCTTAACTATTACGTAGTAATAAAAGTTTTCAGTAATAGCTAGGATATATATCTACACTAAAACATAAATTTACCTTTTCACCTAGAATACGACAGTTTATAATCTATATATCTTCTCTACATGACTTACAAACACTGTAATATGGCAATCATCTTTTCTGTTTTAATAAGCTAAGGTGTCGTAACAAACTGGTAATTTAATTATGAAAACTATCTAACAACATATTTATTCAGAACACTTGCTAGCAATTAACTACGGAAGCAGTTTTTGCATAAATAACATAATTTAAAGAATAATCTTTAATACGAGTTGCTCACCTTTCAATTAAAAATTATAATGATTCATTTTTCTATAAAAAATAATTAATGTATTATTAAGTCATTAACAAAGACGAAGCAAGTGCGTTATGGTAGTGAATTTTCATAAAAATCTTTTTAATAACAAATATGTGTGTTTTTTTATGAAAGCAGGCATCAAATTTGGTTACCAGTATAACCTATATAGTAAAAACAATGTGCCATGTTCCATTAAAATAACTTTATTGTGTGAAAATGTACAAAAATTTCCAAAAGTAGACTTAAAGTGTTCCCGGAAAAACTCGCTTCTTGGTCAACCTTATAGGTTAATAGCAAATTGGGGTACTCAAATATGAAGCATTTGATCAAAATTCGCTACCATAACGCACTTGCTGCGTCCAGAATTTATTTTCTTACAAATATGCATTATATTTCGATGGAAAATGCAATAACATAAGGCGTGTTTGATTAAAAAAAGGAAATTTGTATCACCAACGACTTATGGGCCACCTGTGATTGCAGAAATATTATTTTAAGATGTAGCTCAAGGCACCCTATAATTAATATATACAAATTTTCTTCATATCTTATATAATAACTGATATATTGAGCTTTATTAATTTTTTACGAAAATTCGACAAAAATTATATACCATTCAATGATAAACTCTATAGCTAAGGCAACTGCCAAGCATCAGAGAAAGGGTCTCTTTGAAATGAATTTTCTGCAAATATTTTAGTAAAATGAAGGACTATGACGGTTGAAACTAAGATTTTAGGGTTTGTAAAACATCCTTCTTGAGACATTTTATTTCTATAGCCCGTATTAGATTTAAGTTATTTGCCTAAATCTTGCCAATTTTGACATTTTAAATCGCCACTTTGACGTTTTGCGGAAAACCCCAATTTATTTATTTTTAAATGCTTATAACTTTTTTGACTTTTGACCTAAGTAGCTAAATTTTGGTAGGTAACTTACCTATAAGGATGTAAACCTGCGTACCAAATTTGGTTGCCCTTACTTTGTTAATTCCGGATTTTCGAAAGAAAACACAAAATTTTCCGGGAAAACCTAGGCAGATTTTCCTGACTAACGAACTGATCCAAGCCATTTGCAAAAGGATTTTTTTCACCAAATTTGATCAAAATCGGCCCATTATTTTTTGAGTTATCGGTGTGATACATACATATATATATATATATATATATATATATATATATATATATATATATATATATATATATATATATATATATATATATATATATATATATATACATATAAAAATTGAAACTGACCCGGATATGGGTTCTAGGGGTCCTAGTTCGCGCTCATTTGCAAAAAAAAATTCAAAATTCAAAAGTCGGGATCTCCCCATTAGTGAATTTTTTCTACGAAAATTCACTAAAAAGGGAGAAACCTTACGCGATTTCGTTGAAACACTTCTTCGTAATTTGGCTCTTTGTATTTGTTTTGTGTACATTACCGCAACTACTTGTGATATTAGAATAAGCTTAATCATTGACGTATCTTTTATATTTCTACTTATTCTTATGTCCTTTAGGAATTCTTATTAAGAAGAATTCACTGCTCTCAAGGCTGAAAACGTTAAAAACTCTGATTTATGACGGCGAAATTTGAACACCCATATTCAAAATCCTAATTAATACCTAAAAGTATTCAGAAAGATTGTGATGAAGTTCACCAGATAAATTTCTGTACTATTGAACCTTCGATACAACCAAAATTGGATTTTTTAACCTACATTCTAGAGCCTCGGTGGTTCAGTGGTAAAGTGGTAAGAACGTGTGCCTCTGAACCGACGGGTACTGGGTTCGATCCCAGGGTACTCCTTTCACTTTTTTAGTACATGCTGTAGAATTAACATCAACCGAGGTTGTGGCATTGTATTTGAGCAAATTGAATGTCTGCACGTTCCGCCCTTCGGAGGGGGCGTAAATCCGTCGGTCCCGTGTCCATGCGATGTTAGGCACGTTAAAGATCCCTACCCTCCTTACAAAAAGGCTGGGTTCGGCAAAATTTCCAGGATAGTGAGGTGAAACTGCTCCCTGGCGTCGGTGATTGACCATAGTCGCGGAAATAGTCCGACGTTAAAGAAGAAGATAAAACATTCTATATCCTTTAAACTATTCAAATTGTTTTAGGTTGTTACACATTCAAATTTTCGCTACACAAACTATCAAATGATTTGTAATTCATTTTCTTTAATAAGAAAAATTTAGCTCCGTTTCAGGGTGTCATGAATTAGCACTTTTAAAGAATCAAGTAAATATTACAAGCCCCCTGTTAATCAATTAAAATGATTTGAATTTATATAAGTGCATGTTAAACAACATTTTACACTTGACGATCATACCAAAATTTTGGAAAAAATCCACCGACCAAATATTAAATCCTGGTAAAGAATGGTGAAAGGGGTCTTTCATCAGAATTAGATATTTTGCACATTAATACTTAGCTTTCCATTACATGGTTTATCATTTCTTTTCAATTTAAAAAAGTCTGGACGCAGCAAGTGCGTTATGGACGTGAATTTTCATAAAAATGTTTTTAATAGTAAATGCGAGCAGGCATCAATCTTATTACCGGTATAGCCTATGTAATAGAAACAATGTACTATAATTTATCAGAATTACTTATTGTTTGAAAATGTACAAAAATTTTCCGAAAATAAACTTAAATGTTGGTTTTCTAGCCAAGAAAACTTACGTTAATAGCAAATTGAGTTATTGAAATTTGAAGGATTTAATGAAAATTCGCTACCAAAACGCACTTACTGCTTTTTTTCTTACAAACAAGCATCATATTTCAATAAAAAATGCAAAAATGCCTTAACTAATTTGTTCTACGAAAATTTGCTAAAAATTATAGACCGTTAAACCATAAACTTAACTAAACCTACAGCGAAAGCATCAACTTAACTAAACATACAGCCAAAGCATCGGAGAAAGGGTCTATTTGAAATAAACTTTCTGTAAATATTTTAGTAAATTGAAAGGCAATAACGGTTGAAGCTTAAGCCTAAGGGTTCGCAGAATACTCTTCTTGCAACATTTTCTTTTCACAGTCCGTATTTGTTTCACGTTCTTTGCCTAAACATTCCCAATTTTGACGTTTCACATCGCGACTTTGACCTTTTGAGGAAAACTCCAATTTTTTTTTTTGAACTGCCCATAACTTTTTTATCTTTAAACTTAGAGACCTATATTTTGGTACGTGGTTCAATATTTATAATACAAACATGCGTACTAAATTTGGTTGCCCTTACTTTGTTATTTCCGGAGATATTAATTTTTTCCTGGGTAACGAACTTATCCAAGCCAGTTGCAAAAGGAACGTATTCACCAAATTCAATCATAATTTTTTGAGTTATCGGTGTGATTCCGCTCATTTAAAGAATTTTTTTCAAAATTCAAAAATCGGGATCTCCTCATTAGTAAATTTTTTTAAAGAAAATTCTACAAAAAGATATGAAGGAAATTAAAAAAGCAACTTTTCAGTTTTTTCAGGATATTTCAGTAACGACTTGATTTATCAGGAATTTTATTTCAAGTTTGTAAAAAACATGAAATTGTACAATATTTTAGTAATGTGACCGACTCCATATCTTTAAAGCTTTAGCAATAGTGTGCACGATAAAAATGACCATCCTGTATATAGGTTATACTGTTAACCAAATTTGATGCCTTTCATTAAAAAATATATTTTTAAATTATTTCAACAACGCACCACGAGGGCTTACAGCCTAAATATTATCGTACCGTGGGTGTCGACAAGGAGGAAAGAGACAATTTGTTAACTCTGGGCTTGAAGATTTGGAGCTTCGGGGGAGAAGGAAAAACATGTGCCGGCAAGGAATTCCACAACTTGGAAGTCCTCTTCTGAATGGAGTCCAGGATAGCGAGTGTAGAAGAGGCAGCGGCACCCCAGATGTGGAAGCAGTATTCGAGCCTTGGTCTTATTTGTGAAGTATATAAGGTATATAGATTAGCTGGTGAAAAGTATTTGCGAGCCCGGAAAAGGAAACCTAATTTCCGCTTCTGCAATTAATGTGACATGTTGGTGCCAAGTGAAAAGGACTCATTACCTTGAATAACTTGGTCGTTAATTGTGATGAGTCTAGGGCTGGTGTATCTCTTATGAGAAAGAAACCAAGACTGTGATTTGGTGGGGTTGATTTGTAGAGGATTTCTACTTCCCCAGTCTAATATTTTTTGGAGATCCACGGAGATAGAACCCTCCATGGGTCTGCGATCCTCATCTAATTGGGCTAAGGAAACAGGCTCAGAATATTGTATATTTGAGTGGAGGGTGCTGTCGTCCGCGTAACTGGAACTGGGTTGGATGTGCTAGAGAGGAGGTCATTGATGCGGAGAAGAACAAAGTAGGGGCTAAAGCTGAACCTTGAGGAACTCCCGCATTAATTGCATACAGTTTAGAGGAATGGCCATCCACGACAACAAAAATGCTCCGATTGGAGAGAAAATTTGCTGTCCACGTACAGAGTTTTGATGGTAGGCCATAGGCCGGTAGTTTATTAAGCAGCGCTGCATGCCAGACCTGGTCGAATGCTTTGGATATGTCTAGAACGACAATCTCGGATTCACCGTGTAGTCCCATAGACATGTTCCAAGAATGGGTGACAAAGGAAAAGACGTCGGCAGTTGATCTGCGCTGACGGAATACATACTGCCTGTCGTGGATTAGATTGTGTTTTCAAGAAATTTTAGTAATTCTGTGTTTATATACTTTTCCATCACTTTAAATACGACTGAAAGGAGATAAATAGGCCTGTAGTTGCTAGGAGGCGCATTGGATCCTTTTTTGAGGACGGGTTGTACTCGAGCAGTTTTCCAGTTACTAGGGAATATGCCTCTATTGTAAGATGTCTGAAACAGACAAGTCAGGACAGGAGCAAGTTCTGGTGCGCATTTTTTGAGAACAATTGCTGGGATCTCGTCAAGGCCAGAGGCTTTCCTGGTATTAAGAGAAGAAAGCATCTTTCGTACCTTTTTAGTTTTAAAAATGATATCCGTCATTTTGTGCGCGACATTGGGGACTGTTGGTGGTTGAACATTTGAAGGTGGGTTGAGAGTAGAATTGCCGGCGAACAACGAGGCAAAAAGTTCAGCCTTGCCCAGGGCGGTAGAAACAATTTCATCCCCTGAGACAAGAGGTGGGAACGTGCTCTTGCAGAAATTATTCCCAATAGATTTAGCAAGAGTCCGGAAGGGTTTGCTGCCGCTGGAGCTTAAGAGGACTTTGTTTTTGATGTGGTTGTTAAACGAGTTTTTTGCCTAAGAAGGAATACGGACATAGCGGTTTCTTGCGTCGTTAAATGCTTGGCGGTTGGGATTGTGTAGAAGCTTTTTAAGCTCCCGGAGATCCCAATTGAGTGGTATTGTACCTCCGTAATCTTTTGTACAAGGAGGAGCCATAATTATTTTCGCTTATAAAGGAAACCGACTCATACACCAGAACCGGAAACATCCGTTGGGACTTCACCGGCCCCTTGATGTAAGGGGTGGTACCTCCTCGGGCGTGAAAAAAAATCCTTTACTATCACGTAAAGGAAAATTCCATTACCACCTACTATATTGCAAGTATACTACACCAGCCAACTATTAAAGAGCTGGTCAGCTTTAGAACATTAAAAGGATTTTATGAGAATTATCTTTTATAACACATTTGCTGCGCCCAGAAATTATTTGCTATGTTTATTGGTCCCTTGGATGATGCTAACTTTGTTAAAGAAACGAGCGTCAGGTCTGAAAAATGTATTGTGATAAATTGGGCTCTCCAAATTGCACTTCTAAGTGCTCATCACAGGTTCCGATCTTCACTTAACGATGTGGAAGTGATATAAATTAATTATTTTTCTAATTTACGTCCATATAGAATGGTGTATATTAACTAATTACTAGTAGACAATTGTGTATTTTCCATCGCTTGATTGCATGCCCATCATTCAGTATTATCTAATTGTTATTACCTGAGCGTGTTATAATTAGAAAATAAATATGTGCGACTTGAATTCCTCACCTATTATAGCTTGAGATTAATTCAGCAGCATTACAATTAAGGATATCAAATTACACATAATTATATTACAATTTGATATGGTTTATTATTAATAATCTTATCTATCTCCACTAGATGGATGCAAATAAGAATAATACATTTGAAATGTTACGAAATTTGACAGGATATGAAAGAGATTATTTAACATATGAAGACAATATCATATCCCCTTGTCTTGTTGACTCACGACTACAACAATAACCAAAATTTCTATATTAATCATTCGGAACTAATATCTTTATTCGCCACGTTTCTAAAGAACTCCGCGAGATGTCAAGGTGGCTAAATTAGCTGAAGGTTACACACCTTCATAGTTGTGCAAGTCCGGCGTTTAGTGTCGCCTTCGTCACTTTTTCAGGAACACTCGGCGCCTGGAGCTTTCAAAGCACTTAATTAGTCAATCAGTATGCGACGTTTCAGCAACTAATTGTTACTTGATATGAAATGACTAATGAGATCACTGCTATTTTGAATTAATTTTTACAACACTACCCAAACAATAGTCCACCTACAGAATTAATTGTGAGCAACAAAAAAAACATACCAAAATAAGTATTTATGGTTGTGTTAAATATTGCCAGAAAAATAACTTTATTACTTCATTTTCTAGAGATAATTCTGTTAACACATTCTGAGACAATTTTTGTGAAGTGAGCTTTGAGATCGAGAGATTATGATAAAATTTCATTAGAAACATTTTCCACACAATATATTTCTATCTTTTTAGTTGTAACAATTAATTTTTCTACCACATACGAAATAATCTTTTGTTTCCTGTAGAACAAAGTGCATGATCTGTAAAATAATAAAAAAAATTAGGTATTGTAAGTTTTTTTATATACAACAACACACCACGACGGCTTACAGCCTAAATACTGTTGTAACGTCGGTTTCGACAAGGAGGAAAGAGGCAACTTATTAATTCTGGACTTGAAGGTTTGGAGGTACGAAAGAGAAGGAAAAAGATGTGCCGGCAAGGAATTCCAAAATTTGAGGAACTCGTGCATTAATTGGATAGAGTTTCGAGGAATGCCCATCCATGACAACACAAATGCTCTGGTTGGAGAGTAAATTTGCTGTCCAGGTACAGAGTTTGGTGGTAGGCCATAGGCCAGAAGTTTATTAAGCAGTGCTGCGAGCCCGACCTGGTCGAATGCTTTGGATATGTCTAGAGCGACAATCTGAGATTCACCTTGTAGTTCCATAGACTTGTTCCAAGAATGGGTGACAAAGGAAAGGAAGTCGGCAGTTGATCTGCGCTGGCGGAATCCATTCTGCTTGTCGTGGATTAAACTGTGTTTTTCAGGAAAGTTTTGTAATTGGGTGTTTATATTCTTTTCCATCACTCTAGAGACGACTGAAATGAGAGAAATAGGCCTGTAGTTGCTAGGAAGCGCTTTGGATCCTTTCTTGAGGACGGGTTGTACTCGAGCAGTTTTCCAGTTACTAGGGAATATGCCTCTATTGTAAAATGTATAAAACAGACGAGTCAGGACAGGAGCAAGTTCTGGTGCGCATGGTGATATCGTCAACGCTAGAGGCTTTCCTGGTATTAAGAGAAGAGAGCACCTTTCGTACCTTTTTAGCTTTGAAAATGATATCAGTCATTTATTGCGCGACATTGGGGACTGTTTGTAGTTGAACATTTGGAGGTGGGTTGAGAGTAGAATTGCTGGCGAACAACGAGGCAAAAAGTTCAGCCTTGTCTAGGGCGGTAGAAGCAATTTCATCCCCTGAGACTAGAGGTGGAAACGTGCTCTTGCAGATATTATTCGCAATGGATTTAGCAAGAGTCCAGAAGGGTTTGCTGCCGCTGAAACTTAAGAGGAATTTGTTTTTGATGTGGTTATTAAACGAGTTTTTTTGCCTCAGAAAAAATGCAGACATAGCGGTTTCTTGCGTCGTGAAATGCTTGACGTTTTTCTTGACTGGGATTATGTAGAAACGTTTTGTGAGCTTTGACCTTCTTAAGTCTGGCCCTGTCACAGGATTTAGATAACCAGAGCTTTTGAGTGGCTGCAGGGGTTTTCTGTATACGTGGAGTAAATAATTCCATGCCAGCTTGGATAATTTCGGTGACGTTTTGTGAGATATCAGAGGGGTCAGGATGAGAGAAGCAGACAGGAAAAGTAACCCCGCATTTCGTCCCGGTTTGCGGAGTTGTAGTGTCAAACGATACGTGGGTGTGATGACTGTGTGACCTCGGGTTACATTGCGCAGGAATCAGTGAAAATGCCGTGGTCTGAACGACCAAGGGGGGCGGTGACTAATATCTTATAGCAGTCAGGATTTGTAGTAAGAAGAAGACCCAAGGGATTTGAGCTGTGTGTTGGGATGCGAGGAAAGTAAGTAGGTTGCTGAACCATATTGGCTAAAGAATTGCTGACTGCAAAGGCCTCCGCTGCTCTTCCTTGTGGATCGGTTTTTGAAGATCCTAGTTATGGTAGTGGATTTTCATTAAATGCATCAAATTTGAATGCCTCAGTTTACTATCAAACGATAAGGTTCGTTGGCCAAGAAACCACTTTTTTCGGGGACATTTCAAGTTTGCTTTGGGAAATTTTTGTACATTTCCTAACAATAAAATTATTTTATTTATATTATTAATTACTATATAGGTTATACTGGTAACCAAGTTTGATGCCTGCTTTCTTTAGAAAAAACACATATTTGCTATGAAAAATATTTTTATGAAAATTCACTAGTATGACGAATACTTGCTGCGTCCAGGCTTTTTTATTGTTTCTCTCTCTATGATCTCAAATGTTATTGTAACAGAGCGGCTATTATTATCTGCGCACTTATTGGCAAATACTTTATTCTTAATTTCAGATTATATTTTAAAAGCATTTGCATAGATGGTGTATATAGGGTGGCGCATTGAAAACGAAACAAACCGATTTGCGTCCAGAGAAAAGTTTTTTAAGAAACGGTGAAACACGTCAATTTTAATATTGAAGGGGACATGTTTTGACATAAAACTCAACTTTGTCACATCAACCCCTTAAGGGTGGTGATAACAACCCTTATATTGTAAATAGGGAACATGGGTCGAGTGTTACATCGTTTCAAAGCTTTTTCTTTTCTGAATTCAGCACAATAATTTTTTTGGAAGTTTTGTCAACTGGTTTAAAAATTATTCACAGTTGTAAATGCAAAAACGCATTTCACTCATCCCGATAAGAAATGTACTGATAGTCAATGTTTTGTTGGTTTGTAAACAAAAAATTGATTATCAGAACATTTCTTATCGGAATGAGAGAAATGAGGTTTATTATTTCAGTTTATCGGTCGGTTTGATGCTTGATAGTACTACCGAAAATTAATTTCACAATGGTATATTCTGTGGAAGAAAGAGTTGAAATAATTACTCTTTTTTTTTCTTCAAAAACGATGGCTGTGCCAACCGTACCGCAAATTTATTTAATGACCGACATCCGAACAGACATGTTAACAGAAAATACATTTTGGAGTTAGTTGGAAAGTTTCGACAAAGTGGTTCAACAAAAAACGGGATCCTGAACGTGAATTTCCATTTAGAAAAGAGACTACTGAGATTGAAGTTTTAGGACAAATTGCTGCAGACCTAACTTTGAGCACGAGAAAATTGGCCACTGTTTCAAACATCAAAATAAGAACTATTCAGCGAATATTGAAGCATCATAAATTTCACCCGTATAAAATTCATCTTGTACAACAACTGAATGAAGATGATTTTGATCGGCGACTGGAGAATTGTGAAATTATGACTGCACGAATAACTAATAACGGGGACTTTCTGTTCAATATCTGTTTTTCAGACGATTGTACGTTTTTATTAAACTCTACAGTCAATCGTCATAATTATTGTTATTGGGCAGATAATAATCCAAGGAATTTTCACGATGTCCACACTCAAACTCCACAGAAATTGAATGTCTGGACTGGCATTTTTGGAGACCGTTTAATCGGATCAATTTTTCTTGATGGAGATTTGAGTGGCGAAACGAATTTGGAGTTACCAGAAGATATCGTTTACCCTCTACTAATTGACATTGTTGAAAATGATAATCGCTATCAAGAAAATCAATTAGTGTTTTAACAAGATGGAGCTCCTCCGTATTTTTCACAACGTGTTAGGGAGTTTTTGAACAGAGAGTTTCTGGAGCAATGGATTGAGCGTAGAGGTGCTATTGAGTGGCCCCCTAGATAACTCTTTTAGACTTAATTCTATGGGGTCATTTAAAGAGTAGAATTTACGCAACAGACCCGGAGTCTCTGGAAGAATTTCGACGATGTATTACTGAAGAATGCCGTCTAATAACTCCACAAATGCTCCAGAATGCCAGAGCTCGTTGTGAACAAAATTTGTACTTTTGTATGGAAGCTGGTGGTCAACAATTTGAACAGTTACTTAACTAAATAAACATTTTTGAACGTTTGGTTTTGTTTTTTAGTTTTTTTAACGTAAAATTGACTAAATTGTGCATTACCTAATTGGACCAATTTTTCTTGATGGCAATTTGAGTGGCGAAACCTATTTGGAGTTACTAGAAGATATCGTTTACCCTCTACTAATTGACATTGTTGAAAATGATGATCGCTATCAAGAAAATCAATTAGTGTTTCAACAAGATGGAGCTCCTCCGCATTTTTCACAACGTGTTCGGCAGTTTTTGAACAGAGCGTTTCTAGAGCAATAGATTGGGCGTAGAGGTGTTATTGAGTGGCCCCCTAGATCACCGGAACTCCTCTAGACTTCTTTCTACGGGGCCATTTAAAGAGTAGAATTTACGCAACAGAAGCGGAGTCTCTGGAAGAATTACGACGACGCATTCTTGAAGAATGCCGTGTAATAAATCCACAAATGCTCCAGAATTTCAGAGCTGGTTTTGAACAAAATTTGTACTTTTGTATGGAAGCTCGTGGTCAACAATTTGAACACTTACTTAACTGAATAAACATTTTTGAACGTTTGGTTTTGTTTTTTAGTTTTTTTTTTAACGAAAAATTGACTAATCAGTGCATTTCTTATCACAATGAGTGAAATACGTTCTTGCAATTCCGACTGTAAATAATTTTTAAACAAGTTGATAAAACTTCCTAAAAAATTAGTGTGCTGAATTCAGAAAAGAAAGGGATTTCAAATGATGCAACACTCGACCCATGTTTCCTATTTAAAATATAAGTGTTGTTATCACCACCCTTACGGGGTTGATGTGACAAAGTTGAGTTTTATGCCAAAACATGTCCCCCTCAATATTAAAATTGACGTGTTTCAGCGTTTCTTAAAAAAATAATCTCTGGGCGCAAATCGGTCTGTTTCGTTTTCAATGCGCCATCCTGTATTTCCACTAAGTACTTCAACGTGTGAGTTCTGCCAAACCTTTCGAATTCGCAAGTTATTTAAAACTGCAAGCTAAATTACTCAATTTCGTTACAATTATACCATCTTCGCATAAGACTAAATTGCTACAAGTTATACATTGTGCAAATACAGCTAATTTGAGTGCAGCCTTCTTCCTACACAACACAATATGCAACATCATGAAACTATAACTATATATTTGCAATATTAAGATTCGCAATGTGAGCTTGATGTATGTTTATTACTTTGACATCCTATTTCAGAGAATTACACGGAGTAAACGGCAAGAAAACGTGCGCGCGTCCAGCGTTTCAAACACAGATAATTACAGCCTGTTGGGATTTTTCATGTTACAGGCGCTCTGAATTTCACATAGCAAGGCTGAACCTGGACACATTTTTCAGCAGCGACCGCTACCGACCACTTGCGAACTCATGGCGGCTTACCTGCGTGGGAGTTATCTCTAGTAAAAGTCTTACTCTATATAGATAAATACAATGGGTTACCAAATATCTCAAACCATATATAAACCAAATTAATATTCGTATCTCACAGTCTAGTGGCATCCAGTCTCATGTGTGGTTCTTTGAATATTTACATCTTATACTGAAATTGGTTGTGATTCAATAGTGTCCTTATTTACTCCTGCAATAAACAATTCTTCCTCTTGGATTGGTTAAGGATATAATCTGCAATTATGACGAAACGGGTAAGGCTTAATTACGTGATGGGTGTTCAAATAATATAACTATTATGACATGTTGCATATTGTCGACTAATATTGCTTTTAGCGAATTTTCATAAAGAAAATTGTAATTTTCGAATTTTCAAATAAGCTCTTCAAATGAGCGCGAATTCGATCCTTTAGATCGCATTTTCGAGTTCCATTCAAAATTTTGTACGTTTATATACACACACAAATATATATATATATATATATATATATATATATATATATATATATATATATATATATATATATATATATATATATATTCAGGGTTAGTAAAAAAATGAAAAGGCACTTGTATTTCCTGAGCTATTTGTTATTCAAAACAATTGTTTTTCGCCCTATTTTTTGCCACAAACTGGCGATATTCATTTTCCCAGCGTAAACAACTTCGTTGCTATGGCAACTAAATTTTTATTTATTTATTAGTACACAATTTTACAATTTGTTTCACCAATAAGCTTAATGCTTGTGCTTGCAATAAATACAATTTTTATTTCTGATTTGCATTAAGGGAACTACGAAATCTTGCTACTGTGACATTTTTAATTTTGTTAAATATTCAATAACTTTGGTAAGATTATTCTTTTTTGCATTTTCGGAAAGGAAGTCTTTTGCTTTATATGGCACTATAAAACTTGAATAGGATTTCATAATAAATAAAAAGTTCGGGACGCAGCAAGTGCGTTATGGTAGTGGATTTTTATTAAATGCCTCAAATTTCAATAACCCAATTTTCAAAAAACTTAGAAAGTTGAATTGGTATGGAGGAAGGTCTTTTTTAAGGTGATATATCCACCAAATTCCATTAAAATACCTTCCTAAATGTCGAAGAAAAAATTTTTTTGCGAAAGGAAACTCAAAATTTTACCAGAGAACCTTGTCCGATTTTCCTGACTAACGAACTCATCCAAGCTATTAAAGAAGAAAGGCACTTGCCGAGTTTTATCTAAATTGGTTAAGTACTTTCTGAGTTATCGGTTAAGGTCATATATATATATATATATATATATATATATATATATATATATATATATATATATATATATATATATATATATATATATATATATATATATAGGGTGTTTAAAAAAGACAGGGCAATATTTAAGGGGTTGATTTCGCAGGTCATTTTATGAAAAAAAGTTCCCATAAACATAGGTGCTAAAATGCATTGTTTCCAAGATACAAGGTGCTACATTTTTTTGTAAAATAACGATTTTTTTTAATAATTCAAATATCTCCTCACCGATTGTTTTAAAATTTGGCAGCGTTGTTTGTAGTAATAATGGGCTGATTTGACCCTAATTAGATAAAGATTGTTAAGTCCATTGGCATTAGGGGGGACACCTCAACATTATTGCTTGTGTTTGTGATTTTCTGTGTGATAAATGGACATGCCATAAGAAGGTTTTTATTTTTTATCGTGTAAACGGTTCAAGATACGGAGAAATTTCAAGAGACAAATAACTTGTAGTTAAATAGAATAATATACAAATCATATTGCAGTCAGTGGCGTACATTTTTATGTCACTAAATTTGTTGAGGAATTATTTTTAAAAAATCGTTATTTTACAAAAAAATTGTATCTTGGAAACAATGCATTTTAGCACCTATGTTTATGGGAACTGTATTTTCATAAAATGACCTGCGGAATCAACCCCTTAAATATTGCCCCATCTTTTTTAAACACCCTGTATATATATATATATATATATATATATATATATATATATAATATATATATATATATATATATATATATATATATATATATATATATATATATATATCGTACTGATAACTCAAAAAATAAAGAACCGATATTGATCTAATCTGTTATGTTAGGTACCTTCCTTTTGTAAGTGGCTTGGGTACGTTCGTTAGCCAGGAAAATCGGACCAGTTTTTCCTTAAAAATTTTGGGTTTTCTTTGCGAACATTTTTGTATCTCCGAAAATACTAGCTAAACTACTAAATAGCTTCAAACATCATTGTCCTTCATTTTACTAAAATATTTGCAGAAAATTAATTTTAAATAGACCCTTTCTCTGATGCTTTGGCAGTAGTTTCAGTTATAACTTTGTGGTTTAATAGTTTATAATTTTTCGCGAATTTTCGTAGAAAAAAATCGTTCTTGAGAAGACCGTAACTTTTAAAAAAAATTAATTTTTCCAAAGGAGTGTGAACCAATTTCAGTTTTACATCTTTACATATATATACAGGGTGGTGCATTTTTACTGTAAACCTCAATATATCTGTAATTATACAAGATACGAGAAAATATTGTAAAAGTTATTTGTCGGGTGTTTTGAGCTGCATCTTGCAAATTTAAGTTGACAATCACGGGCTGACCTTTAAGTCGATGGTTGGTGATACAAGTTTTAGTTTTTTAATGGAACACCCATTTAATTGTAGCATTAATGCATTTTCCATCCACTTTTCATGCATACTTGTAAGGAGAAAAAATTTATATCAACTATTCTTTTTGACTTATTTCAATTGGTTTTTAACTTTTTACATTTTGGAAAAAAAATTTGTGTTGCGCCGTTTTTACCAATGGAAATCGGAGTCCCATTAAAATGACGCATTTAGGAAGGTTTTCAATTATATTATTCGATAACAAAATCGAGATGCCGTATACAGGGCGGCCCTTAAATTACTTATCCAATCTTTGTAAAAAATATGGTGAGTTATCATGAAACAGATTGTTTACAAATCTGCATGTAAACTTTTTTTTAATTTATGTCAAAAAGCTTAATATGAATAATTGTATCTTGGCTTGTGTAGTTTTTGTGTAGGTTACGTGGATAGGCTCGTTATCCAGGAAAGACGGGCTAGGTTTTTTTTTTTTAATTTTAAATTTATCTTCGGAAAATGTTTGTATTTTTTCAAACAAAAGGTTAGTTTGATAAAATACGGTACATTGTTTCTACTATAAAGGTTACACCATCTAGTAAGGTTCATGTGTTTTTTAAATTTTTTTCTTCTTTAACATTTAAAAACAGTTCTGGGGAAATTCTCTACCATAACGCACTTGCTGCGTCCAGACTTTAGTGAATTTTACTTAAATACTTCCAGAAAACTCAATTCAAATAGATCCTTTCTCTGATGCTTTGGCAGTTAGAGTTTAATAGTCTATAATTTTTAGGGAATTATCGTAGAAACAAGCTCAATATATCCGTTAATATACAAGATACGAAAAAAAAATTTATATGTTAATTATTGTCTTGAGCTGCATCTTATAAAATGCATTTTAATATCAGAACGTGTTCCATAAGTCGTTGATGATACAAATTTTCTTTTTAAACACCTCCGTGTTTAATGTACCTTTCTTCGAAATATAATACATGTTTGGGAGAAAAGAAATTTGGAAAGCAGCAAGTGCGATTTGCTAGCGAATTTTCATTAACTACTTCAAATTTCAATAACTAAATTTGCTAATAACTTAGGTTCGTTGCGTAGGCAACCAGTTTCTTGCGGGAACATTTTAAGTTTCATTTAGGAAGCTTTTTGTATAATTTCAAATAATAAACTTTTTTTAATGAAATATGGTACATCGTTTCTACTATTTTATAGGTTATACTGGTAACCACATTTGATATCTATGCTTTCATTAAAAAAAGTCATAATTTGCTATTAAACGTATTTTTATGAAAATTCACTTCCAAAATGCACCTGCTGCGAGCAGACTTTTATCTTATGGGACCCTGTTAAAATTTTATAGTGCCGTATCAAAAAAGAGACGTCCCTTTGGAAAATGACAAAAACATCTTGCCTTTAAAAAAAAATTTAGTTGCCATAACAACGAGTTTGTTTACGGAAGAAAAAAATGAATATCGCTAGTTTGTGATGTTTTGAGTAGGGAATATCTCAGGAAATACAAGTGTCTTTCCACACTCTTAACTATATATATATATATATATATATATATATATATATATATATATATATATATATATATATATATATATATATATATATATATAGATGTATGTATGTACATAATGTTCAATGACGGTAAAGTTATTAGTTTTGAAAAAACTGGTTTTATTCATTTATCAAAGCTTAAAGATAGGAAGAAAATATTATAATTTACATTAGAAAAATTAAAAAAGTTTAGCTACTTCAAAAGAAATAGGTAATAAACATTTACTCTGTTTTGACCAATGATGTGTCTAGAAAATAACATTTCTTTAAACGTTTTTGAGAAGACCCTACATTTTTTGCGCTATATGTGTAAGTCCATCTTTCATATAAAATTGGTACTATATTTCTGTGCGTAAGTAAAACAGAAATAAAAGTGAAGAATTATGCAAATTGTAGGCCTCAGTTAAAAAAATTACATAGTGTGGACTGGATCTACGGAACATTAAGCTCCAATTGCATGTTATTCGTTTTCAATAAATGCATTCGCCTTTCCTGAATTTCATATAATTACAATTCAGTAAACTCTCAACCTGTATTGTTATAGCGAGCTATTAGCTATTTATACTTGACCCTGCTTTGAAATAAGAAATACTAATATAAGTGAAATATTCTAATCAACTAAAAGTATATAATACACAATGGTAAACGAAGCGACCCAAAACACGTTCAGAGTGTACAATGAAAATCATAAAAATTCGGGAGGCAGCAATTGCGTTATAGTAGTGAATTTCCATAAGAATTGTACAGAATTATTATAATAAAGTTAATACTTTAATAAATTAATTATATATATATATATATATATATATATATATATATATATATATATATATATATATATATATATATATATATATATATATATATATATATATATATATATATACCATACCGATAACTCAAAAAATAATTGGCCGATTTTGATAAAAATTGGTACGTAGCTTCATTTCATAAGTGGCTTGGACAAGTTCGTTAGCCAGGAAAATTGGACTAGTTTTTCCGGGAAAATGTTGAGTTTCCTTTCGGAAAATTTTTGTATCTCCGAAAATAAGGGAGATATGACAACCAAATTTGGCACATGTGTTTCTGCTATCAAACTTGACCTACACTTCGAAATTAAGATATATTATTTAAAAGAAAAAATTTTTATAGGCATTTAAAGAAAAAAAATGGGTGCTACTGGTGATTAGAGGAAAGCACAAGAACACAACATTTTTTCTGATTAACGAAACCAATTGAATACTACATACAACGATTAAGTTTTCTTCACGCAAGAAGGTCAAGAAATAGCAGAAAAAATATGTTTAAACCTTTTTATAATTTTCCTTCTTAAAATGTCAAAGTCGCGATTTGAAACGTGAAAATTTGCAATCTTCAGACAACGAATCTGAAACAAGTACTGATTATGTAAAAGAATTCGCACAATAAGTGTGTTTTACAAAGTCTTCAGTTTCAGCTTCAACCATCATTGTCCTTCATTTTACTAAAATAATTTTGGAAAACTGATTTCAAATAGACCCTCTTTCTGATGCTTCGGCAGTAGTTCTAGCTATAGAGTTTATGGTTTAATAGTCTACATTTTAGCAAATTTTCGTAGAAAAAGTTCTTTACTGAGAAACCGGGACTTTCAGTTTCAGTTTTTGTCTGCTTATACATATATAGGGTAACGTATTTCTACGGTAAAGCTCAAGCTATCCGTTATTATACAAATTATGAGAAAAAATTATATACGTTAAGTATAGGGTGGTGTCTGGAGCTACATCCTATAAACCTATTTTGACAATCACAGGATGGCCCATAAGTCGTTGGTGATACACACTTTCTTTTTTTTAATAGAAACCCCTTATGTATGTTATTGTATTTTTGTATTTTCCATCGAATTACAATTCGTGTTTGTAAGGAAAAGAAAATGATATCGTTAATCGTTTTTGAGTTATTTCAATTTATTTGGAACTTTTCACGTTTTTGGCACATATCACACACACCAATATATATTGCGGAGTCCCATGGAAATGACGCAATGTTTTTAGTTTTTCCGTAGAAATCATTTTTTGTAAGAGTCATTGAGGAACCCAGTTCAAAGAGAGCTATGGAGCTGCTAAATCTTAGCAGAGGACAGCCCAGGAACATAACAGGACTCTTGACGGGACACATGGCCGTAAAGGAACACCTGCATAAAATGGGGCAATTCGAGAGCGACCTATCATGCAGACTCTGTGGCGAGGGAAAGGAATCAGCTCAGCACATCTTGTGCGAGTGTAAAGCTCTGAACCGCGAAAATCAACTTATCTACGGACACCCTAGACCGTAGATAGAGCAATATAAAACTTCACCCTACCAATTGCAAGTTCAAGTGATTTTGGAATGGGTGGAGTAGAAAAGACAAAGGGCTTGCACAATAAGCCAGGGGCAGCGGTGCTATCGGTGCGGCAAAGCCGCGGACGAGTCCTAAGGGAAAAAAGGAGGATGATAATGAAAGATATTGTTTCAGATAATAAATATTTCTACAATTAGGTATTTAAATATTATTCGTTATTAGCATGTTGTCTTAATTTAGCATAAAGGCTGATTACCGAACTCGACCTCGGTTTCCGCCTAAGAAACCTTTTGCAGAGTTTCATTGAAATCAGTTTAGTATTTTTTGAGTTATCGCTCGGATACACACACACACATATATATATATATATATATATATATATATATATATATATATATATATATATATATATATATATGTATATATATATATATATATATATATATATATATATATATATATATATATATATATATATACAGGGTCGCTGATAAGTCTGGAAACGGTCGATTATCCGGGAAAATATACAAGGTGTCGAAAAAAGTTTTATACAAAAGTTTTTGGGTTCTTCAATGTCTACTAGGCGGTGATAATTTTATTTATACAGGGTTGGTCATACAGGCGTGGCACACCAATATTAATTTTTTTTTAATGGAACACCCTATATATTATTCGATATTTCAATCCTTCTCTTAATTTTGAGCAACATTTATGAGAAGCATAATGTACCTAAACTCAATCGTTTCCGGGTAAAAAAATAAATAAAAATAAACGCTACTGTTTTTAAAATCTATTGGATGAAGAACAAAAATAAATGAAAAGTAGAATATCTCTTGAAAACAATCTGTGAGTGTGAAAAGAACCGGTTGCGATGTTTTTAACATTGTTTGGAATCCCAAGATAAGATAAGATGCCCATAAGAAACGCAGTATTATTCTTTTGTTTTAAAATGTTTCCAGGACAACGAATGTCAAACATTCATTCAGTGTCAACAGTTTTGAAACATTAGTAATTTAGTGTCAACAGTTTTTGTGCAAAATGGCAAGTTTAAGTGAAACCGAACGTATCGAAATTTTAATGATGATAGGGTACGGTGATAGAACACGAAGTTTTGCTCAAGTGGTGATTATGTTCAATGAGTTGCATCCTGAGCGGGAATCGATCTCCAAATCCACAGTTTCGAAAACTTTGCATCGTTTTCACGAAACTGGCGGTATCAAGGATAAACCTAGAACTGGAAGGCCAGTAACCGTTACAAATGAAGAAAATTCTTTGAATGTAATATTGGATGTGGTGGAAAATCCGAAAACTTCGGCACAGCAATTGGCTTTAAATCACAATATGAGTCGATATTCAATTCAAAAGATTACGAAGCGGGAAAAGTTCCGTCCATATAAAATTCATTTATTGCAAGAACTGAGTGAAGACGATTTTGATCGCAGAATCGAGTTCTGTGAACTTATGATGGAGAAGTTACGCCAAAATTTTAACTTTGCCAACCACATTTTGTTTTCCGACGAATCTACATTTTGTTTGAATGGACAAGTCAACCGACACAACTGTAGGTACTGGTCAGACGAAAACCCACATTGGATGGAACAAATTCACACCCAAAGACCGCAAAAAGTAAATGTTTGGTGTGCTATTATTGGTGGACATATCATAGGACCTTATTTTATACACGGTAATTTGAACTCTGCTCGATATTTGACACTTTTGCAAGAATCAATTGTTCCAGACGTTAGTCGATTATTTCCGAACAATAACGACCCAAATCTACCAGCGGAAGAAATATGGTTTCAGCAGGATGGGGCACCCCCTCATTTTGGAATTGAGGTACGGGAATATCTGAATCAAGCCTTTCCTGGCAGATGGATAGGGCGCAGGGGAACTATTGAATGGCCAGCTAGGTCTCCCGACATGACGCCGCTTGACTTTTTTTTGTGGGGTCATGTAAAAAATTTAATTTACCAAAATAGACCGCAGAATATTGAAGAGTTGCAAGCAAAGATTGTGCATGAAATTAATAACATTCCTCAAAACGCTCTTGTAAATGCAGTGCAATGTTTTGTTAAGCGAATTCATTATTGTCAGGAGGTCAATGGAGAACACTTTGAACATCTTATAAAATAGGATTTCAAACAATGTTAAAAACATCGCAACCGGTTCTTTTCACACTCACAGATTGTTTTCAAGAGATATTCTACTTTTCATTTATTTTTGTTCTTCATCCAATAGATTTTAAAAACAATAGCGTTTTTTTTATTTATTTATTTACCCGGAAACGATTGAGTTTATGTACATCATGCTTGTGATAAATGTTGCTCAGAATTAAGAGAAGGATTGAAATATCGAATAATATATAGGGTGTTCCATTAAAAAAAAATTAATATTGGTGTACCACGCCTGTATGACCAACCCTGTATAAATGAAATTATCACCGGCTAGTAGACATTGAAGAACCCAAAAACTTTTGTATAAAACTTTTTTCGACACCTTGTATATTTTCCCGGATAATCGACCGTTTCCAGACTTATCAGCGACCCTGTATATATATATATATATATATATATATATATATATATATATATATATATATATATATATATATATATATATATATATATATATATATATATATATATATATAACTTTCAACAGACCTTGGTTTTTGCTTCTAGGGACCCAAATTCGCGCTGATCTGAAGAATTTTTTTCAAAAGCTTTACATCGTGACATCTCTATTAGCGATTTTTTCTTAATGAAAATTCTCTAATAAGATGACAAAATTAATTAAATAGATGACAATTACATGAAATACAAATGCCTAAGGAAGTACCTTGCCTACATCTGATAATTCCACGATGTGGTAATAGGTGTATTATACTACTATTATTATTATAAAGTTGTCAAAACGAAAACAGTAGCTCTTCTAATGTATCCAATACTTGTTTGTTAAAAACTTTTCCCAATTATTTCTTACTATTTTCAGACCATTATAGTCTTCTTCTGTACCTGCATAGCCACAATATACTGTGAACCCCCACCAAGTAATCAATATGGTACGCCACTGGGAGCTCCCATTAGCAGCTATGGCACACCAAATTACAATGCCAATGATGACCACCATGGAGATTATGGTGAAGTGAGTTATCTTATCTTATCTTAGCTAGTGTACCAATATCAACTCGAGATTATCTTATAAATTACCAAAACAATGCCACTTTGATACTTGTATTGTAAATACTTATTATCCAGCAGCGACTCGTGACTCACGATTTACATACAACACATACCCAGACACAATTATTTGTCATCAGCTAATACAAGTATGGAATGCAAGGGCGTAGATAAGGGAAGGGTAATGGGGGTAATTACCCCCCCTAAGACCGGAAAGAAAAAAATTACTGGGTCGGAAATTTTTTGTTAAAAAAATGTGAAAATCTCATTTTAAGTAAAACTCTTGAAAATTGTTTGTGAATATGCTTTTTAGCAAATGTTTTAAACTTTTAAAAGGAAATATGCTGGAAAATCAGTTTGTTGTCTTATAGATCTGCTAGAAGAAAGAAATATGAGCGCAGATAGATGCTTCACGAGATTGTATGAAGAAATTGACAAACTGCGCAATGAGATAAATATTTCCATAAGGTTTCCGCTTATAAACACTGTAGTCAGAGACGTCTTACTGAGGTTTCGACCATACCAACGTTCAAAGGGAAACCCCACCAAGAGATATGGCACTGGCATTTTTGTTTCTCTATTAAAGGACATCATGGAAGAACTCAAGTTTCACTTTATGTCTAAAACATTTTTTGCCTGAAAATGAAAATATCATTCCTGCAGTTATAATACAAAAAATGACAACATTTCATCATCGGAAGAAAATGGATCAAAATATTTGCTGGAATAGGAAACTAATAATAGTATTCCAGATGTTTCACCAGTAACGTTGGATTCGGATTTAGGTACAGCTTAATTTTTGTGTTAGAAAATAGAACAACAGTTCTCCAGGTGCTTGTTGAAGTTATTGAAACTCTCAAATTATCTGATATAGAAGTATTTCGTGATATAGGTATATATCGCACTGAGATTTTTGCAGTTTTGCCTGCCAGTGCGTAATCTGCAGAAAAGTGTTTTTCCACGTTAAGAACGTTTAAAATTTGATTCAGCTTAACAATAGGACAATATAGGTTAGATGGACTAGCCTTCATGCATGAGGATCAGAGCATTCCTACAAATGACGAAAAGGTTTTGGAGCGATTTGCGAAACAACCAAAAAACAGATGACTAAAAAACAAAGGTCCGATTTTGATGAAATTTGGCAGGTACCTTCTTTTTGTAAGTGGGTTGGATATGTTCGTTATCCAGAAACATTGGATCAAGTTTTCCGAGAAAGTTTTGGGTTTTCTTTCGAACATTTTTATTTATTTCCGAAAGTAACAGACCCATGCAAACCAAATTTGTTATGTAGGTTTATGTTATAAAAACTAAATTATATACAAAACAGATCTATATGTTACAAGTAAAAAAGTTGTAAGCATTTAATAACATAGTTTGGTGCAGATCATTTCCATGAAAATTCACTACCATAAGACACTTGCTGCGTCCAGACTTTTGTTTTCTAATGTGGGAACTATTTTATTTATGTTTTCGCAATTTTTTTTTTCAATTATTTTAATTCAATACATTTTTTAGCCTTTGTTTTTGCAATTTTGTTTACCTTTGTATTTTTGGAATACCCTCCCCAAGAAAAAAACCTATCTACGCCCTTGATGGAATGAACATGTCGATAAAGTATATAAAAATTAAAATCGAAAAGTTAGAAATTATTATACCATTCATATAAATAATAATACATCATATCACTTTAGAACCAAGACTAAGACAATGAAAAGACAACAAGCACATCGAGGATTTGAAAGACAAGAAAGTGTATAACCGTGAACTGTTCAACTGCTGTTCAAATTCATCGACCGAATAGAATGTATGGGATCTATTGTGTTAGGTAATTCGAAGCTGGTTCCTCTACTCTAGGTCTGTGAGCTTTACCTTAGTTCTATCCAAACTGGTAATATCAGTGTGGGTCCATAGACTAAACTAAAAGCATTGTTGTTTTTTTTTTATTTCAACAACACACCACGTGGGCTTACAGCCTAAATACTATCGTACCGTGGGTGTTGACAAGGAGGAAAGAGGCAACTCGTTAATTCTGGATTTGAAGGTTTGGAGGTTCGGAGGAGAAGGAAAAACATGTGACGACAAGGAATTCCACAACTTGGAAGTCTTCGGGACAAAAGAGCGGGCATAACAAGATGTTCTATGTCTGAAGACCTGGAGAGTTAAAGGATGCATTCGCTCTGTTCCCCTGGTATATCTGTTGGGGGCAGCAGGTGGAGGAACTATGGAAGAAACCTCCTCTGAGCAGTGTCCGTGCAGATATAAAAAAGAGAGAGGTCACCAACGGCACGTCGGTGGGCAAAGGATGGCAGCCTTTGGGTCAGGGTAGGGTCACCGATGAGACGTATAGCTCTCCTCTGAATGGAGTCCAGGATATGTAGTGTAGAAGCGGCAGCAGCACCCCAGATGTGGGAGCAGTATTCGAGGTTTGGTCTTATTTGTGAAGTATATAAAGTATAGAGATTAGCTGGTGAAAAGTATTTGCGAGCCCGGAAGAGGAAGCCTAATTTCTTAGCAGTCGCTTCTGCAATTGATGTGACATGTTGGTGCCAATTGAGATTTCGATCCACAGAGATGCCAACAAGTGAAAAGGACTCATTACTTTGAATAACTTGGTTGTTTATTGTGATGGGTCTAGGGCTGGTGTATCTCTTATGAGAAAGAAAGAAAGACTGTGATTTTGTGGGGTTAATTGTACAAGATTTATACTTCCCCAGTCTAATATTTTTTGGAGTTCCACGGAGATAGAACCCTAGATGAGTCTGCGATCCTCGTCTGGTTGGGCTAAAGAGACCGGTTAAGAATATTGTATATTGGAGTGGAGGGTGCTGTCGTCCGCGTAACTGTGAACTGGGTTGGGTGTGCTAGAGAGGAGGACATTGATGTGGATAAGAAACAAAGTAGGGGCTAAAGCTGAACCTTGAGGAACTCCTGCATTAATTGGATACAGTTTAGAATGGCCATCCACGACAACAGAAATGCTTCGGTTGGAGAGGAAATTTGTGGCCACGTACAGAGTTTTGGTCGTAGGCCATAGGCCGGTAGTTTATTAAGCAGCGCTGCGTCCCAGACCTGGTCGAATGCTTTGGATATGTCTAGAGCGACAATCTGAGATTCACCGTGTAGTTCCATAGATTTGTTCCAAGAATATGTGACAAAGAAAAGGAGATCGGCAGTTGATCTGCGCTGACGGAATCCATACTGCCTGTCGTGGATTAGACTGTGTTTTTCAATAAATTTTAGTAATTCGGTGTTTATATACTTTTTCTTTACTTTAGAGACCACTGAAACGAGAGAAATAGGCCTGTAGTTGCTAGGAAGCGCTTTGGATCCTTTCTTGGGGACGGGTTGTACTCGAGCAGTTTTCCAGTTACTAGGAAATGGGCCTCTATTGTAAGATGTCTGAAACAGACGAGTCAGGACAGGAGCAAGTTCTGGTGTGCATTTTTTGAGAACAATTGCTGAGATCTCGTCAAGGCCAGAGGCTTTCCTGGTATTAAGAGAAGAGAGTATCTTTCGTACCTTTTTAGTTTTGAAAATGATATCATTTTATGCTCGACATTGGGGACTGTTGGTGGTTGAACATTTGGAGGCGGGTTGAGAGTAGAATTGCCGGAGAAAAACGAGGCAAAAAGTTCAGTCTTGCCCAGGGCGGTAGAAACAATTTCATCCCCTGAAACAAGGGGTGGGAACGTGCTCTTGCAGAAATTATTCTCAATAGATTTAGCAAGAATCCAGAGGGGTTTGCTGGCGTTTGAGCTTGAGAGGACTTTGTTTTTGATGTGGTTACTAAACGAGTTTTTTGTCTCAGAAATAATGCGGACATAACGGTTTCTTGCGTCGTTTACTCTAGGTCTGTGGGTTTACCCTTAGTTCTATCGAAACTGGTAATATCGGTGTGGGTCCATAGACTAAACTAAAAGCTTTGTGAATATAAATACTCAATAAATGAAGATTTGAACCTGTGATGAGCACTGACAAGCACACTTGGAGAACCCAAATCACCACAACACATTTTAAATACCTAACGATTATTTCGCTAACCAAGTTAGCGTTATCAGAGGATGAAAATAGTCTAATTGATGTATAGTTCTACATCTATTTATATAGACAATCATGTAAAAGGCCGAAGACGAGAGCGGAATTGTGAAAACGCCCACGAACAGACCAAACAATAAGGCGCAGAATCGGCCCCGTGCTGGAGACGTATTTTGAGCTTAATTTACCATTTAAAACAAAAATTTGTTCTTATTTTCAATAAAAGTTGCTTCTGTTCGTGTTGATAGCACCTCTGATTCTAGTGGATCCATCCTACAGCAACAGATGAAACGTGTTCCTTGGACGTTCAGCTGTATAATTTTTTAGTCCCTTAGGATGGCCGATTAATAGGTGGAAACGCGTCGGGACAAGGAATAAACAGTTATTTGGAAAGAAAAAGCCTTTTTATTCAATCCCATAACTCACCCAAAGATGTCAACCCAAGTATTTTGACGTTTAGGAACAATATTTTAAAGCGCATATCACAAGTGAGCTCGGGTATCTATGAGATATGTTGTAAATGATTGTAATCTTAAATACGTTGGGCAGACTAAGAGAACAATTGAGACTACATTTTGTGAAAATCTGGCACAGATGAGATACGGTAGTGTGGACAAGTCATGCGTGGCACAACATATTTGTGATAATAATCATCACATTGATAAAGAAAATCGGAAACTTATCAGAAATGTTAGAAAGTCAACGAAGCTAGATGCGTACGAAAGTATTTATATTCTAAAGCAACAAAAGACAAACGTTTCTTAAACCGAGCGCCGCCACTGATTTATAGTCCTTTGTTTGCCCGCTGTCTCTGATACAGATAAAATATTCCGAAACTTACCAGATGAAGTTATAAAGAAAGTGCGGAAACCTCGTCCGGCAACAAAAATACAGTACATTGAAAATTTGTCTGCGATTTAGTCTTCGTCTTGGTATCGGTCTCTACCGAAAACGCTGATGACGCTAACCTTGTTAGTGAAGCGATCGTCAGGTCTTTAAAAAGATATGTTGTGGTGATTTTGGTTCTCCAAATGTACTTATCAGTGCACATCATAGATTACAATCTTCACTTTGTGGACCAGATTATTAGTTTAGGCATTAATTATCACATGTGCCAACGCCTATTATTAAACAGGAAAAATTTTCTTTTGAAAATTATTTAAAGTCAGCCGCCATTTTCTCTGGTATATAAGTAACCTCCACTGAGGCCCGAAGTTTATCAAATAGTAAACAAAAGATAATTGTCTCGTAGGTCACCAAAACAATGCCCGTTTAATAAACTGTTATTAAAGAGACAGTTGCATAATCACTTAATAATCGCCCATTCCATCTCCAAATTCATATAATAATGTAATAATAAGAAGGGTGTCAACATTATTACATGTGTTTATCATCAAATGTTCTTTACAGCTAACTCAAGGTCCATTACGATCTTCAGAGATTGTAAAAGGCACTTTTAATAAAGTGCAGGTTTTGTGTTGGCTTGATGACTTTGTTCCTTCCACCTCATCATTATCGCCGACAGACCTATCCTAATGTCTTTACGAACTACACAAGTACAATGGCACTGTGACATTGGTTTCTTTATGTTTCGACCGCTAAAATGTAATTGAGATGTTTCCACAGGCGTAAGTTGGCGCCAAAGACAGCGCTTAGGAAAAGCATTAACAGTAAATACTTTGTCAATCTGGTACATTTCGGTTGGTCTGGTTACTTAATTTATTGAACTTCCCCTTACGATATATGTAAAATATGTGTGGAAGGTCGACGAAATAAAGAACATAAAACTATGATAAGAAAACAATGAAAAGTGGTTTGATCGATGCATTAAACGAAGAATTAAAGATATTGCTCAAAACTTATCATTTAATCAACTTTAGCCGCCCTTTTGGTGAATTTTCTTAGAAAAAATTCACTAATGAGGAGATCTCGACTTTTGAATTTTGAAAAAAAGTTTTCAAATGAGCGCTAAATAGGCCCCCCAGAACACATATCCGAGGTCAGTTTCGATTTTTATATGTTTATATATATATATATATATATATATATATATATATATATATATATATATATATATATATATATATATATATATATGTATATATATATGTATATATAATATATATATATATATATATATATATATATATATTATATATACATATATATATATATATATATATCACACCGATAACTCAAGAAATAATGGGCTGATTGTAATTAAATTTGGTGAATACCTTTCTTTTGAAAATAGCTTGGATTAGTTCGTTAGTCAGAAAAATCAACCCAGGTTTTCCAGGAAAATTTTGTATTTTCTTTCGAAAAAAAATTATATCTCCGGAATTAACAAAGTAAGGGCAACCAAATTTGGTACTCTCGTTTATATCGTTATAGGTGAGCTACCTGCCAAAACTTAGTTCTGTAGGTCAAAAGGAAAAAAGTTATGGGCATTTAAAGAAAAATAAATTGGGGTTTTCCTCAAAACGTCAAAGTCGCGATTTTAAACGTCAAAATCCGCAACATTTAGGCAAAGAACTTGAATCTAATACGGGCTATGGAAAGAAAGTGTCTCAAGAAGGATGTTTTGCAAACCCTGAAGTGTTAGTTTCAATCGTCATTGTCCTTCATTTTATTAAGATGTTTCCAGAAAATTCATTTCAAATAGACCCTTTCTCTGATGCTTGGCAGTAGCCTTAGCTATAGAGTTTATCGTTAAATGGTATATAATTTTTGTCGAATTTTCGTAAAAAATCAATAAAGCTCAATATATCCGTTATTATACAGGATATGAAAAAATATTGTATACATTAATTATAGGGTGTCTTGAGCTACATCTCAAAAAATTATTTCTACAATCACAGGGTGACCCATAAGTCGGTGGAGATACAAATAATCTTTTTTTAGTCGAAAACGCCTTATGTTTTTGCATTTTCCATCGAAATATAATGCATGTTTGTGAGCTAAGAAATTCTGGACGCAGCAAGTGCGTTATGGCAGCGATTTTTGATTAAATGCTTTATATTTGAAAAGCTGAATTTGCCATTAACCTATAAGGTTGACCAAGAAACGGATTTTTTCGGTTACACTTTAAGTTTACTTTTGGAAATTTTTGTGCTTTTTTAAACAATAAAGTTATTTTGATGAAACATGGCACATTGTTTTTACTATATATGTTATAGTAATTTGATGGCTGCTTTCTGAAAAAAACACAGATATTTGCTATTAAAAACATTTTAATGAAAATTCACCACCATAACGCACTTGCTGCGTCCCGAACTTTTACTACCTACCCGCCCAGCACCCCTATTCACTCCCAGTCCCGTAACTTCCTTGGGGGGTGTGAATTAGAAATTTTTCTTGTGGTTTGTGCATCCAGGTGGGGTCCTAGTAATATTTCTGAAAACAATTTTTTTAAAGCGTTCGGGAGCTAATCTACAAATTTACCGAATTTTCACTAAATCCTTCAAATTTCAATAACTCTAGTTGCTATTAACGTAAGCTTTGTTGGTTAGGAAACTTACATTTAAGTCTATTTTCGGAAAATTTTTGTATATTTTCAAACCATAAGTAATTTTGATAACATATAGTATATTGTTTCTACCACATAGGATATACCGGTAATCATATTGATGCCTGCTCGCATTTACTATTAAAAACATTTTTATGGAAATTCACTTCCATAACACATTTGCCGCATCCAGACTTTTGAAAAATGGTTATCTATTTTCAAACAATAAATTTATTTCGATTAAATATGATACATTGTTTCTACTATATAGGCAACCAAGTTTCATGCCTGCTTTCATCAAGGAAAGACATTTGCTATAACAAATATTTTACAGAAAATTCGCTAACATAACGCACTTGCTGCGTCCAGAGGTTTTTTTATTCATTAACGTTTATGAAGAGACAAATTTAACAACACCTCCATTACCCAACCAGAGTTTGTCAAGTTTGGTGGACTATTCCCAGCTCGGTCCACTATCTTTCATCACACTACCGGACACTCCGTCTTCTTCTGTCTTTTCTAATTCAATATTTCCTGAATAGTAGTTACCTCTATAATTGCTTTCTACAAAAATATCTTTATTTTTTACAGCCGCTCATTTAGTCGCTGTTAATCGTTAGTATATAATTAAAAAAATTAATACGCAGCAAGTGCGTTACAGGAGCGAATTTTCATAAGAATTGTACACTATTATTATACGGCATATTAGTAAAGTTAATACTTTAAACTTACACATACATTGAAGATCTATTTAAGAGGTCCTAGTACGCGCACATTTAAAAAATTCCTTCGAAAATATCACCATCGCTTTCTCTATAATCAAAAAAATCTTGCGTTCCAACTCCTTTTGAGAAAAATGCCCAAAACTAAATTTTCTATGAAATCAAAGATCTAAGTTTTGCTATATCTGTAGATAGTGTAAGTCTCTTTAAAACAAACTTGTATTACAAATTTCATTAAAGTTATACAGAAGATTTCCTGAAGGAAACTTCACTCATATATAGAAAAGTAAAGTATCTGCCAAATTATAAACGTAGCAGTTATTTTTATTATTAATCGGCAGTATGATTTCGATTTAGTCAACCTAACCAAACCGGTTTTTAGTAAATTTTCTTTAAAAAAATCACTAATGAGGAGATCCCGACTTTTGAATTTTTAAAAAATTTCTTCAAATGAGCGCTAATTAGGCCCCCTAGAACACATATCCGAGGTCAGTATCAATTTTTATATGTACATATATATATATATATATATATATATATATATATATATATATATATATATATATATATATATATATATATATATATATATATATATATATATATATATATATATGTATGTATGTATGTATGTATGTATGTATCACACCGATAACTCAAAAAATAATGGGCCGATTTTGATTAAATTTGGTGAGTACCTTCCTTTTTCTAATAGCTTGGATAAGTTCGTTAGCCAGGAAAATCGGCCCAGGTTTTCCCGGAAATTTTTGTGTTTTCTTTCGAAAAACATTGTAAAAATATTATATATCCGGAAAATGTCTCAAGAAGAATGTTTTACAAACCCTGAAGTCTTAGTTTCAACCATCATTGTCCTTCCTTTTACTAAAATATTCCCAGAAAATTCATGTAAAATAGACTCTTTCTCTGATGCTTGGCAGTAGCCTTAGCCATAAAGTTTATCGTTTAATGGTATATAATTTTTGTCGAATTTTCGTGAAAAATCAATAAAGCTCAATATATCCGTTATTATACAAGATACGAAAAAATATTGTATACATTAATTATAGGATGTCTTGAGCTACATCTTGAAAAATATTTGTACGATCACAGGCTGGCCCATAAGTCGCTGGTGATACAAATTCCCTTTTTTTTTTAATCAAACACGTCTTATGTTATTGCATTTTTGCATTTTCCATCGAAATATAATGCATGTTTGTAAGAAAAGAAATTCTGGACGCAGCAAGTGAGTTATGGTAGCGAAGTTGAATCAAATGCTTCATATTTGAATAGCTCAATTTGCTATTAACCTATAAGGTTGACCAAGAAACATGTTTTTTCGGGAACACTTTAAGTTTACTTTCGGAAATTTTTTTACATTTTCAAACAATAAAGTTATTTTGATGAAACATGGCACATTCTTTTTATTATATAGTAGTATACTAGTAACCAAATTTGATGCATGATTTCTTAAAAAACACACACATATTTGCTATTAAAAACATTTTAATGAAAATTCACTACCATAACGCACTTGCTGCGTCCAGAATTTTTTAAGATGTAGGTAGAGGATTATAGTTTGTTGAAATATTTTAGTCATTAGAACATTGGACTGTACGCTTTAGTAACATTTTTAGCAAAGTTTTAAACTATTATAGCTTATGGTAACTGAATGTATTATTACTGTTATTAAGAATTGGGTCACCCACGACCTTTGCATATTGCTCTTATTATAAATTATAAGTTAACAATCAAAATCTCGTACAATATTGCATCCTTTCTGACAGCTCATATATCTTCTCTTTTGACGTTATAAGTGGTTAAGAAAAATCTCGGCTGAGGTTATTCGTAAATAAACAGTTTGCTTAATGACATGACAGGTCTGACACAACAGGCTCGCTTCTTTAAACTTGACATAATGCATATTAATTATGTCACATTTCAGTTATATCTGCGACAGAAACTGAATGGGATTAAATTTTTAATGAGATATTTAAAACAATACGTCCACTTTCATAATAACACACGAGCTGTTGTAAGATGTTTTCGTCACAAACTGAGACGGTTTCAGAAGACATAAACGATAATTACAAAAGTTAAAAGAAAAGCTGTTCCCTTCACCGATTCTTCCCAGGACTATCGTGTGATTTGTTTCACTTGTCTCGGCAAGAATCAGATTTTAATGTTTGATTTGGATTTGCAACTTTATAATGCATTTCCTATCTATCGCGTTGACCAACAGGATTGGTTAACATCCTGTTGAATCAAGTCAACTTAGAGACTTAATTTTTCGTCGGTATCTGAATGCAACAGTTCATTATACATTTAAATTTTATTTCTCAATATTGCATACAGGATGTTTCCACTTCTCATTAGTTTTTGGCAATGATTTGCCTTACTCATCCTTATCACAGTCCAAATGCGGTGCCGCCTTGTCGCTGTTATACAATGTAGATTTACTCTGTGCTAATGACAGTAGTCAGTGAGTAGAGACACATGACAGATGGTCGAATGTCAATGTGAAAATTTATTAATTATTGTAAACGTACCAATTAATATTTGTTATAAGGTTTTGTCCGTTATTGTCTTCCTGTTTATTAAATGTATTACTAAACACTCGTGAGTCATTATATAACTAAGTATACAAGAACCCTAAATATAACAGTCGCAACTGTTATTCTGTTATTCTCTGTGTTTCAAGCAGCTCATTTTAGTGAATTTTCTTAGAACAAATTCACTAATGGGGAGATCCCGACTTTTGAAAAAAATTCTTCAAATGAGCGCGAATTAGGACCCCTAGAACCCATATGCGGGATCAGTTTCAATTTTTATATGTTTATATATATATATATATATATATATATATATATATATATATATATATATATATATATATATATATATCACACCTATAACTAAAAAAAATATGGTCCGGTTTTGATAAAATTTCGCGTGTACTTTCCATTTGTAAGTGGTTCGATAAGTTTATTAACCAGGAAAATTTTGAGTTTTTTTAGTTTTCTTTCGGGAGAGATTTTTAACAAAAATATAAAAGCTATGATAACCAAATTTGGTACGTAAGTTTATGGTATTAAAGGGAGACTGTACACCAAAATCTATATTTATATTTTAAAAGGAAAAAAAAGTTATAAAAAAGATTTGGGCCAGATCATTTCTATGAAAATCTATTACCACAACGCACTTGCTGCCTCCAGACTTTTATTTATGATTAAAAAGGAATTATAATGAAAGGCTTTTTACAGCAGACAATGTATTTATTTCTTCCACATTGTTTGGTAGAAATATATATATATATATATATATATATATATATATATATATATATATATATATATATATATATATATATATATATATATACCAATAACACCGAAAAAATAATGGATCGATTTTGATAAAATTTAGTAGGTGCGTTCTGTTTGTGGCTTGGATAAGTTCGGATAAAATCGTACCAGTTTTTCCTGGAAAATTTTGGGTTTTCTTTCGGAAAATGTTTGTATCTCCGAAAATAACAAAGCTATAGCAACCAAATTTGGTACTCAGGTTTACACTATTAAACTTACCCTAGATGATAAAATTAGGGTGAAAGGAAAAAAAAATTATAGACAAATGAAAAAAATATTTGGGTGCCACTGATGACCAGAGTAATGCACAAAATCTAAATATTCTGTGTTGATAATAAAATCTATTGTACATTGCTGACAAAGATTAGGTTTTCTTGACGTAAAAAGGTCAAGAAAATTTTAGAGTTTTTCTTCTAAAAATGTCGAAATCGCGATTTGAAACGTCAAAATGTGCAATTTTTAGACGGAGAACCTGAAATAAATAGACATATGTGAAGCAAATGTCATAATAAATGTATTTTACAAATCCTTAAGTTACAGCTTCAACAATCATTGTCCTTCATTTTACTAAAAGATTTGCAGACAATTGATTTCAAACAGACCCCTTCTCTGATAATTTGGCAGTAGTTTCAGATATATAGTTTGTGGTTTAATAGTCTATACTTTTTCGCGAATTTTCCTAGAAAAAAATTGTTATTGAGAAGACCGCGACTTAAGATTTTTTAAATATTTCTTCAAAAGAGCGCATCCAGGGTAAATTTCAGTTTTTACTTGTTTAGATATATGCAGGGTGGTGCATTTTTACTGTAAAGCTCAATATATCGGTTATTATACAAGATACAGGAAAATATTATAAAAGTTATTTACAGGGTGTTTTGAGCTGCATCTTATAAAATTATGTTGACAATTACAGGTGGCCCTTAAGTCGTTGGTGATAGAAGTTTTCTTTCTTTTAATGGAACAGACCATTTATTGTAGCATTATTGCATTATTCTTTCAATTTCAATGCATGTTTGTAAGGAGAAAACATTTATATTTAAGTCGCGGTCGCCTCATTGGCGAATTTTTTCTACTAAATTTAGCGCTAAAAATTCTAAACCATTAAACCGTAAACTGAAACTACTGCCAAAGTATCAGAGAAAGGGTCTATATGAAATGAATTTTCTGCAAATATTGTAGTAAAATTTTAGGCGTTTGCAGAACACTCTTCTGGCAACATTTTATTTACATAATCCGCATTTGTTTCAAGTTCTTTGCCTAAAGGTTGCCAATTTTGATGTTTCAAATCGCGATTTTGACGTTATGAGGAAAATCCCTTTTTTTTAATGCCTATAACTTTTTTTTTCCCTAAACGTTCAGACCTAATCTTTAGTAAGTGGTTCACCCTGTATAATACAAACACGCGTGCCACATTTTTTTGTCCTTACTTTGTTATTTCCGGAGATATAATTTTTTCCGAAAGAAAACTCAACATTTTTCGGGAAAACCTGGGCCCATGTTCCTGGCTGAAGAACTTATCTAATCCACTTGCAAAAGGAAGACGTATCAAATTTAATCAAAATCGGCCCATTATTTTTTGAGTTATCGGTGTGATACATACATACATATATATTAATATATATATATATATATATATATATATATATATATATATATATATATATATATATATATATATATATATATATATATATAATAACACCACAGTAGACAAACTCCGCACCCAGAAGTTGTACGGGGGGAGTTTACATACACATATAGACAAAGGACACCACCCATAACTCATCAGAAGCCGGCCTTTCCACATTCGAGTAAAAAAGACCGACTGTGTGAATACGGGACTTGAACCCGCGACCTCCTAGTCCGATTCTAGAGATTACTCACCTCCCTAACTGAGATATTCAGCCTGACATTTTTTCGAGAACCAAAAGTCGGGATCTCCTCAATATTGAATTATTTTTTTAAATCAAATTCACTAATAAAGGAAATGTGAGATGAACACAAATTTACCCAAACATAAATTACTAAAAAAATACATTTATTTCCTTGGTTTTAGCGCTTGGTTCTTTTGAAAACAACTTTTTCCAGCAAATATTTGACTAAACTTAAAATACTGTAAAATAAAACAAGTCAAACATGGTTTAAACAGTTTTTTTGATAACGCATTTTATTTTCTTCAACATCTAGGGTTATAAACGTTTGCTAAAGAGCCTGTTACTATGTTTGGGCTACGACTGTTGAAAATATTCGTGCTTTACTGTTATTGTTACATAATTATAATAAAAATCATTTGTTATATTGATTTTTATGTGACTTTAACCGTAAATATATTTCTAACATATTTTATATTTTTTCTGCCTTTAGCCCAAAGCCTATGAATTTGGCTACCAAGTAAAAGACGACTACACAGGAAACAACTACGATCGCAAGGAACAAAGTGATGGCAACCAAGTAAGGGGTGAATACCGGGTCCAACTCCCAGACGGCAGAACACAGATCGTCACATACTACGCCGATTGGCAAACAGGTTTTCATGCTGACGTCAAATACGAGGGCACCGCTCAGTACCCTGACCAGTACAATAACGGTGGAGGTTACAACAACGGCCCTTCTAATCAGTACGGTGCGCCCTCTGGTGGAGACTATGGAGGTTACAACAATGGTGCCGGCACTAGCTCTGTATCCATTAAGGATTATTCCGGTGAAGGCAATTCTGGAGGTCATTCCGGAGGTTTTAGTGGTTCCTCGGGAGGGTACCAAGGGGGATCAGCAGGAAGTTACAGTGGTTCAGGGGGATACAGTAATAACTATAATAATGGTTATGATTCATACAGCAATGGAGGATACTCGAATAGAAGGCCTGGCGCAGCCTATGGAGCTCCTTGAATATTTATTTTACCTGAAAAGAACGATATAATAGCTGACCACGGTTTTAACCACCTTTCGAAAAATGTTTGAAGTTTGTTGAAAATTTTTATTATTAACAAAAATCATACAAAATCTGCTTGAAACTTTGGTCAGCGTTTTCTTTTATAGTTACCATGACGACTTTTCTTCAGTATTAATTTACTTATACCTACTATGCTTTTTGTTATAGTTATTATAAATTATTTTATTATTTTTGTACATATGTAATAATTGAGATTATTATTGCCAGTATTATTGTACCTTTTATATGTTTTATACTTGACATTAATAAAAATTATATAAAGAATTCTGCATTTACTTTGTTTTAGTAGGGAAGAAAGTACAAGTTTTTGGACATTTAAGGGATCATGTCGCTAATTCTATTTGTATACTCAAGACACTTCCAGTTCTGTCAGCCAGAACATAGAGATTGGTTTGAATATGTAGTATTCTTGAAGAAGTGTATGTGAAATCGAATTTTACTTACTTTATTTTCATATAAGAAACGATTTTCTAGCACATACAAAACGAGTAGTTATTGGCTAGGTAACACAGTTGTTGGCCAGTCAAAGATACAGTTGTGTGCTAAATATTTTGCAGTTGTTGAGACTGGAGAAACCCATACACCGATTTTGATTGCAAAATTTGTAACGATATATATATATATATATATATATATATATATATATATATATATATATATATATATATATATATATATATATATATATATATATATATATATATATATATATATATATATATATATATATATATATATACAGGCTGTTTCAAAAAACATGCACCATGCTCGTGAGGCAATTCCTTACTAAAAAATAAGAAAAAAGTTCCTGTGCACATGGGCCCGGAAACGCATAGTTTCCAATATACAGGGAGTTGAATTTTAATTTTTTTTTATTTTTTATAAATAATTTCAAAACCACTGGATTGATTTTAATGAAACTTGGAACTTGAAAGTGTATTATGAAAGTGCATATTTTCAAGTGAAAATCTACTTACAACTGCGTCAGTGGCGTGCGTAAGGGGTAACTGTAAAAATTCATTTGGGGAAAAAATATGTGCGCCACTGTCTTTTTCCAATTTTGATACATCAGTTATGAAGCTTATTACATAGGCCACAAAAGCTGCCTCTTGGTATTTTTTCGTTCAGGGTATCCCTTAGGAGATATGATTAATTTTATAAAAAGGGGCAAAGTACCGATTCGTTGGAGTAATGAAAACAGTAATCGTAAAGTGCCATGAAACTATAATTTTTGACAGTTCTCTAAATTCTACAATTTTGAAGTGCTTTGTAGGCGTCAAAAGAGTTTTCGTGCTATTCTTTAAATTTTGATAGGGTGCAGTATTTTCGTTTTTAGTTATTTGTTGATACTGAGCTGCTCGTTAATATTATTTCCTCCTCTCAAGATGGTTTTCATTAAGTACACTTCAGCGGATTTGACTGATATGCTGCTAATTTATGGACAAACAAATCAAAATGCTAGACAAGCTGTGCGAGTTTATCAGGAAACTTATCCGCAAAGAAGAATTCCTGACAAAAATATTTTCCCACATATTGTAAGACATTTGAGAGAAACTGGTTCTTTAAAACATTTAAATGCTGACTCTGGACGCAGAAGATACCGCCGAACTGTACGAGTTGAAGAGACAATATTAAATAGAGTTGAACGTGATCCTAGTACAAGTACGAGAATTATTGCCACCGAACTGGGTAATATTTCGGCATCATCAGTTCACAGAACTCTGAAGGATCAAAGTTTACATCCCTATCATTTTACACGTGTCCAGGAACTTCTACCTAGAGACTTTCAACCAAGGGTAATGTTTTGTCAGTGGTTCTTAAACAAACTTAGGCACGACCAACATTTTTCTAAACGTGTACTATTTACAGATGAGGCGTCATTTACGCGAAAAGGTATCGTAAATTTTCACAATTTACATACATGGGCCGATGAAAACCCACACTCTCTAAGAGTTGCAAATTTGCAGTATCAATTTTTCATCAATATTTGGGCTGCTATTATTGAAAATCACATAATTGGTCCTGTTGTTCTACCGAATCGTCTTGACCATGAATCATATTTAAACTTTTTACAAAATGATTTGCCGTTGTTACTACCGCTTTTTATGAGAAATGGTACAATGTGGTTCCAGCGTGATGGTGCGCCAGCACATTTTGCAGCAGTTGTAAGAACATATTTAGCCAACACATACGGTCACCGATGGATTGGTCGTGGAGGTCCGGTGTCATGGCCACCTCGAGCTCCGTACCTGAATCCTCTCGATTTTTATTTGTGGGGTTATTTAAAAGAAATAGTGTATAAAACACCAGTAAATACACCATAAGAATTGTTGGGAAGAATAGAATATGCATTTGACAGCATTAGAGAAGATCAAAATATTTGCAGAAGAGTAAGAAGATCTTTGCGCAGAAGGTTAAATAATTGTAACGACGCTAATGGTGGTCACTTTCAACATTTTCTTTAGCTTTGTTATTAAAGTCAATTGAGTAATGTACAAAAAACAAGAGTTTGGAAAAATCATGGTGTCTTTACGATTACTTTTTCATTTTTTATTGTTATTTTTTATTTATCATTTTTTATGAATGTTTGTAATATTCATTTCAATGTTTATCACCAATAAGTTTTACGTAGGTTAGTTATTTGCACGTTTATTGCTGTAATGTTTACTGTATGTTTTGTTTTTCATATTCTTATGGTTGCAGTAAACATATATTATTATTATTATTATTACGCCGACTCATCGGTACTTTGCCCCTTTTTATAAAATTAATCATATCTCCTAGGGGATACCCTGAACGAAAAAATACCAAGAGGCAGCTTTTGTGGCTTATGTAATAAGCTTCATAACTGATGTATCAAAATTGGAAAAAGACAGTGGCGCACATATTTTTTCCCCAAATGAATTTTTACAGTTACCCAGTACGCACGCCACTGACGCAGTTGTAAGTAGATTTTCGCTTGAAAATATGCACTTTCATAATACACTTTCAAGTTCCAAGTTTCATTAAAATCAATCCAGTGGTTTTGAAATTATTCATAAAAAATTAAAAAAAAAAGAATTCAACTCCCTGTATATTGGAAACTATGCGTTTCCGGGCCCATGTGCACAGAAACTTTTTTTCTTATTTTTTAGTAAGGAATTGCCCCACGAGCGAGGTGCATGTTTTTTGAAACAGCCTGTATATATATATATATATATATATATATATATATATATATATATATATATATATATATATATATATATACAGGGTCATTGATGGTCGATGCTAGGTTAGACGTTTATGGAAAACGAGACATAGGATTAATCTGAAGAATTGGATACTGCCATAGATAGGCACGACCTGTCTTTCTAAAATATTTTCATTTTGGAGGTGTTGCCACATCCACTCAAAAGTAGTAACAACTTTCTTATTTTTAATGGGACAGCCTGTATATTATTTTATTTTTATAATTCCAATTTCTTAATGATAATTTTTTCTTAATAGTTTCCTATACCGATCTACACAGGTTTTGGAGATAATACTTATTTATTATATATATATTTTAATTTAGCTGCTATTTGAACTCGTAGAAAGCTGAAATGTTGGGAAAAGTATACAAAAGCCTTGTGTTAAATAGATTCATTTGACGTTATACAAGGCGATTCAAAATTGATGATTTTAACGTGACACGCAGAAAAGGCCAAAACTTAATTTTTTCAAATAGGACACCTGTATATTATTGAAAATTCTGAGAGACAATAAAATTTCCTTCAAGTTGATGTACCATAGTGGTATACCTAACTCGTCAAATGTTCGAAATAATCGCAATAATTATTAAAACGTCTGGACACAGCAAGTGCGTTATGGTAGTGAATTATCATAAAAATGTTTTTAATAGCAAATATGTGTGTCTGTTTTAAGAAAGCTGGCATCAAATTTGGTTACCAGTATAACATATATAGTAAAAACAAGGTGCCATGTTTCATAAAAATAACTTTATTGTTTGAAATTGTACAAAAATTTCCAAAAGTAATCTTAAAGTGTTCCTAAAAAAACTCGTTTCTTGGACAAACAAAATTTGTATCACCAACGACTTATGGGCCACCCTGTGATTGTAGAAATAAATTTTAAGATGTAGCTCAAGATACCCTATAATTAATATATACATTTTTTTTCATATCTTGTATAATAACGGATATATTAAGTTTTATTGATTTTTTACGAAAATTCGACAAAAATTATATAGCATTAAACGACTCTATAACTAAGGCTACTGCCAAGCATCAGAGAAAGGGTCTATTTGAAATGAATTTTCTGGAAATATTTTAGTAAAATGAAGGACAATGACGGTTGAAGCTAAGACTTGAGGGTGTGTAAAACATTCTTCTTGAGACATTTTCTTTCGATAGACCGTATTAGTTTCACGTTCTTGGCCTAAATGTTTCCAATTTTGACGTTTTAGATCGCGTTTTGACGTTTTGAGGAAAACCCCAATTTATTTCTCTTTAAATGCCTTTAACCTTTTTGTCTTTTAACTAGATACGTAAATTTTGGTAAGTAATTTACCTATAATGATATAACACCGCGTACCAAATTTGGTTGCGCTTACTTTGTTAATTCCGGAGATATAATTTTTTTTCGAAATAAAACACAAAATTTACCGGGAAAACCTGGGCCGATTTTCCTGGCTAACGAACTTATCCAAGCCATCTGCAAAAGGAAACTATTTACCAAATTTAATCAAAATCGGCCAATTATTTTTTGAGTTATCGGTGTGATACATATATATATATATATATATATATATATATATATATATATATATATATATATATATATATATATATATATAACATATAAAAATTTAAACTGACCCCGGATATGTGTTCTAGGGGGCCTAATTAGCGCTCATTTGAAGAAATTGTTTCCAAATTCAAAAGTCGGGATCTCCTCATTAGTGAATTTTTTTAAAGAAAATTCACTAAAAAACACATTATCTTTACATAATTTGTATTAGTTGGTCATGGAACGCCATGTGATTTGACAATTGCTTAATTGTTTACTGTGTTTGACAGAAGCGGAAGTTTTAAGATTCATTTACGATTTTTAAGTTAAGATGGAGCGAAATAATGACTCAAATGAAGTTTTGATGACACTATTCATTCTTCATGGACAATGTGACAAAATTGTAGCAAGAACACGTAAAAAATTCAGTGAGATGTATCCTGAATTACAACCAATGAAGGAAAGAAAGCTTATGCGAATACCAGATAATTTTATCAATTATTATTTATTATTAAATTCTAAACATTTTACAATAAATTCTCAAAATATCCCCCATTGACTTCTAAGCACTTCAAAATCCGGCGATGTACACCATCAGTTGTCGCTTTATGTATTTCATTAGCATCTAGTTGGTCACACGTCAACGTAGCTCCTCATCAGTCTTCACTGGTATCTGGTATACCTTCTGTGTTAAATTACTCCAAAGGTAGAAATGGAGGGGTGTACGGTCGAAGGATCTTGCAGGCCAATTCCACGGGCCCAAACGTCTAAACCAGTGGTCATACAATAATATCTGGAACAGCTCACGTGTTACCTCTTGTGTGCAATGTGCGGGTGCTCCAGCCAACTGGAACCACAAAGTACAGAAATCTTCGAATGTTAAATTTTCCAAAAAATTCGATACTACTGTCTCTAGAATGTGGAGGTATTGATTACTATTTAATGGCTCATCGTAAATGAAAAATCTTATTTGCTTTTCTTTTAAGAGGCAAAAAACATTGCAACTGAATTTTTGCTTAAAGCCCCTCTGCTTGACCATGCGTGGATTTTGATCGGCCGAAAAATGCAGATTCCTTGTATTGATAATGCCTTCTCTCGAAAACTTGGCTTCGTCTGTCCATATTATTTTTCTCAAAAAGTTAGGATCCTCTTTAATGCGTATTAGGGGTGTCTCACAATGTTGAATGCGACGTTGGTAATCATCTGGTTTCAGGTGTTGAAGTGTTATAAATTTAAAAGGATGCATGTTGTGATTGATCAGAATCTTTTGCACCGCATAATAAGTTACGCCTAAATCATTCGAGTTGCTCGCAGTTTTGAATTATAATTGATAAAATTATCTTGTTTTCGCATAAACTTTCTTTCGTTCATTGGTTGTAAAGCAGGAAATTCTTTGAATTTACATATTTTCTGAATGTTAGCGGGTACTATTTCTTGCCACCCTGACTGATTCATCCATAGTTCTTGAATTATCAGCTGAGCTTTGATTTCAACTGTAGATAACCACCCCAATCAGTCAAATAACTTAGCTATCGCAGCTAATATTGCCCTTTTTGTCACTTTCACTGCAGATTTTAAATCTAGTTTTAATTTGAATGTGTCTTCCCTTGGTGCCCAATAAATACCAAGCGATTTGTCTATACCATTGTGTGGCAACTCCAATGGATTTTCATTCTGTAATTCTTGCGGCAACTTTGAAATAATTTGTGATTGTTGGTGGACCACTTTCTTAAATTGAATCCACCTGATCTGAACATTCCATTGAGTTATGTCTGTACCAATGGTGCTTCTTGCTCTGTTTTAGCTCTGGATACAAGATCATCTATATAAAAATCTTCCTTTGCTACTTTCGCTGCTAATGGAAATTTGTCTTGCTCGTCTTCTGCAAGTTGTTGAATTCTTCTAACTGATAGGTATGGTGCTGTTGCTGTACCATATGTTATTGTAGTAACTCTGTATTCTTCAAAGGGTCGGTTTCTTGCCCTTCACCATAATATAATAATAAAAATTATAATAACACCACAGTAGACCAACTACGCACTTTAACATGTACGGGAGGAGATTACATACACATATAGACAAAGGACACCACCCATAACTCATCAGAAGCCGGCCTTTCCACATTTAAGTGAAAAAGACTGACTGTCTTTATACAGGACTCGAACGCGTGACCTCCTAGTCCGATTCTGGAGGTTACTCACCTCGCGAACTGAGCTATTCGGCCTTGATAGTCTTAGTCCTCTCTTTAGATTTTTTTAAATATTTCAACAGCACACCACGAGGGCTTACATCCTAAATACTATCGTTCCGTGGGTGTCAACAAGGAGGATAGGGGCAGCTTGTTAATTCTGGACTTGAAGGTTTGGAGGTTCGGAGGAGAAGGAAAAACATGTGCCGGCAAGGAATTCCATAACTTGGAAGTCCTCGGGGCAAAAGAGCGGGCATAACAAGATGTTCTATGTTTGGTGACCTGGATAGTAAAAGGGTGCATTCGCTCTGTTCCCCTGGTAGATCATTTTCAAAACTAAAAAGGTACGAAAGATGCTCTCTTCTCTTAATACCAGGAAAGCCTCTGGCCTGGACGAGATCCCAGCAATTGTTCTCAAAAAATGCGCACCAGAAATTGCTCCTGTCCTGACTCGTCTGTTTCAAACATCTCACAATAGAGGCATATACCCGAGTAACTGGAAAACTGCTCGAGTTCAACCCGTCCCCAAGAAAGGATCCAAAGAGCTTCCTAGCAACTACAGACCTATTTCTCTCCTTTCAGTCGTCTCTAAAGTGACTTAAAAGTATATAAACACCTAATTACTGAAATTTCTTGAAAACACAGTCTGATCCACGACAGTCAGTATGGATTCCGTCAAAGCACATCACTGCCGACCTCCTTTCCTTTGTCACCAATTCTTGGAACACGTCTATGGAACTACACGGTGAATCCCAGATTGTCGCCCTAGACATATCCAAAGCATTCGACCAGGTCTGGCACGCAGCGCTTGTTAATAAGCATTTCTGTTGTCGTAGAAGGCCATTCCTCTAAACTGTATCCAATTAATGCAGGAGTCCCTCAAGGTTCAGCCTTAGCCCGTATTCTGTTTCTTCTCCATAACAATGATCTCCTCTCTAGCACATCCAACCCGGTTCACAAACATCGAATACTGCTTCCACATCTGGGGTGCCGCTGCCGCTTCTACACTATCTATCCTGGACTCCATTCAGAAGGGAGCTATACGTCTCATCAGTGACCCTACCCTCGCCCAAAGGCTGTGATCCCTTGCCCACCGACGTGCCGTTGGTGGCCTCTCTCTCTCTCTCTCTCTCTCTCTCTCTCTTTATAGATATCTGCACGCCCACTGCTCAGAGGAGATTTCTTCCATAGTTCCTCCACCTGCTGCCCCAACAGATCTACCAGGGGAACAGAGCGAATGCATCTTTTTACTGTCCAGGTCATCAGACATAGAACATCTTCTTATGCCCGCGCTTTTGTCCCGAGGACTTCCAAGTTGTGGAATTCCTTGCCGGCACATGTTTTTCCTTCTTCTCCGAACCTCCAAACATTCAAGTCCAGAATTAACAAGTTGCCTCTTGCCTCCTTGTCGACACCCACGGTACGATAATATTTAGGCTGTAAGCCTTTGTGGTATGTTGTTAAAATATGTTAAAAATATAATTGTGATACGGCGTTTTCACCAACAAAAATCAGATTCTAATGCAAATGACACATTCAGAGAGGTTTGACTGACCCCGGATATGGGTTCTAGGGGGCGTAGTTCGCGCTCACTTGAAGAAATTTGGTCAAAATTCAAAAGTAGGGATCTCTCCATTACTGAATCTTTTCTACGAAAATTCACCAAAAAACAGGGGAATGCATTCTGGGGATTATTCGCAAAAATGTGATATTTTTAACATAAAAGAAACAGGTGAAAATAAAATTTACCATAATTTATTAAGAAAATTATTTCAATGGAAATTAAATTAAAACAAAATAAATATTTATAAAAAATATACAATCAATATATTACATTTATATTTATATTACACTTTCGTACAAACTCTGAAAAATAAATAAGACTAAAAATCCAAAAATACTGATTTAGATAATACTAAATTATATCAATAATCAATGTAGAAAAACAACTACATACAACATCTTTGCCGTGAAAAATATTCATCTAAAAGCTATGATCTGAAGATACACCCTCAGTCAGAACAAGTTAACCAGAAAGTAGAAATTGAACATTTTTACATAAAAATCAGATCAACTGGAACACTTATTGGCAGTGGAATCTAATCAATCAATTATATCCCAAAAGACTTATTGGTTCTTTATTATCTACTCTAAGTTATCTATCAGTATTTGTATCCTCCTCCAGGTGCATACTGCTGCGTGATTTGGTTTGGCGAACTTGGAGGTCTCTTAGTTGGATAACCCACAGGTTTACCGGGACCACTTGGTCGAGATGGTCCGAATGGGGGAGAGGGTCCAGATGGTCTACTTGGTGGGTATGGTCCACTAGGACCCGAAGGTCTGCTTGGTGGGAAAGGTCCACTGGGACCTGAAGGTCTACTGGGAGGATATGGTCCAGAAGGTCTGCTAGGTGGGAATGGTCCACTGGGACCCGAAGGTCTGCTCGGTGGGAATGGTCCACTAGGACCTGATGGTCTGCTAGGTGGGTAAGGTCCACTAGGTCCGCTAGGTCCACTTGGTCCTTGAGGACCGGAAGGTCCCCCAGGCCCCGGACTTGGTCTGCTTGGATAACCTCCTCCTCCTGGACCAGGGTATCTTGTGCCTGGATATGATGGCTGCCCCTCATAGCTTATCTGAAAAATTAAACGAATTTAGTGTATTTCCTTGTTGGCAAACGAGTTTACTTAAAAAAATTTAAAGGCATGGCAAGTTCACAATGGTAAACATTGATTTTTCTAAAGCCACATTTCAAACTTTGTAATTGTTTCACTTGTGTCTCTCAGACAAAGTAAATTAACGTTTTTTAAACATAGGACATTGAACGGGAAATTTTTAGGGTGATAATGTTTTAGTGAATTTTCATTAAAAAAATCACTATAAAAAATTCAAATGAGCACGAATTAGCGCCGCTAGAACCCATACCCAAGGCTCGTTAGGTCAGGGAGCGGGGAATAGAGTAGACCTGCTACAGGTGGATCGGTTCCATGCTCAGGGACAGGGCGGTGTTCACCTCACTCGCGGGAGAGACTCTGCTGGCGGGGGTCGCGGCGGGGTGTCCGCAGGGGAGCGTTCTGTCTCCCTTGCTCTGGTGCCTAGTCGTGGACGGCCTGCTGGGGAGGCTCTCGGGAGGGGGGTACGAGGTACAGGGCTATGCGGGCGACATTGTCATCATAGTCCTAGGAAAGATTACACAGTCAGTGTGGGAGCGCATGCAGACAGCACTGAAAGTGGTGGACAGATGGACGGTTGGCCAAGGGCTCGGGGTGAGCCCCGATAAAGCAACCGCCATACCGTTTGCGAGGAGGAGGAAGTGGGAGAGCCACAGGACTATCACTTCATGCGGTAGAAACATCCCAATGGCCAGGGAGGTAAAATATCTTGGGGCCGTATTGGACTCTAAGCTAACCTGGGGTGAGCACGTTGAAAAAATACTGCGTAAGGCAGTTATGACCCTAGCTGTCACTAGGCGACTATATGGAAAAACCTGTGGACGAAGACCTAGTATCGCCCACTGGCTGTACAGAAGGGTGGTCAGACCATCGTTAGCATACGCGACACTGGTCTAGTGGCCTAAGGTGACACAATTCAGTGCCAAACAAAAACTAGGCAAATTCCTAAGCATCGCTTGCCTGGGCATCACAGGGGTCATGACTTCAAACCAAACAGCCGCCATGAAGGTGTTGCTGGATCTGCCCCCCTACACTTTGTTATCAAGGGGAAGGCCAGGCTAGGACTATACAGACTAGCCTGCAATGGTATATCAATCCAGGCTACAGGGGCCGAAATGTAAGCCATCTTGAACTGCGTGCGAGAGGACAAGCGAAGGGGCTACACCAACAAGCGGATCCTCATAGCCACAGACAGCCAGGCAGCCCTTAAGGCCCAAAGTAGCCCACGGGTAAATTCCAGGCTGGTAAATGAATTCCGAGGCGAGACGAGCGACCTGGCTGGGCAGAATTAGGTCACCCTCATCTGGTTGCCGGGTCACTCGGGGGTCAAAGGCAATAAATAAGCTGAAATTCTCGCGAAGAGAGGGTCAGCAGAACCATTTATGGGGTCAGAACGGGTTCTCTGCGTGACAAGGAGCACTGACAGGGGCTCCATTAACTCCTGGGACAGAAACGACCACAAGGTGTACTGGGCAGACACTCCAGGGCTCAGACATAGGAAGACAGTAATTGAGGAAACCAGTGCAAAGAGAGCTGTGGAGCTGCTAAATCTTAGCAGAAGACAGCTCAGGGACATAACAGGACTCTTGATGGGAGACATAGCCGTCGAGAAATACCTGCATAAAATAGGACGGTTTAAGGTGGACCCGGCATGCAGACTCTGCGGCGAGGGGGAGGAATCAGCCCAGCATATATTGTGCGAGTGTAAAGCTCTGGACCGCAAAAGAGAACTGATCTACGGTCAGCCTAGACCGGAGACAGAGCAATATATACAAATATATATATTTTTGAATACGCTGTATTAGAGTAAATGGACTGATACTTTATATGTAGCTAGAAATTATGCAAATAAACCTCTGTTATCAATTTCAAGTAATTTGGTTCACAACATTTTGAGTTTTTTCCAAATTAAACAAAGCTGCAAATTAAATCATAACATCCACATAGCTGTGGTAACCTATTCTCTTCAGAAAGACATTACCATGGAACGAATTTACGGCCAATGACTTGACCACAAAGAAAATATTTGTGTTTCTGTACCCAAAAACTTTTGAAACGTTATATTACTCGAGTTTTATTAAAAAAATGTCAATTTTCACCAAATCACCGCTTAATTATTCCCTACCCCCTGAAGCGATTATATCTGATATGTTTTGAGACCCTTTTACGCTGTTTTAGCAACAAAAAAAGATTTCGAAATTTTCGGATATCTTGGAGCTGGTCATTGTACAATTCTACACCTTTAAAAAATATCGAGTTCATCGTTTTCTTTTTTATTAACTGTTGTAAATAATAATTACTGTGTGTGTGTGTTTTTTTTTCTTTAACGTCGGCCTGTTTCCGCGACTATGGCGAATCACCAACGCCAGGGAGCAGTTTCACCTCACTATCCTGGAAATTTTGCCGACCCCCTGTCTTTCTGTAAGGAGGGTAGGGATCTTTAACATGCCCAACATCGCATGGACACGAGACCGACTGCTTTACGCCCCCTCCGAAGGTCGGAACATGCAGACATTCAACTTAATCAAATACAATGCCAGAACCTCAGTTGATGTTAATGTTACAGTTTGTACTGAAAAAGTGAAAGGAGTAACCTAGGATCGAACCCAGTACCCTTCGGTTCAGAGGCACGCGTTCTTACCCCTGAACGACCGAGGTTCTTTAATAATTACTACTTTGTCTGGTATCATGCGTGTGCACAGATGACACCCGAATAAGCTTTTCTGTTAAATAATGTGGCGCTGAACCAATCCTTATGTTATGAATAAAAATTAGCACTCTTAACTTTATATAAGATTCAACACTCAGCCAGTTCAGTTTTTCTTGCATCTCAGTAATTCGGGTGTATTTGCTACACTTTAAAATTACCCTCATAGATTTATTTTGCAGTCTTTGTAACCTTTTCAAGTCCTCCCTGCAAAACATGTATAGTATAGTTGCACAGTATGTAGTGGGGCAATATTATATATTATATATTATTGTATTATGAATCAGTAATGCAGTAAATCTGGATATAGAATTATTTAGTCTCCGTAACATTCCTACCTTTTGGACATTTTTTTTATTAGATAACGTGCATGTTCTCTAAAGTTGAGCCGATTATCTATAATGAGAACGAGATATTTCATTGAAGTAACACATTAAAAATCCTCATTTAATATGTTCATTCTATGCCCTTCAATAATAAATGTATGGTCCATTAGTTTATTTGCAATCACCATGCATCTTGTTTTTTCAACATTTAATTCTAATTTGTTACAATTCAACCAATCACATAATGAACCTAGTTCATCGTTCAATAACTTAACCATAGTGGCAAAATGCTTACCTGAAATGTATATCAAAGTATTATCTGCAAATAGTTGTACTTTAGAAGTGTTAACTGTGTTGACTATATCATTTATATACAGATTAAAAAGTAGTGGGCCCAAAACACTACCCCGTGGCACCCCTAATTCATTTTTCTGACTTTGTGACACAGCTGTATCATATTAAAACTCCGGACATACAGCAAGAAAGAGAAATTTGGCTCAAAGTTGAAACTAAATATTAATTAAAGATTAAATGAGGGCTTGTAATAAATTGCATATTTTATCAACACAACTCTTTAATGTTTATAAGTTGCACTGCATATAAAATTATTTTACATAGGTAGGTAAAATTATTAAATTAAGTTAATTGATGTGAAAAAAGGAGTATTTTGTAATGATTTGTAGATCCTTTGCGTTAAAAAACAAGTTCTCTAAGTAAGAAGAGTCTTAAAAAATCCATTCGAAATACTTTCAGTCGTCATTATTTAGTAATCTAATACTTATTTTCTACCTTGGAAACAAAACATCATTAATGATGTGCAACAACTTAAAATACGATGAATGTTACATTTGGTGTATTACTTGTTGCCTATAGAGTCTCATAATTTCTTATTTATGTACGGTATTATTGTATTCCTGATTGCCAATCTACATTACTATTTAAGTATATCTTACATCTAATAACTAGCGCTGCAAATTGAATCATAACTTCCACATGACTGTGATAAACCACACTCCGCAGAAAGACATTCTCATTATATAAATTTAGGGTCCATGACTTGACCACAAATAAAATATTAGTATTCCGGTGCCCATAAACTTCTGAAACATTATATTACTCGAGGTTTTTTTTATTATTATTTCAACAACACACCAGGAGGGCTCACAGTCTAAATACTATCGTACCGTAGGGTCTGGTTGTACTCGAGCAGTTTTCCAGTTACTAGGGAATATGCCTCTATTGTAAGATGTCAGAAACAGACGAGTCAGAACAGGAGCAAGTTCTGGTGCGCATTTTTTAAGAACAACTGCTGGGATCTCGTCAAGGCCAGAGGCTTTCCTGGTATTAAGAGAAAAAAGCATCTTTCGTACCTGTTTCTGCTGCTATATTCTGCTCTTGCAGAAATTATTCCCAATAGATTTAGCAAGAGCCCAGAAGGGTCTGCTGCCGTTGGAGCTTGAGAGGACTTTGTTTTTGATGTGGTTATTAAACGAGTTTTTTTGCCTCAGAAAGAATGCAGACATAGCGGTTTCTTGCGTCGTTAAATGCTTGACGGTTTTCTTGACTGGAACTGTGTAGAAGCGTTTTATGAGCTTTGACTTTTTCAAGTCTGGCCTTATCACAGGATTTAGAGAACCTGGGCTTTTAAGTGGCTGAAGATGTTTTCTGTGTACGTGAAATAAATAATTCCATGCCACCTTGAATAATTTCTGTGACGTTTTGTGAGATATCAGAGGGGTCAGGATGAGAGAAGCAGACAGGCGCCCATGGAAATGAGGATAAGTAATCCCGCATTTCGTCCCAGTTGTGTGCGGAGGAAGCAGTGAACATGCCGTGGTCTGAGCGACCAAGGGGGGTGGTGACTGATGTCTTATAGCATTCAGGTTTTGTAGTAAGAAGGAGATCCGAGGGATTTGAGCTGTGTGTTGGGATGCGAGGAAAGTAAGTAGGTTGCTGAACCATATTGGCTAAAGAATTGCTGACTGCAAAGGCCTTTGCTGCTCTCCCTTGTGGATCAGTTTTTGAAGATCCTAGCCATTCCTTATTAACCAACCAATGTCAATTATCACCAAATCACCCCTCACTTATCCCTTAACGACTGAAGCGATCTTTCTTTAAAACAATTCTAAGCATTTCCTTGTCGGATGCTAACTGGATACCAAATTTGAAGATATCTCAATTTGTTTGAAAGTTATATTGCGCCTACTAATAGACAGACGTAACAGGCCAACAGACCAACCGACCGACAGGCCGACAAACAAATAAAATTTTGTTCCAGACTCAAGTTTTCTATATGTTTTGAGACTTCCATCCACGACCACAGAAATGCTCCGGTTGGAAAGGAAATTTTCCGTCCAGGTACAGAGTTTTGGTGGTAGGCCATAGGCCCGAAGTTTATTAAGCAGCGCTGCGTGCCAGACCTGGTCGAATGCTTTGGATATGTCTAGAGCGACAATCTGGGATTCACCGTGTAGTTCCATAGACTTGTTCCAATAATAGGTGACAAAGGAAAGGAGGTCAGCAGTGCTGCGCTAAAGGAATCCATACTGCCTGTCGTGGATTAGACTGTGTTTTTCAATAAATGTTAGTAATTCGGTGTTTATATACTTTTCCGTCTCTTTAGAGACGACTCAAAGGACAGTAGTTTTCCAGTTACTAGGGAATATGCCTCTATTGTAAGATGTCTAAAACAGACGAGTCAGGGCAGGAGCAAGTTCTGGTGCGCATTTTTTGTGAACAATTGCTGGGATCTCGTCAAGGCCAGAGGTTTTCCTGGTATTAAGAGAAGAGAGCATCTTTCGCACCTTTTTAATTTTGAAAAAGATATCCCGTCATTTTATGCGCGGCATATGAGACTATTGGTGGTTGAACATTTGGAGGTGGGTTGAGAGTAGAACTGTTGGCGAACAACGATGCACAAAGTTCAGTCTTGTCAAGGGCGGTAGTTGATCCCCTGAAACAAGAGATGGGAAGGTGCTCTTGCATAAATTATTCCCAATAGATTTAGCAAGAGTCCAGAAGGGTTTGCTGCCATTAAAGCTTGAGAGGATGTGATTCTTAAACGAGTTTTGTGCCTCAGAAAGAATACGGACATAGCAGTTGTGACAATTTACCAATATTTAAAGGAAGAAAATAAACCGACAATTTAAAAGAGTTGGGAAATCCAGAAGGAGGCAACTCCAGGTAGGAGATTAACAATAAGTGCAATAGCGGGTAGAAGAAGTCCGGGGGGTACTGATTGTGTTTCTCCAACAGATACTACCTCATATTTTGTCTAACATAACACCACTGACGCCTTGCTTACCGTTACAGTGAAAGACTATTGCATGTTTTTCCATGCAAGTCATATATTTATCATGCATCAAGTTGCTTGAAGATGTTACCAAACAAAACTTGTTTGTAAGAAGTGTTAACAGGCTAGCTATGGCTCTGCATAGGGGCTTGTTATTGATCTTTGTTTATACATCCCGAGAACCATCCTTAGATTGCTTAAAAATAGGTTGGTGTGGTTAAATATTACCTGCGCATGGAATCCTGTAGCCCAGTCGGCGGTGTACTTGACAACTTGTGTCCTTCCGTCCGGCAGCTGGACCCTGTATTCACCCCTTGTGACGTCACCGTCGCTGGCTGCATTGTGCGAATAATCGTTGCCAAATTGAGCATCATTAACAGCATAACTGAAGTCAAATGGCATTCCAGGCTCGTGATGGTGATGATCATGCTAGAAGGTAAAACATAAATTAATATTTCTTTATAGATACTTACAGGTTATGTTTTATGTTGGGACGAAATGTATCACACCGATAACTCAAAAAATAATAGCCTGTTTTAATGAAATTTGGTAGATGCGTTCTTCTTGTAAGTGGCTTGGACGTTAGAGCTCTTAGCGCACACACACACACTTCCCAGATTGTCTGGTCCTGAATAGTTAAGATGTCCCACCGGCCGGCGGTCGATATAAACGCCCTCAAAGAGAAGACTGGCGGGTTTCTCGGAAAATAATTACAGCCTTGGCGGTGGAGTGTGCTGTGAAACATTTCCAGCCATTCAAGGCACCAGAGGAAGATGAGGTGATGCTGCTACAGAATAGATTGGAGGCTCTCCTCCCATTCCTGGTCAGGCTGTATAGAGCCAGTCTGGCTTGGAACCATATTCCATCCTGCTGGACGGTGCTTAGGGGGGATATATATTCATATATTCCCAAATTGGGAAGTAACGACCTCCTACCCAAATCGGTGAGACCTCCCAGTGTTACTTCATTCCTCCTGAAGGGACTGGAAAAAATACTGGACGAGCACATTAGGGGGAATATCTTAAACAATAACCCCCTAAATATCCACCTATATGCCTACCAAACTGGAAAATCTACTGAGTTAGCACTCAATAACCTCGTTGAGAAAATCACACACTCCCCGGTTAACGGGGAGGTAGTGTTGGCTGCGTTTCTCGACGTTGAACAAGCATTTAACAATGCACTACTTAACTCCCTCTACGAGGCCGCTATCGCTAGAGGGATGGTAGCATGCTTCGCAACCGGACCGTTATTCCCTCGTTGCAGGGGGAGGTGGTCAGCTTCAGGACTGCGAGGAAGTGCCCGCAGGGAGGAGTATTATCCTCCCCTGCTTTGGTCACTCTTTGTGGACGATTTGCTGACTATCCTGGGGCTGTGGCAGATTTGGGTCCAGACGTATATGGATGATATTGTTATAATGGTTAGAGGTAAATCTGCGGAGGAACTTGCAAATACTCTTCAAGAGGCACTAAATGTAGTTAACGATTGGTGCCGGAGGGACAGATGTCTGTGAACCAATCCCCACGAAACCATCATTGTTCCAGTTACCAGAAGAAGAAGGTTGGACAAATCAAAACCACCTATTCTTATGGGGAAAACGATTTCATTTATGGAACAAGCGAAATATCTGGGGCTTACCCTAGATAAGAAGCTCAACTGGAATGTCCAGTTAGAGAATGTAATTCGCAGGGCCAAACTGTCCCTGTGGACATGCCGCATAATCTGTGAAAATAACTGGGGAACAAGCCCCCAACAGATGTACGGGCTCTATGTAGTGGTTATCAGGCCGATGATAACATATGGAGCCATAACATGGTGGCCTAAGGCACTTCGTGATATCGCGAGGGTCAAACTGGCTCAGCTACAGAGACAAGCTTGTCTGATGATAACAAGCGCGATAAGCACCGCTTCATCAGCCTCTCTGGGGGTCCTCCTAAACATTCCATCTCTTCACATTTGGTTGGGGACGGGGGCTAGTTGGACACCGTACAAATTAAAACAAACGGCCGACAGCATGCCGAAAGAAATCAGTCTGCGAGGGTCCGGACTCCTCGATGACATTGAGTCATGACGTTCTAGCTGGGAATGATCGTAGACTTGATGCCTACAAAGATCAGTAGAGATCTGTCAAAGGGAGGACTGGGAACGAAACTAAACGACCCTAGTGAGGGCCGATGTCTGCTGGTATACTGACGGTTCCAAAACCGATAGGGGGCAGCAGTTGGCGCAGATGGGAGCAACACTGATGTGAGACTATCAACTAGCCTCGGAAAGTACAGAACCATACACCAGGCAGAAGTGTATGCCATCGAGATGTGTGCAAGGGAAATTATGCAAACTAGTGCACACACAAATCGATAAAAATATACTCAGATAGTCAAGCTGCAATAAAGGCACTTTGTTCCTACCGTTGCAATTCAAAAACGGTATGGAGCTGTAAATCTGCCCTCAATGAACTAGGCAGCAGCAATGAGGTGCCGCTGGTCTGGATACCGGGTCACTCTGACCATGATGGCAACGCGCTTGCCAGGGGTGGTTCGCAGGAGGACTTTATCAGACCAGAACCTGTGCTGGGGATATCATCATGCACAGCAAAGCGCACCTTGAAGACCTGGACAGATAGAATGACAATCCAGCAATGCAAAATGTGCCAACGTTACCTCCCTCTAAGGTCTTCATAAATGGCCTGTCAGAGTCAAGGGTTTAAAAACTTCTACAGCTAAACAGACAAAAACTGAGAACTATAGTCGGCCTCTATACAGGACACTACCGCTTGCGTCACCAAATTGTCAACTTCTTTAGGGGGCTGGCTTTGTTGGACGAAATATAAGACTATCAGACGTGAGTTAGAATAGACCTTAAGGTCGCAGTGGAGGGACCACTATGGCTCACTCACAATTTAACCTAACCTAAGTGGCTTGGATAAGCTTAGAAAATCAGTTTTTTTCCTAGAAAACTTTAAGGTATCTTTAAAAAAAATTGTATCCAAAAATAACAACGCTATGGCAATCAATTTTGGCACGCGAGTTTCTGTTATTGAAAGTATACTCTGTGCTAAAAGTTGGATCTCTAGGATTAAAAAAAAGTTAAAAGCATTTATTAAATTACAAGTGTTGGCCCTCACGGTCAGAAAAACACGCAAGGCCAAAATGTTCGTGTGTTGAACGTAATGTATTAAATACTACAGACACAGATAAAGTTTTATTGGCCCAAAAAGGTCAGGTCAGGTCAGGTCAGGTCAGACTACAGACACAGATAAAGTTTTATTGGCCCAAAAAGGTCAAGAAGTACGAGAAAATTTAATTTGAAATTGTCATAATTTTTCTTCTGAAAATGACAAAGTAAGGACCTGAAACGTCAAAGTTATTAAACAAAGAATCTGAACTTGGGTATTTATGTGTAATTTAACTCCACCAAACGCGAATTATCTCGCAAGGCTTGGGCCCCGGCGCCCGTTCTGTGGCCCGGAGCCTGCGATAGGCATAAGTAGGAAGGCGGTCTCCGTCGGCCTAGACAGGTGGACTGAGGAGGCCATGGAGAGGCACTGAGGGTTTGTCGGTGGATATAGTCAGACGAGGGACTTCGTGGAGGGGCCGGACAGAGACAAGACTCTGCGGCTTCGTAGGAGTCGACCTGCGCTTTGCCGCATCCTTGGGGTGCTGACAGGTCACTGCACTCTTAGAAGACACCTTATATTGATAGACGTCGAGAGGGATCTCATTTACCGAAAATTTGGCAAGAATAAAGAGACATCTTACCACTACGTGTCTGAATCCGAGGTTTTTGGGAGTCTTCGAACAGAATTGTTTGGTTCGAGGATTCTGCAGAGGAGCCAGGTAAGTTCCGTTCAATGGAAGGCCGCCATGGCCTTCATTTAGAGGTCAATGCGGTTTGGTGACGGAATCGAGGAGGAGTAGCGCATGGTTGCTGGAGTTGGCAAAAAGGGACCTCTGTGGCCTACTTGCCTGGCGTTAGCCTCCTTACCACTGCTAACTCCATCAAATGTGAAAATATTTCTGAATAATCCCATTTGGTGCAACACTATTTACGCACCCTGTACAACTGCCTTGTCACCTTGTGTGAAAAGAGAAATGATTTTACTTTCTTTATAAATAGGAAATAGCGACTTCTTCAAACAAAGTAAACAGGAACGGAATTGGTGACAAAATGCAGTAGCGCAGTCTCTCACCAGAAAACTTCCTAGGCGTACGCTGATGATGGGCTGATCTTAGTCACCGGCAAATTCCTCGGCGTTGTCTATGAGTGCATGCAAGCTGCCTGTAGCATAATTGAAAGAAAGGTGTGGTGGGCTGGGACTCTCCGTAAACCCGGCGAAGACGGTGGAATGTAGAGGGGTTCAGGGCGCCGGTGGTCTTTGGAAAACCTTTAGCTTTAGTGCGGGTGATCAAATATCTAGGGGTGATCCTGGACTCCAAACTAACATGGGAGTCGCAAATAGAACGAGTAGTGAGAAAGGGAGTTGAGACCCTCTGGCAGCTGCGTCGAGTGATAGGGAGGACCTGGGGACCTAATCCTCGGATCCTTCACTGGATTTACACTGCGATCGTCAGGCCGAAAATCCTCTAGGGGGCGTTGGTCTGGCGGTGTGGTGTGAACCAAACTACCAGCAGCAGGAAGCTGGCCAAACTACAAAGGCTGCGCAATCCTGGGTATCACAAGCGCTATGAGGACGACACCCTCAGCCGCGCTAGAGGTCTTGCTGATGCTGCCACCATTTCCCGTCTGTATCAGAAGGGAGGTTCTGGCGTCGCATCTTAGAATGCAAGACTCTGGAAACTGGTGCGGAGAGGGAGCAGTAATAGGGCATGCAAGACTTGCCAAGAAGGTGGAAATACGGAAATTCCGATTTCCACCATCAAGGTACGGGATGCCGAGGACGATATTAGGTTGACTAGGCCATATACCGTCAGGATCCCCAGTAGGGATCAGTGGAGGGAAAATGAGGTTGCATTCCAGTCCGCAAGCCTGGTCTGTTTCACTGACGGGTCGCGGCTGGAGGATCAACAATCCTCCGGGGCGGGAATATACATCGAAGGCCTGGGGTGCGCGAGATTTATGCTCTTGGCACATATACCACGGCATTCGAAACAGAGGTGTACGCTATCCTGTCTGTAGCCAATAGACAGGGTGTGAGGAGCCCCGAGAAATGTGTGTACATTTGCTCGGATAGCCAGGCGGTCCTCTGGGCAGTCTGCGCGGCCAGAATCGAGTCAACACTGGTTCAGGAGTGCGCTAGCGCCCTCAAAGGACTAGCCAGGACAAGTGAGGTGCAACTGGTGTGGGTTCAGGAACACTGTGGCGTAGCGGGGAATGAGGTGGCGAATAATCTCGCTAGGCTTAGTTCACGGCGGCCGTTCTGTGGCCGGGAGTCTGCGATAGGCATAAGCAGGGAGACGGTCTCTGTCGCCTTAGACAGGTGGACAGAGGAAGCAATGGAGAGGAACTGGGGGTCGGTTGGTGGCTGTAGGCAGGCGAGGGACTTCGTTAGGGGCCGGACAGAGATAAAGCTGTCTGGCTACTCGGTAGGAGTCGACCTACGCTTCACCGCATCCTTGAGGTGCTGACAGGTCACTGGCCCTTAGAAGACACCTCACATTGAAAGAGGTAGAGAGGGATCCCATTTGCCAGGAATGCGGCTAGGATGAAGAAACGTCCTACCACTACATGTGTGAATGCGAGGCTCTTAGGTGTCTTCGAGCAGAATTGTTCGGATCGAGGACCCTGCAGAGGAATCAGGTAAGTACCGTCCAATTGAAGGCCGTCACGGCCTTCATTTCGAGGTCGAGGCGGTTTGGCGATGGAACCGAGGAAGAGTAGAGCATGGTTGCTGGGTTGCTGGGGTTGGCAAAAAGGGCCCATTATAGCCTACTTGCTTAAAGTTGGCCTCCCCACCACTGCTACTACTACTACTCACCGGAAAACTTGGGACGTTATCTGGGCCATGCGTTAGTCTGGGCTTCGAATCTTTCAGGTTATAACCTTTAGGACATTAAATACTGGTATAGCAGTGATATACTGCTAAAAAATACTGTTTGCAGTATCAGAATTCGGGGAAGAAGTAGAGTAAACAGGGCTAAACTGTGAGGCAGAGACATCCCTTATACTTTGCAGAGTAAAATCACCAACTATCGTCATGAATAGTAGAAGGAATTCTGTAAGATGTCCTCTTACCATTTACGAAAGAACAAAATAGAGATGGACATACCTCAAGCCCGTTCTGACAGTTACGTAAATATAAATCATACGAATATTTAACAAAGCAGATGGTGTATTATATGTTAATTTTTTTATGTAACATACTTGCAACATAGCCATTTTACCAACTGCTTGTATCAAATTAGTCAGATTTGCAGAGAGCTACTACCATATTTTTTGTTACATTTACAAAACTTACTTCACCTCCTGGTCCAGGTTGAGGTCCAGGTCCAGGTCCAGGTCCGGGCCTAGGTCCAGGTCCAGGTCTCGGTCCGGGTCTTGGGCCAGGTCCAGGTCTAGGTCCAGGTCCAGGTCTAGGTCCAGGTCCTGGTGTTGGTCTTGGGCCGGGTCCAGGAATTGGTGGTCCATAAGTGGAGAACGGTGGGCCAGGTGAAGGCCTAGGTGGTCCGTATGTTGGAAAAGGTCTAGGTGGAGATGGACCTGGCGATGGTCCCGGCCTAAACGGTGGAGGTGTACCAGGTCTTGGTGGAATTGGACCTGGACCAGTGGGACGATAGGGGGGTTGCGTGGGAGCTGGTGGACGATATGGAGGTTGCGTGGGAGCTGGTGGACGATATGGGGGTTGCGTGGGAGCTGGTGGACGATACGGTGGTTGAGTAGGAGCTGGAGGACGGTAAGGCGGTCGAGTTCCAGGTCCACTGGGTGGTCCATAAGTGGGTCTAGGAGGTGAGGGTGGACCAAATGTTGGTCTTGGTGGCGATGGTGGTCCATAGCTCGGAGAAGGTGGGCCGAACGTAGGTCTTGGAGGTGAAGGTGGTCCATAAGTTGGAGAAGGTGGTCTTGTCGGTTGATACTTTGGTGGTACCGTAGGGACGGGTCTTGGAGTAGGAGGTCCATACGTTGGACGTGCTGGTGGGAAAGAAGGAGTGGCTGGTCGGTATGGTGGTGTGGGCGGTCCTACTGGTCTAGGAGTTATGGGTGGGGAGGGAGGTCCATAGGTTGGTCTTGGTGGTTGTGGTGGAAAAGGCGGTGACGGTGGTCTAGGTGGAGACGGCGGTCTTGGAGGACTGGTCGGCCTAAAGGGGGGGAAGCTCGGAGAAGGTGACGGGAAAGGTACGGAAGGCTTCTCGTATTTGTATCCGGGTTCTTTTGGTGGTAGATAAGCGTTTTGTCCTGGTGCTATCGCAGCATATGTACCAGCGATAAGACAGCATGTTGCTGCTATCACCTGTAAAAAAGTAATTGGTGCAATTAACTTTACAACACATAATCTTATATAGAAACGTCTTAGAATACTCTGTGCCATGCTCGCCGACTTTTAAAAAACGGTGTGAAAAAAGTGCGAACTATATATATTTTTTTACAATATTCTACGATATCAGCACTTTTTGCATATAAGCATAATTTTCTTGATGATAGGAAATGTTAGAAAATGATGCTGCAGATTGAATCATAACTTCCACATAGCTATGATAATCTACTCTCGTCAGAAGGACATTTTCATGAAATGAATTTAGTGTCTATGATTTGACCACAAAGAAAATATACGTATTCCTGTACCTATAAATTTCTAAAACGTTATATTCCTTGAGTTTTACCGAAAAAATGTCAATTTTCATCAAATCACCCCTCATCTATCCCTACCCCCTGAAGCGATCCTACCCAAAAGCAACTCAAAGCGTTCATTTGTCCGGTGCTGACCGGATACCAAGTTTGGAGATAGTTCTGAGTACGTTCGAAAGTTATTGCGCCCACTAACAAATAGACGTATAGGTCGACAGACCGACAGACAAGAACATTTTCGTTCCAGAATCAAGTTTTCTATATGTTTTGCGACTTTGTACGCCGTTTAAGCAAAAAAAATCAAAATTTCTGTCACCAATATTTAAACCCCGCCCCCCACATTCAACGCTTAATTTAATTTTAGCACAGAATATCAGAAATTTGATGAAATTGTCAGTTTTCTAATAAACAAACCCTAAAACCTTATATTACTTGAGTTTTAACAAAAAAAATTCGATTTTTAACACACACCCCCCCCCATTCACCCCCACCCCCTGGAGCGTATTACCTAAAAGCAATCCGGGCCGTTTGTTTGGCGGGTGCTAACTGCATACCAAATTTAAAGACGATATCTCAATTCATTTTAAAGTTATCGTGGCAGTTATCATACTTTGCACGGCAGTTATGACCATAGCCGTCACTCTGCGGCTATATGGAAAAACTTGGGGACTAAGACCTAGTATGGACCACTGGCTGTACACAAGGGTGGTCAGATCATGTCACTAACATACGCGGCACTGGTGTGGTGACTTAAGGTGACACATTCCAGTGCCAAACAAAAACTAGGCAAGATCCAAAGGATGGTTTGCCTGGGCATCACAGGGGCCATGACATCAACCCCAACAGCCGCCATGGAGGTGTTGCTGCATCTGCCCCCCCCCCCCCCCCACCATACACTTAGTTATCATGGGGGAGACCAGGCTAGGAGTATACAGACGAGCCTGCAATAATAGAAAGACTGAAAACCAACCCAGGCTGAAGGGACCACTGCAAAATTCAGGAGATCGTGAAGGAGCCCATACTTGCTGTGAGGTCAGACTTCGCGAGCCCGCGAATCTGCAAGGATAACAAGTTTACAGTGGTAATCCTCGACCGCGAGGCATGGCGGGTGGAGACGCCGGGCTGCCCACGCGACGCGCTCGTCTGGTTCTCCGACGGATCCAGCGGGGACGTGGGACGGAGACAGGCGTTTATACGGAAGAACCGAGGGTAAGTCACATTACTTCCCTCGGAGGTCATGCAACGGTCTTTTAGGCCAAAATGTATGCCATCTTGCACTGTGTGCGAGAGAACAAAGGGATGGGTTACACCAACAAACGGATCCTCCTAGCCACAGACAGCCAGGGAACTCTTAAGGCCCTAAGTAGCTCATGGGTAAATTCCAGGCTGGTAAGTGAATGCCGAGACGAGACGAGCGACCGGGCTGGGCAAAATAAGGTCACTCTCATCTGGGTGCCGGGTCACTCGATGCAATAAAGAAGCAGACAGTCTCGCGAGTAGAGGTTTAGCATAACCATTTATGGGACCATAACCGGTCCTGGGCGTATCGAAAGGCACGGCCAGGGGAACCATTCAGTCCTGGTTCAGGGAATAGCATAAGGTATACTGGGCAGATTGTCCATGGCTCAAATACGGGAAGTCTTTAATTGGGCAACCCAGTCCAATCAGAGCTGTTGAGCTGCTAAATCTTAGCAGAAGACAGCTCAGGAACATAACAGGACTCTAAACGGGACACATGGCTGTCAAGAAACACCTGCATAAAATGGGGCGGTTTGAAGGGGATTTGGCATGCAAGACTCTGCGGCGAGGGGGAGGAATCATCCCAGCACAGCTAGAAAAGACAAAGGGCATGCAAACATACAGACATACAAACCGACAAACAAAAGAAATTTCGTTCCCAAATCATGTTTTCTATGTTTTGACACCTTTTCGTCGATGCGATACATTCCACACGTTGTGACGATGTGGAAGTAATATAATACAAGAATTCCTAATAGGTACTTCAGTTACAGTTTACCAAGGGTTACACAAGTTGTGGATCTTTGAGAGGGATTCAGAAGTATCTTTTTTTTTAAATTCAACAACACACCACCAGGGCTCACAGCCTAAATATTATCGTACCGTGGGTGTCGACAAGGAGGAAAGAGGCAACTTGTTAATTCTGGAGGTGAAGGTTTGGAGGTTCGGGGGAGAAGGAAAAACATGTGCCGGCAAGGAATTCCACAACTTGGAAGTCCTCGGGACCAAAAGAGCGGGCATAACAAGATGTTCTATGTCTGGTGACCTGGACAGTAAAAGGGTGCATTCGCTCTGTTCCCCTGGTAGATCTGTTAAGGGCAGCAGGTGGAGGAACTATGGAAGAAAGCTCCTCTGAGCAGTGCCCGTGCAGATATGTATAAAAGAGAGAGAGAGACGTCACCGACGGCACGTCGGTGTGCAAGGGATGGCAGCCTTTGGGTGAGGGTAGGATCACCGATGAGACGTAGAGCTCTCTTCTGAATGGAATCCAGGATAGCGAGTGTAGACAATACAAATAATTAATACACAAATAATTGACAAATAATAATAATATTAATAATAATAAAATATCATTTACGTTTTTAAAGCGTTTAGTTGAAGTTATTTATGCAAAACAGTTAGAAGGCATGTCATTTAAATCATAACTGTTTCTGCAGTAAATCACAAACATCCTTGTATAAAAATGAAAAAACAAAGCGACTCTCACATATAACTATAGCACGCAAATATTTATTATGTATAAATATTGCTCCTGCTGAGCAAGTAAATCACGAAGTGTGTCTTCGCTAATCGTCCTTGAATGTAGAAAAAACGAATAATATATTAATCAATTATAATTATTATTAAACTGGCTAGTCACTTAAGTGAATCTGATAGCCGCCAGCTACTAAACAGCATTTATCTCGCTTCCTACCTTGCACACGCTTGCAGGCTGTATCGTTTAAGATTCTTATCAAAAATGTAATTATAATCAAGGGTCAGATTGCATATTATATGTAGGAATCATAACTAACTATTTATACACTTATTTCCATATACTATTGTCTTCTTGGTTTTAATGTGCTAACGCTAACATCTTTAGAAAGTGAGTTGCATTATAATTTTTGTAATCCAGTGCCTGTCAGAATGATTAATTTATGTATGGAAATACATAGTGATCTGAAAAAACAAACAATTCATATTTATATATGTTCGTATTACCCCACTAAGTATTGTCCATATCCCGGAAATATTTTTTTAAATCACAGAAAAATTTGCGAATGGCAACCTGCCGCAGCCATGTACTGCCCTAAGAAGTGAGTTGCGTGATCGTCCTGAACTTTTTTTACAATGCAATTGTTGATTCAAGTATAGAACAGCCAAATAGAATAAATTCAGCATCTCAATTATTGTGCATATCTAGAACAAAAGAACATTTATCACAATTAAGATACGGTACTATAGACAGATCCTCCGTCGCCCGACATATTTGCGATCATAATCACCACGTTAATGGGGTAATCTAAAGTTAATAAAATATGTTAGACAACCAGGACAGCTAAACGCCTTCGAAAGCATATATTGCTAAATATGGTAATAATAAGAAGCGTATGAATCTCGCTCCGCCGCCTATGGGTAGTCTTCGATAGATTATTTAACAAAATAACTTCTTATTTTTTTCAACAACACATCACGAGTGCTCACAGCATAAACACTATCGTACCGTGGATGTCCATAAGGAGGAAAGCGACAACTGGACTTAAAGGTTTACAGGTTCGGAGGAGAAGGAAAAACATGTACCCGCAAGGAATTGCACAACTTGGAAGTCCTCGGGATAAAATAGCGGGCATAGCAAGATCTTCTATGTCCGGTGACCTGGGCAGTAAAAGGGTTCATTCGCTCTGTTCCCCTGGTAGATCTGTTGAGGGCAGCAGATGGAAGAAAGCTCCTCTGAGCAGTGCCCGTGCAGATACCTATAAAAGAGAGAGAGAGAGAGAGGTCACCAACGGCACGTCGGTGGGCAAGGGATGGCAGCATTTGGGTGGGGGTATTGTCATCGATGAGACGTATAGCTCTCTTCTGAATGGAGTCCAGGATAGCAAGTGTAGAAGCGGCAGCGGCACCCCAGATGTGGGAGCAGTATTCGAGGTTTGGCCTTATTTGTGAAGTATATAAGGTATAGAGATTAGTTGGTGAAAAGTATTTGCGAGCCTGGAAGAGGAAACCTAATTTTTTAGCAGCCGCTTCTGCAATTGATGTGACATGTTGGTGCCAATTGAGATTTCGATCCACAGAAATACCAACAAGTCAATAGTACTCATTACTTTGAATAACTTGGTTGTTCATTGTGATGGGTCTAGGCCTGGTGTATCTCTTATGAGATAGAAGGCAAGACTGAGATTTGGTGGAGTTGTATTGTATAAGATTTCTACTTCCCCAGTCTAATATTTTTTGGAAATCCACAGAGACAGAACCCTCCATGAGTCTGCGATGCTCATCTAATTGGGCTAAAGACACAGGCTTAGAATATTGTATATTTGAGTGGAGGGTGCTGTCGTCCACGTGAACTGGGCTGGATGTGCTAGAGAGGAGGTCATTGATGTGGAGAAGAAACAGAGTAGGGGCTAAAGCTGAACCTTGAGGGCTCCTGCATTAATTGGATACAGTTTAGAGGAATGGCCATCCATGATAACAGAAATACTCCGGTTGGAGAGGAAATGTGCTGTCCAAGTACAGAGTTTTGGTTGTAGGCCGTAGGCCGGAAGTTTATTAAGCAGCGTTGCGTTCATGAACTGGTCGAATGCTTTGAATATGTCTAGAGCGACAATCTGGGATTCACCGTGTAGTTCCATGGACTTGTTCCAAGAATGGGTGACAAAGGAAAGGAGATCGGCAGTTGATCTGCGCTGACGGAATCCATACTGCCTGTCATGGATTAGGCTGTGTTTTTCAATAAATTTTGGTAATTCGGTGCTTATATATTTTCCATCACTTTAGAGGCGACTGAAATGTGAGAAATAGGCCTGTAGTTGCTAGGAAGCGCTTTGGATCCTTTCTTGTGGACGGTTTGTACTCGAGCAGCTTTCCAGTTACTAGGGAATATACCTCTATTGTAAGATGTCTGAAACAGACGAGTCAGGACAGGAGCAAGCTCTGGTGCGCATTTTTTTAGAACAATTGCTGTGATCTCGTCAGGCCAGAGGCTTTCCTGGTATTAAGAGAAGAGAGCATCTTTAGTACTTTTTAGTTCTGAAAATGATATCCGTCATTTTATGCGCGATATTGGGGACTTTTGGTGGATAAACATTTGGAGGTGGGTTGAGAGTAGAATTGCCGGCGCACAACGAGGCAAAAAGTTCAGCATTGTCCAGGGCGGTAGAAACAATTTCATCCCCGGAAACAAGAGGTGCGAACGTGCTCTTGCAGAAATTATTCCCACTAGATTAAGCAAGAGTCCAGAAGGGTTTGCTGCCGTTGGAGCTTGAGAGGACTTTGTTTTTGATGAGGTTATTAAACGAGTATTTTGCCTCAGAAACAATGCGGACACAGCGGTTTCTTGCGTCGTGAAATGTTTGACGGTTTTCTTGACTGGGATTGTGTAGAAGCGTTTTGTGAGCTTTGACATTTTCAAGTCTGGCCTTGTCACAGTATTTAGAGAACCAGGGGTTTTGAGTGGCTGAACAGGTTTTACATGTACGTGGAATAAATAATTCCATGCCAGCTTGGATTATTTCGGTGACGTTTTGTGCGATATCAGGGGGGTCAGGATGAGAGAAGCAGACAGACGCCCATGGAAATGAGGAAAAGTAATCCCGCATTTCGTCCCAGTTCTCTAAGTTGTAGAGCGAAACTATACGTGGGTGTGATGACTGTGTGCTCTCGGGTTGTATTGCGCAGGAAGTATTGACCATGCCGTGGTCTGAGAGACCAAGAGGGGCAGTGACTTATGTCTTACAACATTGAGGTTTTGTAGTAAGGAGATCCAAGGGATTTGAGCTGTGTGTTGGGATGCGAGGAAAGTAAGTAGGTTGCTGAACCATACTGGCTAAAGAATTGCTGATTGCAAAGGCCTCCGCTGCTCTTCCTTGTGGATCGGCTATTAAAGATCCTAGCTATTTCTTATTATGAACATTAAAGTCACCAAGAATAGTGACATTGTAGGAAGGATATTTAGAAATCAGATGTTTGTTTTTTTCAGAAAGGTAGTCAAAGAGCTGGACAAGGTTGCTGTCAGAAGGTGAGCGGTAAATGCAGCAGATGAATTTAGTTGCAGTCCTGAGAGAGAGTTTCATCCAGAGTGTGTCTTTTCTTCCAGCTTCTAAATTGGGGAGTCTGTTGCAGGGTAGATTGCTACGGACGTATAAGGAGCTTCTACTTTGGGAATTTAGGGTGATTAGTGGTTGTTTTGGCACTGATTTGGGTTTCGGTAAGGAAGAGGGGTTGGGGCCTATTATCCTGGAGGAGATGGTGGACGGTGTTCAGGTTAGAATTTAGGCCACATATATTCGAGAAGAATATGTTAAATCTTAATGCCGGCGCCCCCTGCACACCCCTCTCCCGGAAATCCGAACCTTTTGTACAAGGAGGAGTCATCATCATTTTTGTTTATAATGGAAACCGACTCATACACCAGAACCGGAAACGTCCTTTGGGACTTCACCGGCCGCGCCCCTTGATGTAAGGGGTGGTACCTCCTCGGGCGATAAAAATATCATTTACTATCACGTAAAGGAAAAGTCCACTACCACCTGCCATAGTGTTTCGACTTCAATTTTGAAGCTTCGAATCAATTATAACTTTTCGAGTCAATGAGTTACTGCTGTGCCCATGTTGTTTCAGAATCTAATGCGACACAGGAACCGTGGCTATATGAACTGGGTTATCAATTCGAAGCTAAGAACAATTATATAAACAAAATAACTTTTCCATAACACGCCATGCATTGTGTTCAAATGTAGGTGTAATCCTTTTTGTCGATTTCAGAATCAGGATCTTATGCATAGAATATGGTAAATAATCGGTAATTATAGCGTGCAAATGTCTTGAACATTAAGCATTTCATTTAAACGAATGATTTTTAAAACCGTATTTGAAAATTATACTTAATAAGGTATTTAATTTGCTTTAGACATTGCCAGCGATACGGTCGTAAAACGAATCGTAAATCCACCAGTATTACCAACAACATCTATGCGCTAAATTCTTTTAATTTCTCACTCCGTCGCGACTAATTTTCATAGAATACAGATAAATCTCTACCAAACACAGACTTTTCGTGCGTTAGTTGAGATACCGATAGAAAGTTAATAAATATGTAAAATATAAATCCTTATCACCATTTAAATTGATAAATAGAACGAATTATGTTGCTATAACGGTAGATGGTAAATTATTATATAATTCCAGCGTTGTAGGTGGTAATCATTTACATTACTTAATTGATAATATTACCCAGGCATTGCTGGAGAGTCAGTCGCATTATAATGCTTATTATTTCTAGAAGGAAATTGTTTTAATATTGTGTAAGACAAGTGACACTTATTGCAAATAAACAATAACATTTCTCGCCTATGAGGTTTGTTTCAATGTAATGTGCATTAGCGGTTTTAAAATTTTGGCACGTCGAGGCCGCAAACATATTATTAATTTGTCAAGTGTTGGAGGACATAGTGGTAATGAAGCAAGCAATGTAAATCTCTAAGACATAAATTAATGTGTAAAAATGAAAACGCAGACAATATGTAATAAATACGTGTACTTTTAGAAATATATTGTTGTTTTTTCACACATCTATCGTATATAACTGGTTGTTATTCTATAATTATTCATAATATTAATTTCTCGTATGTTCCTGGCCCCAAGAAAGAGCATAGTTTTTAATTATTATTGTGAAATAAAGAATGTGACTGATTTCAACAATTTTTTAGTGAATTTTCTTTAAAAAAAATTCACTAATGAGGAAATCCCGACTTTTGAATTTTGAAAACATTTTCTTCAAATGAGCGCTAATTAGGCCCCCCAGAACACATATCCGGGGTCAGTTTCAATTTTTATTTGTTTATATATATATATATATATATATATATATATATATATATATATATATATATATATATATATATATATATATATATATATATACATATGTATATGTATATGTATATGTATACGTGTGTGTGTGTCACACCGATAACTCAAAACAAATTAGCCGATTTTAATTACATTTGGTGGATAAGTTCGTTAGCCAGCGAAATCGGCCCAAGTTTTCCTGGAAAATTATCTGTTTTCTTTCGAAAAAAAATTATATCTCCGAAAGTAACAAAGTAAGGGCAACCTAATTTGGCGCGCGAGTTTATATCATTATAGGTAAATTACTTACCAAAATGTAGCTCTATAAGTTAAAAGACAAGAAAGTTATACGCATTTAAATAAAAATAAATTGGGGTTTTCCTCAAAACGTCAAGTCGCTATTTAAAACGTCAAAATTGGCAACATTTAGGCAAAGAACCTGAAACTAATACGGGCTATGAAAATATCTCAAGCAGAATGTTTTACAAACCCTGAAGTCTTAGCTTTAACTGTCTTTTTCCTTCATTTTACTAAAACGTTTCCAGAAAATTGATTTCAAATAGACGCTTTCCCTGATGCTTGGCAGTAGTCTTAGCTATAGAGTTTATCGTTTAATGGTATATAATTTATCTCGAATTTTCGAAACAAAATCAATAAAGTTCAATATATCTTATTATACATAATCATACGGTTATCAAAAAAATCACATAAAAACCTTTTTTAAACAGAGTAAATCAAATTGCCTTGGTTAAAAAAATTAATTGAATCGTATAGGGGTACACTTTAGTGTTTCATTTAAACTTCAATAAAACAAGAAAAAGTGTAAAAAAATTATAGGTAATAAAAAATATTATAAACATTACATGACTGTCCCCCGTTTTGTTTAATGCATGATTCAGCTATTTCTCTCATGTCATCTACAGCTGTTCTAAAAGCGTCTGGTTGAATTGAACAGACCGCAGTTACTATTCTTTCTTTTATCTCTTCAAAGTTTTGAGATATACGGTAGTTTTTTTTTATACCAACAACACACCACGAGGGCTTACAGCCTAAATACTATCGTACCGTCGGTGTCGACAAGGAAGAAACAGGCAACTTGTTAATTCTGGACTTGAAGGTTTGGAGGTTCGGAGAAGGAAAAACATGCGCCGGCAAGGAATTCCACAACTTGGAAGTCCTAAGGACAAAAGAGCGGGCATAATAAGATGTTCCATGTCTGGTGACCTGGACAGTAAAAGGGTGCATTCGCTCTGCAGGTGGAGGAACTGTGGAAGAAAGCTCCTCTGAACAGTGCCCGTGCAGATATCTATAAAAGAGAGAGAGAGAGATCACCAACGGCACGTCGGTTGGCAAGGGACGGCAGCCTTTGGGTGAGGGTAGGGTCACCGATGAGACGTATAGCTCTCTTCTGAATGGAGTCCAAGATAGCGAGTGTAAAAGCGGTAGCAGCACCCCAGATGTGGGAGCAGTATTCGAGGTTTGGCCTTATTTGTGAAGTATATAAGGTATAGAGATTAGCTGGTGAAAAGTATTTGCGAGTCCGAAAGAGGAAACCTAATTTCTTAGCAGCCGCTTCTGCAATTCATGTGGCATGTTGTGCCAATTGGGTTTTCGATCCACAGAAATGCCAACAAGTGAAAAGGACTCATTACTTTGAATAACTTGGTTGTTCATTGTGATGGGTCTAGGGCTGGTGTATCTCTTATGAGAAAGAAAGCATGCCTGAGATTTGGTGGGGTTGAATTGTACTTCCCCAGTTCAATATTTTTTGGAGTGCACTACATCTTTTAAAAATCCCCACAAGAAGCAATCAAGAGGGTTTAAGCAGGGACTTCGAGCTGGCCACCCTATTGATCCGCCTGTCCGAAACAAGGAATTTGGAAAACATATATTTAAATATTTTTCTGCCGCAAGATAATTGTGCGGTGGAGCACCATCCTGCTGGAAATATTCAATACACTGATAGACATGCAGGGATAAATTTTCCAATGCATCCTCAACTTGTGGAGTGTGGAGCAAATTGAGATAATTTTGTCCATTAAGGGCTCCTTGTAGGAACAATGGTCCGATAATTCTATTATCCAGTTTCCACCCCAAACATTGATATAAAAACTTACCTGCGAACTTTCCGTAAACAAGTGTGAATTTTCTCTTGCGTAGTGATGTATGTTTCTCCTATTCAAAATTCCATAATTTGAAAAGTCGACTCGTCACTCCACGTAATTTTTTAGTAAAAATCGGATCTTGATGTAACTTTTCTTCGAACCAGCGGCAAAAAATTTTCCTTCCATCTTAATCCCCAAGATGTCATTTTTGGAGTATTTTACATTTAAAATCAATGCATCTGTTTTTCTTTAGGATTCTTTGCAGTTCTAATAGCGATATCGCGCACTCTCTCTTCGAAATTTTGCGTTGTTTATATTTATTCCAAAAGTATGAATACAATAATAGTAAATAAGGGTTAAAAAGGGTTTAGGTGCAGCAAGTGCGTTATGGTAGCGAATTTTTGTAAAAATATTTCAAATAGTGATAAATCAATTTCCCATTTAACCAGAATCTTCGGTTTTCATACATAGTAAAACCCATATAAGCGTGGGTACTATAATTGAAAAATAACTACAAATTTCTTTTCAAAAACTTTTTTGTTATTTTGTTTGCAACAGCTGGATCGATTGAGTTGACTAAAATGGACCATCCAAGCCATTAATAAGGAAAAATACCTGCCACGTTTAAAATTTGGCAGGCACATTCCTTTTGGAAATAAAAATTAAATTTTTGGGCAATTTGCAGTTTAGGACACGGGGGACTTTTAAAAAAATTCAGAAACATGCTTAAAACCCTTTCTGAACGCACATACCACAAGATAAATTTCTTGCAAACGGCCCCGAAGAACGGGGACCAGGAGTGAGTACAGATGCTGGGCGGAGAAGAAGATAAAAAGGAAATTTGAGCGGAAAGTTCGAAAAACCAAGCTTAGTTGGACTTATGTAAGCTACTTTTTACCAATTTTGCAGCTATACTTCCCTAAAATCCTGTTTCGTTCGCGCAGAACCCTTATTAACCGCAGGTTCCGCAGCTTTCTTGGGGGTTGTTCCGAAGAAATTTTTCTTTTTGGTCAATTTTCTTTTAAATAATTCACTAATGAGGAGATCCCGACTTTTAAATTTTGAAAAAATTTCTTCAAATGGGAGCTAACTAATAATAATAATAATAATAATATTTATTTGCTATCAAGAGATTATATGGCGTGTCAGGTAAATAATATGTATACACATAAACACAGATAGTCAAATATTTAAAATACAATAGTTGTAAAGAACACCACAAAAACAATAGGAACAAACAACAAACAAATCAATCTATTTACAAATATATAGACAACTAAGCAACACAAAATACACTTAAAGTCCCTAAGGAACTGTTTTGATACCTCTCACCAACCAGTCTCAAAATACTCATCCACTGAATACAGTGACGTCCGCAGCAGAAGTCTCTTAACCTCTCTGGCAAATCGTGATTCGGGCATTTCCCTCAAATCACTTGGCAGTCTGTTATACAGCTTCAAACCCAGATAATTTGCACCCAATTGCGTTCTAGCCAGTCTATGATATGGTATGCTAAAGTTAGCCTTATTTCTGGTATCATAGGTATGTAATTGTTCATTGGCCAGAAATAAGTCTTTGTTTTGATGCACATATTTTAAGCAGACAAAAATGAATACCGATACTATGGTAAGTGTACGCTCGCGCTCGAACAACCCACGGCAGCTAGTCTTCCAAGACACGTCGCACAAGGCACGCAGGGCTTCTTTCTGTTTCAGGAGCACTTGCTGCAAGCCTGGACTGCACCCCCACAAAAGCACACGATAACCAGCGATAGAGTGAAAGTTGGAAAAATATGCCATCTTGTAGGCCTCCCGGCCCACCACAGCTTTCATTCGCCGCATTGTAAAAATAGCCGTAGACAACCTTCCAAGCAGGGACGAGACATGAGCAGACCAGGCAAGGCCATCCTCCAGAATTACACCAAGAAGCTTTAGCCTCGCTCCGCCGCTGTGTCCCGCACCCAGCACCAGTCGTTGTGTCTTATTTAAGTTCAGTTTTAGAGAGTTTATTCTAAACCACTCATCTGCTTGGTCAAGGCAAGTCCTAGTACGAAGACCCAAATCAATCGCTGATGTTGCTCTGTTAACAAAGCTGGTATCATCGGCATAAAGACCGATCGCATCCGATGCAATGTTGGCCGGCAGATCATTCATATAGATGATAAAGAGTAGGGGGCCCAAAATGGAACCCTGCGGAACACCACAATCTACTGTCATCTCATCGAATAGCTGTTTATCACAATACACAACCTGCCTCCTATCCTCCAGGTAAGACCCAAAGAGAGAGAGAGAGAGAGAGAGGGCTGTACCTCTGACACCATAATGTTCCAGCTTCCCCAACAAAATACACTTTGAAAATAAGTCATGGGCCGATTTGATCAAATTTGGTAAATACCTTCCTTTTTTAAGTCGCTTGGACAAGTTCGTTAGCCAGAAAAATCGGCCCAGGTTTTCCCGGAAAATGTTGTATTTTCTTTTGACAAAAATTCATATCTCCCGAAATAACAAAGTAATTGCAACCAAATTTGGTGCGCGGGTTTATATCATTATTGTTAAAATATCTAAATTTAGCTTTGTATGTTAAAAGACAAAAAAGTTATGGGCATTTAAAAAAAATAGAGTTTTCCTCAAAACGTGAAAGTCGCGGTTTAAAACGTCAAAATTGGCAACATTTAGGCAAAGAACCTGAAGCCTCAAGAAAAATGTTTTACAAAGCCTGAAGTCTTAAATTCAACCGTCATTGTCCTTTATTTTACTAAAATATTTCCAGAAAATTCATTTCAAATAGACCCTTTGTGATAGGTTTGGCAGTAGTCTTAGCTATAGAATTTTCGTAAAAAAATCAATAAGCTCAATATACCTGTGATTATACAAGATACGAAAACGAGTTGTATACATTAATTATAGTGCGTCTTAAGCTACATCTTACAAAAAAATTCTACAATCACAGGGTGGCCCACAAGTCGTTGATAATACAAACTTTCTTTTTTTTTAATCTAACATGCCCTATATTATTGCATTTTTGCATTTTCCATCGAAATATAATGCATGTTTGTAAGAAAAGAAATTCAGGACGCAGCAAGTGCGTTATGGTAGCGAATTTTTATTAAATACTTCAAATTTGAATAGCTCAGTTTGGTATTAACCTATAAGGTTGAGCAAGGGAACCAGTTTTTTCGGGAAAACTTTAAGCTTACTTTCGGAAATTTTTGTACATTTTCAAACAATAAAGTTATTTTGATGAAACATGGCACATTTTTTCTACTATATAGGTTATACTGGTAATCAAATTTGATGCCTGCTTTGTTAAAAAAAAATCTTGGGACGCAGCAAGTGCGTTATGGTAGTGAATTTTCATAAAACTATTTTTTAATAGCAATAATGTGTGTTTTTTTAAGAAAGCAGGCATCAAATTTGGTTACCAGTATAATCTATATAGTAACAACAATGTGCCATGTTTCATCAAAATAACTTTATTGTTTGAAAATGTAGAAAAATTTCCGAAAGTAAAGTTAAAGTGTTCCCGAAAAAACTCGTTTTTTGGTCAACCTTATAGGTTTATAGCAAATTGAGCTATTCAAATATTAAGCATTTGATCAAAATTCGCTACCATAACGCACTTACTGCGTCCAGAATTTTTGTTCTTACAAACATGCATTATATTTCGATGGAGAATGCAAAAATGCAATAACATAAGGCGTTTGATTAAAAAAAGAAAGAAAATTTGTATCACCAACGACTTATGGGCCACCCTGTGATTGTAGAAATAATTTTTTAAGATGTAGTTTAAGACACCCTATAATTAATATATACAATTTTTTTTCATATCTGGTATAATAACAGATATATTGAGCTTTATTTATTTTTTTTACGAAAATTCTACAAAAATTATATACTATTAACGATAAACTCGATAGCTAAGGCTACTGCCAAGCATCAGAGAAAGGGTCTATTTGAAATGAATTTTCTGGAAACATTTTATTAAAATGAAGGACAATGACAGTTGAAACTAAGACTTTAGGGTTTGTAAAACATTCTACTTGAGACATTTTATTTCCATAGCCCGTATTAGATTCAAGTTCTTTTCCTAAATGTTGCCAATTTTGACGTTTAAATCGCAACTTTGACGTTTTGTGAAAAACCCCAATTTATTTTTGTTTAAATGCCTATAACTTTTTTGTATTTTGACCTACAGAGCTAAATTTTGATAAGTAACTTGCATATAATGATATAAATCCGAGTATAAAATTTGGTTGCCCTTACTTTGTTAATTTTGGAGATATAAATTTTTTTCGAAAGAAAACACAAAATCTTCCGGGAAAACCTCGTCGGATTTACCTGGATAACGAACATATCCAAGCCACTTGCAAAAGGAAGGTACTCACCAATTTTGACGTTTAAAATCGCGATTTTGACGTTTTGAGGAGAACCCAAATTTATTTTTCTTTGAATGCCTGTAACTTTTTTCTCATTTAACTTACGGAGCTAAATTTTGGTAGGTAACTTGCCTCTAATGATATAAACCCGCGTATGAAATTTGGTTGCCCTTACTTTGTAAATTTTGACGATATAAATTTTTTTCGATTTTTTTTTGAAAGAAAACACAAATTTTCCGGGAAAACCTCAGCGGATTTTCCTGGCTAACGAACTTATCCAAGCGACTTGCTAAAGGAAGGTATGTGCCAAATTTTATCAAAATCGGTCCATTATTTTTTAAGTTATAGGTGTGACACATAAACATATATATATATATATATATATATATATATATATATATATATATATATATATATATATATATATATATATATATATATATAAACATATAAAGTCTGAAACATTTGAAGACATTTTTTCAAAATTCGAAAGTCGAGATCTCATTAGTGAATTTTTTTTAAGAAAATTCACTAAAACACACATATTTGCTGTTAAAAACATTTTTATGAAAATTCACTACCATAACGCACTTGCTGCATCCAAACTTTTTATATTGTTCTTGTTTATGCATTGAGGGTGGTTGTAGGCATGGAGAAAGGGGAAGAGAACCCCCGTGAAGAAGCCGAAAACCAAGATGTTTAATTTACGTTTAAATTGTTACCTCATTTCATTTGTTTAAAATATTTTTCCAAAAATGAATTTGAGGTTGCCGTGTTTTTGAGTCTCACATAGAGAGCTACAATATTTTATCATTTTAAAAAGTATGGATACAGAAACTATAAATAAGCGATGAAGAGGGTCTTGGTGCAGCAAGTACGTTGCGGTTGAGAATTGTCGTAAAAAGATTTCAAATCCGATAACTTAATTTCCCATTAAGCTATAATGTTCAATCTCGAGCCATAGTAAAACCTATGTAAAATACCTATTTGATTATTATGTTTGTAAAAACTAGTTCGATTGGCTTGACTAAAACAAAGTCATCCAAGCAATTAATAAGGAAAAATACCTGCCATATTGATAATTTGACAGGTACATTCCGTTTGTAAATAATTATTATTTTTTTTCTGGAAAACTTTTATAACTTTTAACATGTCGCGTGTATTTAATAAGCGTGACATGTCACACGCGTCAACGCCGCTCACTTTTAAGCTTTTGAATCAACCCCTTTTGTGATGTCAGCTTTCAAGTCCCTTCAGTGACGTCAAACTCGGCGGTCGGTTACTCTACCGCACCCAACTCACTGGAACACGCCTGCATTCGAGCTAGTTTTGAGACGTGTCTGCGATAAGGGAATTTTTATATACGCTTGCAACGCATGCCACACTATATTCTGTTTAAAATCGACAAAGAGATGAAATCTTACAGCTAAATTTTGGTCAGAAAACAGCATGCCTAAATGGGTAAGTCTTATATTTAAATGCCGACTTATTTCTAGTTGCTCGTACATTTCTTTGCTTGATAATAATGGTAGATTGCTTGTTAATGTATGTATACTGAACTTACTTTGGATGATTGATTTTCTTTATTATAAGTTTTATACTGTTAAATGGTGGCTTGTGGTAGCGTTAGTTCGGTATTTAACTGCTATTATACTGTTTTAAATGCATTGTAAAGAAGTCATTTAAGGTTTTGTTTCATATACGTTAGTTTATTTCCAATTATTGACGCAGATAAATTTTGTAAGTAAACTCAACCTGCTACCAGCCGCCTTATGTAAATCATTAAACCCTGAACCATTACTCATATACATGGCATTTTATAGCACCCCGCTAGGGAGGAGACCCCTTCAACACCAGCGCTAGAGACGAGCCCCCTTCCACGATACCGCTAGGGACGAGCCGCCTTCAACACCATCGCTAGTGAGGAGCCCCCTCAACAACAACATCCTTAAGGAGCTCCCTCAACAACAACACCGTTAAGGAGCCCCCTAAATGGCACATCGTTAAGGAGCCCCTTCAACACCATCGCCAGAGAGGAGCCCCCTCAACAACAACATCGTTAAGGAGCCCCCTCAACAACAACATCGGTAAGGAGCCCCCTCAACAATACCACCGTTAAGTAGCAACACCTCACTATATAAAAGAAACCGCTAGGGAGGAGTCCCTTCAACACCATCGCCAGGAAGGAGCCCCCTCAACCTAAAGCTGGAAGTTAACTACACTATTTATCTGTGGTTTTCTTTTTTTTGAGTAGGGTATGCTCCACGATTCATTTTTACAGTGTTTTATGCCATGTCAAAGTAATCGATTCATATTTTTCTTTTATCCAATTTGCATGATTCAATTCGCTGCATTGTATAGATCTAATAACTTTTTAAATAAATTGATTTTATTCATAATGCCTGATTTTTATTTGTACATCTTGAAACCCAGCAACTGCAAGTGCCTAAACCCAAACCCTGAGATAATTTGTGTCATATTACATTATGTATATTATATTATTTTAGTGTTCAATAAATATTTTTCGTTATACTGGGCTTTAGTATAATTTAGTTATACTGTCTCCACAACGTGGGGTTAAGTAGTATTTTTAGTTACAAACTTCAATGCAACTTGTAACGCAATTTTTTTAAAGCGACTTGCAGTATTTACATATATGTACCAAATTTTAATTTTCAGCCCCATAAAACACAAAAATTTCTTCAAGTATTCGCTTCCGAATCACTGAGACCTTTAAAAACAATCTCGAGGATCCATTTAACTTTAAAGAATTAGTTTTTAAAATATACCTTACTAATAGTGTATAATTCTTATAAAAATTCACTACTATAACGCACTTGCTGCTTCCCGAACTTTTATTTAAATTGTGCATGTACGTACATATAAGTTATCTATCTCAATGTGTATGATTTAACACAGGGAGTTTGCAGTAAGCCGTTGACAGATGAATTTTGAGACACCTCTATATTCAGATTAGATATACATCTAATTATTTCTTATGTGCATTTAAAGACACACGCTTTCCCTGAAATTTATGTAATAAGCTGGCACGCGACACTGATATTTAAATACCTGTTTTGTACATTAATCACAGCTTCAGGATAAATTATAATTTGATAGAAATTAGATAAGAAAAGTCAACGATTAACTTACTTGTGTCACTTGTTAATTAGAACGTATTAACATTGATCATTTAACTTTGAATTTGAAACTGGATTTCTAGTAAAAGTTTTGTTTAGTTTTTTTTCGGTTTTAGATGTGAGTGAACTTGTATGTAAATAGGACCAGTTATGTCTATTTCTGCTTTCGCCTATAACAAATAGATTAAAAAGTCAATGAGTGAAGATTGTACCCTGTGATGAGCACTGATAGTCTGGACGCAGCAACTCCGTTATGGAAATGAATTTTTATTTAAATGTTCTTAATAGCAAATATGTCTCTAATGCAAGCAGGCATCAATTTGGTAACCTATATAGTAGAAACAATGTACCATATTTTATCAAAATAACTGTTTGAAAATGTACAAAATTTTCCGAAAATAAACTTAAAATATTTCCGAGAAAACTGGTTTCTAGCAAATGAACCTTAGGTTAATAGCAAATTGAGTTATTGAAATTTGACGCATTTAATCAAAATTCGCTACCAAAACGCACTTTCTGCGTCTAGATTTTTTTTAAATTACAAGCATGCATCATATTTCGATCAAAAATGGAAAAGTTCAATAATATAAGTGATGTTCGAAAAAAAATATTTTAGGTATGCCGAACGACTCGAGCCACTCTGTGATTGTCAAAATAATTTTATAAGATGCAGCTCAAGACACCCTATAATTAACGTATAAAGTTTTTTATCGGATCTTGTATAATAACAATTATATTTAGCTTTACCGTAGAAATGCATCACCCTGTATATATATATATATATATATATATATATATATATATATATATATATATATATATATAAAGAAATAAAATTTTGAACTATGCCCGGATATGGATTCTAGGGGGCCTAGTTTGCACTAATTTGAAAAAATATTTTTAAAATTCAAAAGTCGGGGTCTCCTTATTAACGAACTTGTAGCTTTTTATTAGCTAAAAATTATCGACCGTTAAACCATAAACTTAACTAAAACTACTGCCCGAGCACCAGAGAAAGGGTCTATTTGAAATGAATTTTCTGGACATATTTAAGTAAAATGAAGGACAGTGACGGTTGAAGCTGAAACTTAAGGTTGTGCAGAACACTCTTCTTAAGACATTTTCTTTACACAACCCATATTGGTTTTAGGTTCTTTGCCTAAATGTTGCCAATTGTGATGTTTCAAATCGCGACTTTGACGTTTTGAGGAAACCCTCAATTTGTTTTCATTTAAATGCCCATAACTTTTTTGTCTTTAGACCTACAGACATAACGTTTTACAATTGGGTCACCCTTTTTGGTACAAATATGCTTACCCGATTTGGTTGCGCTTTCTTTGTTATTATTGGAGATATACATTTTTCCGAAAGAAAACACAACATTTTCAGTGAAAACCTGGGCCTTTGTTTTTTGTGATAGCCTGTACCGGTATTCTCGTGCAATTTCTTTACTAGTTAATAATTATATTTTTATAATTAATATGGAGATTTTTTTTTCTTTAACGTCGGCCTATTTCCGGGACTATGGCCAATCACCGACGCCAGGGATATCCAACCGATAACTCAAAAAGTAATTATCCGAATTATTTTCGGCAGGTATCTTTTTTTTATTAATAGCTTGGACGAATTCGCTAGCCAGGAAAATCGAACAAGGTTTACCGGGGAAATTTGGAGTTTTCTTTCGAAGAATTTTTTATCTCCGAAGATTACAAAGCTATTTTAATGAAATTTGGTGGATATATTGCCTTGGGAAGTCTTTACTACATCCCAAAACTCAACCTTCTGAGTTTATAGAAAACTGAGTTATTCAAATTTGAAGCACTTGAAAATTCGCTAACATAACACACTTACTGCGTGCCAAACGTTTTGGTAATGGACTTCAGCTTCTAGAATGTAACATCTGTTTGTGCTTCGAAGCACCATCCAACAACATCATTTGAAGAGCCCCATTTGAGACCACCGTCTGGTCAGTCCCACTCAGTGTCGTCGTGTGGAGGGCATCATTCAGCTCATTTATTGTAATGCCAGGCCAAGCAGAGCACCTGCTGGAGTCACCCAATGGTTCGGATAGCCTTGAATGGTCCCCATAGTATCTCTAGCGGTTTCGCTAGCCCTAAGTAGCCATAGGCCTCCGCATAGTCAGCTCATCCAAGAAAAACATCACAGCAGACACGATAGTTAGGTACATTGTTTATCTGTACTCATTCTTTAAATTCAAAAAATTTCACTAATAAGTGCTTCAATCTACCACAAGACTTATGGTAATTTTGCTTTACATAAATTCACATTCTTATTCATAAATGAAGTTAACCGAATCTTGATTTTCATTTATATGTTTGACACCACTTAAATTATCAGGCCTGAACCCACATATTTTTCAAAACTAGATTAAATCTCATGTTCTCTCCTATGCAGGCCATATAATTATGTTTGTAATTTCACTACATTAATAACTATTGTGTGTGTGTGTTTTGTTTCTTTAATGTCGGCCTATTTCCGCAACTATGGCCAATCACCGACGCCAGGGACCAGTTTCACCTCACTGTCCTGGAAATTTTGCCCAACCCTTCTTTTCTGTAAGGAGGGTAGGGATCTTTAACGTGCCCAACATCGTATGGATACGGGACCGACGGATTTACGCCCCCTCCGAAGGGCGGAACGTGCAGACATTCAACTTGCTCAAATACAATGCCAGAACCTCGGTTGATGTTAATATTACAGTTTGTACTGAAAAGGTGAAAGAAGTACCCTGGGATCGAACCCAGTACCCTTCGGTTCAGAGGCACACGTTCTTACCCCTGAACCACCGAGGTTCTTATTAACTACTATTAAAATTCCCATAATATAGTTTAGTGCTATTATATATATATATATATATATATATATATATATATATATATATATATATATATATATATATATATATATACCAAAATACTGTGATTTAACGCAACTTACCTCTATACTAAGTTGAATCCCTGAGAAGTTATAGGCCTTCAAAGTGGGGTTTCTAATTTCGAAAAAAATCAATATCTCAGTTATGGTTGAACTTAGAAGAACTAAATTTAATACACGTTTTAAGTGGATCAAGAGCAATAATCAACAGTAATAATAATTCAATTGAGGTATTTTTAACGGTTGATAAGGGATGATTCGCCCTTAAAATATGACAGAATTTTTTAACCTATTGGCGGATTTAACAAATTATTATTTCAGTTCATGGGGAATTTAATTATAAAACTTCTATTACTTTCATTAATTTTCAAAAACTTTGTCGTTTTCAACAAAATTCCGAATAACTATATCCACGTATTATAGTTGTATTATTTAAAATCATCGGAAATTCAAACGTTGGCTATGAAATTAAACGTCAGACTTGACAATCAAGAAAATGAGTCATTTTATTTTAGTAATATTAGCTGAGTGTTGTGAAAATGGCTGGGAAGTTTTCATTTAGCGAACAAGTTGACATGCTATTAGTGTTAGGTTTCTGTAAAGGAAACTGCAGAATAAATGTTGAAGAATATCGGAGAAGATTTCCTAATCGTGTAATCCCTCATAGAGAAACATTTGCCAATGTTGAAAGGCGGGCTCAAGAGACAGGCCAGTTTTTCGATAACACTCGAGAACGTGCTACTGCAACCAGGGCACAAGACGAAGAACATATTTTGAATAAAATTGAAAATGACCCAGATATTCATTGATTGTTGTTGCCCTTACTTGGTGAAACTTGTCCTTACTGCATACAGACTTGGAGAATACTTCTCTGGCTTCACTGTGAAGCCAGAGAAGTATTCTCCAAGTCTGGACCCAGATATTAGTACTAGGAATCTATCTCGACAAACTGGTATATCTCAAACTTTTGTTCACCGAGTAATAAGACGTACTCTACTGCACCCATATCATATCCAAAAAGTGCGAGAATTTTTACCGGAAGATTTGGTTAAACGAGTGAATTTCTGTCAGTTTATTTTGCATCAAGAAATTAATTTTCAAAAGAAAATTCTTTTTGCTGACGAAGCTTGTTTCACCCGCAAAGGTATTACAAATTTTCATAACCATCATGAATATTCTGATGTAAACCCTCATTCAGTAACTCCTCGACATTTCCAACGCGAGTTTAAAATAAATGGTTGGATCGGTATTATTGATCAGTATTTAATTGGTCCAGTTATTTTACCGAATCGATTAAATGGCGAAACTTATTTAGAATTTCTCAAAAAAAATCTCTCGGATCTACTTGACGAGGTGCCTCTACAACTCAAACTGGAACATTGGTTTATGCACGATGGATCACCGCCTCATTTCAATATTGCTGTTAGGGACTATTTAAAGCACCTGTATCCAAATAAATGGATCGGAAGAGGAAATAATTGCCCACAAGTTTGACCTCCACGATCGCAAGACCTCAACAAATGTGACTTCTTTCTTTGGGGAATGTTAAAAGAATTTGTGTATTCCTCGCCAATTGCGTCTCGAGCCGAATTGTGGCATCGCATTACACATAAATGCACACTCATTAGAAACAATCAACAGTTGTTGGATAGAGTAGACCTCAATTTTCGGCGAAGAATAAATTTCTGGCTGAGAGAGAACGGTGATCATCTAGAACAATTTCTGTAATTTATCGGTGCAAATCTTATGTTATTTCTATTGTTTAAATTGTTTGTTTTTCTATTGAATTATTCTTATTACAACTTATTTCTTGATTGTCAAGTCTGACGTTTAATTTTATAGCCAACGTTTGAATTTCCGATGATTTTAAATAACACAGCTCTAATACGTGTATTAGTTATTCGGAATTTTGTTGAAACTACAAAGTTTTTTGTAAATTAATAAGAGTAATAAAAGTTTTATAATTAAGTTTCCATAAAATGAAATATATTTTTTTTAAATCCACCAATAGGTTAAAAAATTATCTCACATTGTATAGGTGAATCATCTCTAATCGACCCTTTAAAATGCTTCAATTGAATTCTTATTACTGTTGATAATTGTTTTTGGTACACTCAAAACGTGTACCAAATTTAGTTCTTATAAGTTCAACCGTAACTGAGATATTGATTTATATAATATATAAATATATATAACTTCTCAGGGGTGCAATTTAGTATAGGGGTAAGTTGCCTTAAATCATAACACTTTTGGGTTCCCCTACATGCCCCTGCTCTGTGTCGGTTCGTATGCGAAACACCCTGTCTGTATATATATATATATATATATATATATATATATATATATATATATATATATATATATATATATATATATATATATATATATACAGGGTCGCTGATAAGTCTGGAAACGGTCGATTATCCGGGAAAATATACAAGGTGTCGAAAAAAGTTTTATACAAAAGTTTTTGGGTTCTTCAATGTCTACTAGGCGGTGATAATTTTATTTATACAGGGTTGGTCATACAGGCGTGGCACACCAATATTAATTTTTTTTTAATGGAACACCCTATATATTATTCGATATTTCAATCCTTCTCTTAATTTTGAGCAACATTTATGAGAAGCATAATGTACCTAAACTCAATCGTTTCCGGGTAAAAAAATAAATAAAAATAAACGCTACTGTTTTTAAAATCTATTGGATGAAGAACAAAAATAAATGAAAAGTAGAATATCTCTTGAAAACAATCTGTGTGAAAAGAACCGGTTGCGATGTTTTTAACATTGTTTGGAATCCCAAGATAAGATAAGATGCCCATAAGAAACGCAGTATTATTCTTTTGTTTTAAAATGTTTCCAGGACAACGAATGTCAAACATTCATTCAGTGTCAACAGTTTTGAAACATTAGTAATTTAGTGTCAACAGTTTTTGTGCAAAATGGCAAGTTTAAGTGAAACCGAACGTATCGAAATTTTAATGATGATAGGGTACGGTGATAGAACACGAAGTTTTGCTCAAGTGGTGATTATGTTCAATGAGTTGCATCCTGAGCGGGAATCGATCTCCAAATCCACAGTTTCGAAAACTTTGCATCGTTTTCACGAAACTGGCGGTATCAAGGATAAACCTAGAACTGGAAGGCCAGTAACCGTTACAAATGAAGAAAATTCTTTGAATGTAATATTGGATGTGGTGGAAAATCCGAAAACTTCGGCACAGCAATTGGCTTTAAATCACAATATGAGTCGATATTCAATTCAAAAGATTACGAAGCGGGAAAAGTTCCGTCCATATAAAATTCATTTATTGCAAGAACTGAGTGAAGACGATTTTGATCGCAGAATCGAGTTCTGTGAACTTATTATGGAGAAGTTACGCCAAAATTTTAACTTTGCCAACCACATTTTGTTTTCCGACGAATCTACATTTTGTTTGAATGGACAAGTCAACCGACACAACTGTAGGTACTGGTCAGACGAAAACCCACATTGGATGGAACAAATTCACACCCAAAGACCGCAAAAAGTAAATGTTTGGTGTGCTATTATTGGTGGACATATCATAGGACCTTATTTTATACACGGTAATTTGAACTCTGCTCGATATTTGACACTTTTGCAAGAATCAATTGTTCCAGACGTTAGTCGATTATTTCCGAACAATAACGACCCAAATCTACCAGCGGAAGAAATATGGTTTCAGCAGGATAGGACACCCCCTCATTTTGGAATTGAGGTACGGGAATATCTGAATCAAACCTTTCCTGGCAGATGGATAGGGCGCAGGGGAACTATTGAATGGCCAGCTAGGTCTCCCGACATGACGCCGCTTGACTTTTTTTGTGGGGTCATGTAAAAAATTTAATTTACCAAAATAGACCGCAGAATATTGAAGAGTTGCAAGCAAGGATTGTGCATGAAATTAATAACATTCCTCAAAACGCTCTTGTAAATGCAATGCAATGTTTTGTTAAGCGAATTCATTATTGTCAGGAGGTCAATGGAGAACACTTTGAACATCTTATAAAATAGGATTTCAAACAATGTTAAAAACATCGCAACCGGTTCTTTTCACACTCACAGATTGTTTTCAAGAGATATTCTACTTTTCATTTATTTTTGTTCTTCATCCAATAGATTTTAAAAACAATAGCGTTTATTTTTATTTATTTTTTTACCCGGAAACGATTGAGTTTATGTACATCATGCTTCTGATAAATGTTGCTCAAAATTGAGAGAAGGATTGAAATATCGAATAATATATAGGGTGTTCCATTAAAAAAAAATTAATATTGGTGTGCCACGCCTGTATGACCAACCCTGTATAAATGAAATTATCACCGCCTAGTAGACATTGAAGAACCCAAAAACTTTTGTATAAAACTTTTTTTGACACCTTGTATATTTTCCCGGATAATCGACCGTTTCCAGACTTATCAGCGACCCCCTATATATATATATATATATATATATATATATATATATATATATATATATATATATATATATATATATATATATATATATATATATATATATATACATCGGAAAAGTCTAGGGATATTGTTAAATAATACAAAAAATGGAACAAATTGATTTTGGAATCGGTCAAATTGCACTCACGATGTATATATTTAATCAATCACTCAATATACAACAATATGTTGTTAAAAAAAAGTTAAAATGATATCAAAATTGATAAACCCGATATATCATAAAAGTAGAATTTTCATATGTACCGGTGAATTTAGTTTCGACCTCAGTCATTCAGTCATTCTTCAGAATGAAGTAGCTGAGCGGCTGGGTGTTTCCCAAGGTGTGACAAGTTGTGTATGGAGGCGTTTTAGGAAAACTGGCAGTCTGTCCGAGTAACCTCCAGGACAAGGACGCTCTACGACGGCAGATCAGGATAGATTTTTTTGTTTAACTGCCAGAAGGCAGCCTAGAATTGCTGTACCTGAATTGATTATGACTCTGCAAAGGGCGCATAATGTAACCATTAGCCGAAATACTGTAAGAAATGATCTTCACGAAGCAAACCTATCTAGTAGACGTCCACTCAGATGTCCACCTATTTCCAGAGGCAATCGCGCTCAAGACTGGACTGGTGTCAACATTATCTGAATTGGACTGCAGATATTGGAGCTACAGTTATATGCACAGACGAATCTAGGTTTGTTTCCATCCAGATTCTCGTCGAGTGAGGGTGTGGAGACGATCTGGAAATGCGGAACGCTTAAAACATATTCAGGAGGTGTATCCATACAGAGGTGGTACAATAATGCCATGTGGCGGAATAATTATTGGTGGAAGAACCAAACTCCTTTTTCCAAATCGCTTCCTAACATTTTAGCTCTATCTGGATACCATTCTTAAACCCATCGTGCATCCATTTGCAGGCTCTATTGGTCAAAACTTCCGCCTAATGCATCATAATGCCCATTCACATACAGCGCGCATCGTAACCAACTGGTTGGACAACGCGGGAATTGAAGTTTTACCATGACCAGTACAATTCCCGGACATGAATCCGATAGAGCATGTCTAGTATATGCTTCAACAAAGAATTACTCCACATATGGGCAACATCCGTAATGCGTTTACATTCCAGGAGCTTCTGACAGCAGAGTGGGCACCTTTACTACAAGGGGACCTTGACAATCTCAGTTTGTTTATGAGCAATAGACGTAGAGCTGTAATTACTCAACGTGGAGGTCATACCTTGAATAAAACTTTTTTCTCACATGCTCAGAAGTTTTTGAAAAATTCTGAAAATTTGTCTTTCAGTATACATATTTTTTGTTCTCTTCTTAACCCTTTCGTCCCTATCGGTACACATATGTACCATGATTATGTTTAAAGTCCTGAAATTCGATATTTATATTTAAAACAAGCCCAATGTGTACCAGTCCGTAATCTAGAACTCCAGCTATCAGATAGTTTCGCGCACATTGCAAATTTTGAGGTTAGATGAGCTTGAATACGCCAGACTTAACATGTGTACATCGTGTGCTGCATAGTTTTTACGTTTTCAACGCGTTTTTTGAGGTAATTTGTGGACTATTTTGCCAAGTAATCTCAACGGAACACTATTGCTATCAAGGTAAGTGATAATTATTAGTAGGGTTTATTATCAAGGTATATTTTCGCTCTGGTACACATATGTACCACCCGGTCACTTCATTGGTACAAATAGGTACCAACAGGTTGTAATTCTAGTTTTCCATTGTTTTAGAAACAAGATGAGTAAACGTCCACTGTCTGAAATAGAGTTACAGCAGTTGGCTGATAACTTATCGGATTTAGAACCATTTTCGTCTGGTTCTAGTGATAATTATGAACCTAGTGAGGACGACGATTCACATGAAAGTGACTATGAAAGTGACCCTTCTAAGAAGAAAAAAGTCTCAAAAACTACCGCCCAGACTGTATTGCCAAGCCCACAACCTGAAGATTCTGAAACAGATTCGTCCAATGATTCTGGGACGCAGCCAGTTTTTCAAAATGATCGAAATCGCATTCTTGACTGGACTATTCCTGATAACACATTCCAACCCTCCAAAGTACTTCCCGTTGACAGAAATTGTAGACTACGAGAAGATATCACAAAGAAGCTTTCGCCAGTACAGATTTTCCAAAAAGTGTTTCCCCATTCACTTTACCTACACATTGTAGATTGCACTAACCAGCGAATCGAAATTTGGAATAAGTCTAAAAAACGTAATGAGAAGAAGACAGACAAGGGCGAAATACAAAAAATCATTGGTTGCATGTTTATTATGTCGTATAATAAATTGCCGGCTCTAAAACATTATTGGAGTCAGAGAGAATCGATGGGAAATCGAACAATTGAGAAAGCAATTTCGCGTGATCGATTCATGATTGTAGTTTCAAAACTTTATTTTGCTCCTCCCGACAAACCGGAAAATGCTCCAAAAACTTATTACATAAATGAGCTGATATCCTGTTTGAAGCATACATTTACGAGCTGTCGCCAAGATAGTGTTTATCAAAGCATTGATGAGTAAATGACAAAATTCAAGGGTCGCTCGTCACTAAAACAGTATATGCCTCTCAAACCCACTAAAAGGGGAATAAAGTTATGGCTTCGTTGTGACTCTCATTCTGGCTATACTTATGATCTTGACGTATATTCTGGCAAAGACGAAAATACTGCAAATAGTACATTGACTCTTGGTGAACGGGTTGTGAAATCTCTGGCTTCATCAATCAAAGAAAAAGATGTGGTGCTATGTTTTGATCGATTTTTTACCAGTGTGAACTTATTAGAGACAATCAACCACGCCGCCTTGGGGACCTGCATGGCCAACAGAAAAAATGTGCCAGCCATTGGCACCAAATTGCACAAAGGACAAAGCGAATTCCGGTGTACGGATTCCGGATTATTATGTGTAAAATGGCAAGACACGAAAGAAGTTCTTCTGATGAGTAATTGCCACAAACCCGAAGTAACCAGAATTGGTAAAAAAAATAAAACTGGCGTACAAGAAGAAATCGACTGCCCACAAGCCATCGCATTTTACCGACAGAAAATGGGAGGGGTCGATCGAGCAGATCAATTCATAGGATTATATGATCATGACAGAAAGTCCACAAAATGGTGGAAGAAAGTTTTTTACACCTGTCTAAGTATGTCTGCAGTGAATGCATGGATAATATACAACGATTTGAGACGGAAAGAAGATAAAATTCCATTTATTTCTTTTCTGGCAACACTTGCTGAAGAGCTTATAGCAGAAGGAATAGAGAAAACTAGTCTGCCAACACCAAAAAGAGGCCCGCTTTCTAAAAAAAGGAAACTTTTTGGACCGGCTCCGTTGCATCTACCTGTTGAGGGAGACACCAGAAGAAGATGTACTAGTTGTGCTAAAAAAAGGCAACAAAAAAGAACCAAAACTGTTTGTCAGGAATGCAATGTGCCCTTGTGCAAAGATTGTTTTATGATATATCATACCGTGGGTTAGGTTGTGACTTAGGTACAACATGTTTATGTTGATTTCTTTTATGAATAAAACTTGGTATTTCAAATTTTTTTGTTGGTTTTAGTACATATCGGTACGTATATGTACCACATAAAATCCCTAGTGGTACATATATGTACCGGGGGTTAATCCACCCCTTATTACAAAATAAAAACTTTGCGTCATGAAAACCCCTTAGTTAACATAAGAATAGTTGAACTAAAAATATATTTCAATTAAAAATAAGTGATTTATATTCAGGGACGAAAGGGTTAAATCATATCAAGAAAAAAATACGTGCATTTTTAAAAATATCCCTAGACTTTTTCGATATATATATATATATATATATATATATATATATATATATATATATATATATATATATATATATATATATATATATATATATATATATATATATATATATTAGAACTAATCAGTAACATCAACCGCAAATCCAGGACATGAGATCAGAACACCTCAGCTAATTCATAAAGTATGGAAGCTACAATGAAACAAGTGCTGCTGGAGTCACAGTTGCGATGGTTATATACGACATCGGCTTTAGTATGTACTGATGGTGGTAACAGAAGGAAGCCACAACAGTTGAAAGGGCTGATTTTAAATCAAAACATCCAAAAATCTTGTGTCGTCAATAATACAAACGCAATGTTAGAAATGGGGAAGTAACTGAGAGTCAATTAACCCAGCGTCGATTCAACATAACATTGATTTCAAATGGCGCTTACAGCTCTTGTAAAAACATGTAACGTTCCACAATTCCCAGCAATCATTAACGTTCCACGCATTTTTTCATCTAAGTCAATAAATTTTAGTGCATCTAATCGTAATGACTTTCATTACGTGCAAAATTAATCCGCTTTTATATCGTGCACAACATTGCCCAACAGAAATAAATTCTGTTACAGAAAAATAGATTTACGACAGTGCGGCGATTGTTTCTTCTCAAAAGGAAGATCTTTCTCAAGATCCTTACATAACATGCACACACATAGGTAACTGGTATATTTACTTGCTTTAAATTGGATACATCAACAGAATGAGAAACCATTCTTTGTTGAGTTTATTATGTCAGTTGATTATCCGCTGGTTATTATGTATTTACATCGTGAGTCTATGTAGGTACTAACATTACACGAAACTTCATGTCGAATCGGTATTTGCACGTAAGGCGTTAAAATATAGTCATGTTTTACGAATAAATAGGAATTTATTGTACTGTTTGCGTAAACAGAGAATTTACAACAAAAATTATGAAAGCCGCAGCAGATTTGATATGAATAATATGGAAGCGAGACAAAGAATTATTATTATTCGTTATTTTAAGTGTAATTAAGTTTGTATTACTTTTATGCTAATTAGTACATTTTCTCACTAATGAGGAGATTTCGACTTTTGAATTACAAACAAATTTCTTCACATGAGTGCAAACTAGGCTCCCCAGAACACACATCTTGGGTCAGTTTCAATTTTTATATGTATATATATATATATATATATATATATATATATATATATATATATATATATATATATATATATATATATATATATATATATATATATATATAGTGAAAACACACTTATGGAATAAAATTTATTATTCAGCAAAAAATTGTTTTTGTGGAAAACGCTAAGGCACGTGAGGTTTATAATCATAGTTAAAAAGTTAAACTCCCACCAATTTACCCCCACCATCTTATCTTTTTTTTTTAAATAGCAACCCTACATTTTCATGCCAATTCGATGGATCACATTTTTCTGAATCCGGAGATACCCCATATGTATGGCCTAATATTACAATTTTCAATACAGGGTGGAAATTTAATACCGGAATATTAAAACTAAACAGTTTAGCCTGAAATTCAAATTTCGAAAATAAACTTAATAAAAACGTTCCTTTCTTATAGTGAATCTTAAAAATGTTCTCCATTCACTTCCACACATCGAAATTATCTGCTCTGGAATTTTTCCCTAACTCTGTTCAACACGTCAGGCGTTACATTCCTAATTTCGGTTGTTATTTTCATTTTTAAATCATCTAAATCAGCAGATTGCGTTTTATACACACTGTTTTTAAGGTATCCCCATGAAAAGAGATCAATAGATATAAGATCTGGTGATCTAGCGGGCCATTCTACGAAACCTCTTCGTCCAATCCATCTTTGTGGAAAGGCTTCGTATAAATACTCCCGTACTTGAAGAGAAAAGTAGGGCGATGCACCGTCTTGTTGAAACCATATTACAAACAAATTTTTTCAGATGAGTGCAAACTAGGCTCCCCAGAACACATATCTTGGGTCAGTTTCAATATATATATATATATATATATATATATATATATATATATATATATATATATATATATATATATATATATATATATATATTGTGAAACACACTTATGGAATAAAATTCATTATTCAGCAAAAAATAGACACGTGAAGTTTTATTTGTCAAACATTATCTTATAATCATAGTTTAAAAAAAATAAACTCCCACCATTTTATCATTTTTTTAAATAGCAACCCTACACTTTCATCCCAATTCGATGGATCACAATTTTCTGAATCCGGAGATACCCCATATGTATGGCCTAATATTACAGTTTTCAATACAGGGTGGAAATTTAATACCGGAATATTAAAACTAAACAGTTTACCCTGAAATTCAAAGTTCGAAAATAAACTTAATAAAAACGTTCCTTTCTTATAGTAAATCTTAAAAATCCATTCCCTTGCACACATCGAAATAATCTGCTCTGGAATGTTTCTCTAACTCTGTTCAACACGTCAGGTGTTACATTCCCAATTTCTGTTGTTATTTTCATTTTCAAATCATCTAAATCAGCAGGTTGCATTTTATGCACTATGTTTTTAAGGTATCCCCATAAAAAGAGATCAATAGGTATCAGATCTGGTGATCTAGCGGGCCATTCTACGAAACCTCTTCGTCCAATCCATCTTTGTGGAAAGGCTTTGTGTAAATACTCCCGTACTTGAAGAGAAAAGTAGGGCGATGCACCGTCTTGTTGAAAGCATATCCTTTAATGGCGAATATTAAATTCCATTACATTTGGATATAATTCTGCTAATATTAGGACAACCTGTTCTCTTAGCATTTCTAAATATCTTGGACCGTTTATTTTCAAAAAATGTGTGTACTTTTTGAGGCCACAAAGCTATTTTAATGAAATATCGCACATTGTTGGTACTAGTAGGTTATGCTGCCAACCAAATGTCCTTCTTTGAAACACAAGACATATTTGCCATTGAAAAGAATTTTAACGGAAATTCGCTACCATATTGCACTTGCTGCGTCCAGACTTAAAATGAATGAAAGAGTTTTGATGAAATCTGATATATTGTTCCTACTAACGGATGGGCCATCTAATGTTTGAAATTGGAACTATAGGTTATTTTGAGGTTGGAAGGTTTGATGACATTTCCGAAGTGACAGAAAGTTAGTTTTATGTTTGACATTTATGAATTGGGACGCTTTTCGCTTGAACAAAGTTGGGAAATATTAAAAACTTATTTCCAAAGTGGTGAGTCTCCTACACAAACTTTAAGAAACTTACGAAAAAAAAATTACAAAAAGGATGTGCCAAAAATGCAGTTTGCGGATCAATTTGTAAAGCGAGTTCGTGAAAATGGATCGTTGTTGGATAAAACAACCCGTGTACGTACTCGTCCAGTGCGCTCAATCGAAAACATCGCTGCTGTTGCTCAGAGTGTGTGTGAACAACCATCAACATCAACTCGTCATCGTTCTTAAGAATTGAACATTTCACGCACTTCTTTGAGAAGAATCTTGCATAAAGATCTCGGTATGAATGCATGCAAGGTTCTACTAGTGCAAGAGCTAAAGCCGCATGACCATCTGATGCGTTTTCGGTTTGCTCAATTAGCCGAAGACCGCTTGATCGAAGATGAGCATTTTTACCGAAAAATCATCTTTTCAAATGAAGCTCATTTCCACCTCGGAAGATAGGTCAATAAGCAAAATTGTCGTATCTGGCGTTCTGAAAATCCACACGTCATCGTGAAAAAAACAATTCATCCACAGCGATTGACTGTCGGGTGCGAATTTTGGTCTGTGGCATTATTGGGCTATTTTTCTTCGAAAATGAGCAAGGAAACGTCGTTACGGTGAATGGCGATCGCTACCGCACTATGCTAAGAGATTTTTTGTTTCCCAAAATTGAAGAATATGACATATACGACATTTGGGTTCAACAGGACGGCGCAAGGTGCCAGACAGTCAAGGTAATAATCGATCTTTTGCGCACTGTTTTCGAAAATCGCATAATCAGCCGAAATGCTGATGTCAATTGACCACCTCGTAGCTGAGAATCGACTCCGTTGGACCTTTTTTGTGGGGATCCGTTAAGCACAAGTGTTACGCTAACCAACCAGAGACAACTGACGACTTGGAACATGAAATCGAGGTTTCCATTGACGAAATAGAGGCCCAAACGATCGAAAATGTACTGAAAAATTGGACTGATCGAAAGGGGTCTTGTAAAGCTAGCCGTGGCAGTGATTTGAATGATGTTGTCTTCCATTGCTAAATTGAAAGGTTAAATCTTTCTACTAAACTCATAACTTTGAAAAAATATTCATTAGTGGTTTTTTTTATAGCCGATTAAAATTCCAAATCTTAAATGGCCCGTTATATACGTTATACTGGTAACTAAATTTTCTGATGCTGTTATTAAAAAAGATATTTGCTAGTAAAAGCATTCTCATGAAAATTAACTAGCCTAACACACTTGCTGCGTCCAGATTTTTTTTCAAATGTTGATGTGAAATGTGTGAAATGCAGGTGCAAAGTTGATAAAGCTTAAGAGCTTAGTGCATGATGTAATCCTGCACAATTTGTTCTCAGGATTTTTTCAAAAACAACTTGATATTTGGAGTTATTATAGCAATAGTTAATTTCTTCAGCAGGATGTGATGCGCTAACACATCTAATGACTTCATGAAACACATTACTTTCGCTACAATAGTTAAAGATCATACAGTATAATATACTGTAACTGATCAGTCTGCATGATTATTTTACATGCTCAAGTGCTATTAACACATTTGATTGCCTCAGGCGTCTTTAATCTATCAATGAAGTTTGTTTTATGATTGATTTTAAATATAAAATGGCCATAAAGTGAGTAAACAATGACTGATATGTATTGTTTATTTACACAATTTATTTATAATGTACTTATAGAATATAATTATCATTATTACCGTGGTAATTAATAATTTATGCTCTAGGCTCTTGTGTCCTGTCAATAAATCAATAAAGAATCAATTTTTTGTATTGTCCTGATATAAAGCAAGATATTTTTAGTTTTTTCATGCTGGAAATTTCTCACGTTTTTGTTCATTATAGGTTTTGAAGACAATAGCCTCTTTAAATAAGATTTTCGTTAATCTTAATAACACAACTCATTTAGTAGAATCCGGATTTATCGAAGAGTCAAAGGACCAGCAATAATATGAGACCAAATCTAGTTATATCAGAACCAAGAAGGAAATACAAAAGAAAACAGGTATGTACAGGGTGATTTTTTGAGTGTCTCATCCCTCTAATTTCTTTATTATCAGAGATATCAAAAAAATTCCAACGCCATCTGACAAACTACCGTGCGATGAGTTCAAACATTGCGACAGAAAAACAATTTCTTCCTTTTTACAAATCCATGGCCAACGTTAATTTATACCATTTCTGGACATATGTAAAGTCTCATTCCAGTTAGTCCACTACTTACAAAAATATAGCGTTTTTCAAAAGATTTTTGTATATTTTTGGAGGAAAAATATCCGTTATAGCTGATATACGAACTCGTCCGCGGCCTTAATACAACGAAGATATGTGCCAAGTTTCGTTTAAATCAGTTTAAACTTTATCTTTTAAGCATACCCAATAACGTAAGTGTAGTGGATTGAGGTCAGGTGAGCGAGTTGGCCACAAGATAGGTTCTAGACGGCCAATCCACCTGCCCGGGTATGTATGATTCAAGTATTAACTTACTTCTAAGGCAGAGTGGGCTGGGCATCCATCATTTTGAAGCCACATTGTCTTCCAAAGTTCTAATGGGGTGTCTTCCAGCAGTTTTAGCAAATCATTTTGACCATTTAACGTAGGAGGCAGTTCCACGGGTCCCAAAAGTGTTTCCTTAAAAATACCGGCCCAGACGTTTATCTTAAATTGATGCTGGGACAAGTACAGATCCTCTCTGAACTCATGTGGATTTTCAATTTTCCAACCATGAAAGTTGTGTAAGTTCATGTATCCATCATTTTTACATGCTGACTCGTCACTTCATAAAACTTTATCAAAGAAATTGGGATCTGGTCTGATTTTTATTAACATAATTATGCAAAATCACTTGCGCCTTGCGTAGTCTCGCGGTTCCAAAACTTGGACCTCTGAATATGGTAAGGATGGTACCTATACATTTTAAAACTCTATGAGTAGTTGACCTTGAGACACCAGTTCGTCACTCTACTTTCCGCGTCGAGGTACTAGGTTCTTCGATAACAGCATCCAGATCAGCATCCTCGTCCGCAGTTTGCGGACATTGCCAGGCATTCTACCAGCGCTGCAGACGTTATGGGTTCTTATGAACATGCCTTAATATGGATTTTGTCGGTTTGGGTAGCGCTGTGCATATATATTTGGCGCTCGTCTGGCGTTGCAAGCTACACCACTTCTGAACGACACGTATCGAGTCTTCCCATAAATAAGAAAAGCCTGGACGCAGAAAGTGCGTTATGGTAGTGAATTTTCATAGAAATGATCTGGCACAAAATATTTTATTATAACTTTTTTTCTTGTAACATAGAAATCTAAATTGTGGTGTATAGTTTACTTTTTATATCGTAAACATACCTACCAAATTTGGTTATCATAGATTTTTTATTTTTTAAGATAAAATTTTTTTTCAAATGAACACTCAAAATTTTTCCGGAAAACCTAGTTCGATTTTTCTGATTAACAAACTTATCAAAGCCATTTACAAAAGGAAGGTACATGCCAAATTTTATCAAAATCGGCCTATTATTCTTTGAGATAAAAATTATTTTCGAATGAAAACTCAAAATTTTCCCGGAAAACCTCGTCCGATTTTCCTGACTAACAAACTTGTCCAAGCCATTTACAAAATAAAGGTACATGCCAAATTTTATTAAAATCGGCTAATTACTTTTTGAGATAAGAATTTTTTTCGAATGAAAACTCAAAATTTTCCCGGAAAACCTCGTCCGATTTTCCTGACTAACGAACTTATCCAAGCTATTTACAAAAGAAAAGTACATACCAAATTTTATCAAAATCGGCCCATTATTTTTTGAGTTATCGGTGTGACACATATATATATATATATATATATATATATATATATATATATATATATATATATATATATACATGCCAAATTTTATCAAAATCGGCCTATTATTCGTTGAGATAAAAATTTTTTTCGAATGAAAACTCAAAATTTTCCCGGAAAACCTCGTCCGATTTTCCTGACTAACAAACTTGTCCAAGCCATTTACAAAAGAAAGGTACATGCCAAATTTTATTAAAATCGGCTAATTACTTTTTGAGATAAGAATTTTTTTCGAATGAAAACTCAAAATTTTCCCGGAAAACCTCGTCCGATTTTCCTGACTAACGAACTTATCCAAGCTATTTACAAAAGAAAAGTACATACCAAATTTTATCAAAATCGGCCCATTATTTTTTGAGTTATCGTTGTGATACATATATATATATATATATATATATATATATATATATATATATATATATATATATATATATATATATATATATAAACATATAAAAATTGAAACTGACCCCGGATATGGATTCTAGGGGTCCTAGATCGCGCTCATTTGAAGAAATTTTTTCTAAGAAAATTCACTAATACATGTCCGCATATTCTTGATGGGTGTAATTCACTTGATTTTCCATTCTATCAAAAATCCAGAGTAAAACAAGTTCCGTTAGTGAATTGGTTTACTGAGAAGTGAGCGTGTGTGGCAAGTACAAATTAGTAATCATATATATATATATATATATATATATATATATATATATATATATATATATATATATATATATATATATATATATATATATATATATATATATATATATATATATATATATATATATATATATATATATAACAAACCGATAACTCAAAAAAAAAAGGACAATTTTGCTGAAATTTGGTACGTACCCGGTTTGGACAAGTTCGTTATCCAGGAAAATCGAACCAGTTTTTCCGGGAAAATTTAGAGTTTTATTTTGGAAAATATCTCCAAAAATAACAGAGCCATGACAACCAAATTTGACATATACCTTCTCAACTATCAAACTCACCCTACACCAAAATTAAGATCTCTATGTTAAAAGAAAAAAAGTTATAGGCATTTAAAGAAAAAAAGAGTGCCACTGGTGATCAGAGGAAGGCATAATAACAAAATATTTTGTGCGATTAACAAAAACAATTGAATATTACATACAACGGTTGTTTTCTTGACGCAAAAAGTTCAATAAATAGCAAAAAAAAATATTTTCAAAATTTTATAATTTTTGTTCTTGAAACGTCAAAGTCGCGATTTGAAACGTCAACATTTGCAATTTTCAGACAACGAATTTAAAGCCAATACGGATTATGTCGAAAATATGTTATAAGAGGTGTGTTTTACAAAGCCTTAAGTTTCAGCTTCAACCATCATTGTCCTTCATTTTACTGAAATATTTTCGGAAAATCCATTTCAATAGACCCTAGTTCTGATGCTTCGACAGTAGTTGCCGCTATAGAGTTTATATAGTCTATATTTTAGCAAATTTTCGTAGACAAAATTCGTTATTAAGAAGACGGCAACTTATGAATTTCAAAAAGATTTCTTTAGATGAGTGCGAAGTAGAACCCCTAAAACCCATATACGTGGTCAGTTTCAGTTTTTTTCCTGTTTACACATATACAGGGTGACGCATTTCTACTATAAAGCTCAATATATCCGTTATTATACAAGATATGGGAAAAAGTATATACGTCAATTATAGGGTGTCTCGAGCTGTATATTATTTTGACAATCACAGGGTGGCCCATGACTCGTTGGTAATACACGCTTTATTTTTTTAATAGAACACATTTATGTTATTGGATTTTTGTGTTTTCCATCAACTTATAATGCATGTTTGTAAGGAAAAAATTGATATCGTTCATAGCGGAGCCCCACGGAAATGACACATTCAGAGAGCTTTTTGTTCGTATTACTCGTCGAAAAAATCGAGCTGCCGTATACAGGCACTCTCAAATAGTGATTGAATTTAAAATGTTTTCGGAGAAATGTTTTAGTGTTCCGTAGAAATCATTTTTTATAATATTTTTGTGATATGTTGGTAATGAATAATAAACGTTTAGTAAGTTATTGTAAAAATCGAATTTTTGTGAAAAATATAATTTAGTGTAACATTACTGAAGGCAATTTATGTAAAAAAAACAGTGAACTTGGTAAAAGAAATTTTCATAGTTTTTTTTCTTCAATTTTGGTCCTAAAGCTGTATATGAATAATTATATCTTGTCAGGTGTGTAAATAGCTTAAATTGGTTCGTCGCCCAGGAAAATCTGACTAGTTTTTCTGGAACTTTTAAAGTTTACTTTCGGAAAATGTTTGTACTTTTTGAAACAACAAAGCTATTTTAATGTAATGTGGTACATTGTTACTGCTATGTAGATTATACTGTCAACCAAATGTCCTTCTTGTAAAGACAAGATATGTTTGCCATTAAAAACATTTTTACGAAAATTCGCTACCATCACGTGCGTCCAGACTTTTTATTTATTAGCTACCTGATTTCACTTCCAAATTTACTTTCAATCCTCGACAGTGAAGTACTTTTAGAAATATTGATAAAATTTTATACCATTTTAGAATCTCCATAAAACAGGGAAGTTCTTGAAGGTATGATCCAGTAAATTTTACAAAAAAAAATTTTACTACGGACTTTTATTCTAAATTTTAAAAAAAATTGGGGAAGACAAGTCCGGTTTTAAAGTTTTTCTTCATATTATCTAAATAATAACACACAATATTTTAGACTAAATCGATAACGCCATTATTGAAGATTAACATGCACAAAAATCACATTCCAGAAATGTTTTTTCCGCATGGGAGAGGTAAAATACCTTAAAATTTGAGAATTTTCTTTTTTTTTCATAAAATTGTCAATATCTGGAAAACCGTAAACTTTTTTATAAGATCATATAGGATTTTTCTGGAAGGGCTTGAGCTAGTCAGTCTTCTTGTGACGAGTCATTTACGATTTTTGGGACATCCCGTACATATATATATATATATATATATATATATATATATATATATATATATATATATATATATATATATATATATATATATATATATATATATATATATCTGTGTGTGTATATGTATAAACATAAAAATTCAAGCCGACCTTGGATTTAGGTTCTACGAGCCCTAATTCGCGCTCGTTTGAAAAATGTTACCTCACTCTATTAGTGAATTTTCTTAATGAAGATTTATTAATAATGTGTGCGTGTTTTGTTTCTTTAACGTCGGCCTATTTCCGCGACTATGGCCAATCACCGACGCCAGCGAGCAGTTTCACCTCACTATCCTGGAAATTTTTCCAAACCCCTGCCTTTCTGTCAGGAGGGTAGGGATATTTAACGTGCCCAACATCGCATGGACACGGGACCGACGGATTTACGCCCCCTCCGAAGGGCGGAACGTGCAGACATTCAACTTGCTCAAATACAATGCCAGAACCTCGGTTGATGTTAATTTTACAGTTTGTATTGAAAAGTGAAAAGAGTACCCTGGGATCGAACCCAGTACCCTTCGGTTCAGGGGCACACGTTCTTACCTCTATTCTCCGAGGTTCATTTATTAATAAGTATATCTACATTTTTATCCCAAAACGAGTAAAAGTATATTTCTTGTTAATTGTTGTTTAATCTAACTGAAATGCTTCTGAAGTATGAGTATTTTCTTTACATGTGATTTATTTCACTATTACGAAACATAATTATCTTCGGCGTTCATTAACCTTAATTAATATGTAATTATATCGACGGTTGTCACTTCTACTTACTTATCTGCAGGTTGAGATGTGCTGAAACTGATGATGGGTAACCTTTATTCTTACCCGGTGAACGTGTAACATGTTACAATAATTAAATGTTTCATCCATATGATTAATGCCCACAATACATGTATCGCTAATTATGTGGTATACATTAAATACCCACCTGCCCTAAGCTTTAGCCTTAAATATAAAGTGCATGCAATATTGCTCAACTTGATCATTATAGTAATTAGAAAAACACATGTCGGCAGATATGTGTTAAAAGTGAATTTCCTGTAATGCAATTGGTTTTCATGTAAAGAACAAAGTTGCATCATTGCGGTGAGAAGAGAATTTGTTGATTACTGAAAACAATTTATAGCACAAAGAATTGTTTCTGTAACCACCATGACAGTTACATCTTTGTTTAAGCTGATTTTGCACAAAAACCGCATAATAATAATAATAATAATAATAAGGTACCTTAACCAAGTATGGGCACCCCCCCAAATACGGGCACTAGTGAATAAATACTGTTTGTAACCAATTTTAATAAAAGATGGCAGCATATGCATTACAGGTATCTCGTACAACTTCAGTCATAATCAAAATTCGGCCATTAGTCGATAGAGGGCGCCACCGGGTGTTTCTAGTCAGAAGTCGTCGAATGTGGAAAGTGAGGTTGTAGTTTTCGGTAAGTAGATTTTATTTCATTTTGTAAAGAAAATGTAGCGAAATTAATTGTTACTATATATAAAATTGAAGCTGAGGAACTGTACTTTGAGACTGTACAATAGATATTTAGGTTTACTTCCGTATTATGAAAATGTGTTTCAAAACTTGTAGAAAATGGCATGTCCCAAATATGGGCACTAGAGTGACTGCCAAATATGGGCAGTGCCCATATTTAGAACACATGCTGTGCCCATATTTGGGACATACCTTTTGCTGACGTTTGGTTATGTTTTATCTAACACGATGTTATTTTTCAGAATATGTCTCCACAAAAGCGAGCTCAGTGGAGTTATGACTCCCTCAAAGCAGCAGTTGCTGCAATTCAAGGAGGAATGAAGATAAAACGTGCAGCAATTAATTTTAATATTCCACGAAGTACTTTGCAACGCCATGCTTGGAGTGGTAATACAGTTAAACGGCTGGGTCGAAAATCTTTTTTAACTGACGCCCAGGAAACCGAGTTGTGTTCTCGAATATTTAGACTTGCTGAGATAGGAATGCCCCTTACATCTAAAATTTTAAGAAGAAGTGTTTACACGTTCTGCAGCGAAAACAACGTCCCCTTTCCACCTACAAAACATAATTCTTCAATGGTTGGTAGAAAATGGCTTAAATTATTTTTAAGAAGACATCCTGAGGTTGCTCGCCGAAAATCTCAAAACGTTAATCCAGCACGAGCTGCAAAACTAAACAGATTTATTGTTGAGGATTATTTCAAGACATTAAGGACTGTGATGGCCGAGTTAGACGTTATGGATAAACCTCAGCTTATTTTTAATATGGACGAAAAAGGGTGCCAATTAACAATTCATAAGGAACCTGTAATTTTAACTCGCAAAGGAATTAAACGGGTACCCTTTGTGGCACCAGAACATGCCGAAAATGTGACTGTTGTGTCTTGTGGAAATGCTATTGGTCAGATAATTCCACCTGTTGTTTTGTTTAAAGGCCAGAGAAATAAACCTGAATTTTCAGATAATTTACCACCTGGGTGCAAAGCATTCATGACTGCAAAAGGCAGCATGACTTGTGATACTTTTGTTAAATGGATTGCACATTTTGCACAATACAAACCTCCTGGAAAAGTCCTTCTGATTTTTGATGGAGCAAAATCCCATCTCGATGCAAATATTGTTGAGGCTGCAGACACTCATGAAATCACATTGTTATGCCTTCCGAGTAACTGCACGCATGAATTGCAGCCAATGGACAAATCGGTATTTCGTTCTTTTGAATACCACTGGGACGATGAATTGCAGAGGTATTGGAGTCTTAATCCTGGTAGAAAATTAACAAAATCTAGTTTTGGTAATGTATTTTCAAAAGTTTGGCCAAAGGCAACAACCCCTTCAAACGTGTCTGCAGGATTTCGAGCAACTGGTATATACCCTTTTGACCCGACGATTATTCCAGAAACGGCATTTGCACCTTCAACACTGTCAGAGAGACCCCTAGAGAACCAAAACAATGCAAATTCCCCTGCAACTACAATTCCTAGTAGTCCTAATCCTGTCCAACAAACGATGGCTTCAGAATTAACAAGAAAACAAGAGGTTGATGGTCCCAGTACATCTACTCCAAGGGTTTCAACTAACAATCCTCGTCAAAAACAAAAACGGCTTCGACGTGTCTCAGATGACGACAGTTCTGACGATGAAAATGAATGGCAACCATCCGAATCTTCGACTTCTGAAACCAGTGAATCATCGGACGAAGAGTTGGAGGCTAACAAGTCTAGATCGTTTACTGAAATATTGAAAACACCAGAACTACCTGCCAAGTCTAAAGCACCACCCAAAAAGGCAATAAACTATCGAGCTGTCAAAGTTGTTAAATGGTTGTTTGCGGAGAAGAAGTTAAGTCAAAAGGAACCATCAATTGCCAAAAAAAGAGCGCCTCAGTCCAAACAACAAACAGCCAATTTAGATAGAGCTACGTGCAGTGGCGTTGCAACTCCTCGAAAGGAATCATGGTACTGCCCCCTTTGTAAAGAAGATAAACAAGAAGACATGAGGCAGTGTACTGTTTGCCAGACTTGGGTTCATGAAGAGTGCTGTGGGCTGATGGCCAAAGATGTCATACCCTTTTTTAGGTGCCCGTCATGCGAAGAGAGTGAATGAAGTTTAAGTTATCTAACTCGTTATCTAACTTAAGCTTTTTTACAATGTTCAAGTTCATGTACAAGTGTTTAAGTTTTTCTTTTGATTAATAAGAATTATTAATAACTATATTTTCTGGATCATTTAATTTCTCTTAAGTTTCTTTTAGGGTGCCCATAATTAGAACTTGATGCTCCTAATATGGGCACTTGATTTAATTTTTTTATGGGTGACTGTTTCAGAATAAAGACATATTTTTCAAATTCTGTGTATGATTTTGTATTCGTTCTGACCTAAAGAGCAAACCATTTTTTTTCTTTGGCTTAATCTTAATCGATAAAGTTATTAATTGATATAATGCTTAGGGGTGCCCATATTTAGGTTACTTACCTTAATAATAATAATAATGCTAATAATAAACGTTATTGATTGGCCCCTGAGATACATAAGTACACAAGGCGGGGCAAGTATGTCTAGCAATAATAAGAAAATCACATAATTGAGTTGTAGATTGTAACCATAATGTATTTACTGAACCCCACGTTGTGGAGACAGTGTAACCAAAATTTATTTATATATTGACTTTAAAAATACCTGTAAGAGATGCATGAACATTGGGCGCAAGTGTAACCAAAATTATTTAACTGTAATAAATGCTCCACTCTTTGGGTGGCAGTATAACCAAAAATATACTATATTATATATGTATATAATAATAATATTGTATGACACAAATTATCTCAGGGCTTGGGTTTAGGCACTTGCAGTTGGTAGGTTTTAAGAGGTACAAATAAAATCAGGCATTATGAATAAAATCAGTTTATTTAAAAAGTTATTGACTCTATATAATGCAGTGGATTGAATTTAGTAAATTAGATGAAAGAAAAATATGACTCGATTACTTGTAACACTGTAAAAATGAAACACTCTACAAAAGAAAAAGAAAGCCACACATAAATAGTGTACTTAACTTTCAGCTTCACGTTGAGCGGGCTCCTCCCTGGCGATGCTGCTGAAGGGGACTCCTCAATGATGTTGTATTCAAGGGGTTCCTTCCTGGTGTTGGTGAGGGGGCTCCTCCATGATGTGGTTGAAGAGAGCTCTTCACTAACGGTGGTGTTGAAGGGGACTCCTTGATGATGTTGTTGACGTGCCCTTCACTTACGGTGTATTCAGAGGAGCTCCTTCATGGTGTTGTTGAAGTGAGCTCGTTTACTATGTGGTGTTGTAGGTCCCTTCGCTTCCGATGGTGTTGAAGGGGCCTTTACGTACGTTGCCTCTTCGGGGCTCCTTCACGATGTTGTTGAAGTGCCCTTCACTTACGATGATGTTGAAGGGGCCTTTACCTACGTTGCCTCTTCGGGGCTCCTTCACGATGTAGTTGAAGTGCCCTTCACTTACGATGGTGTTGAAGGGGCCTTTACCTACGTTGCATCATCGGGGCTCCTTCACGGTGTTGTTGAAGTGCCCTTCACTTACGATGATGTTGAAGGGGCCTTTACCTACGTTGCATCATCGGGGCTTCTTCACGGTGTTGTTGAAGTGCCCTTCACTTACGATGGTGTTGAAGGGGCCTTTACCTACGTTGCATCATCGGGGCTTCTTCACGGTGTTGTTGAAGTGCCATTCACTTACTATGGTGTTGAAGGGGCCTTTACCTACGGGGTGTCATTTAGTTAGACATGCTGTTATCTGACTAAAATGTAGCCATCTCTTTGTCGATTCAGAAGAGAGCGTGGCGGGCGTTGTAAGTGTATATAAAGACTAGCTTATCGCAGATATGTCATAAAATTAGCTCGTACGGAAGCGTGTTTCTATGAGTCGGGTGCGGTAGAGCAACCGACCGCCGAGTTTGACGTCACTGAAGGGACTTGGACGCTGACGTCACAAAAGGGGTTATTTCCGAAGCTCAAAAGTCAACGGCGTTGACGCGTGTGACATGTCCCGCTTATTAAATACACGCGACATGTTACAAGATAATATAAACAAATATATGTAAAATACATTAAACACAATACATAAATATTCTAATAAAATTAACTTGCATGCATAAAAAAGTCTGGAGCAACTGCGTCATGGTAGTGAATTTTTATAAAAATGTTTTTAATAACTACATAATATTTTACTTCCACATTGTCAATACGTCTGGAAGTATGGCGTCGGCGACAAGAATTCCTTTTTTTGTTTAAACGTCGTAAAAAGTGCCAAAACATAAACAACACCTGATTTGGAAACGAATTTTTTTGTCTGTCGGTCTGATGGTCTGTCAGTCTGCATGTCTGTCTGTTTGTAGCCACGATAACTTTATAACGCATCGAGATATCGTCTTCAAATTTGCTACACAGTTAGAACTCTATAAACGACCGGTTCGGATTATTTTTTGGTAAAATCGCTTTAGGGGATAGAGGATGGATGGGGGCTGATTTGGTGAAAATTGACATTTTTTCGTTAAAACTCGAGCAATATAACGTCTTACGGTTTGTTTATTAGCAAACTTTTAATTTCATGAAACATCTGGTGTTCTATGCTGAAATTAACTCAGGCATTGAATGTGCGGGGTGGAATATCGGTGACGGAAATTTTAAAAATGTTGTTTTGCTAAAACGGCGTAGAAACTCCCAAAACCTATAGAAAATTTGATTCTGGAACGAAATGTTTTTGTCTGTCCTTCGGTCGGTCTGTCGGCCTGTACGTCTGTCTCTCATTAGCCGAAATAACTTTCGAACGAATTGAGATATCATCATCAAATTTGGTATCCGGTTAGCACCCGACAAAGAAACGCTTAGAGTTGTTTCTGTGTGAGATTGCTTTAGGGGTAGGGAATAAACGAGGGGTGATTTGGAGAATATTGACATTTTTTTGTTAAAACTTGAGTCATATAACCTGTCAGAAGTTTATGGGTAGGTACAGGAATACGAATATTTCCTTTGTAGTAAGTCATGCAGGTGGTAGTGGAGTTTTCCTTTACGTGTCAGTAAGAGATTTTTTTCACGCCCGAGGAGGTACCACCTCTTACATCAAGGGGTGAAGGGTGAAGTCCCAACAGACGTTTCTCGTTCTGGTGTATGAGTTGGTTTCCTTTATAAACAAAAATGATGATAGCTCCTCCTTGTACAAAACGTTCTGGAGATAAAATACCCCCCATTCGGATCTCCAGGAGAGAGTTGTGCAGGGGGCTCCGGCTTTAAATTTAACATATCCTTCTCGAATATATGTGGCCTAAATTATAACCTGAACTCCGTCCACCATTTCCTCGAGGCTAATAGACCCCAACTCCTCTTCCTCACCGAAACCCAAATCAATGCCAAAACAGCCACTAATCACCTTAATTTCCCGGGGTATGAGCTCCTTACTTTCTTTAGATTGCATGGAGACTGCACCAGACTCCCCAATTTAGAAGCTGGAAGAAAATACATACTTTGGATGAAACTCTCTCTCTCCCTCTCTCTCAGGACTGCAACTAAATTCATTTGTTGCATTTACAGTTCACCTTCTGACAACAACTTTGTCCAGCTCTTCGACTACCTCTCTGAAAAACCGGCCGTCTAATTTCTGAATATCCTTCCTCTGAGGTTACTATTCTTGGTTCATAATAAAGAATGGCAAGGATCTTCAAAAACCGATCCACAAGGGAGAGCAGCGGAGGCCTTCGCAGTCAGAAATTCTTTAGCCAATATGGTTCAGCAACCTACTTACTTTCCTCGCATCCTAACACACAGCTCAAATCCTTTGGATCTCCTTCTTGCTACAAAACCTGAATGCTATAAGACATGAGTAACCGCCCCCTTGGTCGCTCAGACCACGGCATGGTCACTGCTTCCTGCGCAATGCAAGCCGACTTCACACAGTCATCACACCCACGTATCGTTTGGCACTACAACTCCGCGAACTGGGACGAAATGCGGGATTACTTTTCCTCATTTCCATGGACGTCTGTCTGCTTCTCTTATCCTGACTCATCTGATATCTCGCAAAACGTCACCGAAATCATTCAAGCTGGCATGTAATTATTTATTCCACGTACACAGAAAACATCTTCAGCCACTCAAAAGCCCTGGTTTTCTGAATCCTGTGACAAGGCCAGAATTGAAAAGGTCAAAGCTCACAAAACGCTTTTACACAATCACAGTCAAGAAAACCGTCTAGCGTTTAACGAAGCAAGAAACCGCTATGTGGGCATTATTTCTGAAGCAAAAAACTTGTTTGATAATAACATCAAAAACAAAGTCCTCTCAAGCTCCAACGGCAGCAAACCCTTCTGAGCGCTTGCTAAATCTATTGGGAATAATTTTTGCAAGAGCACATTCCCACCTATTGTTTCTACCGCCCTGGGCAAGGTTGAACTTTTTGCCTCGTCCTTCGCCGGCATTTCTACTCTCAACCCACCCGCAAATGTTAAACCACCAACAGTCCCCAATATCGCGCATAAAATGACGGATATCATTTTCAAAACTAAAAAGGTACGAAAGATGCTCTCTTCTCTTAATACCAGGAAAGCCTCTGGCCTTGACGATATCCCAGAAACTGTTCTCAGAAAATGCGCACCAGAACTTGCTCCTGTCCTGACTTGTCTGTTTCAGACTTCTTAGAATAGAGGCATATTCCCTAGTAACTGGAAAACTGCTCGAGTACAACCAGTCCCCAAGAAAGGATCCAAAGCGCTTCCAGCAACTACAGGCCTATTTCCCTCCTTTCAGTCATCTCTAAAGTAATGAAAAAGTATATAAACACCGAAGTACTAAAATGTCTTGAAACAGACAGTCTAATCCACGACAGGCAGTATGGATTTCGTCAGCCGAGATCAACTGCCGACCTCCTTTCTTTGTCACCCATTCTTGGAACAAGTATATGGAACTACACGGTGAATCCCATATTGTCGCTCTAGACATATCCAAAGCATTCAACCAGGTCTGGCACGCAGCGCTGCTTAATAATTCACAAATAAGGCCAAACCTCGAATACTCCTCCCAGATATGTGGCGCCGCTGCCGCTTCTACACTCGCTATCCTGTAATTCATTCAGAAGAGAGCTATACGTCTCATCGGTGACCCTTCCATCACGCAAAGGCTGCCAATCCTTGCCCACCGACGTGTCGTTGATGACCTCTGTCTCTCTTTTTTATAGATATCTACACAGGGATGTTCGAAAACACAATGTTAGGTATCACCAACCACTTATTAGCCAACCTGTGAATGTCAAAATAATTTTATAAGATGCAGCTCAAGACACCCTATAATTAACGTATACAATTTTACTGATACCAATTATATTGAGCTTTACCGTAGAAATGCGTCACTCTGTATATATGTAAACAGATAAAAACTGAAGGTGAACCCGGATATGGATTCTAGGGGCCTAGTTTTCACTCATTTAAAGAAATCTTTTTAAAATTCAAAACTCGCGGTCTCCTTATTAACGAATTTTTTCTACGAAAATTAGTTAAAAATTACAGACTGTTAAACCGTAAACTTAACTAAAACTACTGCCAAAGCATCAGAGAAAGGGTCTATTTGAAATGAATGTTCTGGAAGTAGTTTAGTAAAATGAAGGACAATGACGGTTAAAGCTAACACTTAAGGGTTTATAGAACACTCTTCTTGCGACATTTTCTTTACATAACTCATATTCGTTTTACGTTCTTTACCTAAATGTTGCTAATTTTGACGTTTCAAATTGCGACTTTGACGTTTGGAGGAAAACCCCAGATTTGTTTTAAATGTCTATAACTTTTTTATGTTTTTACTTACAGACCTAAAGTTTGGTACATGGTTCAGATTTTATAATGCAAACACCATCATGTTCTAGAATTTTCGTGAAAACAATTGTTTAACCAATTTTGGTAGAACATGTAATTTTCGTGTAATATTACTTAAGCCAATTTATGGGTAGAGGAATACGAATATTCTTTTGTGGCCAAGTCATGGACCCTAAATTCATTTTATGAGAATGTCTTTTTGAGAAGAGTAGATTTTCAAAGCTATGTGGAACTTATGATTCAGTTTGCAGCACTCCAGGGGGTGATAGGAAAAAGACGCATAATATCCTGTTAGTTATATACTTAATATGTTAGATATATACTTCTCAGCCGGTTACTAATTAAATTTTCGCAAGAGCATGTAAACATACCGCAAACAGAGATCGAAACAAATGAATTGGGATGTGCGAAACGAACATTTTTAATAAGGCATTGTTCTCGATGTTGCACACTTAGTAGGTCAAGTTTAAGATGGTTATGCGAGAGACGGTAACATAAAACAGGATCAGCTAGAATCTATTGTGCAATGATTTGTATCTTCGCAGCGTTTGCCTCTTGCTGTGATAATGGAAAGTGATCCTGTATGCAAACAGTCAGTGAATGCATCCTTCCGTCCATTGTGAACTCATCAACAGTCACTGGCCAAAGTTGGAAATAGCAAAAGACATAAAACAGAGATGTACAGGGTGGCTCAAAATCGAGCCTCATCATTGGGATCTCAGAAACCGTAAGAGATACAACGTCGGTTAAATAATGGCAAAGTTGCGTAATTTGATGCTCAGCAAAATGCAGTTTAGAAAATTAGAAAATTCCGGATACTTCCGGTGTTAATCGGAAAAATACAAAAACTCATAAAATCTGTTTTATTTTTTTCTGGCGTTATTTGAAAAGATATAACAAAATGAATCACATCTCATCAAGGTCACTTTTCCTCTCATACAAGATCGCATTTTCATATTTTAAATCCGATGTTTCTTCTTTCAGAAACCATCAACTCCATTTTTTCAAATAAGGCCCTGGATTTTTTATTTCATATTTTGTTACCTTTGGACTACCTCAAAACAATGCCTCATCACAACTTTTGAATTTCAAACGTTTTGATAACAAAAAATGACATTTTCCGTCTTTCTTGTAAATGTTTAATACGACTCTGCTTTTGAAACAAAACATTTCTTTAATAATATAATTTGATTAGTTAGTTAAAGATGCACCCGAATTTATGATTATGAGTCAAATATTTTAAGTTGAATCCAATTCTATGCAATGACATGTCTGTTCGTTCATCTCAGCGTCTTTGATATTCAAAAATATCTAGTCCTAGCTTGTCATAATATGACAATAGAACTTTTGACAATTTAACTTTCAAAATAAACATTAAGAGAGCAAAAGAGGTGTTTTCCAATTTCGAGAAACGTGATATGCTTCGGATTTATTATAGTAATAACAGAAACTCCCACATTTCATGTGAACGGTATTTAGAGCAATACCCCGAGCGTCCACAACCCCATTATTCATATTTTAACAATTTTGACAGAAATTTAGGTCTCTTTGGTAGTTTTGGTAAACCTAGAAATTCGTACGGCCAACGAATGGAAGCTGAAGCTGAAGGAGCTGTTTTAAATGCTGTAAGTATCGTTATAAAATGATGCTATGTTATCTTTTATTACTATAATATAACATGTCAAAGATATTTCACCAAAACGTTTTGTTTAAAGTTACGAAAAATCCTTGGGGTTCAATACGGCAACTTGCTTAGGAACTGAATATGCCTAGAAGCCGAATTCAGAGGGTTTTTAAAAAACATAGGTATCATCCCTATAAACGTCATGTTTGCCAAGAACTAAGACCAGGAGGCAGGGACAGAAGGCTTGAATTCTGCAATTGGCTTGATGGAAAAATGCAACAAGATGATAATTTCTTAAATAAAATCATCTGGACAGATGAATGTAATTTTTCTACAAGCGGCTTTTTTAACAGAAAAAATTAGCATTATTATGCAGTAGAAAATCCGTACCAAAATGGGCAAGTTCGAAGACAGGGACGAAAATCATTCAATGTTTGGGTTGGAATATATCGAACCAAAATCTTAGGGCCAATTATTTATGATGGAAACTTAAATACTGAACGGTATCTTAATTTAATCCATAATTATATATTCGATGCGCTTGAAGATGAACAGTTGAATATGCTGCGGCAGTTGTGGTGCCAACAGGATGGTGCACCACCCCATAATGGAAGGGCAGTAACCGAGTTTCCTAATGAAACATTTCCCAATGAATGGATTGATAACCAAGGAGTGGTGCGCTGACCTGCCAGAAGTCATGATTGGTCCCCGCTGGATTTTTTTTAATGAATATTCTTGAAAAATCGCTTATTCAAGGATACTTTTCCGACTGATATAAACATTTTGCGCCAAAAGTTTGTGTTTCACAACTCTACAAGCAAGAGGAAGAATAATCCAGCGGGCTGTTACGAGCAATCTGCGACGACGTATGCGAAATTTCATAGAAGTCCAAGGGGGCTTATTCGAGCATTTACTTTAGGTTTTTTAATTTGTCCATTTTAGTGAATTTTCTTAAAAAAAATTCACTAATGAGGAGATCTCGACTTTCGAATTTTGAAAAAATTTCTTCAAATGAGCGCTATTTAGGACCCCCGGAACCCAAATCCGAGGTCAGTTTCAGACTTTATATGTTTATATATATATATATATATATATGTATATATATATATATATATATATATATATATATATATATATATATATATATATATATATATATATTTATGTGTCACACCTATAACTTAAAAAATAATGGACGGATTTTGATAAAATTTGGCACGTACCTTCCTTTCGCAAGTCGCTTGGATAAGTTCGTTAGCCAGGAAAATCCGCCAAGGTTTTCCCGGAAAATTTTGTGTTTTCTTTCGAAAAAAATCGAAAAAAATTTATATCTTCAAAATTAACAAAGTAAGGGCAACCAAATTTCATACGCGGGTTTATATCATTAGAGGCAAGTTACCTACCAAAATTTAGCTCCGTAGGTTAAATGACAAAAAAGTTACAGGCATTCAAAGAAAAATAAATTTGGGTTCTCCTCAAAACGTCAAAATCGCGATTTTAAACGTCAAAATTGGTGAGTACCTTCCTTTTGCAAGTGGCTTGGATATGTTCGTTATCCAGGAAAATCCGACGAGGTTTTCCCGGAAAATTTTGTGTTTTCTTTCGAAAAAAATTTATATCTCCAAAATTAACAAAGTAAGGGCAACCAAATTTTATATCATTATAGGCAAGTTACCTACTAAAATTTAGCTCTGTAGGTCAAAAGACAAAAAAGTTATAGGCCTTTAAAGAAAAATAAATTCGGGTTTTCCACAAAACGTCAAAGTTGCGATTTAAACGTCAAAATTCGCAACATTTAGGCAAAGAACTTGAATCTAATACGGGCTATGGAAATAAAATGTCTCAAGACCAATGTTCTACAAACCCTGACGTCTTAGTTTCAACCGTCATTGTCCTTCATTTTACAAAAATGTTTCCAGAAAATTTATTTCTAATAGACCCTTTCTCTGGATGCTTGGCAATAGTCTTAGCTATAGAGTTTATCGTTAATAGTATATAATTTTTGTAGAATTTTCGTAAAAAAAATCAATAAAGCTCAATATATCTGTTATTATACCAGATATGAAAAAAAAATTGTATATATTAATTATAGGGTGTCTTAAACTACATCTTAAAAAATTATTTCTACAATCACAGGGTGGCCCATAAGTCGTAGGTGATAATTTTTTTTTTTTTTAATCAAACACGCCTTATGTTATTGCATTTTTGCATTTTCCATCGAAAGAACAAAAATTCTGGACGCAGTAAGTGCGTTATGGTAGCGAATTTTGATCAAATGCTTAATATTTGAATAGCTCAATTTGCTATTAACCTATAAGGTTGACCAAAAAACGAGTTTTTTCGGGAACACTTTAAGTTTACTTTCGGAATTTTTTTTACATTTTCAAACAATAAAGTTATTTTGATGAAACATGGCACATTGTTTTTACTATATAGATTATACTGGTAACCAAATTTGATGCCTGCTTTCTTAAAAAAAACACACATTATTGCTATTAATAAATAGTTTTATGAAAATTCACTACCATAACGCACTTGCTGCGTCCCGAGATTTTAAAAGTTAAGTAAGTATTCAATATTTTCAAAAAATACTCAAAATGTCATTTTTTGTTATCAAAACGTTTAAAAACCAAAAAGTGACGAGACATTGTTTTTAGGTAGTCCAAAGGAAACAAAATATGAAATAAAAAATCCAGGGCCGTATTTGAAGAAATTGAGTTGATGATGGTTTCTGAAAGACGAAACATCGGATTTCAAATTTGAAAATGCCATCTTGTATGACAGAAAAAGTGACCTTGATGAAGTGTGATTCATTTTGTTATATAATTTCAAATAACGCCGGTTTTTTCCGATTAACACCGGAAGTATTCGGAATTTTCTAATTTTCTAAACTGCATTTTGCGGAGCATCAAATTACGCAAATTTTCCATAATTTAACCGACGTTGTATCTCTTACGGTTTCTGAGATCCCAATGATGAGGCTCGAATTTGAGCCAACTTGTACTTGCAGCTTGTTCGCTACAGAATGATTAACAGTGCAAAAATTAAGGGTACCTGCTATACAATAAGTGACAATTGGAACCTGTGATGAGCACTGATAAGAAAACTTGAGGCACCCAAATTACTACAACACAACTTTTAAAGACCTGATTATCGTTTCACTAACAAAGTTAGCGTCTTCAGAAGATGAAACATTCTAAACTAGTTAACTACCACACATCATACAAAGTGGTTGAACAGTGCGTTCAAGTTCAATATCACCTTTTTTATTCAAAAAAAAAACAAAAATTGGAACAAAAGTTGCAGGTAATAACGTTAGCTACAAACTAAAATTATGTTTGCATATTCAAGGTGTTGCATAAGTTTTATACGACCCAAACTTCTTTTTTTTTTTAATAGTACACCTGTAAATTGTTTCGTTTTTCAATTCCTCTTGTTTTGCCGATTCATCCAGTGTATAGTTCCTGGAGTTTATACAGAGTCGTTCAAAAGTTATGGCCACTTTTCTAAAACATCATAGGTACATTTAATGGTCTGTATCTTCATTAATAGGTCAGCATGCAACACTCTATCGTGTCAAATATCTGGAAAAAATGTTCTTCTTTCAACTTAAATCAATATAGAAAGAATGCCTTGAAAACAGTATACAGGGTGAGTAAAAATACTGGAGTCAAGTTTTCTCAAGGAATTCAAATGGATCACCCTGTATATTATAATCAATTTAGATACATCCCCAAACGTTTTTCAGGTTCATGAAGTAATCACTATACCTAAAACCAATATTTACTAAGATATAGGGTATTTTTTTAAGAATCCCAGATTGTCGCTCTAGACATATCCAAAGCATTCCACCAGGTCTGGCACGCAGCGCTGCTTAATAAACTGCCAGCCTATGGCCTACCACCAAAACTCTGTACGTGGACAGCAAATTTCGTCTCCAACCGGAGCATTTCTGTTGTCGTGGATGGCCATTCCTCTAAACTGTATCCAATTAATGCAGGAGTTCCGCAAGGTTCAGCTTTAGCCCCTACTCTGTTTCTTCTCCACATCAATGACCTCCTCTCTAGCACATCCAACCCAGTTCACAGTTACGCGGACGACAGCACCCTCCACTCAAATATACAATATTCTAAGCCTGTCTCTTTAGCCCAACTAGATGAGGATCGCAGACTCATGGAGGGTTCTATCTCTGCAGATCTCCAAAAAATATTAGACTGGGGAAGTGTAAATCTTGTACAATTCAACCCCACCAAATTACAGTCTTGCTTTCTTTCTCATAAGAGATACACCAGCCCTAGACCCATCACAATAAGTAAGCAAGTTATTCAAAGTAATGAGTCCTTTTCACTTGTTGGCATCTCTGTGGATCGAAATCTCAATTGGCACCAACATGTCACATCAATTGCAGAAGCGGCTCCTCTTCCGGGCTCGCAAATATTTTTCACCAGCTAATCTCTATACTTTATATACTTCACTAATAAGACCAAAGCTCGAATACTGCTCCCACATCTGGGGTGCAGCTGCCGCTTCTACACTCGATATCCTGGACTCCATTCAAAAGAGAGCTATACATCTCATCGGTGACCCTACCCTTACCCAAAGGCTGCCATCCCTTGCCCACCGACGTGCCGGTGGTGGCCTCTCTCTCTTTTATAGATATCTGCATGGGCATTGCTTAGAGAAGCTTTCTTCCATAGTTTCTCCACCTGCTGCCCCCAACAGATCTACCAGGGGAACAGAGCGAATGCACCCTTTTACTGTCCAGGTCACCAGATATAGAACATCTTGTTATGCCTGCTCTTTTGTCCCGAGGACTTCCAAGTTGTGTAACTCCTTGTCGGCACATGTTTTTCCTTCTCCCCCGAACCTCCAAACCTTCAAGTCCAGAATTAACAAGTTGCCTCTTTCCTCCTTGTCGACACCCACGGTACGATAGTATTTAGGCTGTAAGCACTCGTGGTGTGTTGTTGAAATTTAAAAAAAAAAGTAAATTTATACACAGGAACGAATTAGTGTATTATTATTGAAACACTAGTATACAGTTTCCTGTATAGACTCCTCTCGGTTTGATTATTAATCGTCTTTACTTCTCAAAACCTAGTACTTATGCCGACCTCGTTTTATTATTACAGAAAACTTGCAAATGTCGGCTTGTTTCAACTATAACCTATTCCTTAAAGTATGTACTGTAACCGGTATACAAAAGCATAGAGAAAAATATTCCTCAAATAAAAATAATACCTAGCAAAGAAAATTTTGATGGAAAATTTTTACAAGTAAAAATTAAAGACTATTCGATTTAATATTGAAATAAAACTTAAAGCTAAAATTAAAATGTATCAAATTACCGAAAATTGTGATAACAATGATATAACAACTACAAAAAAACAGTGAAAACTAGTTAATTAAGTGTTCGAAATGACCACCATTTTGTTCGACGCATAAGTTTACGCGAATTACAAAAGAATAGTTAGGGTCTCGTAATACACTTAAATTGATATTATCAAATACACGACGAATTCTTGCCTTCATATCTTCTCTTGTCGACGGTTGTGTCTAAGAAACTAAATTTTTTACATAACCCCACAAAAATAAGTTCAAGTTGTTAGATCAGGTGACCTAGGCGACCATGCATTCGGCCCTCCTCTCCCAATCCAGTGTTCTGGAAAATGTTGGTTAAGAAAAGCATGAGTGTTAGCTGTATCATGAACTGGGGCACCGTCATGCATAAACCACATATGATCACGTATATTAGCAGACAGTTGGTTCAATAATGGCCCAAGGTCTTTTCTTAGAAACTGAAGATATCGCTGTGCAGTGAGCTGTTCTTCAAAGAAATGTGGACCGATAACACAATTTCCAATAATTACACCCCAGACGTTAGGAGACCACCTATTTTGACTAGTCGTGTGAGTAAAGTGGGGGTTTCATTAGAATAGTAGCAGAAGTTATGTCTGTTGGCATGTCCCTTCTTACGAAATGTTGCTTCATCAGTGAACAACACAAAGTTGAAGAAGAACTTTGTATCTCTTTGGATTTGTTGCTGTGCCCCAGTGCCCAATGACCAAATGTAGTCGCCTTTGATGATCATCGTTTTAAATTTCTTGGAAGAGTTGAATATGGTATGGGTAACATTTGTTTTTACGTAAAATTCGTAAAACAGAGGTCTTACTGATATTAGTTCTCGTTGCTATTTTTCTTGAGCTGATATGAGGATCTTCTTTAACATTCAAGTTTACTATCAACTCTTTCTCTTCGTTCACAACAGGCTTGGTTCTCTCAGTCTTCTCGTATCCTGTGTTCCCGTGTCGTCAAAACGTCGCATCAGTCTTTCAGAAGCACTTCTGTGTGGTTATCTTCTAATTCAACACGGCAAGTACTTAACTTATTGTAGAACTTATGAAAATTTGCTACGATAATACATTTTCTGCGTCCCAGCATTTAATTCCTTCATGTATTGCAGGTATTGGTCTAATGGAAACCGAATATTTAAAGGGAACATCATTCACAGAGGCTGCAGAAATTCAATGTATGAGCGGACATTCTTGGAAACCATATCATATGTCATATTTTCATTAAAGACAACTTGCCAGAAAAAATTAACTATAATTTATTGCACATCACAATATATTCTATGATCGCCAGGGTATTAGAGGAAGATGACAATCTTCTTAAGCACGAATTGCATTTTCAGCCAGATGGTGCTCCTCCGCATCATCGCGTGCGAATAAGGGAATGCTTAAATTAGCCATTTCCTTAAAAACAGATCGTTCGATGAGAGGGGGGGGGATTAAGTGGTCACCTCAGTTTCTAGATCTAACACCATTAGACTTCGTTTTTGGGTGCACCTTAAAACCAAGGTTTATGCAACAAATCCAAACGATTTAGAAACTCTAAGAGACAGAATTATGCAAGAACATCAGCCGATTACACCGTAAATGTTACAGGTATTTCGTAAAAAATCGAGCAGAAGCTTTATCATTGCCTGGCAGCCTAGTCAGGTCAGGTCAGGTCAGATCAGATTTAGAAACTCTAAGAGACAGAATTATGCAAGAATGTCAGCTGATTACACCGTAAATGTTACAGGTAACTCGTTAAAAAATCGAACAGAACCTGTATCATTGCCTGGCAGCCAGGTCAGGTGAGGTAAGGGCGTCAAATCAGTGGTGGTCAGTTAGAACATCTGTGTAAGAATCCAAGAAATGGTTTTCCATTCGTGATAGTTTGTTTCTTTATATGAAGGTAATACATTCAGAACATGCAAATTACATCCAGTAGAATTTGAGATATTAGATTGCCAAATACATATTTTAGTTAGTGAATTGAAATTTAAAAAACGCTTAACGAAGACAAACAAAATTAGCAACCTAGAAAGGACACAACATTTACATAATCGAGCTTTCTCGCGGTCTTTACCTCCCCCACAAACACATAAGTTCTACTAAAGATTTTAAAACTTAAGCGATACAATTTTTACAAGTGAAAAAATTTCTTTTCTAAATAAAGGATACAAATACTGCCCGAAATTTAAATTTACAAACAAAATTAAAGAGATATTAGCTTCTGAATCCGAAATTGCTTCCAGATCTATAAGGCAATATAAAAGATTAAAAATATGTGAATTTTTAAGACAATCAACTTCAAAATGTGACAAACGTTAAATTAACCAAAATAAAATTGTAAAATCCGTTCAACATAAAATATCAGAAAATAATTTAGTTTTTACTAAAGCTGATAAAGTAAATACAACTGTAGCTATAAGTAGGGACGCATATAACATAAAAATTAATGATTTTATTACTACAGAAAATTTAAAAGGAATTAGGAGAGACCCAGCAAACGCATTTCAGACAAAACTAAATATAACTTTAAAATATATATCTGTTTAGTTAACAAGAAAAGAAATATATGTTATATAACAGCCTACAACCACAAAAGATGTATGGCTACCTGAAAATTCACAAGCCAAATATTCTGGTGAGGCCAGTAGTTAGCTATGTTAATACACTTAATCATAAGATAGCGAGCAAACTGGTTTTAATTATTAGAGAATACAATTACATTCCAAAATAGTCAGTTAAGAATTCTTATGAACTAACACAAAAATTAAGAAACCTAATTATTCCTACAAATAGTAAATTAGTCTCGTTTGATGTTTGTAGCATGTATTATAAAATACCTCCTAGAGAATGTTTACCTCTTTTGGAAAACGTTTTAATAGAAATAAACGTAAATGTCATAAAATACAAGAAATAATGAATATTTTTAACGAATGTATAAAACAAAACTATTTTAAATTAAATGATAAAATTTATAAGCAAAATGAAAGCCTACCTATGGGTAGTTCGTCGTCTCCTTTCTTAGCCAACATATTTATGGTAAACTTAAAAAACCAAATTTTAACATCAGAACTTTCACATAATATTGTCTTTTGGTACAGACACGTAGATGATATTTTAGCATGTTTTCAAGGTAGCCATACAGAACTAAATGATTTTTTACTTTTTACTAATAACCTTCATACAAATATTAAGTTTACTTTAGAAGAAGAAGCTAATAGTTGTAACAATTTTGTAGACTTAACGATTAGAAAGTTAGAACATAATTCATTTTACTTTTCAATATATAGGAAACCAACTTACACTGACACAACGGTACCGTACGATTCATGTCACCCTTTTTCACAAAACCCTGCCTTTCTATGATACATCGTGCATTTTCAATACCAATGTCACAAAAGAATTTTGAAAAAGAAATTTAAATAATCAAGCAAATAGCACTTAATAATGGCTACTCTGTTAAAATAATAGATAAAATGATCGAGAGAAGAATACAAATTAGCGATTAATTTAATTTATCCAAATATTAAATATAAAAAAGACAACATGTATGTTTCAATAGCTTATTTTGGAACCATTTCAGAAAACATTTCAAAAATTTTAAATACCTGTACAAATACAAAGGTAGCTTTTAAATCTTACAACACGACGCGTGATTTGTTATTTGACGCGAAAGAAAAATCTTGTTTCTTGACAAAAGTTGGAGTTTATAAATTAGCTTGTACACATTGTATACATGGGTCAAACTTCTGGAAATTTCAACACTTGATAAAAAGAACATTTTTCTGTATTTATAAATAACAAGGCCGACAAATCTACATTTGCAAAACATATTGATACCGAACATAGACCTACAGTAAATAACCGCATACAACCACAACATTTTTTTAATGACAAGCGTAAACCAGACTATTTTAAAGCTTTAGAAGTCAAAAAGCACACACACGACAATAGCTGCCTTGTTTTAAATGAGAAAACTGATTTAATGAATTTCCCTTTTTTGAATATTCTTCTTCCTAATTAAATAACTTAAAGAAAATAAAGTTAACTATTCTTTCAAAAAAGTTTAAATAAGATAATGAGTATGTCGATACCTTCATTGTGTAGAGTCTGCTTTATTACTGTTATTGTTTAGTTATTTTACTGTTGTAACTGTTATTATAGTTATTATAGGCTAGTTCTATTTTTATGTTAAATATTGACATATATCACGTAGGCATTTTGAGAGCCTCATCCGTCATCTGTGTTACATTTTATTTTCAATTTGATGAATTTTTTTATCAAAACATCATAACATAGCAACAGATCTTTATTTGTAGTTGTAATGATTTCGTACTAATTCAATTTTTATCTGTCTAAAGATGCTGTCAAGCAGCAAAACTAGTCACAGAAACGTTGCAGAACCACCGAGAACATCTAGAGTTCGTAAAGGACTATTGCTCTAGTTAGCTTAGGCGCTGGCTACGCCCTTCACATACAGAAACGAAACCTAACAGTGAAACCAGAGAAGTAGTCTCCAAGCCTGTATGGACCAGTTTCCCCAAGTAAGGGCAACAACAATCAATGAAAATCGATTCAAATACACTGTGTGAATAATGCTTTAGAGAATTACAAGACAATCATTTTGGAAACTACTAGACCAATTTTCCCAATTATGGTGTCATTTTAAATAGAACTTGACTCCCTTTCAAAAGAGGTATCACTAGATCTTATGTTAATTTTAAATAAACGTAGTGAATCGCACCCTCACTAAAGGTTGCAGTGTTTGAATAGGTCTTAAAAAATGTTTCCCTTGGCCTATAAAATGTCATGTTTTCCGCTTTAAGAAAACGAACATGAAGTGGGAAATTTGGAGTGTTTAGTTTCAAATGGCGCACTCCGTATTTGTAATTTAATAAAAATTAATACATTAGTAACCCGTTAATAGAGTATCGTTCCATTCATTGTGGTAATATCTGAAGCTGCAACTTGATACTGGCATATTTGCCGAGGCAGTGAACAACCTTAACCTATGAATAGAGTGATCACGACTATTCAAACTAAGTATCCGGTTAAGGCATGCAACGCCAGCCTAGATCTCAGTGAACTTTGTTTGCAATGCCTCATTACGTGGGCCGAAGAGTAAAGCAAACTAGGGTAGGACTGATGAATTGTTGTTAGAACCTTTAACTAATGCATACTTATCATCCCATCCACTGAATAGTATGTTATTTATTTCAGAAACAATTTGTGCAGGTGAGTCTTCACTGACGTATCCCATTAGTATGCAGCTTTACGTAATAGGATGAAGCTTTCTTATGCAATCAAATTGACATTGTATGGTGGTAGGTCGATAAAGATATTTGATTTTACAAATGATCAGACAATATTATATGTACTTAGTTTGTTTATTTTATGTGTTTTACTATCTAAGAAGACTGATTCACTTATAACGATTAGACTAATATAAATAGTGATAATAATAGTAATACCCTAGCCGTATTACTTTATAGGTGTATTTTTGCTACAATTAGTATACCGTACTGACGAGCTCTAGTTAAAGCAAGACCGATCTACGGTTCTAATTATTGTGAAAATGCATCTAGCCTTACATACTTTGTCCCAATATTAGGGTATAAATGGGCCAGGGCTGACAATTTACTAAATTGTTAGTTGGTTGTATACAGTCCCTATTTTTTAACACTTTGTGTTATTTGGAGCTGGCGTGACAACTTACTACTTGTTCCCGCAACTAGGTGGCGGCACGTTGCTTCGTGTCTCACCACTCACTTAGTGTTGAAAGGCTGGCTACTATAGCCGTATTACTTTATAGGTGTATTTTCGCTACAATTAGTATGCCGTACTGACGAGCTCTAATTAGAGCGAAACCGGTCTACGGTTCTAATTGTTGTGAGAATGCATCTATCCTTACATACTTTGTCCCAATATTAGGTTAGAAATGGGCCAGCGCTGACAATTTACCAAATTGTTAGTTGGTTGTATACAGTCTCTATTTTTAACACTTTGTATTATTTGGAGCTGGAGTGACAACTTACTACTTGTTTCCGCAACTAGGTGGTGGCACGTTGTTTCTTGTCTCACCGCTCACTTAACGGTGGGTGTACTTCTTCCAGCAGTGTGCTCACCGCTACTCGTTACGACGTAAACAGTACAGCCAGTGACGCCAGCTGTCCGCTGTCTTATTGACGCTCTGTTTCTTTAACCACATTACCTTTCACCTTTATTTATCCCTACCTGGGCCACCAGGATTAATTGGTGGCCCACCCATTAAAATGGAACAAAACCAAAGCCTCGGAAAAATGCCGCTGTCTGGGGCTCGCCAGGGCATGTCTGGAGCTGGCGCTGCACATGACATAATGCGGGACGTCGGTGGCGGGGTGCTGGTGAGGCGGGCCCCTGTTATGTTAGAAATTACAAGCCAAAATCAACAGCAGGGGAGCCTAGTAAGACCAAGAGCTCCACCAACTGAGGATGCTACGCAGGAAAATCAGCCAGCGCTCACCCAGATGGGATTACCAAGACTGCGCATGAAATGGACTATGGATATGAATGAAACAATTATGCGCATTTACTACGGAATAACACAACTCGAACAACAGACGACCGCTGTATATGGATGATTCTAAGCTGATGACCTCCACAAAGAAACACCTGGGACAACTCTTAAAAATCATGGAAGAGTTTTCCAGAGATATTTACATGCACTTTGGGCTCGACAAATGTTGCACCTTATCTGTAGTCAGAAGAAAAATACAACCAGGTGTATATAAAATGTAGAACGGTCAACAAATTGCCTCGGTGGACGTAAAAGAGTGTTACAAATACCTGGGAATACAGCAGGCGAGGAAAATAAACCACTCGGTAATGAAGAACGAGTGGTGCAGGTGATGCGATCACATCTTAACAGCAAGAATCTGACTAAAGCTCTTAATACATATGCATGTTCTGCACTTAGCTACTCATTTGGGATTGTGAACTGGAGTAAAACGGACATCGAAAATCTATAGCGGAAGGTGCGAACACTCCTAACAAAATCCAAAAAGCATCACCCCTGTAATGCTATCGAGCGAGTAACCCTACCTAGAAACAAAGGTGGAAGAGGAGTGTTAAACAGTTGGACCAGCAGATAGTAAACCTGCGTACATATTTCCATCAGTAGGCGCTTACTTCCGAACTACACCGTGCCATATGCGAGGCAGATGATTACACCGCTACAATTAAAAGAAAATGAAATACAAAGTCACCATCGAACTGATCAGGACAAGCTGCAATCTTGAATGCAGAAGCCTCTCCATGGACGACATCTGAATGAGACCTCCTAGGCACATGTCGACAAATTGCCGTCGAACTACTGGTTGGTGTCCGGACAGATGTTTACAAAGATAGAGGTTTTTGCTGGCCATTCAAGATCAGGTCAAAGTCAAGTATATGTGTCGCATAGGTTGGGCCCCAAACAAATGAGGCATATTCAAGATAGGATCTTACCAAGGTACAGTATAGTATCATCAAGGTATTAGTGCAAGAAAAACTGCTACTATTTATCATTAGCAAGCCAAGCCTCTTACAAGCCGAAATGATCGTCTGCACAAAATTATAATTAAAATAGAGTGTTCATAGAACAGAAAATTATCCAAGAGGGCATCCCTAATCGTGAAAATATATTTTAGTATTATTGTTATATGATAATATTTCTACGAAAATTCGCTATCATAAATCAAAATAATTCATATATATTAAGTAGGTCACATAGGTATCATAATTATTGGCAATGAAATATTACATTACATGTTTAGATCAATAATAAACAAGTTGGAATTGCAGAGTACAGTATAAGGAATGCTGACTGATGAGGTTTGCAATTTTCTGAATTATGTACACCAACCAAGGTTATAAGTAGTGTTGTTGGTAAACATTAGCGAGACTTTTGCTTTGAAAATGAAAATACTAATATCAGAGATTTTTTATTTTAATTATGCAGAGATAAGTAGAGACTTTTTAATTAAGATTGCATTATGTAAAAATTTCGGTTTCAAATTCATTCGGCTAAATTAGTTGTAAGAATTGTTGAAGTTTATTTTGTTTATTAAAATGTATTACATCGTTACTATGTAAAAATTATCCTAGTTCTAAAACTTACTCCCTAATTATCATCCGCTCCTTAACAGAGAGACTAGAATCAAACACCACCCGAAGATCTTTTGCTGTATTTGGACGATCAAGGATACAGTCCCGAACATGATATTGGTTTTTTTTACGGGTAAAAGACAGACCACAGTACATACTGACATTCAGCACGAGACCACTATTCTCACACCAGCTACCAAGCACTCGAAGGCTTCGCTGAAGTCTTTCATAGTCATCAGTGCTTCTAATGCATGCATATATTTTAATATCATCAGCATAAATCATCACTGGAACATTAACAACATGTGCAATGTGATCCATGAAAATGTCGAAAAGAAGCGGTCCAAGGATAGAACCCTGGAGAACTCCAGAAGCCAATCAGATCTACAGCCCTTCACCTCAACAAACTGCTGTCTCCCACACAGATAGGAAGCAAACAACCTGACAAGATAATCTGAGAATCCAAAATATTGGAGTCTGTCTAAAAGCAAAGTATTGCTGAGACGGTCAAAAGCTTTAGACAGATCAGTGTATATTATATCCACCTGCTAATAATCATCAAGTGCAGCCACAATGAACTGTGTCATCAGATTTGTGAGGGTGGATCTTCCCGCAATAAAGCCATGCTGAGCCTATGCAAGCAGCGCTCAAAAATCTTACAGAAAACGCAAAGAATAGATATTGGACGATAATTTGAATAATTAACTCTGCCACCAGACTTGTAGTTAGGAAAACTACGAGATACCTTCCATACATCTGGGAAAACTCCACTTTTCAATATTAGATTGAAGATTTTTTTAGGTGGTGACAGGACACTTAGTCACTCTCTCACAAAAAATGCAAGAACAAGATCAGGTCCAGGGAAAAAATTGATAAAATAATGACAGTTAACCTATGTTGCATTCTTACCAGACTTATACGTGAATTTAAAGTTTCAGGGCAAACCTGTTTGGGCGAACTGGTTCAAAATTGACTTGACCTGACCTGACCTAACAAATGTACTAACAGATGAAGGAAAAATATTAAGAAATTGTAGTAAAAAAAAGATCGCGAATTTAAATTTTTCCTTGTCGTGTTTCTTTACATTACTGAACATTTATGACGTAAACGTTTTGGACTTCTCCCTTAAAAACTGTCCTCACTGTAATCTATGTAATTTAAGTTAATGACCGTTTAAGTTCAAGTCTCGTAGTTCTAACGCCTCTTATATTACAGGATGACTTATTGTAACAGACATATGCATATATTTAAAGTTTATTACCGCCCATTAAAACAAGGTTAAGAAATAGTTATAAAAAGACTATTGCAGTAAAAATTCACATTTGTTTTATATATAGAATCCAACAGGATATCGACGTTTGTGTGAACTAGGTAATGCAAATATCTAAATCTATATACATATTATAATAAACAGTATGTGTAAAGCGCAAGATGCATGTATATGAGATGACTACTTGATATTTATGATGGTTGACGCTTGAGACAAGACTGAAATGCTAGAAGGCTTGTTGCACAAAAAGACAAATGCATAACGATAGTTCTGGACAGGATGTCTTGATACGTGCGAAGATCATTCCACCTACGTCGGCGAGGCTTTGCGATTTTAGATGAAGGATCTTTCAAGGTTTACATTTATTACCCAACGACTTACTCATAAAATATATGATGTGTCCACGATATTATTGCAGCAATCAGCCATATTTCAACGATACAAGAATACTAATTTAAACGATGGGAAATATTACATTTACTGTAACCAAATGATATCTGAAATTATGGAAAAAAACACCATAATAGAATCTAGGTACATAATACAATCTCAGACGTTATACATACAAACGTTATACATACAAACGTTATACATACGTTTTACCTTAAAAAACTTGCTAGGTAACCCAGAAGACAAGGATAGCACGGACAAAATGTCGGGAATTTATGAAATAAGTTGCAAAGATTGTAATCTCAAGTACGTCGGACAAACAAAAAGATCGATTGGAGTTAGATTCAAAGAACACTTCGCCCAATTACGTTACGGTACTGCAGATAGATCTACTGTCGCCCGACATATTTGGGATAATAATCATCACGTTAATGAAGATAATCTGAAATTAAAAAAAATATTTAGACAACCAGGACAGCTAAATTCCTTCGAAAGTATATATATTGCGAAATATAGTCACAACAAAAATTGTATGAACCATCACCGCCGATTACGAGCCACCTGATCGATTGCTTCGCTAAATAATAATTCCCACGTTTTTAACACGTCCTAGAGATAACATAATAATACAGATAGTTCCGACAAAGCAAACTATGTTAATTTGGGTGTCGTTGAACCTTTCCAAAATTACTAAAGATGGACACATTTTAGATAAATTAGTAGGGACAGTGCAGACCTCGTCCCGCGATAAAAATACAATACACTGCAGAATTTGCCTGCGTTTATTTTCCCACCTCAGTTCGGTCCCTTTACCTAAGATCCGGTATATAAGGTGATGTTAGTTTTTAAAATAGTTAGAATTTATCAGCCTCTGATGACGCTAACTTGGTTAGTGAAACGATCGTCGGGTTTTTTTTTAGTGAATTTTCGTTAAAAAATTCACTAATGAGAAGATCCCGACTTTTGAATTTTGAAAAAATTTCTTCAAATGAGCGCTATTTAGGTCTCCCAAGACACATATCCGGGGTCAGTTTCCATTTTTATATATAGAATATATATATATATATATATATATATATATATATATATATATATATATATATATATATATATATATATATATATATATATATATATATATATATATATATATATATATATATATATATATATATATATATATATGTATGTATGTATGTATGTATCACACCGATAACTCAAAAAATAATGGGCCGATTCTGACTAAATTAGGTGAATAAATTCCTTTTGTAAATGGCTTGGACAAGTTTGTTAGCCAGGAAAATCTGCCCAGGTTTTCCCGGAAAATGTCGTGTTTTCTTTCGAAAAAACTTATATCTCCGGAATTAACAAAGTAGGGGCAACCAAATTTGGTACACGAGTTTATATCCTTATAGGTAAGTTACCTACCAAAATTTAGCTATGTATGTCAAAAGAAAAAAAAGTTATAAGCATTTAAAGAAAAATAAATTGGGGTTTCCCTTAAAACGTCAAAGTTGCGATTTAAAACGTCAAAATCACCAACATTTAGGCAAATAGCTTGAATCTTATACGGGCTATGGATTCAAATGTCTCAAGAAGAATGTTTTACAAACCCTGAAGCCTGAGTTTCAGCCGTCATTGTCCTTTATTTTACTAAAATGTTTCCAGAAAATTCATTTCAAATAGACCCTTTCTCTGATGCTTGGCAGTAGTCTTAGCTATAGAGTTTATCGTTAAATGGTATATAATTTTTGTCGAATTTTCGTAAAAAATCAATAAAGCTCAATATATCCGTTATTATACAAGATATTAAAAAAATGTATATATTAATTATAGGGTGTCTTGAGCTACATCTTAAAAAAATATTTCTACAATCACAGGCTGACCCATAAGTCGTTGGTGAATTAACAAGTTGCCTCTTTCCTCCTTGTCAACACCCACGGTACGATAGTATTTATGCTGTAAGCCCTCGTGGTGTGTTGTTGAAATTACAACAAAAAAAAGTAGATTGTGATGTGAAATATTTAGTTCACTTAAAATTCTTTCAGTTCATGTTTTTTGGAATAAATGAACACTTTACAAAAAGTCTGGTGATTCGGTATACGACATGATGAAAATATTTTAGTATATTCTCTGGCAGGCGCTTGACCGTTTCCAGCTCAAAATCCATAAACATACATTAAATCTTTATATTCTCCGTATTTTGAGGCATTTTGCTTTAAACATTATCATTATTTAGGTGAGAAAAGTTTAACAAAGTTTAGTTTAACCTCTGAGAAATGAGCAACTGTCAGAACGTTGTTATCAAAGCCTTCTTATATGTCACCTGACTACTAATGCAGTTTTCTATGTAAAAAATGTGAAAAAGGTTTAGGGCCATATTTAGGAAAAAATATGTATGCCACTGCATTGGGCATCCCTCAATATATATATATATATATATATATATATATATATATATATATATATATATATATATATATACATATATATATATATATATATATATATATATATATATATATATATATATATATATATATATATATATATATATATATATATATATATATATTCCAAATTTAGTCATATGGAAATGCCCCTGTAACTTGTATTTATAACGCCATTTTTTTTAACGAGGTCTCATAAGATAGAAAATGAAGACGTCTATAGATCCTGTGAAAATTGTTTCCTATGCCATTCGATCCCGTCCTACTAAAACTATTTTCATATGTCAAAATTTTGCAAAACGTTTATGGAGAAAAAAAGTACGCCACTAGATTTGCTATTCTTCAAAATTGTTACCTACAAAATTTCATAAAAAAATAACTATTAAGACGGAACTATGAATGTCAACACTAACATCTCAAAAGTTGAAGAAAAAAGTTTATAAATGCTGTGATATGAAAATAGTTTTAGTGGGTCGTGATCGAATGGCATAGGAAACAAGTTTCACCGGATATATAGACTTCTTCATTAGCTCTCTTTTGAGATCTCGTTAAAAAAATTGCGTTATAAATACAAAAGTTACGGGGGTGTTTCAATATACAAGGGTTACACAAATAAACCTGTCTGAAATTGTTACTTATTCTTATTTTTTGATGAAATTTCGTATATACCTATTTTGAAGGATGCCAAATGCAGTGGCGTGCTTTTTTCCTAAAAATGGCCTAAACCTTTTTCCTATTTTTTGACATAGAAAAACTGCATTAGTAGGCCTTGGCGGAGGTGACATGGATAACAATTTTCATAGCATTAGTAGAGTTTCTCATTTTATATCTTTTGATTTTTTGCTAATCAAAATCGAATAATAAATACAAAAGTTCCAGGGGTGTTTCCATCTAAAATGGGCCACACTGTATATATATATATATATATATATATATATATATATATATATATATATATATATATATATACATATATACATATATATATATATATATATATATATATATATATATATATATATATATATATATATATATATATATATATATATATATATATATATATATATATATATATATATATATATATATATTAGAGGTGTGCGAAGCTTCGAAATTCCGAACCGAACCCGAACTCGAACCGAAGCTTCGGTTCGAAAATATGTTCGCACAAGCGATGTTGAAGTAGTTCGAAGTTCGAAATATGTAATTCTTCAAAATAGTTCGAAGTTCGTTGCTCAAAAATACTTCGAAATTTCACTTTACAGGCATTGAATGTTGCCAAAGGTAGCGAAGTTGCGGCACCTTTAACTCGGTCGCGGCGCTTTAAACTCATTATCGGTCTCATTGAGTCGATAGCATAATTTCAGGAGATTGCACTCATGCATATTTTTGACAGTAGATGGGACACATTGAGACACGACGGAGCCCTTTAGCCATCACAAAATTATTTTTCTTGTATACCCTAGTCTCCGGTGTCCGAGTTTCATGTCAAAATTTTACAAAACGTTTATGGAGAAAAAAAGTACGCCACTAGATTTGCTATTCTTCAAAATTGTTACCTACCAAATTTCATAAAAAAAATAACTATTATGACGGAACTATGAATGTCAACACTAACATCTCAAAAGTTGAAGAAAAAAGTTTATAAATGCTGTGATATGAAAATAGTTTTAGTGGGTCGTGATCGAATGGCATAGGAAACAAGTTTCACCGGATATATAGACTTCTTCATTAGCTCTCTTTTGAGATCTCGTTAAAAAAATTGCGTTATAAATACAAAAGTTACGGGGGTGTTTCAATATACAAGGGTTACACAAATAAATCTGTCTGAAATTGTTACTTATTCTTATTTTTTGATGAAATTTCGTATATACCTATTTTGAAGGATGCCAAATGCAGTGGCGTGCTTTTTTCCTAAAAATGGTCTAAACCTTTTTCCTATTTTTTGACATAGAAAAACTGCATTAGTAGGCCTTGGCGGAGGTGACATGGATAACAATTTTCATAGCATTAGTAGAGTTTCTCATTTTATATCTTTTGATTTTTTGCTAATCAAAATCGAATAATAAATACAAAAGTTCCAGGGGTGTTTCCATCTAAAATGGGCCACACTGTATATATATATATATATATATATATATATATATATATATATATATATATATATATATATATATATATATATATATATAAATGGAAACAAACCGCTGATATGGATTCTAGGGGTCCTGGTTCGCGCTCATTTGAGGAATTTTTTTTTTAATTCAAAAGTCAGAATCTCCTCGTTAGTGAATTTTTTTCTAAGAAAATTCACTAATAAATTATAATTGCGTTTTACCAAGCGTAGATAGAATCATAAAACGGCATTCAATTTAAATTATCTTTATCAAGTTTCACCAGGACCGCATTGTAAACACAATATAGATAAGTAATTAAGTTTCTAGTTGGAAGATTGTGGCGTAGGTCCTAGTGACAATATTATATTTTGTGCTTGGTAATAATATATATATATATATATATATATATATATATATATATATATATATATATATATATATATATATATATATATATATATATATATATATATATATATATGTATATATATATATTCAGATTATAAGCTTTGTAAGTGTCTTAACATTTAACAATAATTCATACTGAAGATGCAGTAAATTCGCAATAATGAACGAAAGCTTTAATTACCATACCTTGAATTTACGGCTAACCGTTTAGCTTGTCCGTGCTCGTCATATTAATTGAAGCCATAACTTTCATAACTAAAATACAACCTGTCCGGTGTCCGAGTTTCATACATCTCCCAGCTAATTCATGATAGCTCAATAATTAACTCGGCTCTATTAACTTTATTACCTGTCGATGCGTAATAGCGGCAGCATTTGTTTATTGATAACTCAGTGACATTTTGCATATTGAACAATCCGCAGCTCTCTAAGGTTAGATACGGTTATTTAATACACATTCTTGGAGTATTCTGCTTTTAAGGAAAGGTCATTACACAAGACGGATGAGCCCAAGTGAGTTACGATCTTCGGATGCGCCTCAAGGATTCAACGTTTAATAATAATCTATTGTTGAGATAAAATTAGAGATATTTTCTTGCTTAAAACTAATATATTAAAAACTAAAAGACGCAGCAAGTGCGTTATGGTAGTGAATATTCATAGAAATGATCTGGCACAAAATATTTTATTATAACTTTTTTTTCTTGTAACATAGAAATCTGAATTTTTGTGTATAGTTTACCTTTTATATCGTAAACCTATCCACCAAATTTGGCTATCATAGCTTTTTTTATTTTTTGAGATAATTTTTTTAAATGAAAACTCAACATTTTTCCGGAAAGCCTCGTCCGATTTTCCTGACTAACGAACTTATCCAAACCACTTTAAAAGGAAGGTACATGCCAAATTTTGTTAAAATCGGCCCATTATTTTTTGAGTTATCGGTGTGATACATATATATATATATATATATATATATATATATATATATATATATATATATATATATATATATATATATATATATATATAAACATATAAAAATTCAAACTGACACCGGATATGGGTTCTAGGGGACCTAGTTCGCGCTCATTTGCAAAAAATTTTTCAAAATTCAAAAGTCGGGATCTCTTCCTTAGTGAATTTTTTCTACGAAAATTCACTAAAACGAGCTAAACCTGCAACAGGTAAATACGTACATTTACTGAAAACAGCTGATTAAAATAAATAACAAGCCTGGACGCAGCAAGTGCGTTATGGTAGTGAATTTTCATAGAAATGATCTGGCACAAAATATTTTATTGTAACTTCTTTTTCTTGTAATATAGAAATCTAAATTTTGGTGTATAGTTTACTTTTTATATCATTAACCTACCTACCAAATTTGGTTATCATAGCTTTTAAGTTTTTGAGATAACAAATTTTCTCGAATGAAAACTTAAAATTTTCCCGGAAAACCTCGTCCGATTTTCCTGCCTAACGAACGTATTCAAGCCATTTACAAAAGAAAGGTACACGCCAACTTTTATTTATATCGGCCCCTTATTTTTTGAGTTATCGGTGTGATACACACACACACATATATATATATATATATATATATATATATATATATATATATATATATATATATATATATATATATATATATATACATATATATATATATATATATATATATATATATATATATATATATATATATATATATATATATATATATATACATACATATACCTATAAAAATTGAAATTGACCAGGATATGGGTTCTAGGGGTCCTAGTTTGCACTCATTTGCAAAGATTTTTTCAAAATTCAAAAGTCGGGATCTCCCCATTAGTGAATTTTTTCTACGAAAATTCACAAAAAAAAAACTCTGAGCGCAGCAAATGCGTTATGGTTTTCAATATTAATAAAAAAAATTAATGAAAGACATTAAAGTATAACCTTTACTTATAGTAGAAACCATGTACCATATTTCATCAAAATAACTTTATGGTTTAAGAAAGTACAAACATTTCCCGAACGTAAACTTAAAATTTTTCCGACAAAACTGGAATTAAAAAATAATGTTTATTTGGAAAACCATTGGCGCACCATTTTTTTATTAAAAATTATCGAAATCAATACCCGTACGCACGCCACTGTTTAAGCTGAAAATTATGTCTCTATTGAAAAATATGGATATTTATTAGCTGCCTTTCTCTACAAAATATCACTGAAATATCTCAAGCGGTTTCTAAAATTTTAATTAATGTCAGTTTTTTTTTTCCTAAAACTTTAACACCCCGTATTTTCGTAACGGACCATTTTTTGACCATAGGTTATATCATATCAAACTATAATAATTTTTTCATGTAGATTAACACCATTAAATATTCGCATATCATTAAGGAACACCTTGTATATCTACGTTTTTTTTTAATTTCAACAACACACCACGAGGGCTTACAGTCTAAATACTATCATACCGTGGGTGTCGACAAGGAGGAAATCCACAACTTGGAAGTCCTCGGGACAAAAGAGCGGGCATAACAAGATGTTCTATGTCTGGTGACCTGAACAGTAAAAGGGTGCATTCGCTCTGTTCCCCTGGTAGATCTGTTGGGGGCAGCAGGTGGAGGAACTATGGAAGAAAGCTCCTCTGAGCACTGCCCCTGCAGATATCTATAAAAGAGAGAGAGAGAGAGAGAGAGAGAGAGAGAGAGGTCATCAACGGTACGTCGGTGGTCAAGGGATGGCATCCTTTGGGCGAGGGTAGGATCTCCGATGAGTCGGATAGCTTTTTTCTGAATGGAGTCCAGGATTGAGAGTGTAGAAGCGGCAGCGGCACTCCAGATGTGGGAGCAGTATTCGAGGTTTGGCCTTATATTTAAAGTATATAAGGTATAGAGATTAGCGGGTAGAAAAGTATTTGCGAGCCCGGAAAATAAAAACTAATTTCTTAGCAGCCGCTTCTGCAATTGATGTGACATGTTGGTGCCAATCGAGATTTCGATCCGCAGAAATGCTAACAGGTGAAAAGGACTCATTACTTTGAATAACTCGGTTGTTCCTTGTGATGGGTCTAGGGCTGGTGTATCTCTTATGAGATTTGGTGGAGTTGAATTGTACAAGATTTCTACTTCCCCAGTCTAATATTTTTTGGAGATCGACAAAGACAGAACCCTCCATGAGTATGTGATCCTCGTCTAATTGGGCTAAAGAGACGGGCCTGGAATATTGTATATTTGAGTGGAGGATGCTGTCGTCCGCGTAACTGTGTACTGGATTGGATGTGCTAGAGAGGAGGTCATTGATGTGGAAAAGAAACAAAGTAGGGGCTAAATCTGAACCTTGAAGGACTCCTGCATTAGTTATGATGGTGATACAGTGCACCAGGCGCCAACAACTTCCAACAGTTGAATAGTTGTATAAATGTATTCATTCATCATTATTGCAGGTTTTCTGCTGAAACTCAACTTCTGCTGAGTTGTCAAAGCGAAATGACAGACAAACGTTACAAAGTAGTGGCTGAAGTCAACAGTGCGTTATCGATTTCCAAATGAAATATATCGGTAGTCAGCAGATGATCGCTTAAACTCAGCTGTTGACGATCGGTGAACTCAGCAAATGCCATATTCTGCTGACAGATTATGTTAATAAGATATTGTTAGTTTTGTAAAATAGTGTATCGAGATTTTACTGTCGCTTGGTAGATAATTTCTAAAGAGAGACACGTTTTTAGAAACGAGTTAACAAACTACAAAATTGCCATATCCCTATAATAAGTACCTAAGTGTTTACATCATTAGATGAGTCAAACTGAAAACAAATTATTATTTCTCTATTAGACCCTATTACATTAGGCATAATTTTATTATTATTATGAACGCCCTATGCAGTCTATTTGACTCCCACGAATATTAGAACAATAAGAATATGATTAGATAATTAATTATGCAACTGAAACTCTTGTGAAATTAAAAAATAAATAGTAACTTTTAGACACAGCAGCTGCAGTAGCAAGATCCTAATGTGTTATACAATTATTTTAGGATGGTTTTCTGAAACACAGCATTATAATTTATGAAACAAAGAGCAAGTATCATTACACACACATAATTTCGCACGAATTAAATGTTAACAATAATTTTTTCAAGTCTGAATGTAGCCCATGGTCGAAGTAAAATTATCTTCGAAATCTTTCTAATTGTTTCCATGTTTTGCCACCGTTGGAAATCGAGGATTCTTTTGTATAATTACAGGCAGTTTTAAATTATTCGTTGCGTTTCATTTGTTTTAGTCGGTTGTGTTTTGCTTTTAAAGGTGTTGTGAAATATAAAATTCTAGTTTATGTTTACTGTCACTAAAGTTAGTTATTTCCATGGATAAAAACAATAGGCTCGACCCGTCCATTTTAGTAAATTTTCATACAAAAAATTCACTAATAAGGAGACCGCGACTTTTGAATTTTGACATAATTCTTTCAAATGAGCGCAAACTAGAACCCCTAGAACACATTTCCGGGGCCAGTTTTAACTTTTGTATGTATATATGTGTATGTAAATATTCATTGTGTCCCAAACTGGATGAGAATGTATTGCTATCTCCGTTATTATTAGAGATAAGGAGACGGTTAATTTTTTGCTCATCTGATAGCCTGTGAAAAGAGCTTACCAATGATGTACAACGTCCTTGAGAAATCTTATAATTGCACTGATAATTGAGAAAACCGTTTTAAGGATAGTATAGTCCAGAAGGGTTTGCTGTCGTTGAATCTTGAGAGGACTTTGTTTTTGATGTGGTTATTAAACGAGTTTTTTGCCTCAGAAAGAATGCGGACATAGCGGTTTCTTTCAAGTCTAACTTTGTCACAGGATTTAAAGAACCAGGGCTTTTGAGTGACTGAAGAGGTTTTCTGTGTACGTGGAATAAATAATTTCATGCCAGCTTGGATAATTTTGGTGACGTTTTGTGAGATATCAGAGGGGTCAGGATGAGAGAAGCAGACAGACGCCCATGTAAATGAGAAAAAGTATTCCCGCATTTCGTCCCAGTTTGCGGAGTTGTAGTGCCAAACAATACGTGGGTGTGATGACTGTGTGACATCGGGTTGCATTGCGCAGGAAGCAGTGACCATGCTGTGGTCTGAACGACCAAGGCGGCTGATGTCTTATAGCATTCAGGTTTTGTAGTAAGAGGGAGATCCAAGGGATTTGAGCTTAGTGTTGGGATGCGATAAAGTAAGTAGGTTGCTGAACCATATTGGCTAAAGAATTGCTGACTCCAAAGGCCTCCGCTGCTCTCTCTTATGGATCGGTTTTGAAGATCCTAGCCCTTCCTTATTATGGACATTGAAGTCACCAAGAATAGTGACCTCGGAGGAAGATATTCAGAAATCAGATGGTCGATTTTTTCAGAAAGGTAGTCGAAGAGCTGGACAAAGTTGTTGTCAGAAGGTCACCGGTAAATGCAACAGATGAATCTAGTTGCAGCCCTGAGAGACAGTTTCACCCAAAGTATGTCTTTTCTTCCAGCTTCTAAATTGGGGAGTCTGGTGCAGGGTGGATTTCTACGGACGTATGCGCACACGCCTCTATGCAATCTAGAGGAAGTAAGGAGCTCATACCCCGAGAAATTAAGGTGATTAGTGGCTGTTTTGGCACTGATTTGGGTTTCGGTGAGGAAGAGGAGTTGGGGCCTATTAGTCTGGAGGAAATGGTAGACGGTGTTCAGGTTAGAATTTAGGCCACATATATTCGAGAAGGATATGTTAAATCTTGATGCCGGCGAGCCTGCATACCGCTCTCCCGGAGATCCGAATGGAGGGGTATTGTATCTCCGGAATATTTTGTACAAGGAGGAGCTTTTATCATTTTTGCTTATAAGGGAAACCGATTCATACACCAGAACCGGAAACGTCTGTTGGGACTTTACCTTGATCTAAGAGGTGGTACCTCCTCGGTCAATGTGTGGTGTACAATTCTTACGAAAATTCGCCACTATAACGTACTTGCAGCGTCCAGAAATGTTTACTAGTTCAAGTAGCAACGTCAGAAATATATTTGGTCAGGAAGAGACTTAAACCCGTAGAAGCTCCGTGTCTAAATTCATAAGTCTGGCGTCCTTACAAACTAATCCACGGCCGGCTTTAAATGCTAGTATTATTATTATTAAAATATATCGTTTCTTCAAAATATTCTATAGTCCAAGATAATTTGCATTCCCAAATAGCACAATTACTTGTGGGTGAAATAGCATTCCAGATAATTAATTATACTTTATTTTACCTAAAACCACACCTAAATGTAATAAAATTTATGTTACACTGGTAATGATTATGCTGATTTTACAACATAATCATTATGCACATAAATAACTGCAGAGGAAGACCTAACCACTCTTATCCATAATTTATTTTATGTGAAACACACTGATCTATGCATTTGCAGCATCACCTTGAAATAATGGGCGTCTATTTGTTATATTCAAATTTTAATAGCTTAATTCTCTCGCAATTAATCATCTGTCGGAGAATATAAAATACGAGGTGTGTATATCCTGTCCGAAAATTAAATTTATGGAGCTTTTCCTGTTAATTTTTAAAGAGACAAAAATTATCTTAAAATCGGATTAATCTACGAGACATGTAAGGCTATATGCATTCTCACCATAATTAGAACCGTAGACCGGTTTCGCTCTAATTACAGCTCGTCAGTACGGCATACTAATTGCAGCGACAATACATCTATGAAGTAATACGGCTATGGTAGCCAGCCTTCCAATACTAAGTGAGATATAAGACAGTAAGCACGTGCCGCCACCTAGTTGCGAAACCAAGTAGTAAAGTGTTACAGAATATTAGATTTACATAGAAACATACCTATTGCTTTTTTGTCTCTAATATTTGGATAAATTAAATTAATCGCTAACTTGTATTCTTTTCTCTCGATCATTTTATCTATTATTTTAACAGAGTAGCCATTATTAAATGCTATTTGCTTAATTATTGAAATTTCATTTTCAAAATTGTTTTGGGGCATAGATGTTGAAAATGCACGATGTATCATAAAATTATAGGCTGTCGGCTTTTGTGAAAAACGGTGAGATGAATCGTATGGTATGGTTGTGTCAGTGTAAGTTGGTTTCCTATATATTGAAAAGTCGAATGAATTAATCTCTAACTTTCTAATCGTTAAGTCTAAAAAAATTATAAAACCATTAGCTTCTTCTTCTAAAGTAAACTTAATATTTTTGTGAAGGTTATTAATAAAATTTAAAAATTCACTTAAGTCTGTAAGATAAAAATATGAAAAGATTCTAAAGTATCATCTACGTATCTGTTTTTTTTTTTAATTTCAACAACACACCACGAGGGCTTACAGCCTAAATACTATCGTACCGTGGGTGTCGACAAGGAGGAAAGAGACAACTTGTTAATTCTGGATTTGAAGGTTTGGAGGTTCGGAGTAGAAGGAAAAACATGTGCAAGGAATTCCACAACTAGGAAGGCCTCGGAACAAAAGAGCGGGCGTAACAAGATGTCCTATGTCTGGTGACCTTGACAGTAAAAGGGTGCATTCGCTCTGTTCCCCTGGTAGATCTGTTGGGGGCAGCAGGTGGGGGAACTATGGAGGACAGCTCCTCTGAGCAGTGCCCGATCTGTACCAAAAGACAATATTATGCGAAAGTTCTGATGTTAAAATATGATTTTCTAAGTTTTCCATAAATATGTTGGCTTAAAAAGGAGATAACGGACTACCCATAGGTAGGCCTTCATTTTGCGTATAAAGTTTATCATTAAATTTACAATAGTTTTGTTTTATACATTCGTTAAAAAGAATCATTGTTTCTTGTCATTTTGTGACATTTATGTTCTTTTCTATTAAAACGTTCTCTAATAGAGGTAAACATTCTCTAAGAGGTATCTTAGAACACATGCTACAAACATCAAACGAGTCTAATTTACTATTTGTAGGAATAATTAGGTTATTTAATTTTTGTGTTAGTTCATAAGAATTTTTATAAAGACATCGCTGTTTAGTCAACAAGAAAAGAAATATATTTTACATAAAACCCAACAACTACCAAATATGTATCGCTACCTGAAGATTTACAAGCTAAAGATTCCGGTGAGACTAGTAGTTAGCTATGTTAATACACATAATCATAAAATAGCGTGCAAATTGGTTTCACTTATTAGAGAATACAATTACATTCCAAAATATTCAGTTAAGAATTCTTATGAACTAACACAAAAATTAAATAACCTAATTCTTCCTACAAATAGTAAATTAGTCTCGTTTGATGTTTGTAGCATGTATTCTAAGATACCTCCTAGAGAATGTTTACCTCTATTAGAAAACCTTTTAATAGAAAATAATGTAAATGTCAGAAAAAGACAAGAAATAATGAATCTTTTTAACGGATGTATAAAACAAAACTGTTTAAAATTTAATGATAAAATTTATATGCAAAATGAAGGCCTACCTATGGGTAGTCCGTTGTCTCCTTTCTTAGGCAACATATTTATGATAACTTAGAAAATCATATTTTAACATCAGAAAAGAACGTTAATGTCATAAAAGACAAGAAATAATGAATCTTTTTAACGAATGTATAAAACAAAACTATTTTAAATTTAATGATAAAATTTATATGCAAAATGAAGGCCTGCCTATGGGTAATCCGTTGTCTCCTCTATTAGCCAACATATTTATGGAAAACTTAGAAAACCAAATTTTAACATCAGAACTTTGGCATAATATTGTCTTTTGGTACAGATACGTAGATGATATTTTAGCATGTTTTCAAGGTGGCCATACAGAATTAGATAAATTTTAAAATTTTATTAATAACCTTCACACAAATATTAAGTTTACTTTAGAAGAAGAAGCTAATAGTTGTATACATTTTTTAGACCTATCGATTAGAAAGTTAGAAAATAAATCATTTGGCATTTCAATATATAGGAAACCAACCATACGATTCATGTTACCCTTTTTCACAAAAACTGTCAGCCAATCATCCTATAATACATCGTGCATTTTCAATACCTATGTCCCAAAACAATTTTGAAAACGAAATATTAATAACTAAGCAAATATCATCTAATAATGGCTCCTCTGTTAAAATAACAAATAAAATGATCGAGAGAAACAATATAAATTAGAGATTAATTTAATTTATCCAAATACTGAAGACGAAAAAGACAACAGGTATGTTTCGATAACTTATTTGGGAACCATTTCAGAAAACATTTCAAAAATATTAAATATCTGTACAAATACAAAGGTAGCTTTTAAATCTTACAACACGACGCGTGATTTATTTACCGCGAAAGAAAAATCCTGTTTCTTGACAAAAGCTGGAGTTTATAAATTAGCGTGTACACATTGTATACATAAGTCAAACTTCTAGAAATTTCAACACTTGATAAATTAGCCTGTACACATTGTAACGCAATCTACATAGGTGAAACTTCTAGAAATGTTAACACCCGATACAAAGAACGTCTTTCTGAATTTAGAAATAACCACGCTACATTTGCAAAACATATTATTGATACCGAACATAGATCTACAGTAAATAACCACATACATCCACTACATTTTTGCAATGACAGTCGTAAGCTAGACTTTTTTAAAGCTCTAGAAGTCAAAAAGCACACACACACGACATTAGCTGTCTTGTTTTAAATAATCAAACTGATTTAATGTAATCCCCTTTCTTGGATATTCTTGTTCCTAATTAAATAGCTCAAAGAAAATAAATCAAACTATTTTTTAAAATAAGTTGTATAAAGATAATGAGTTGATGTATGTCAATACTTTCATTGTATATAGTCTGCTTTATTATTGTTATTGTTTAGTTATTTTATTGTTGTAACTGTTATTATAGTTATTACTGTTAATGGCCGCATACAAATATTTAATAAACAGAATGCTAAATGTACCACTCCATAACGACGAACGAGAAAAGGAGTACAACATCATAATACAAATAGCAGAAAGAAATAGATACAATAAGAAAACAATAGAAAAGCTAGTAAAACAAATCAAAAACAAACAAATCAACAAAATCGAAAACAAAACACCAGAAACAAACACAAAATATACAACATTCACTTATAACCACCACATCAAAAAATAACACAAACACTCAAACAATATGACTTAAAAATGAGCTACAAAACCAATAACAAAATAATAAACAAAATAAATAAAAAACAAGAACACAACCCACATGAATTAAACGGAATATATCAAATAGAAGGTAACGCATGCAATAAAAAATATATAGGAACGACAAAAAAATCAATAGAAACAAGATTCAGGGAACATATAACAGCATTAGATAAAATCCACATACCTAGCTACAAATCAAACGTAGCTACACACATTCACAACATAAAACCCTAGACATCACCCAATTACAACTAATGAAATATGTTTAAGACCACAAAAACATGGAAATCTGGGAACAATACTACATTCAACAAACAATAAGAAACAATTAATGTCAGAACAAATTCAAGTACATACATTTAAACAAAACTTAATAAAGGCCATACAAATAGACAAATTATCAAACCACAGTGATCAAGACAGGAGACCGATACACACGACACAGTCTGAAGGCACAACCAATCAGAGAACATTAAACCGACCAATAGAAGCTCACGGCGCAGGCGCAACGTACAATCTCAGAGGTAGACCACACAGGAGCGATAACAGTCAGTAGCGTGCTGATGATGAACCGGGACGGTTCGAAACTGCAGTCCACGCAAACCAATAAGAAATCACAAACGTACAGCAAACAAATAAAGTGTATATTTAAAAGTGATTACAGTGTGTGTATAGTAAATATGTATATATATATATATATATATATATATATATATATATATATATATATATATATATATATATATATATATATATATATATATATATATATACATGTATATACATGTATATATAATATGTACATTTTATTTTAAGAAATACGCATAAACAACTAACTTACTTTATGCAATCGTTGACTCGCCCTGTATATATTTATACAAACTTTAAGGTTAAAAGAAAACGATAAGTTTTGAATAAAGGAGTTGGTATCTAAGAAACGAGTTCACGCGAAGAGGTGTCTATCAGCAATTTAGTCGTTGCCCCAATTCTCTGACCAAAAAGTCACAAGATACTGCACGTCACGTGAATTGAACTCCTAGCCCAAATCGATGATCATGGTCAGTTAGTCTAAATGACTGCCTGTTTGAATGAAACGATCTATATTAATAATAAATATTTCTTACATCATAACATACCAACAAACGGTTAGTTAAGAATAGACGTTCCCAATGTAAACTTAGATAATTATATGTAGTATGTATTTTTCTATGATATTTAATTATATCATAATTTTTGTTTACGCTTTCAATTACATCAGAGAGATTTATTGGATCATTCAATTATTCACACTATTGTTATGAGTTATATATGCATGTATGTGTATTTGTTTCAATATTGTAATGCCAACCATTTTAAATAATGGTTTAATTGTTCGTATACTTAACCATTTAATAAGTTCCTATATGTGTTGCAATTTGATTAGACGAAATGGGTAATTTTTATCTTAGACGTGTTCCCATTAAACTGAGCATTAACATAACAATATTTTATTACAAAATAAACTAAGTCCATAAAAAAACTGGAGGCAGCAAGTGCATTATGGTAGTGAATTTTCATAAAAATATTTTTAATAGCAAATATGTCTTTTTAATGACAGAATGCATCCAATTTGATTATCAGTATAACCTATATAGTAGAAACATTGTACCATATTTAGTCAAACTAAGTACAAAAATGTTCCGAAAATTAACTTAAAATATTCCCGAATAAACTGGTCCGGTTTTCCTGGCCAACGAACTTCTTCAAGCTATTTACCCACCTACCAAGATATAATTATTCACAAAAAGCATTTCGATACAATTAGAATACCGTAAAAACCAGAAGGTTAATATTTATACAAAATAAAATGTGATTCTATATTGGTTTTAAACAAATTGAATCACTTTCATTAAAACTTCTATTTATTTACATGTTTTTGGGTATTTACAGATTTAAATGAGGGTTGTCGTAAATGGCAACCTCGCCGATTGTTTATTGTGACATATTTTCGTAGCCGTTCCTTTTAAAACTTAACTTGGAGATTGTTTGCAATGAAAATTGAACCCTGATTTATTCGTCTGACCTTGTCTAACATTAAAAGCATCTATTTAGAGGTAATTTCAGGTCATATCGTAGATTATTGATTTTTTATTTAGTTATAACTCAAGATATACTGAACCAATTGAGTTCAAATTTGGTAGGTAGGAGACATTGTACAATCTTTATATGCTAGTCAAACTTTAGTTTAATATCTATAGTAAGATATTGCATTTTCATACAGTTTTTTTCATATCTTTCTAAAAGTATTTGATTGTCAAAACTGTCTAACGAACGCATCCAAGTTATTAACAAAATGAAGGGAATTACCAAATTTGGTTTTGATTGGTGAAGTATTTTTTGAGTTGTCAGTTGGATATATATATATATATATATATATATATATATATATATATATATATATATATATATATATATATATATATATATATATATATATATATATATATATATAAACTTTTTAAGTGACCATGGATTTGGGTTTTAACGGCCCTAATTCGCGCTCATTTGAAGAAATTTTCCAAAAGTCTCACCATCGATACCTCTCTATTAGTGAACTTTCTTAATGAAAATTCACTAAAAAGAAAATCGGTATCACCAACGACTTATGGGCCAACCGGTGATTGTCGATATAATTTTATAAGATGTAGCTTCATTTATTAGTATACCATTTTTTCTAGTAACAGGAATATTGAGCTTCACCGGAGAAATGCGCCAGCCTGTATATATGTAGTAAATAGTGACCCACGTACCAAAATTTACGTCTGTTAGTTAAAAGACAAAAAAGTTATAGGCATTTAAAAAAAATGGGGTGTTCCACAAAACGTCAAAGTCGCAATTTTAAATGAAACGTGAAAATTCGCAACATTTAGGCGAAGAACCTGAAACAAATACGGATTACGTAAATAAAATGTCGCAAGAAGAGTGTTCTGCAAACCCTTAAGTTTTCGCTTCAACCGACATTGTCCTTCATTTTACTAAAATATTTCCATAAAATTCATTTCCAATAGACCCTTTCTGTGATGCTTTGGCTGTAGGGTTAGTTAAGTTGATGCTTTGGCTGTAGATTTTGTTAAATCTATGGTCTAACGGTCTATAATTTTTAGCTAATTTTCGTAGAAAAAATTCGTTTTTGAGGAGATCGCCACTTTTAAATTTTAAAAAGATTTTTTTTTCAAATGAGCACAAACAAGGCCCTCTAGAATTCATCCGGGTTTACTTTCAGTTTTTATCTGTTTACATATATACAGGGTGACGCATTTCTACGGCAAAGCTCAATATAATTATTATACGAGGAAAAATTGTAAACGTTAATTATAGGGTGTCTTAAGCTACATCTTATAAAAGTATTTTGACAATCACATGGTGGTTCATAAGTTGTTGGTTATCACTACAATTGCTTTTGTCGAACACCCTTATATTATTGCATTTTGGCATTTTTTATAGAAATATGATGCATGTTTGTAAGAAAAAATCGAGACACAGTAAGTGCGGTTTGGTAGCGAATTTTCAATTTTCAATAACTCAATTTGCTATTAACCTAAGGTTTGTTGGCTAGGAAACCAGTTTTCTCGAAAACATTTTAAGTTTATTTTCGAAAAATTTTTGTACACTTTCAAACAGTAAGTAATTTTGATAAAATATGGTACCTGGTTTTCACTATATAGGCTATACCGGTAACCAAATTGATGCCTGCTTGCATTGGAGAGACATAATATTTGCTATTAAAATCATTTTTATGAAAATTCACGTCCATAACGCACTTGGTGCGTCCCAATTTTTTTAAATCATCTCGAGAACATTGACCATTTTATTATTTGCGGATTAGTTGGTTTTATTCGACTAGGCGTAGATATATTTTTTACAATGCTTGCTTAGGTACATATTAATTTACAAATTTACAATAACTCAAAAAACAATAGGCCGATTTTGATGACATTTGGTATGTACCTTCCCTTTGTAAGTGGCTTGGATAAGTTCGTTAGCCAGGAAAATCGTACTAGTCTTTCTGGGAAAATTATGGGTTCCTTTCGCAAAATTTTTGTATCTCCGAAAATAACAGAGCTATGAGAACCAAATTTGAATATACGTTTCTACTATCAAACTAACCCTACACACCAAAATTCAGATCTCTAAGTTAAAGCAAAAAAATAGTTATAGAGTTTAAAGGCAAAAATTTGGGTGCCGCTGGTGATCAAAGGAAAGCACAAGCACGAAATATTTTGTATGACTAACAAAATCAATTCAATATTACAACAGTTAAATTTTCTTGACGCTAGAGTGGCAAGAAGTATCAGAAAAAATATTTGGAAAATGTTATAATTTTTCTTTTTAAAACGTCAAAGTCGCGATTTGAGACGTCAAAATTTGCAATTTTTAGACAACGAATTTGAAGCACATACGGATTATGTCGAAAAAGTCTCTTAATAAGTGTGTTTCACAAGGCCTTAAGTTTCAGCTTTAACCATCACTGTCCTTCATTTTACTCAAATATTTTCGGAAAATCCATTTCAATAGACCCTCCTTCTGATGGTTCGGCAGTAGTTTCCGCGATACAGTTTATGGTTTAATAGCCTATATTTTAGCAAATTTTCGTAGAAAAAAATCGTTATTAAGAAGAGAGCGACTTATGAATTTTAAAAAGATTTCTTCAAATGAGCACTAGAACTAAAACCCCTAAAACCAATATACGGGGTCAGTTTAAGTTTTTGCCTGTTTACAAATATACAGGGTGACGCATTTCTAGGGAAAAGCTCAATATATCCGTTATTATACAAGATATGAGGAAAAAGGATATACGCTAATTATAGGGTGTTTCGAGCTGTATCTTATCAACCTATTTTGACAATTATAGCGTGGCCCATAAGTCGTTGGTGATACACGCTTAATTTTTTTAATAAAAAACCCCTTATGTTATTGAATTGTTATGTTTTACACCAAATTATAATGCATGTTTGTAAGGAAAAAAATGATGTCCTACACCGTTCTTAAGTTATTTCAATTGTTTTGCAACTTTTCACGTTTTTGGCACATATTTCAAACGCATATCACAAATTGTGTTATGGCGTTTTAGTGAATTTTCTTAAAAAAAATTCACTAATGAGGAGATCTCGACTTTCGAATTTTGAAAAAATTTCTTCAAATGGCTATTTAGGACCCCCGGAACCCAAATCCGAGGTCAGTTTCAGACTTTATATGTTTATATATATTTATGTGTCACACCTATAACTTAAAAAATAATGGACCGATTTTGATAAAATTTGGCACATACCTTCCTTTCGCAAGTCGCTTGGATAAGTTCGTTAGCCAGGAAAATCAGCCGAGATTTTCCCGGAAAATTTTGTGTTTTCTTTCGAAAAAAATCGAAAAAAAATTATATCTCCAAAATTAACAAAGTAAGGGCAACCAAATTTCATACGCGGGTTTACATTATTAGATGCAAGTTACCTACCAAAATTTAGCTCCATAGGTTAAATTACAAAAAAGTTACTGGCATTCAAAGAAAAATAAATTTGGGTTTTCCTCAAAACGTCAAAATCGCGATTTCAAACGTCAAAATTGGTGAGTACCTTCCTTTTGCAAGTGGATTGGATATGTTCGTTATCCAGAAAAATCCGACGATGTTTTCCCGGAAAATTTTGTGTTTTCTTTCGAAAAAAAATTATATCTCCAAAATTAACAAAGTAAGGGCAACCAAATTTTATACGCGGGTTTATATCATTATAGGCAAGTTATCTACCAAAATTTAGTTCTGCAGGTCAAAATACAAAAAATTTATAGGCATTTAAACAAAAATAACTTGGGGTTTTTCACAAAACGTCAAAGTTGCGATTTAAACGTCAAAATTGGCAACATTTAGGAAAAGAACTTGAATCTAATACGGGCTATGGAAATAAAATGTCTCAAGAAGAATGTTTTACAAACCCTGAAGTCTTAGTTTCAACCGTCATTGTCCTTCATTTTAATAAAATGTTTCCAGAAAATTCATTTCAAATAGACCCTTTCTCTGATGCTTGGCAGTATCCTTAGCTATAGAGTTTATCGTTAATAGTATATAATTTTTGTAGAATTTTCGTAAAAAAATCAATAAAGCTCAATATATCTGTTATTATACCAGATATGAAAAAAAATTGTATAATAGGGTGTCTTAAACTACATCTTAAAAAAATATTTCTACAATCACAGGATGGCCCATAAGTCGTTGGTGATACAAATTTTCTTTTTTTTTAATCAAACATGCCTTATGTTATTGCATTTGTGCATTTTCCATCGAAATATAATGCATGCTTGTAAGAACAAAAATTCTGGACGCAGTAAGTGCGTTATGGTAGCGAATTTTGATCAAATGCTTAATAATTGAATAGCTCAATTTGCTATTAAACTATAAGGTTGACCAAAAAACGAGTTTTTTCGGGAACACTTCAAGTTTACTTTCGGAATTTTTTTTACATTTTCAAACAATAAAGTTATTTTGATGAAACATGGCACATTGTTTTTACTATATAAATTATACTCGTAACCAAATTTGATGGCTGCTTTCTTAAAAAAACACACATTATTGCTATTAAAAAATAGTTTTATGAAAATTCACTACCATAACGCACTTGCTGCGTCCCGAGATTTTTTATTAATAGATAGCGGAGCCCCATGGAAATGGCGCATTCAGAGAGCTTTTTGTTTGTAGATAATACTCGTTAAAAAAATCAAGCTGCCCTATACAGGTGGCTGAATTTGAGAGTACCTGTATACAGAAGTTTTCGCAGAAATGTTTTTATTGTTTCCGTAGAAATCATTTTTTGTGAGATTTTTGTGATATGTTGTTGGTAATAAGTAATAAATGTTTAGTAAGTTATCGTAAAAAAAAGTTGTCGAATTTTTGTGAAAAATATAATTCAGTGTAACATTACTAAAGGCAATTTATATAAAAGAAATTAAGATATATTTTTTTAATTTTGGCCCTAAAACGGTTTGAGAATGGTTATATCTTGTCAGGTGTGTAAATAGCTTAAAGAGGTTCGTTGGCCAGGAAAATCGGGCCTGTTTTTTTCTGGAAATTTTAAAGTTTATTTTCGGAAAGGTTTGTACTTTTTGAAACAACAAAGCTATTTTAATGAAATATGGTACATTGTTAGTACTATATAGGTGATACTATCAACCAAATGTCCTTCTTGTAAATACAAAATATATTTTCCATTAAAAACATTTTTACGAAAATTCGCTACCATATCTCATTGGCTGAGTCCCGAACTTTTTTTTTCTCTTTTATATATAATATATATACAAACTTATAAACATGGTAAATATCAACTTATATACATACATCAATACCTTTATTTCAGCTTAGTTTTGTCTTTTAGTGAATTTTCGTAGAAGAAAATCACTAATGGGGTGATCCTCACTTTTGAATTTTAATAAAAATTTTGTAAATGAGCGCGAACTAGGACCCCTAGAACCCATATCCGGGGTCAGTTTCAATTTTTATATATATATATATATATATATATATATATATATATATATATATATATATATATATATATATATATATATATATATATATATGTATCACACCAATAACTCAACAAATAATAAGCCGATTTTGATAAAATTTGGTAAATACCTTCCTTTTGCAAGTGGCTTGGATAAGTTTGTAATCCAGGAAAATCGGCCGAGGTTTTACCGGAAAAATTTGTGTTTTCTTTAGAAAAAACTTTATATCTCCGGAAATAACAAATTAAGGGCATTTAAATTCGGTACATCATTTTACATTGATATAGGTAAATTACGGACGAAAATTTAGCGCTGTAGGTCAAAAGACAAAAAAGTTATGGGCACAAAAAATAAATAAATTGCGGTTTTCATCAAAACGTCAAAGTGACAATTTAAAACGTCAAATTTGGCAACATTTAGGCAAAGAACTTGAATCTAATACGGGCTCTGCAAAGAAAATATCTCAAGAAGAATGTTTCACAAACCCTGAAGTCTTAGTTTCAACCGTCATTGTCCTTCATTGTACTAAAATGTTTCCAGAAAATTCATTTCAAATAGGCCCTTTCTCTGATGCTTGGCAGTAGTCTTAGCTATGGAGTTTATCGTTTAATGGTATATAACTTTTGTCGAATTTTCGTAAAAGATCAATTAAGCTCAATATATCCGTTATTATACAAGACATGAAAAAAAATTGTATACATTAATTATAGGGTGTCTTGAGCTACATCTTAAAAAATTATTTCTACAATCACATAAGTCGTTGGTGATACAAATATTTTTTTTAGTCGAACATGCCTTATGTTATCGCATTTTTGCATTTTCCATCGAAATAGAATGCATGTCTTTAAGTAAAGAAATTCTGAACGCAGCAAGTGCGTTATGGTAACGAATTTTGATTACATGCTTCAAAAAAAAAGCTCAATTTGCTATTAACCTATATGTTTGACCAAGAGACTGTTTTTTTCGGTTACACTTTAAGTTTACTTCCGGAAATTTTTGTACGTTTTCAAACATTAAAGTTATTTTGATGAAACATGGCACATAAAAAACACACACATATTTGCTATTAAAAACAGTTTTATGAAAAGTTACTACCATAACGCACTTTCTGCGTCCCGAACTTTTGTATTTATGATTTTTTTATAAATTTTTTAACTTATGTTCTATAATGAAGTATACTGGGATACATTGCTTGCCTTGGGGCCTATCAAGCCTAAGAGACACACTAAAGTTTAATCTATATCATATTTTAATTGCGATCAAAAAAGTTACGTGGTTCAGCAACCGTTTTTTAAAGACTTACCCCTTATGAACATTTAACTTTTTAGTCTCTAAATGCTCATAATAAATAGTGACAGGTGCATTAAGATATCGTCACTTAGAACTTTGCTAGACAAAAAAATACACCTTAAGATTACAGACATCAACGGCTTCGACATTGCTCCTAGCTCTTCGTTTGTATAATGAGCTGTACGATTATGTAAATCCTTGTTTATATATAATTTACATATCATTTTGATTTATAGAATAATTAGAAATCAAGAAATACGAGTGGTAATGAAGGTCTTTCTCTCTATTCCTTATTACATTTTAGTCCCGTGTTACGCCTTGAGGTCAATAAATAAATGATCATCATCACTTTCATAGATTAATAAACTATTCAGACAGTCTTTTAAATTCTGCCAAGCATGGCAAATCCACCTTATCACCTTCACAACCAACATGCAATCACATAGTTACCAAATAAACTTACATTTATCAGCATGTTCCGCACAATAGTAGCACTGTCGTGTCCCTCATGCAATGAACAAACAATAACTGAACACAAAAACAACAAAAATTACAATATTACCCCCTTAGTCCGGCACTGTACTTGTAGAGATAGGATGCTGCTATTTTAATAACACAGGCTTTTATACCGAAGAGGCTAGTGGGAGATTTAGCGGAAGAGGGGCATCTCTGGATGTTTGCTACAGTATATGTAATAATGTAACACACACTGTATTATTTACCAGGTATTTGATGGAATACTTTTAGTCTTATGTCCTTTCTTCATCGCACGCAAATACCGTTGTATACGCCCCCATTCCGAAGAAAGGGAGAGTACATTAAAACTGACCTCAGATCTCAACTCTAATGACTGAGACTACGAGATCATCGCTGATGCTATTAATAAGAGATGCGGGATGCATTAGACATGGGCGAATGCTGAATACATATTTAACCCTTTTCATTATAATCATATCTGTTTTGTGATAAGGACAGGTGTGTATGACATGTCAACATATTAAATACTTAGGTATATTCTGTTAATCCTCTGTGGGCTCGGAGATAGTAGGCCCAAGGAATCTTCTACTTGTAACAGGCGACTAAGGGAAGCAGCTAAGGTCGCTGTCCAATAAAAATAAAGCATTTTCTTTCATGTTCTTAAACTACCTAATGTTAATTCCACGTTATCTGATTTTCTTTGTATCCCAGAACTTTCTTTGTCTCCTCTCTCTCTTTCTCTCTATCTCTATATATCTATCTATTCTCTCTATCTCTATCTATCTATCTATCTATCTATCTATATATATATATATATATATATATATATATATATATATATATATATATATATATATATATATACATATATATATATATATATATATATATATATATATATATATATAGGGTGGCGCATTGAAAACGAAACAGACCGATTTGCGTCCAGAGAATTTTTTTTTTTAAGAAACGCTGAAACATGTCAATTTTAATATTGAGGGGGACATGTTTTGACATAAAACTCAACTTTGTCACATTAACCCCTTAAGGGTGGTATAACGACCCTTATATTTCAAATAGGGAACATGAGTCGAGTTTTACACCACTTGAAAGCTCTTTATTTTCTGAATTCAGCGCATAATTTTTTTTAGAAGTTTTATCAACTCGTTTAAAAATTATTCACAGTTGAAGATGCAAAAACGAATTTCACTCATTCCGATGAGAAATGTGCTGATAGTCAATGTTTTGTTGGTTTGTAAACAAAAAATTGACTATCAGAACATTTCTTATCGGAATGAGAGAAATGCGGTTTATTATTTCAGTTTATTGGTCGGTTTGATACTTGATAGTACTACCGAAAATTAATTTCACAGTGGTGTATTCTGTAGAAGAATGAATTGAAATAACTACTCTTTTTTTTTTCACAAACGATGACCGTGCCAACCGTACCGCAAATTTGTTTAATGAACGACATCCGAACAAACATGTTAACAGAAAATACATTTTGGAGTTAGTTGCAAAGTTTCGACAAAGTGGTTCAGTAGCCAACAAAAAACGGGAACCTGAACGTGTATTTCCGGTTAGAAATGAGACTACTGAGATTGAAGTTTTAGGACAAATTGCTGCAAACCCAACTTTGAACACGAGAAAATTGGCCACTGTTTCAAACATCAAAAGAAAAACTATTCAGCGAATATTGAAGCATCATAAATTTCACCCGTGTAAAATTCATCTTGTTCAACTGAATGAAGATGCTTTTGATCGGCGGCTGGAGTTTTGTGAAATTATGACTGCACGAATAGCTAATAACGGGAACTTTCTGTTCAGTATCTGTTTTTCAGACGAGTGTACGTTTTTATTAAACTCTACAGTCAATCGTCATATTTGTCGTTATTGGGCAGTTAATAATCCAAGAAATTTTCACGAAGTCCACACTTAAACTCCACAGAAATTTAATGTCTGGACTGGTATTTTTGGAGACCGTTTAATCGGACCGATTTTTCTTGATGGCAATTTGAGTGGCGAAACGTATTTGGAGTTACTAGAAGATATCGTTTACCCTCTACTAATTGACATTGTTGAAAATGATGATCGCTATCAAGAAAATCAATTACTGTTTCAACAAGATGTAGCTCCTCCGCATTTTTCACAACGTGTTAGGGAGTTTTTGAACAGACAGTTTACAGGACAATGGATTGGGCGTAGAGGTGCTATTGACTGCCCCCCTAGATCACCGGATTTAACTTCTTTAGACTTTATTCTCTGGAGCCATTTAAAGAGTAGAATTTACGCAACAGAGCCAGAGTCTCTGGAAGAATTACGACCACTAATTGTTGAAGAATGCCGTCTAATAACTTCACAAATACTCCAGAATGTCAGAGCTCGTTTTGAACAAAATTTGTACTATTGTATGGAAGCTGGTGGTCAACAAATTGAACACTTACTTAACTGAATAAAGATTGTTGAACGTTTGGTTTTGTTTTTTGGTTTGGTTTTTTTTTTCAACGAAAAATTGAATAATTAGTGCATTTCTTATCACAATGAAGGAAATACGTTCTTGCAACTCCAACTGTAAATAATTTTTAAACGAGTTGATAAAACTTCCAAAAAAATTTGTGTGCTGAATTCAGAAAAGAAAGAGCTTTCAAATGATGTAACACTCGGCCCATGTTCCCTATTTAAAATATTAGGGTTGTTATCACCACCTTTAAGGGGTTGATGTGACAATGTTGAGTTTTATGTCAAAACATGTCCCCCTCAATATTAAAATTGACTTGTTTCAGCGTTTAAAAAAAATATCTCTGGACGCCAATTGGTCTGTTTCGTTTTCAATGCGCCACCCTGTATGTTTTGTCATAAGGACAGGTATGTATCACATGTCAACATTTTAAATACTAAGGTATCTTCAGTAAATCCTCTGTGGGCTCGGATCTCGGAGATAGTAGGCCCAAGGAATCTTCTACTTGTAACAGGCGACTAAGGGAAGCAGCTAAGGTCTCTGTCCAACAAAGCATTTTCTTTCATGTTCTTAAACTACCTAATGTTAATTCCACGTTATCTGCTTTTCTTTGTATCCCAGAATTTTCTCTGTCTCCTCTCTCTCTCTCTCTCTCTCTCTATATATATATATATATATATATATATATATATATATATATATATATATATATATATATATATATATATATATATATATATATATGGTGGCGAATTGAAAACGAAACAGACCGATTTGCGTCCAGAAAATTATTTTTTTAAGAAACGCTGAAACACGTCAATTTTAGTATTGAAGGGGACATGTTTTGACATAAAGCTCAACTTTGTCACATCAAACCCTTAAGGGTGGTGATAACAACCCTTATATTTTAAATAGGGAACATGGGTTGAGTGTTACATCATTTGAAAGCTCTTTCTTTTCTGAATTCAGCACACTATTTTTTTGGAAGTTTTATTAACTCGTTTAACAATTATTTACAGTTGAAGATGCAAAAACGCATTTCACTCATTCCGATGAGAAATGTGCTGATAGTCAATGTTTTGTTGGTTTGTAAACAAAAAATTGACTATCAGAACATTTCCTATCGGAATGAGAGAAATGCGGTTTATTATTTCAGTTTATCGGTCGGTTTGATACTTGATAGTACTACCGAAAATTAATTTCACAATGGTGTATTCTGTAGAAGAAAGAGTTAAAATAATTACTATTTTTTTTTTCAAAAACGATGACTATACCAACCGTACCGCAAATGTGTTCAATGAACGACATCCGAACAGACATGTTAACAGAAAATACATTTTAGAGTAAGTTGCAAAGTTTCGACAAAGTGGTTCAGTAGCCAACAAAAAACGGGATCCTGAACGTGAATTTCCGGTTAGAAATCAGACTACTGTGATTGAAGTTTTAGGACAAATTGCTGCAGACCCAACTTTGAGCACGAGAAAATTGTCCACTGTTTCAAACATCAAAAGAAGAACTATTCAGCGAATATTGAAGCATCATAAATTTCACCCGTATAAAATTCATCTTGTACAACTGAATGGAGATGATTTTTATCGGCGACTGGAGTTTTGTGAAGTTATGACTGCACGAATAGCTAATAACGGGAACTTTCTGTTCAATATCTGTTTTTCAGACGAGTGTACGTTTTTATTAAACTCTACAATCAATCGTCATAATTGTCGTTATTGGGCAGATAATAATCCAAGAAATTTTCACGAAGTCCACACTCAAACTCCACAGAAATTGAATGTCTGGACTGACATTTTTGGAGACCGTTTAATCGGACCAATTTTTCTTGATGGCAATTTGAGTGGCAAAACATATTTGGAGTTACTAGAAGATATCGTTTACCCTCTACTAATTGACATTGTTGAAAATGATGATCGCTATCAAGAAAATCAATTAGTGTTTCAACAAGATGGAGCTCCTCCGCATTTTTCGAAACGTGTTAGGGAGTTTTTGAACAGAAAGTTTCCAGAGCAATGGATTGGGCGTAGAGGTACTATTGAGTGGCCCTCTAGATCACCGGATTTAACTCCTTTAGACTTAGTTTTATGGGTCGGTTTAAAGAGTAGAATTTTCGCAACAGAACCGGAGTCTCTGGAAGAATTACGACGACGCATTATTGAAGAATGCCGTCTAACAACTCCACAAATGCTCCAAAATGTCAGAGCTCGTTTTGAACAAAATTTGTACTTTTGTATGGTGTGGTAAGCTAGTGGTCAACAATTTGAACACTTACTTAACTAATTTCTTGCAACTCCAACTGTGAATAATTTTTAAACAAGTTGATAAAACTTCAAAAAAAAATTGTGTGCTGAATTCAGAAAAGAAAGAGCTTTCAAATTATGTAACACTCGACCGATGTTCCCTATTTAAAATATACGGGTTGTTATCACCACCCTTAAGCGGTTGATGTGACGAAGTTGAGTTTTATGTCAAAACATGTCCCCCTCAATATTAAAATTGATATCGACAGCTTTTTAAAAAAAAATCTCTGGACGAAAATCGGTCTGTTTCGTTTTCAATGCGCCAGCCTGTATATGTTTTGTCATAAGGACAAGTGTGTATGACATGTCAACATATTAAATACTTAGGTATCTTCAGTTAATCCTCTGTGGGCTCGGAGCTCGGAGATAGTAGGTCCAAGGAATCTTCTACTTGTAATAGGCGACTAAGGGAAACAGCTAAGGTCGCTGTCCAACAAAGCATGATCTTTCATGTTCTTAAACTACATATTGTTAAGTTCCACGTTATCTGCTTTTCCTTGTATCCCAGAACTTTCTCTGTCTCATCTCTCTCTCGTTCTTTCTCTATTTCTATCTCTCGCCCACCTTCTGTCCTATAATGGGAGACAGAAGGCAACGGGGAACCACAGCGCTGCACACCCACTTCACAAAACAGTAACCATGGAAGCCCGGCCAACTTTATTACTGGACGTCCATTTCCGAACTCAAGACCCGGTAAAAATACAAACGGACGGGCTTCACAGACTGACATAATCGAAACCCTGTCCCCAACCCTTCAGCTAGAACGTCAGGGAAATAACATTGTGAGATTTACAACAGGGTCGCCATCTCGTTGCGAAACCAGGTAGTATGTTGTCACGACAGCTCCAATTAATAAAAAATGTTATAAATAAAAACTTTGTACAACCAACCAACAATTAGTGAATTTTCATTAAGAAAATTCACTAATAGAGGGGTATCGATGGTGAGTCTTTCGGAAATTTTCTCAAATGAGCTCGAACTAAGGCCTCTGGAACCCATTTCCATGGTCAGTTAAGATGTTTACATATATATATATATATATATATATATATATATATATATATATATATATATATATATATATATATATATCAGTGTGTGTGTGTGCGTGTGTGTATCCAACCGATAACTCAAAAAATACTTAACTGATTTGAACCAAATCTGGGAATTATCCTTATTTTGCTAATGGCTTGGATGAGTTCGTTGATCAAATCTTAGTTAATTTAATTTACTTAATAAAAAATTTAGATATTTTTTAAAACGCAATATCTCTCAAATTGTCCAAGTGGTTGAAGCGAAAATTTAGAGCTGAAAAGACGAATTTTCAAGACATTTGATCAAAGGACAATAAAGTTATAGAAATTAATAATAAAATAATCATCGACATCACTTCAGATTCTGTAATGCAATATCTACAATGTTGGACAAATGCAGATGACGTTATCTGTACTGCTATGCTATTTAAATAAATCGTAGCTAAAAATCTAAACAATGGAAGTTATTGCAAGATTCCAGACTGGAGAACATTGTGAGAGATACGATAGGGACACCATCTCGGTGCAGGACCAGGTAGTATGTTGTCACGAATGCTCCAGTTTACATAAAATTTTATAGATAGAGCTGTCTAAAATGTACAACCAACTAACAATTTTGTAAAGTGTCAGCCTTGGACCATTTCTTTCCTTATACCGGGTCAAAGCTTGCGTCCAAAAGCGCTAACTTTTAGCATGCGAATGCATACTGATAAATAAAAAATTGAATGAAAGTGATTCAATTTGTTTAGACACAACCTAGGACGGCGTTTCATTATGTATAAATATTAAGCTTCCCATTCTTCACGTTCACGGTATTTTAAATTAAAAGCCATCTCTCTCTCTCTCTCTCTCTCTCTCTCCTAGTTTAATCTGATCACACGTAACTATTTGTCACAGAGAAGTGTGCACGCTCTGCGCATCGCATAACCTCGAAATTGACTCCGCTGATGCTAATTGGCTATTAGGATCTTATGATATAAAACAACTAGATACCAACATTTTAAGGTTAATACAAATAGTGGGTAAATAATAACCCAACTTTTAATTTTAACAAAATGACTGTAGTAGTATATTATGATTGTAACATCCAATGAAACAAATATGAAAGTGATAGGTAAACTACATGTAGATTGTAGATATTGTATGTATTACCTAGTGAACTCTATACAGAGTTCACTGGTAGGTATTACCAAAGTGAAACAAGATTCTTCCAAGAAGAAATATATCTACCTCAAACTAATACAGTAAGTTCTTATAATATCCAGGTAGGTATTACAAAGTACATATAGCCCTAGTTAAAATTATATAAACAGATGTTTAGATTATATTATTAAAATTTTCATTTCCAAATTTTGTATTGTTTATATTTATTTCATTTTCAAAAAGTATGAATGCAGCAATAGTAAATAAGTGTTGAAAATATTATAAGTGCGTTATGGTAGCGAGTATTCATAAAAATATTTCAAACGTTGATATCCCAATTTCCCATTAAATGTTCAGTTTTGATACATAGTAAAACCTACATAAAAGCAGCGGGGGTACTAAGTTTCAAAAATAATACAATGAGCTTCACAGATAGTTACACATTTGTTTTTAAAAACTTTTTTTTGGTATATTGTTTGCAGAAAGTGGTTCAATTGAGTTGACTAAAATCGATCATTCGAGCGATTAATATGGAAAAATACTTACCTGCCATTGAATTTCTTGCAAACAGCCCACAAGAAGTTACGGGACCAGGAGTGAATAGGGATGTTGGTTGGGAAAGGTTATAAAAAGTAAATGCGAGCGGAAATTGCGAAAGAAACAGCTTAGTTGGACTTCTTTAAGCTGCCTCTATTCCATTTTGCAGCTATACCTCCTTAAAATCCTGTTTACCGCGAGCAGAACCTCTATATTCACCGCAGGTCCCGTAACTTTCTTATGGGTTGCTCCAAAGGAAATTTTCTTGTTTACATTGTAGTTGTTTATCCATTGAGGGTGATTGTAGGCATGAAGAAGGGGAAGGAGAACCCCCGCGACGAAGCAGCTAACCACGATTTTCAATTTATGTTTAAATTGTTATCTCATTTCATTTTTTTAAATATGTTTCCAAAAATGATTTTGAGGTTGCCTTGTTTGTCAGGCTTAGATAGTAAGCTGCAATATTTTATCATTTTCAAAAAGTATGGATACAGCAACCGTAAATAAGTGTTGGAAAGGGTCTGGGTGCAGCAAGTATGTTATGGTAGAAAATTCACGTAAAAATATTTCAAATCCGATAGCTCAATAAATTTCCCAATAAGCCAGAATCTTCAATCTTGAACCATAGTAGCACCTATGTAAACGTACCGAGGGTACTACACTAAAGAAAAATAACATAATGAGCTTCGCGGATAACTACAAATTTGTTTTAAAAAACCATTTTGTTGCTTATTGTTTGCAAAAACTGGATGGGTTGACTAAAATAGACCATCCAAGCAATTAATAAGGAAAAATACCTGCGATATTTATAATTTGTCAAGTACATTCCTTTTGTAAATAATCAATTTTTTTCTGGAAAACATTTGTAACTTTAATGAAATTTGTAACACAATTGTTTTAAAGACACTTGCAGTATTTACATAGTATATATATATTATATATATGTAAGACCAAATTTTTATTTTTTAGCTGCATATAATTTTTTTTCAAATAATGGCTAACTGTGACTCTAGAACCGATCTCCAAGGTCCATTTAAATTTAAAGAATTAGTTTTAATAATATATCTTACCAATAGTGTACAATTCCTATCAAAATTCACTACTATAACAGACTTGCTGCGTCCCGAACTTTTTTTCATCCTTTTTGAAGCATATGGAAATAACAATGTTTTATTTTAATATCAAGTGACATTTCACATGAGCTTTGGCAGACTAATTATATTTTAGGCAAGAAATACTTAAGAAATATGAATGCAATGACTAAACTTTTAAAGTTTGTCGTTAGAACAAGGCAAACGTTATTATAAGTATATTCTCCAATTATTTTTAAAGGTGAAACACATTTAGAAATTCACCAGCTAAAGTCAACTTAATTAATTTTTTCATATATAAACTAACCTACTTTATTGTACGTGAAACATATACCTGATGCATTATTTCCTTTTTATTGCTTAATATTATAAACTGAGAGATAACTTTCCAATGTATTAATTTTTTGATTGTGGAATCAGAACTAAAAGTTGGGAAGCTATATTAATTTATAAAATTTCGGGACGCTGCAAGTGCGTTCTACTAGTGAATTTTGATCCGAATTGTACACTATAATTATACGGCATCTTACTAAAATGAATACTTTAAATTTACACACATCTTGAAGATCAATTTTCGAGGTCCTGGTATGCGCACATTTGAAGAATTCTTTCGAAAGTGTTGCCAACGATATCTCCCTATTATCAAAAAAATCTTGTGTTCTAACTCCTTTTGAGAAAAATGCCCAAAACTCAATTTTCTATAAAGCTAAAAAATTATATTTTGCTGTATATATAGATAGTGTAAGTCTTTTTAAAAAAACTTGTATTACAATTTTCATTTTTTTATTTTCTTTTATTTCAACAACACACCACGAGGGTATGGTACCGTGGGTGTCGACAAGGAGGAAAGAGGCAACTTGTTAATTCTGGACTTGAAGGTTTGAAGGTTCGGAGGAGAAGGAAAAACATGTGCCGGCAAGGAATTCCACAACTTGGAAGTCCTCGGGACAAAAGAGCGTGCATAACAAGATGTTCTATGTCTGGTGACTTGGACAGTAAAAGGGTGCATTCGCTCTGTTCCCCTGGTAGATCTGTTAGGGGCAGCAGGTGGAGGAACTATGTAAGAAAGCTCATCTGAGCACTGCCCGTGCAGATATCTATAAAAGAGAGAGAGAGAGAGAGAGAGAGAGAGAGAGAGAGAGGTCACCAACGGCACGTCGGTGGGCAAGGGATGGCAGCATTTGGGTGAGGGGGGGGGGGTCACCAATGAGACTTATAGCTCTCTTCTGAATGGAGTCCAGGATAGAGAGTGTAGAAGCGCCAGCGGCACCCCAGATGAGGGAGCAGCATTCGAGGTTTGGCCTTATTTGTGAAGTATATAAGGATAGAGATTAGCTGGTGAAAAGTATTTACGAGCCCGGAAGAGGAAACCTTATTTCTTAGCAGCCGCTTCTGCAATTGATATGACATGTTGGTGCCAATTGAGATTTGATCCACAGAAATTCCAACAAGTGAAAAGGACTCATTACTTTAAATAACTTGGTTGTTCATTGTGATGGTGTATCTTTTATGAGAAAGAAATCAAGACTGAGATTTGGTGGGGTTGAATTGTACAAGATTTCTACTTCCCCAGTCTAATATTTTTTGGAGATCCACGGAGACAGAACCCTCCATGCGTCTGCGATCCTCATCTAGTTGGGCCAAAGAGACAGGCTTAGAATATTGTATATTTGAGTGGAGGGTGCTGTCGTCCGCGTAACTGTGAACTGGGTTGGATGTGCTAGAGAGGAGGTCATTGATGTGGATAAGAAACAAAGTAGGGGCTAAAGCTGAACCTTGAGGAACTCCTGCATTAATTGGATATAGTTTAGAGGAATGGCCATCCACAACAACAAAAATGCTCCGGTTGGAGAGGCAGTTTGCTGTCCAGGTACATAGTTTTGGTGGTAGGCGACAGGCCGGTAGTTTATTAAGCAGCGCTACGTGCCAGACCTTGACGAAGGCTTTGGATATGTCTAGAGCGACAATCTAGGATTCACCGTGTAGTTCCATAGACTTGTTCCAAGAATGGGTGACAAAGGAAAGGAGGTCGGCAGTTAATCTGCGCTGACGGAATCCATACTGCCTGTCGTGGATTAGACTATATTTTTCAAGAAATTTTAGTAATTCGGTGATTATATACTTTTCCATCACTTTAGAGATGACTGAAAGGAGAGAAATGGGCCCGTAGTTGCTAGGAAGCGCTTTGGATCCTTTCTTGGGGACGGGTTGTACTCGAGCAGTTTTCCAGTTACTAGGGAATATACCTCTATTGTAAGATGTCTGAAACAGACGACTCAGGACAAGAGCAAGTTCTGGTGCGCATTTTTGAGAACAATTGCTGGGATCTTGTCAAGGCCAGAGGCTTTCCTGGTATTAAGAGAAGAGAGCATCTTCCGTACCTTTTAGTTTTGAAAATGATGTCTGTCATTTTATGCGCGACATTGGGGACTGTTGGTGCGTTACAAAAGATACAATGGTACAATGTGTCGTATAAGCTCTTGCTTGTATATGCAATAAACACAATTTTGTTACAGATATGCCTAATTAATTGCCAAGAGTTCTCTGGAACTGTCACTATCAATTTTCTTGAAATTTCAGCTTCCTAAGAATAGCCCCTTTTCACCGATACTTTCACTAACTTTCCGTCTTTCAACCTCTATTTGGGTATTTTCTTCCTCATCTACGGTCTGATTATGACATAAAATTCAATCTTAAATTACTACAGCAAATTTGGACATTTCTACTTGACAACTATAAATTCAGTATTAGAGTGCCAATGGATTAAGAGTCACCTATTGTATCAATTCACATAAGATCATCCTCATATGTTATACAGAGTGTTCATAATAAATACGGAAACATACCCATTGTATTACTCAATTTGGACTTTAATCAGACTAGCATCTTAAATTTTGGGAAGACGCCACTCCATTATTTCTGAAATTAGCTAGGTGAAGATTGGAACCTGCGATGAACACTGATAACTACACTTGGAGAACCCAAATCACGACAACACATCTTTTTAAAAACCTGACGATCGTTTCACAAACAAAGTTGGCGTCATCAAAGGATGAGAAATTATATTTTTCATCTTACTTATCAGTGCTCATCGCAGGTTTCAATGGTTTAGTCATTCTTGGGGGTCTTATTTGTTATCGTAGTAGACTATGGAAAGGGCGAATCTCAAAACAATGCATACCAGGATGTGGAGTTTTTGGAGTACTTTATTTAGAGAAAAAATTTTGAAAATTGGCCGACCCGTATTGAAATAATGAATTGTCGCCACTTTAAAGTGAAACACACTGTTTGTAGACTTTTAAAGGAAACTTGCGCTACAAATGTCAGCAAAGATAGATAAGTTTTCCAGAAGAAAACCTTATATTTTTTTTAGTTAAAAACTGATTAGATCGAGCTGCCTAACGAACTCATTCAAAGTTGTCAACTGAAAATTAGTTTAGATTATTTTTTAGGTTTCTTTATTGCTTTCTATTCGTCATATTGACCTTTAGTTGGATTTTTCTTAACACACTATTCAGCACATTGAACTTTTCACTATCGAAGGACACCTCACAAATTTGATCAAAATCTGTCAATTATTTTTAATTCCTTTATATGAGTGTTTTTTAAGAAGAATTGCTGGAACACCAGCGTAAAAAACTTTCATCGGCGCTATATGTAAAGGTTTATTGCAAGGTTGTTTTTGTTACAAAAAAGTTATTTATTGATTTTCAATTAACCACCGTTAAAAAATCATGTGAAGAATAGTTTTGAATCATCTTGCGTGCTAATTAGTATTCTTAAAGTTATTGATAAACACAAAGTCAAATGTAGGCTTAACATACAATGGTTAAGAATATAATGACTTAGTCACGAAATTTGCTCAATTTTTATTCACTTCTTTACTTCCTCATTTGGCCACCAAAATAATTTTCTCTAAGAATGAAGGTTTAATTAATGATTACAAAATATACAACCCACTACTTCTACTAATTACAGTATTTTTGCGTGTAATTGAATTGTGTGCAAAGACTAAAATCCACAATTAGAAGCCAGTATGGAAAATAGAACCTATCCTTAAATAATATGTTCTTTTAAAGATTACCATTTTCGATAAAATTTTCTTTGTGCATGAAGTGAGCTGGTATTTGTAATTTGGCTGAATTTCGCAGTAACGAATCGGCAATGAAGAGTCGCAATCTCCTCATTATCTTTTTTTTTATTTTGAAAAATGGCTTCAAATGCGTGCGAGCTATCGAATTTTCTTAAAAATAATTCACTAATGAGGAGATCCCGATTTGTGAATTTGAAAAAATTTCTTCAAATAAGCGCTAATTAGGCCCCCCAGAACACAAACGAGCGCAAATTTGGGCCACCAGGCATGAGTTAAGCATCCCCTGTAACTCACACTACGCCCCTGTGGTTTGCTTACTTCATTGTTGTGCTCACTGTAGGAAATCAGCACAGTCTTTGAGTTCGCTCTACTCATGCAACAGCGATCGTTATGTACAACCTAAAGGAACGACACCTATTCTAGTTCTACAGGAACGCACTTAATTTTCATACACCACCATCGTCTTCTTGCTTCATCGACTATAATCTAATTTAATATGCATTCTTAGTAACACGCATAACGTCCTTTTTAAGACGTCAGAAAATATTAAAAATTTGCGCTTGAGTGTTCTGTATTGAGTAAAAGTTAAAAGTAGTTGAGCACTGATTCATTCCCGTGATGACATTTTAACGCCAATTTAGAAAAATTGAGAAGATGATTTAGTTTATTTTTTAATATATATATATATATATATATATATATATATATATATATATATATATATATATATATATATATATATATATATATATATATATATATATATATATATAGCCCACGTAGATTTTCCTTTAGCGGTTTCTGGAGTACGGCTCACAATTGAATTTTGAAAATTCGCGCACGTGGTTTCTCAAAATTTTCAGTTCACTGAAAATATTGACGTTAGTATGGGACTTCCGGTTATACCGGAAGTAGACGTCAACTTTCTTATTTCAAATGAAAAATGGTGTTTTTTATTACGGATCGAGATTTCTCTTCAAATTTTATGGTAGGTTTCACTAACATTTTATGTCATTTTTCTCAACCATTTTCGACATATTTGACTTGTTTCAAGAATTTCTGAAAAAACATTGTCACATTTACACACCTGTATCTCTCTTATTTTTGAACCTGAAGAGTTAAAATTTTAAAGAGCAAATTCTAAAATGCCACAAAATATTTGAAATTCACTAATGCTAGTACAAGTTAGACAGGGTGTCAGAAATAAACCGGTCAATGGTGACAACTTTAAAACTTAATAACTCTCTTATTTTGAAAACTGAAACTGAATTACTCAAAATGAAAACAAGTTATAGAACCATCTATCAATATGAAAATATATCAGTGAGTTTTAATACAGAAGATAATCAACAAAACATTGAATGAATTATTTTTAAAAAATGCGTATCAGTTTTAATACAAAATGTGTTCTATATGACCACCATTGACTTCGAGGCACTTCAATAATCTTCTTTGTAATCCAGAACTAGTGGCCTTTCGGATCATTACTGGAGTGAGTTCATTAAAAGGTTGTCTCACTTTAGCCTTCAGTTCTTCTCGGGAGTTTATTTGGCTGGAATAAACTTCATTTTTAATGTGACCCCATAAAAAGAAGTCAGGGAGAGTCAGGTGGCTTTGCAGGCCAAGGCCATGGACCACCGGGTCCAATCCAACGATCCTCAAACATTCTTGCCAACTTCTGGTGTACAGCTGCCGCAGAATGTGCTGGAGTGCCATCTAACTGATACCAAAATTCTGCATCAGGCAAACCAGTCAAGACACCAGCAACAACTTGACGAAGTATTCTAAGATACCTTTCTGAAGTCACCTTTGCTCGTAGATATGGGAAAAAACTCTTTGATTTCCAATAACAGCGAAAACATTGAAACTGAGTTCATACTGGAAATGCGCTTCACGCATTAAGTGAGGATTTTCATCTGCCCAGAACTGACATCGCTTCCGATTGATGATACCTTTCCGTGTGAATTTTGATTCATCCGTCCATAAAATCCTATGTAACATACGTGGGTCTTCCTAGATCCGTACCATCAACCATTCACAAAATGCAACCCTTCTAATGTGGTCACCCTCCCGTAATCCATGCTCTGTCCTTTGGGCATATGCATGCCATCCAGACTTCGAAAAAATTCTTTGAATTGATTTTCGAGTTACTCTTAAATCTGCAACTGTCTGCCTGATGGGAGCATATTGATAGACCGTGAAATAACCCAACGCATTGATTTCATTTGTTTCATTGCCGGTTATGTTACTTGAACGATTTCTATTTAAATTACCATTCCAGTTATTGAACAAGCGACACGTTCTACTCACGATTCTCCGTGAATGTAAAATAAATTCAGAATGTTGTCAGCAGAAAAATCTTCAACAATATTTTCCATTGTGTACCTCACAATACTTTCAAAGAAATAGATCACTCTATTGCAATGACAACTAACGAGACTAATAATACATCTCTTTGACACAAGTTTTTCATTTTATCTCCAAAGCCTACTCTCCGACTAGGTAGATTCTCAATTTTGTAGTATATTCCCGTTTTAGTGAATTTTCTTTAAAAAAAATCACTAATGAGGAGATCTCGACTTTCGAATTTTGAAAAAATTTCTTCAAATGAGCGCTATTTAGGACCCCCGGAACCCAAATCCGAGGTCAGTTTCAGACTTTATATATATATATATATATATATATATATATATATATATATATATATATATATATATATATATATATATATATATATTTATTTATTTATTTATTTATGTGTCACACCTATAACTTAAAAAATAATGGACCGATTATGATAAAATTTGGCACATACCTTCCTTTCGTAAGTCGCTTGGATAAGTTCGTTAGCCAGGAAAATCTGCCAAGGTTTTCCCGGAAAATTTTGTGTTTTCTTTCGAAAAAAATCGAAAAAAATTTATATCTCCAAAATTAACAAAGTAAGGACAACCAAATTTCATACACGGGTTTATATCATTAGAGGCAAGTTATCTACCACAATTTAGCTGCGTAGGTTGAATGACAAAAAAGTTACAGGCATTCAAAGAAAAATAAATTTGGGTTCTTCTCAAAACGTCAAAATCGCGATTTTAAACGTCAAAATTGGTGAGTACCTTCCTTTTGCAAGTGACTTGGATATGTTCGTTATCCAGGAAAATCCGACGAGGTTTTCCCGGAAAATTTTGTGTTTTCTTTCGAAAAAAAAATTATATCTCCAAAATTAATAAAGTAAGGGCAACCAAATTTTTTACGCGGGTTTATATTATTATAGGAAAGTTACCTACCAAAATTTAGCTCTGTAGGTCAAAAGACAAAAAGTTATAGGCATTTAAACAAAAATAAATTGGGGTTTTTCACAAAACGTCAAAGTTGCGATTTAAACGTCAAAATTGGCAACATTTAGGAAAAGAACTTGAATCTAATATGGGCTATGGAAATAAAATGTCTCAAGAAGAATGTTTTACAAACCCTGAAGTCTTAGTTTCAACCGTCATTGTCCTTCATTTTAATAAAATGTTTCCAGAAAATTCATTTCAAATAGACCCTTTCTCTGACGCTTGGCAGTAGTCTTAGCTATAGAGTTTATCGTTAATAGTATATAATTTTTGTAGAATTTTCGTAAAAAAAATCAATAAAGCTCAATATATCTGTTATTATACCAGATATGAAAAAAAATTGTATATATTAATTATAGGGTGTCTTAAACTACATCTTAAAAAATTATTTCTACAATCACAGGATGACCCATAAGTCATTGGTGATACAAATTTTCTTTTTTTTTTAATCAAACACGCTTTATGTTATTGCATTTTTGCATTTTCCATCGAAATATAATGCATGTTTGTAAGACCAAAAATTCTGGACGCAGTAAGTGCGTTATGGTAGCGAATTTTGATCAAATGCTTAATATTTGAATAGCTTAATTTGCTACTAACCTATAAGGTTGACCATAAAACGAGTTTTTTCGGGAACACTTTAAGTTTACTTTCGGAATTTTTTTTTACATTTTCAAACAATAAAGTTATTTCGATGAAACATGGCACATTGTTTTTACTATATAGATTATACTGGTAACCAAATTTGATGCCTGCTTTCTTAAAAAAACACACATTATTGCTATTAAAAAATAGTTTTATGAAAATTCACTACCATAACGCACTTGCTGCGTCCCGAGATTTTTTATTCATATTTCTTCTTATAACTCAGAAATAATTCAAGATAGGTATATGAAATGCTGATGCAGATCGAAGGAGAATATCATTCCAAAGGATATGCGATGAAAATATATAGGGTGTTTCATTTGGAAAAAAATACTTTTGCGTGTTTGAAATCATCGATATCTTAACTTTGTTAAACAACACCCTGTATAATTTTTGTAGTTTTTTCGCGATGAGAAGAGTTAGTTACGCTAAGTTTCAGAACCATGACGTACTTGATGCCTGAGAACTGCCATTTCAAAGATTTGCAACTTTATGACGGAAAAAACAATAGAAAATCGAATATCTTGAGAACGGCTGACACCAGCATGGGCAAGTGGCATATCATTTTCCTCAGAATTACATGCTCATTCCGAATATGCAATAATATATAGGTTGTTCCATTAAAATTAAGAAAGTTGCTGGCAACTTTCGGTAAAATCGGAAGTGATACACTCACCAAAATATTTTAGTTATAATGAGCGGACGGTGATACATCCAGTTGAAAATTTTCAGGTTCGAAGTCACAATACTAGTTCGAAAACTTCTAATGCACGCCTTACGCTAGACAGCCTGTATATAAACATATAAAAATTGATACTGAGCCAAGATATGGGTTCTAGGCGTCCTTGTAGGCGCTCAGTTGAAGAATGTTTTTAAAAATTTGGGATCTCCTCATTCGGAATCTTTTTCTAAGAATGTTTACTAAAAGTAAGTGTTTACCTTGTGATATCGTAAAAAGTATACCTTTTCTGCAAAAAATCACTAAAAAAGGACTACTAATAAATTAAACTTCAGTGAGATACCGGTAGATAATAGTTGTTAACATCTAAACCCATGTTTATTAATCGTTAATGCCATTGAAAGAAATCTAACACTTGATAAATTATTTTCTCTTAAAACAGGCAAGTAGCAATCTCACAGATTAGATATTTACAAATTTAACTGTCAGTAAAATCCAATATTTATCTCTTATTGATGAGTTAATTTGTCCAATCAAACAGTAAATATTCAAGTATATAAATAATCCGCGTCCCAACAAAAGGTTTCAGGAAGCATTACAAGCAAACAAGCAATACAATGATAAACGATGGAACCGTTGATTATAATTATTTTAATAAATTTATTGGAAATTCTTCTTGTTAATTGGGTAAAAAAAGGTTAACAACATACAATTATAATTGATAACTACACCCACAATATATATTGTGGGTGTAGCTTGTGTACCTTGCATTCAAAATCAAGTTATTAACATTTAAATATACACTTGTGTGAATAAGTATTACAAAGTGTTCGTAAAGTGGCGTCCTTCACGTGATAAATTTTAAACAATATCTTCAATTTTCAGACGTTTAGCTGGTTGTTGGCCACCGACCGTGAAAGAAACAAGTTGAAGAGTTCATAATCGTTCGGAGATTATCATTTAGAGTCTGTTAATTTCACTACTATTTTGACAAGCTAGATATATCACCAATAAAACTGGGATTCCTAACAATATGTTTAATTAAATGTTGATATTTAATAAAACCTTCAAATCACTCATTAAGGAGACTTTATAAATTAGTGTTATCGGTAAAGTGCACTGATCAATTAAATTTTACGAACTTTACTGAAAAAAATATGAAAATAATTACACAGCAAGGCTGTCGTTTCTAATTAGGGTATAACACTCTATACAGCTAACAGCTAAATGGAATAAATTTAGTATCTAAATTATTGTGTTTATTTATTTTAAAAGCCTGGACGCAGCAAGTGCGTTATGGTAGTGAATTTTCATAGAAATGATCTGGCACAAAATATTTTATTATAACTTATTTTCTTGCAACACAGAAATCAAAATTTTGGTGTGTAGTTTACTTTGTATATCGTAAGCCTATCTATAAAATTTGGTTATCATCGATTTTTTATCTTTTGAGATAAAAAAAAATTTCGAATGAAAACTCAAAATTTTTCCGGAAAACCTCATCCGATTTTTCTGACTAACGGACTTATCCAAGCCATTTACAAAAGGAAGGTACATGCCAAACTGTATCAAAATCGGCCCATTATTTATTGAGTTATCGGTTAAAAAAATATATATATATATATATATATATATATATATATATATATATATATATATATATATATATATATATATATATATATATATATATATATATATATATATATATTGAAACGCTGCAAGTGCATTATGGTAGCGAATTTTCCTTAAAAGTTTTTTAATGACAAATATGTCTTGTTTTTAAAAGAATGGCATTTGGTTGGCAGTATAACCTATATAGTAGTAACAATGTACCATAAACTAAGTGAGATGTAAGACACATTTTTACACGTGTCGCCACCTCGTTGCGGATCCAAGTAGTATGTAGAAGAAATGGGCCAGGGCGGACAATTTACTAAATTGTTAGTTGGTTGTATACAGTCTCTATTTTATAACATTCCGTCTTATTTGCAGCTGCCGTGACAACATAGTACTTGATTCCGCAACGTGTAAAAATGTGTCTTACATCTGATTTAGTTTTGTGAGGCTCGATACCTTTTTTCCCCTCAGGGCTCGTCCGCAGCCTTGCCCCCCGATATCACTGCAACCTTTGGTTGATTGTGCATACCCTTAGTCTTACTCCACCCATTCCAAAATCTTTGTGCCTTGAACTAGTCTACACGGCGATTGGTAGGGTGAAGTTTTATATTGCTCTGTCTCCGGTCTAGGCTGTCCGTAGATCAGTTGTCTTTTGCGGTCCAGAGCTTTACACTCGCACTAGATGTGCTGGGATTATTGCTCCCCCTCGCCGCAGTCTGCATGCGAGGTCCCCTTTGAACAGCTCCATTTGATTGAGGTGTTTCTTGATGACCATGTGTCCCGTCATGAGAGCTGCTGTGTTTCTGAGCTGCCCTTTAGCAGCTCCACGGCTCTCTTTGAACTGGGTTCGTCAATTATTGACTTCTCATGTCTGAGTCCTGGACAGTCCTGCCCAGTACACCTTGTGTTGGTTTCTGACCCAGGACTTAATGGCTCCACTTGCAGTGCTCTTTGTCACGCCCAGAGCCGGTTCTGGTCCCATAAATGGTTCTGCTGACCCTCTCTTCGCGAGACTGTTAGCTCCTTCATTGCCTTTGACCCCCGAGTGACCCGGCACCCAGATGAGGGTCACCTCATTCTGCCCAGCCAAGTCGCTCGTCTCGTCTCGGCACTCACTCACCAGCCAGGAATTCACCTGTGGGCTACTTAGTGCCTTAAGGGCCGCCTGGCTGTCTGTGGCTATGAGGATCCTTTGTGGATGTAGCCCCTCCTCTTGTTCTCCCGCACACAGTGCAGGATGGCGTACATTTCAGCCTGAAACACCGTTGCATAGACTCCGAGTGAAATACTATGACTTACCCTTGGTCCTTCCGAGTAAACACCTGCCCCATCCCACGCTCCCCGCCGGATCCGTCCGTGAACCAGACGAACACGTCCCGTGGCATGCCCGGCGTCCTTCCACTGTAAAGTTGTTTTCCCTGTAGATTTGCGGGCTCGCGAAGTTTGACCTCCTTTCAAACATAGGCTCCTTTACGATCTCCTGAATTTTGCAGTGGCCGCTGAAGCCTGGGTTGATCTTCAGTCTACCATTGCAGGCTAGTCTGTATAGTCCTAACCTGGCGTCCCCCATAATAACTAAGTGTAGGTGGGGCAGATCCAGCAACACCTCCATGGCGGCTGTTGGGGTTGAAAACATAGCCCCTGTGATGCCTAGACAAGCCATCCTTTATGTCTTGCCTAGTTTTTGTTTGGCACTGGATTGTGTCACCTTAGGCCACCAGACCAGTGCCGCATATGTTAACCATGGTCTGACCACCCTTGTGTACAGCCAGTGGGCCATACTAGGTCTTAGTCCCCACGTTTTTCCATATAGCCGCCTAGTGACGGCTAAGGTCATGACTGCCTTACACAGTATTTTTCCAATGTGACCATTCCAGGTTAGCTTAGAGTCCAATACGACCCCAAGATATTTTACCTCCCTGGCCATTGGAATGCACCTACCGTATAAAGTGAGAGTTCTGTGGCTGTCGCACTTCCTCCTCCTCGTAAACGGCACGACGGTTGCTTTCTTCTTTCCACCTGCAGCAGGTCTCCTCTATTCCACGCTCCCGGACAGCTGCCAGAACCGATCCGAACGAGGTGTTGCTGAAGGCCCCCTCTATGTCTAGGAAGGCCCCCAGCGCCACCTCCCTGTTCGGCTGGATACCTTAGCCGTATTACTTTATAGGTGTATTTTCGCTGCAATTTGTATGCCGCACTGACGAGCTCTAATTAGAGCGAAACCGGTCTACGGTTCTAATTGTTGTGAGAATGCATCTATCCTTACATACTTTGTCCCTATATTAGGGTAGAAATGGGCCAGGGCTGACAATTAACTAAACTGTTAGTTAGTTGTATACAGTCTCTATTTTACAACATTCCGTGTTATCTGGAGCTTCTGTGACAACATACTACTTGGTTCCGCAACTAGGTGGCGACACGTGTAAAATGTGTCTTACATTTCACTTAGTTTTGCGAGGCTAGCTACCTTACCCGTATTACTTTCTAGGTGTATTTTCGCTACAATTAGTATGCCGTACTGACGAGTTCTAATTAGAGCGAAGCCGGTCTACAGTTCTAATTGTGGTGAGAATGCATCTAGCCTTATATGTACCATATTTTAATAAAATAGCTTTGCTGTTTCAAAAAGTACAAATATTTTCAGAAAATAAACTTTAAAAGTTCCAGAACAAACTGGTCCCATTTTCCTGGCCAACGAACATCTTTAAGCTATTTACACACCTCCCAAGATATAATTATTCACAAACAGCTTTGAGACCAAAATTGAAAAAAGAATTTTTTATGGAAATTTGCAGAAATTTCTTTTACAAAAATTTACCATTGTTTTACAGAAATTGCCTTGAGTAATGTTACACTAAATTAAATTTTTCATAAAACTTCGACAACTTTTTTTCTACAATAACTTACGCAACATTGATTATTAATTACCAACATATCACAAAACTCTTACAAAAAATGATTTCTACGGAAACACCAAAAACATTTCTGTCAAAATTTTTTTAAATTCGGCCACTATGTGAGAGTGCCTGTATACGGCAGCTCGATTTTTTCGACGAGTAATACAAACAAAAAGCTTACTAAATGCGTCATTTCCATGGGGCTCCGCTATCTATTGGTAAATACGCCGTATCACAGTTTGTGGTATGTGTTTGTGATATGTGCCAAAAACCTGAAAAGTTGCAAGGCAATTGAAATAACTCAAAAACGATTAATGCTATCGATTGTTTTCCTACAAACATGCATTATAATTCGATGTAAAACACAAAAATGCAATAACATAAGAGGTTTTCTATTAAAAAAGATAATGTGTATCGCCAACGACTTATGGGCCAGCCTATGATTGTCAAAATAGCTTTATAAGATGCAGCTCAAGACACTCTATAATTAACGTATATAATTTTTTTCATATATTTCATAATAATGGATATATTTAGCTTTACCGTAGAAATGCGTCACCCTGTATATGTGTAAACAGGCAAGAAGAGAAACTGACCCCGTATATGCGTTTAAGGAATTTTAGTTCGAACTCATTTGAAGAAATCTTTTAAAAATTCATAAGTCGCGGTCTTCTCAATAACGAATTTTTTTTACGAAAATTTGCTAAAATATAGACTATTACACCATAAACTCTATAGCTGAAATTACTACCAAAGCATCAGAAAGAGGGTCTACCTATTTGAAATGCATTTTTCGAAAAGATTGTAGTAAAATGAAAGACAATAATGGTTAAAGCTGAAGCTTAAGACTTTGTAATACACACTTATTACATTTCTTCGACATAATCCGTATTTTTTTCAAATTCGTTGCTGGAAATTGTAAATTGTAAATCGCGACTTTGACATTTTAAGAAGAAAAATGATCAAATTTTCAAAATATTTTCTGCCATTTCTTGGCCTTTTTGCCTTAAGTAAACTCAACCGTTGTATCTAATATTCAATTGGTTTTGTTAACTACACAACATATTTTCTTCTTGTGCCTTCATCTGATCACCAGTGGCACCAAATTTTTTTAAATGCCTATACCTTTTTTTTCTTTCAATTTACAGACCTGAGTTTCGGCATGTATGGTAATATTGATAGTAGAAACGTACGTGCCAAATTTGGTCGTCCTAGCACCGTTATTTTCGGAGATACGGAAATTTTCCGAAAAAATCCAAAATTTCCCCGGAAAAACTGGTCCGATTTTCATGGATAACTTATTCAAGCTACTTACCAATGGGAGGTACGTACCAAATTTCATCAAAATCGGCTCATTATTGTGATTATCGGTACGACATTATATATATATATATATATATATATATATATATATATATATATATATATATATATATATATATATATATATATGAAAATGAAATATCGTGAAAACTTCACCCCTACATTCGAAATTGCTACTTCGAAATATTTAAATACGAAGAGCGGCTTGTGATACCTCATTTGAAAAGTCTCTTCATTCTCCATTCAAAAATGTCATGGTTTTTAAATTTATCGCAAAAGTTAACAGTGAAAAAAAAACGACATTCATCTGATGGACGGACTTTGTTACAACACACTTAAAAACTAATAACTAATCGCGTTTCTTGATAATGAGATATAAAAACATCACATCAATCTTAATGTAGATGTTCAAAATGCATGCCTTGAACATCTTGGCAGCATCCTAATCGTAAATAGAAATGTCTTTTAAAGTTAATCAACATCTGAGACGTGACAGACCTAATTACAATCGTTATTCTTCTTCTTCTTAGGTCAGTTAAATCGCGGGGTTTAGTTTTGTGTACCATACTTTTCACATATCCCTGTAGTAACAAGTCTAACATTTATTAGTGACAGCAATCAGGTAAATTAACAAATTCTTGAATACCAGCCGGCATTTCATTAATTAAATTTTATATGCAGTTTCGCCATAGAATAGCTTCATTAGCTTCAAATTGATTCTAGTAATCAAAATACATTTATATTAGTAAAAATAAATAATACTGACATAAACACATATCCTTAAATTACGTAAGAATGGTAACTGGTTTTTAAGAATAACCTGAAACTACATATCTTGTATAATAACGGATATATTGAGCTTTATTGATTTTTTACGAAAATTCGACAAAAATTATATATATATATATATATATATATATATATATATATATATATATATATATATATATATATATATATATATATATATATATATATATATATATATATATATATATATATATATATATATATAGCTAAGACTACTGCCAAGCATCAGAGAAAGGGTCTATTTGAAATGAATTTTCTGGAAACATTTTAGTATAATGAAGGACAATGATGGTTGAAACTAAGACTTCAGGGTTTGTAAAACATCCTTCTTGAGACATTTGATTTCCATAGCCCGTATTAGATTCAAGTTATTTGCCTAAATATTGCCGATTTTGACGTTTTAAATCGCAACTTTGACGTTTTGAGGAAAACCCCAATTTATTTTTCTTTAAATGCCTATAACTTTTTGGTATTTTGACCTACATCACTAATTTTTGGTAGGTAACTTACCTATAAGGCGTCCCAAATTTGGTTGCCCTTACTTTGTTAATTCCAGAGATATATTTTTTTTTTCGAAAGAAAACACAAAATTTTCCGGGAAAACCTCGGCGGATTTTCCTGGCTAACGAACTTATCCAAGCCGTTTACAAAAGGAATTTATTCACCAAATTTACTCAAAATCGGCCTATTATTTTTTGAGTTATCGGTGTGATACATACATACATACATACATATATATATATATATATATATATATATATATATATATATATATATATATATATATATATATATATATATATATATATATATATATATATATATAAATTGAACTGGCCCCGGATATGTGTTCTGGGAGGCCTAATTAGCGCACATTTGAAGAAATTTTTTCAAAATTCAAAAGTCAGGATCTCCTCATTAGTGAATTTTTTTTAAGAAAATTCACTAAAATTAATTTCAAATAGACCCTTTCTCTGATGATTTGGCAGTAGTTTCAGTTATAGAGTTTGTGGTTTAATAGTCTATACTTCCTCGCAAATTTTCGTAGACAAAAATCCTTATTGGGAAGACAGCGACTTTAAATGTTTTAAATATTTCTTCAAAGGAGTGCAAACTAGGCGCATCGGGGGTCAATTTCAGTTTTTGCATGTTTAGATATATACAGTGTGCCCGAAATTGGTGATGCATGTCTTGCGATCTCCGAAACTGTTAGAGATAGGAAAGCAGTTAAATGACGAAAGTTTTAGAAATCTGTAAAAACTTTCTCATAGCAACTTTTAACGTAGGAAACGTCTGTCTAGTCAGATTTCTTTTCCAAAGTTTCTATAGTTTGGAACCATCATGAACATTGTTTTTTCATATAGGCGCCATATTGGATTTTTACGGTTTTGAAAAGCCCATGTTGTTGCCTTTAAAAATATGTATCACACTTAGTGAAAAAGTTAGGTTGTGGGTTGAAAAACGAAAAGATATAATTTTGTTATGAATTTGGCAACGTCGCACGATGAAACACTCACACTTTTAAGGTGATTCTACTACATCTAATCTCTTAACTACAATAAATAACAACATATCCTTATAAGTAATAGATTCTTCTATGTGAAAATCTTTTGAAAACATAGAAATTACCCTTTTTGAAATTTTAACGCAAAAAAGAAAGGAAAAAGCAATAATGTGTCAAATGACACAATAATTACCAAAATAAAATATCAAATTTAACGTTTAAAATGCGACCCATTTGCTTCCATACATTTAGCACATTGTTTTATCAACGATCTGGTAACTCGATCAATTGTGTTACAGTTAACATTGTTTATGATATATCACACTCGTACCGTGCAACAGAAAAAAACTCTGTACGCAGAAAGTGCGTTATGGTAGTGAATTTTCATAAAAATGTTTTTATTGCAAATATGTGTGTTTTCTTTTTATTTACGAAAGCAGGCATCAATTTTGATTACCAGTATTACCTATATAGTAAAAACAATGTGCCATGTTTCATAAAAATAACTTTATTGTGTGAAAATGTACAAAAATTTCCCAAAAGCAAACTTAAAGTGTTCCCGGAAAAACTCGTTTCTTGGTCAACCTTATGGGTCAATAGCAAATTGGGCTATTCAAATATGAAGCATTTGATCTAAATTCGCTACCATAACGCACTTGCTGCATCCAGAATTTCTTTTCTTACAAACATGCATTATATTTCGATGGAAAATGCAAAAATGCAATAACATAAGGCGTGTTTGATTAAAAAAAAAAAGAAAATTTGTATGACCAACGACTTATGAGCCATCCTGTGATTGTAGAAATATTTTTTAAGATGTAGCTCAAGACACCCTATAATTAATGTATGAAAATTTTTTTCATATCTTGTATAATAACGGATATATTGAGCTTTATTGATTTTTTACGAAAATTCGACAAAAATTATATTCCATTAAACGATAAACTCTATAGCTAAGGCTACTGCCAAGCATCAGAGAAAGGGTCTATTTGAAATGAATTTTCTGGAAACATTTTGGTAAAATGAAGGACAATGACGGTTGAAACTAAGACTTCGGGGTTTGTAAAACACTATTCTTGAGACATTTGATTTCTATAGCCCGTATTAGATTCAATATATTTGCCTAAATGTTGCCGATTTTGAGGTTTTAAATCGCAACTTTGACGTTTTGAGGAAAACCCCAATTTATTTTTCTTTAAATGCCTATAACTTTTTGTCTTTTGACCTACATAGCTAAATTTTGGTAGGTAACTTACCTATAAGGATGTAAACCCGCGCACCAAATTTTGTTGCCCTTACTTTGTTAATTTCGGAGATTTAATTTTTTTTTGAAAGAAAACACAAAATTTTCCGGGAAAACCTGGGCAGATTTTCCTGGCTAACGACCTTATCCAAGCCATTTGCAAAAGGAATTTATTCACCAAATTTAATCAAAATCGGTCCATTATTTTTTGAGTTATCGGTGTGATACATATACATATACATATACACACACACACACACACACACACACACACATATATATATATATATATATATATATATATATATATATATATATATATATATATATATATATATATATATATATATATATATGTGTGTGTGTGTGTGTGTGTGTGTATATGTATATGTATATGTATCACACCGATAACTCAAAAAATAATGGACCGATTTTGATTAAATTTGGTGAATAAATTCCTTTTGCAAATGGCTTATATATATATATATATATATATATATATATATATATATATATATATATATATATATATATATATATATATATATATATATATATATATATATATAAACATATAAAAATTGTAACTGACCCCGGATATGTGTTCTGGGGGGCCTAATTAGCGCTCATTTGAAGAAGTTTTTTCAAAATTCAAAAGTCGGGATCTCCTCATTAGTGAATTTTTTTGAAGAAAATTGACTAATAACGTCAAAAAAAGCCATAACTTTTGAGAAATACATGAACGAATTGAATTATTGTTTATCAGAACACCAAAATTTTTGTACATTTTCAAACAAGTTATTTTGATAAAATATGATACGTTGTTTCTACTATATAGGTTATTTTATTGATTTAATTTATTTATATTAGCGAATTTTCTTGTACAAAATGTTATTTTAATAGCGAATTTTCTTATAAATGAATTTAGTGGCTTTTCTTTAAAGAAACATTTGAGAATTTTTGTATGAAAAATTATTCAATTGATGCAACATTTTTAAATGAAATTCGTCGAAAATAAGGTTTTAATGGATTTTCGTGTAAACAAATTATTTTATTTTCAATTTTAATTACAGATTAGGTATATAATTTGAATTTTATGTATGCTTTTAGCAGAATGTTGTGTAAAAAATATTTAGCCAAATCTGATGCCTGCTTTCATTAAAAAAAGACATATTTGCTATTAAAAATATTTTTATGAAAATTCACTACCATAACGCACTTGCTGCGTCCAGACTTTTTGCTAATTTGTTTGTTACAAAACGAAATAAATGTTGTCAATTTCTCAAAGAAAAGTGAATTATAATAATATATGATTGATACTAAACAAGATAGGCATTCATAGCCACTAATGCAGGTTATTTATTCTGTGGTATTTCCCGTACATTCTTTAAGAGATTGTTCTTCAGTATGTTCGACTGACATCCTTGACTTTCTTTATTGTTATTGCTGCAAAAATCATAATGGTTACATTATATCTTGGGCAGACCTCTGCATCGGCCAGGTATTCAGGTGTTTTTGAGAGTCGTATAAAACCTATGTAAAGCTTCCAAAAGGCTTCTGACAAATCTGAAATAAATATCTACATAAATAACGTCAAAAAAACTGTATTGTTTAGGCTTTCAAGACATTGAAAGGCACGAGAACAGATTCGTTGATAACATAATTGGTAAATAAGGGACATAACACTAATTAAAAAGCTTGTGACGGAAAAATTATTTGACTTTATATCACCAAAAAAGTACTGCCAAAATTACCACTAAGAAACACTTGAAAACTCATGTCAAAGACAGGTAAACAGGTTCACTCTTAAGACTCGTTTGAAAACTCATGTCAAAGATAGGTTAGACGTATCGTAAAATGTCTGGACGCAGCAAATGCGTTATGGTAGAGAATTTTCGTAAAAATGTTTTTAATGGCAAATGTGTCTTGTTTTTACAAGAAGGACATTTGGTTGACAGTATAACCTATATAGCACAAACAATGAACTATATTTCATTAAATTAGCTTTAAGTGGTGAGAGTGTTGAGACCCTTGGGGGAACCTGTAACCGCTAGAGGGCGCGTCCTCAGGTGGCGGATAGACGAATGCCTCTCAAATATGAGTGGTAGGAGGGAAATAAAATACCTCCCGCGGACCAACAGGTACAGTAACGTCTGACCCAGAATGGGCGGCTACGAACAGCGTCTGACCCAGAATGGGCGGCTGAAGTTCCAAACTCACCAAGACGTCTAGCCAACGTGGTGTTTTATGGCTAAATACCCCCTATGATCATACCAAATGTAAATACTGAAGTACCCCAGGTGAGTAGAAAAATATTTTCAAAATCTCGCACTGACAGCAAGTAAGTCTGCCCCAAGAATTCGGGGGGGAAGTTGTCGGACTAAGTGAAGTAAAAAGACGAGGCGAACATCTCATAGACCTTAAATCTGGGCACATATTCTATAGCGTGGGTGAAGAAGAGAGCTCCTGGGGAGGAACAGAATTTCTCATACATAAGCGACACAAATCAAGCATCGTGTCACTAAATAAAATATCAACACGAGTTATCTCTTTGATTCTAAAACTCAATACCAGATACAATATTAAGCTCATACAAGTATACGTGCCTACAATGGATCATGACGATGAGGAGATAGACCTGTTCTATGAGGACATTAACACTGCTCTAAACGAACACCCAGAGCACTTTGCTCTAATATGCGGTGATTTCAATGCCAAAATAGGCAGAAAAATAAAACAAAGTGAGAAAGCACTTGGAGACTTTGGCTTAGAAGGTAGAAATGAACGAGAAGAAACGCTGCTCAGCTTTCTACTACAAAATAATCTGTTTCAGATGGGTAGCTTTTTCTACAAAAAAACCAAATAGATGATGGACGTGGAAAAGCCCCGATGGTAAAACAAGAAACGACATAGCCTTTATCATCACAGATAAAAAAAACACATAATAAAAGACGTGACTGTCCTAAATAGGTTTGCTACTGGGAGCGACCACAGGCTTGTTCGAGCAAAAGTAGCTATTGACATTGGCAAATAACGACAAAAAATGACCCAAAAGAGCAATAAATCAAATTTACTAATAAATCCAGCCGATGTAAGTAGCTTTGAACAATGGATCACCACTAAATTAACCAAGGCTGAAATAGAACACACCATTGGTAACGACATCAACAAACTGAATAATATCATCACAACCACAATAACTGAAGTCCAAAGTCGGCACTGCTCAACAAATCAAAGGAAAGAAAAACTAAGCAGGGAGACCAAACTTCTCATAGAAAAAAGAGGGGATATGAGGTCAAAAAGTTATGCGTCTGAAGAAGAATTAAGAGAAATATATAAACAAATTTCAAAAGGCATCCGACGCGACGAAAGAGCTTTTAGACACAACCAAATCAAAGATACCATAGAGAACAACAAGGGTATGAAAGTTCTACGTAGAAAGCTTGACAATCGAAAGAGACAAATAATAAAACTTTAAAATGCACAAGGGCACACATCAACGAACAGGAAAGATATTCTAAATATAGTGGAAGAGTTTTATGGAATGCTGTATAAAAGTGGGTTTGGAATCAGTGATCATCTCCAGAGCGTCAAAACAGTGATTGAAAAGACCATCGAATATGGCAGACCTCTTGTCCTTGCTTTTGTGGATTTCCATAAGGTATTCGACACTGTGGAGCTGGACGCAGTGTTGTAGTCCCTATAAGCATGCCGTATTGACTATCGCTACACCAAACTAATTTACAATATATATAAAAATGCTACTCTTGTGGTAAAACTACATGAAAACACGAATCCTATAAAAATTGGGAGAGGAGTACGCCGGGTAGATACGATGTTTCCAAAACTGTTTATCACCGTCCTGGAATATGTGTTCAGGAAGCTAGATTAGGACCAGAAAGGTCTAAGAATAGACGGCCAAAGTCTGTCAAACTTACGGTTTGCAGACGACATTGTCTTACTGGCTGACAACTTAGAAGATATTAGAGTGATGCTACAGGAACTTCGGGAGGCCTGTGCAACAGTAGGTCTAAAAATGAACATCGTAAAAACAAAATTTATGACAAACCTCGTCCCGAGTAACAACCTAATTATTGAAAACTCTGAGGTGAAATGGGTAGATAAATACACATATCTGGACCACTAGATAAGCATATTCAAAGCCAACAGAACATGCGAGATAAACAGAAGAGTTATACTCTCCTTGGCGGCTTACGGCAAACTTGGCGAAGTTTTTAGATGCGACCTTCCAATATGCTTGAAAAGAAAAGTTTTCAACCAATGTGTTCTACCGGTTATGACCTACGACGCCGAAACACTAACCATTACCAACGCCTCTGATAAGAAACTAAAAGTAGCACAGTGCGAAATGGAGAGGTCTATGCTTGGCGTTTCGTTACGTGACCACATTAGAAATGAATAATTACGCAGAAGAACAGGAGTGACTGATGTGGTCGTACATGTGGCAAAACTCAAATGGAAATGGACAGGACATGTGGCTCGCATGCAAGATGACAGGTGGACAAAACGATTACTTGAATGAAGACCCAGATCCTATAAATGAGACAGAGGAAGATCACCAACTCGCTAGACAGACGACATTACAAAAATTACAAAAAACTTGATTCGTAGCGCTCAAGACAGAAAAGAATAGACTCAACTAGGGGAGGCCTATGTCCAGCAGTGGACGCAGAGGTCTAATTGATGATTGGTGAGACATGAAGCAACGTGTCGCCACCTAGTTGCGGAACCAAATAGTTGTCACGCCAGCTTCAAATAACACAAAGTGTTAAAAAATAGAGACTGTATGCAACGAACTAACAATTCAGTAAATTGTCAGCCCTGGGCAATTTCTACCCTACTATAGGGGCAAAGTATGTAAGGCTAGATATATTCTCGCCACAGTTAGAACCGTATACCGGTTTCGCTCTAATTAGATTAGTATTTTCGCTACAATTAGTATGCCGTACTGAAGAGCTCTTATCAGAGCGAAACCAGTCTACGGTTCTAACTGTGGCGCGAATACATCTAGTATTACATATTTTGTCCCTATATTAGGGTAGAAATGGGCCAGGGCTAACAATTTACTAAATTGTTAGTTGGTTGCAGACAGTATCTATTTTTAACACTTTGTGTTATTTGGAGCTGACGTGACAACATACTACTTGGTTCCGCAACTAGGGGGCGGCACGTTTCTTTGTGTCTCACCACTCACTTAGTGTTGGAAGGCTGGCTACCTTAGCCGTTTTACTTTATAGGTGTATTTTCGCTACAATTAGTATGCCGTACTTAAGAGCGCTAATTGGAGCGAAACCGGTCTACGGTTCTAATTGTGGCGAGAATACATCTAGCCTTACATAAAATAGCTTTGTTGTTTCAAAAAGTAGAAACATTTTCCGAAAATAAACTTTAAAAGTTCCAGAGAAAATGGTCCGATTTTCCTGGCCAACGAACCTCCTTAAGCTATTTACACACCTGACAAGATATAATTATTTACAAACAGCTTTAGGACCAAAATTGAAAGAAAAAGTTACGATAATTTCTTTTACATAAATTGCCCTCAGTAATGTTACTTATCGTAAAAAGAGAGAACATATGTTAAAATATATTCAATAAAACGAATCACAAATACTTAAATCCATTAATTAGACTATTGACCGATTGCTTTTACATAGTAGCTTGTTCAGATATAATATGAAGCTACTGTTTGAGAAAAATCGATTATACGGACCAATAAATGCGTAAAAGTCTGCTTAATTTACTTCATTAAATAAATTACAGTAGATTTTCATCAGGTATCGGCAGGTTAATAGGGTTTAGGTAAAAATGCTTTATTTTAAACTTTACACACAAAAATTAGATGTCATTTACTTAATAACTACTCATTTACAGATAGTTTTTAAGTCAACCTGAAGGAGACTTCAATAGTAGAATAGGACAGAAACTTGACTTAAAAGAAGTATCTATATCTATTAAAGCCAATGTTGTTACCTAAATAATCGATTGGTGTAAAATCATCTGTTACATTTACCGGTCGGCTTCTGACAACAACTTCGTCCAGCTCTTTGACTACCTTTCTGAAAAAACCGACCGTCTGATTTCTGAATATCCTTCCTCCAAGATCACTATTCTTGGTGACTTCAATGTACATAATAAGGAATGTCTAGGATCTTCAAAAACCGATCCATAAGAACGAGCAGCGGAGGCCTTTGCAGCAGCAATTCTTTAGCCAATATAGTTCAACACTACTTACTTTCCTCGCATCCCAACACACAGCTCAAATCCCTTGGATCTCCTTCTTACTACAAAACCTGACTGCTATATCAGTCACCGCCCCCCTTGGTCGCTCAGACCAGGGGATGGTCACTGCTTCCTGTGCAATGCAACCCGAGGTCACACAGTCATCACGCCCACGTATAGTTTGGCACTACAACTTCGCGAACTGGGACGAAATGCGAGATTACTTTCCCTCATTTCCATGGGCGTCTGTCTGCTTCTCTTATCCTGACCCCTCTGATATCTCACAAAACGTCACCGAAATTATCCAAGCTGGCATGGAATTATTTATTCCGCGTACATAGAAAATCTCTGCAGCCACTCAAAAGCCCTGGTTCTCTAAATCCTGTGACAAGGCCAGACTTGAAAAGGTCAAAGCTCACAAAAAGCTTCTACACAATCCCAGTCAAGAAAACCGTCAAGCATTTAACAACGCAAGAAAAGGCTATGTCCGCATTCTTTCTGAGGCAAGAAACTCGTTTAATAACAACATCAAAAACAAAGTCCTCTTAAGCTCCAGCGGCAGCAAACCCTTCTGGACTCTTGCTAAATCCATTGGGAATAATTTCTGCAAGAGCACGTTCCCACCTCTTGTCTCAGGGGATGAAATTGTTTCTACCGCCCTGGGCAAGACTGAGCTTTTTGCTTCGTTGTTCGCCGGCAATTCTACTCTCAACCCACCTCCAAATGTTCAACCACCAACAGTCCCCAATATCGCGCATAAAATTACGGATATCACTTTCAAAACTAAAAAGTTACGAAAGATGCTCTCTTCTCTTAATACCAGGAAATCCACTGGCCTTGACGAGATCCTAGCATTTGTTCTCAAAAAATGCGCACCAGAACTTGCTCCTGTCCTGACTCGTCTGTTTCAGACATCTTACAATAGAGGCATATTCTCTAGTAACTGGAAAACTGCTCGAGTACAACTGAAGGAAAAGTATATAAACACCGAATTACTAAAATTTCTTGAAAAACGCAGTCTAATCCAAGACAGGCAGTATGGATTCCGTCAGCGCAGATCAAATACCGACCTCCTTTCCTTTGTCACCCATTATTGGAACAACTCTATAGAACTACACGGTGAATCCCAGATTGTCACTCCAGACATATCCAAAGCATTCGACCAGGTCTGGCACGCAGCGCTGCTTAATAAAGTACCGGCCGATAGCCTACCACCAAAACTATGTACATGGACAGCAAATTTCCGCTCCAAGCGGAGAATTTCTGTTGTCGTGGATGGCCATTCCTCTAACCTGTATTCAATTAATGCAGGGGTTCCTCAAGGTTCAGCTTTAGCCCCTACTTTGTTTCTTCTCCCCATCAATGACCTCCTCTCTAGCACATCCAACCCAGTTCACAGTTACGCGGATGACAGCACTCTCCACTCAAATATACAATATTCTAAGCCTGTCTCTTTATCCCAATTAGATGAGGATCGCAGACTCATGGCGGGTTCTGTCTCCGTGTATCTCCAAAAAATATTAGACTGGGGAAGTAGAAATCTTGTACAATTCAACCCCACCAAATCACAGTCTTGCTTTCTCTCTCATAAGAGATACACCAGCCCTAGACCCATCACAATGAACAACTAAGTTATTCAAAGTAATGAGTCCTTTTCACTTGTTGAAATTTCTATGGATCGAAGTCTCAATTGCCACCAACATGTCACACCAATTGCAGAAGCGGCTGCTAAGAAATTAGGTTTCCTCTTCCGGGCTCGGAAATTCTTTTCACCAGCTAATCTCTATACCTTATATACTTCACAAATAAGACCAAACCTCGAATACTGCTCCCACATCTGGGGTGCCGCTGCCGCTTGTACACTCGCTATCCTGGACTCCTCCATTCAGAAGAGAGCTATACCAGACATAGAACATCTTGTTATGCCCGCTCTTTTGTCCCGAGTGCTTCCAAGTTGTAGAACTCCTTGCCGGCACATGTTTTTCCTTCTCCTCTGAACCTCCAAATCTTCTAGTCCAGAATTAACAAGTTGCCTCTTTCCTTCGTGTCGACACCCACGGTACGATAGTATTTAGGCTGTAAGCCCTCGCGGTGTGTTCTTGAAATATAAAAAAAAAACTGGTTCTGTCTTAGATGATTAATAAAAACTATTGTTGTGTTTTACTCTTGCTCATTATTGTAATAAATTGCCTTACCAAGTTTTCCTAAGCTCAATGACTCTAGTTGTCTAGTGTTTTCTAGATACCTAATTAATGACTATCGATATCAAGCACCAGAATTTCGAAGGTCTAAAAACATATAAGCTTTTGGTCAAAATTGCCCGTTGAGTAACCATAGAAACATAAAAGTACAAAAAAAAAGCTACAAAACCTTTGTGTAAAAGTGTACAATATTGGCATAACTTTTAAATTATTAACTCAATAATTAGTAGGTTTTCATTTGGGTAATTAAGGTGGGGACTAAACTTTAAAAATGGGGTTGGGGTGTTTCAGATGATAAAATTAAATCTATTACCGTATAGAGTCAAAATCCTGTAACCATACTGACGTAACTTTTGACCTACTGTAAGTTGAAACACTCAAGATAGATTTACATACTTTTATTTTGAAATAATCTCTCTAAATCAATTTCTCTCGCTCAGCATGGTCTCTAATAAAGATGGGATATTTGTTGGTAGCCTTTGTACTCCCACATAATTTGCCTAATCTATTCAAATGGATGCCATAAATTATAAATCGGCAGTATTAAAGCTATTAATGACAGAGTAGTTAATATTGTGATTGATGACCTAACGGTGAATGAAAACATACAGGAAATATGACTTATTGAAGAACCGCTTTGTGTTTTTGAGCACCGAAGATTTGTTTTCAGACACTGCTGATATTTTGTATGAAATATAAGCTCAAGGGTGAACCGATTTATAGTAAATTCCGTAAATACTATTATGGTAGATGATCGCGATCACTAAACAACACTTACAGCTTTAAAAGTGAAGGTTAATATGTAATTCAATCATTCACTGAACTACAACCGTTCGCTAAACGTATTCCAGCAACGGGTGATCAGAGTAAGCCGGGATCCTTTGTTTACATCATCCGTTAATCTGAACAACACCGAAGAGTTCCTATTTGCATTGGCTGTAAATTAATCTGAAAAAAGTCTGGACGCAAGTGCGTTGGTAACGATTTTTCATAGAACTGATTACTCAATTTTTTTTTACGGAAATAAATGATATATATATATATATATATATATATATATATATATATATATATATATATATATATATATATATATATATATATATATATATATATATATATATATATATATATATACAGGGTGTAAATAAATAAGTGCGAAAAAATTCAAGGGGTGATTCCTTGTCGAAAAATAGGGGTAGGGTCTTTTATATGAAAAAATTTAATTTGAGCATCCCTTGTTCAGATACAGCTCGTTGAAGGGGGCGTCAAAAGAGCTGCTTTCAATTTTTTTTCCAAAAACTACGAAAGTTACGAAAATGAATACGAGCGGACTTTCTCTGCAACAGAGAGAGGATTCATTGACTATTTCCGTGATGTTCCCCTATGGTTGCAAGGGGTAGAAGAAGACACCCCTAAAATGTCAACATGACAGACGCCTAAAAGATAAAATCAAAATTTAATAACACGCCATTTTATGCGGATCATACCATGTGCTTGATAATAAATATTTTTTTTCTCAGAAACAGTTGACTTTACGGAAAAATTACAAGAGGGCTTCTTTGTTGAAAATGAATCAAGTTATCCAAGACAAACTTTTTTATTGCACAATGTGGATCAGGAAAAAAGTTTCATAGGGAACAAATTTTAGGGGTGCCTTTTTCTACCTCTTGTAACCATAGGGGAACATCACGGAAGTAGTCAATGAGTCCTCTCTCTGTTGCAGAGAAAGTCCGCTCGTGTTCATTTTCGTAACTTTAATCGTTTTTGGAAAAAAAAATTAAACGACTCTTTTGACGCCCTCTTTAAGAAGCTGTAGCTGAACAAGGGATGCTCAAATTGATTTTTTTCATATGAAAGATCTCCCCCTATTTTTCGACAAGGAATCACCCCTTGTTTTTTTTTCGCATTTATTTATTTACACCTTGTATATATATATATATATATATATATATATATATATATATATATATATATATATATATATATATATATATATATATATATATATATAAAGAGAGAGAGAGAGAGAGAGAGACTGAGAGGAATAACGATCGTTATTGTTAGTTCCCAATTTTTATAATCTCAATAAGATCTTGTTGTTTGTCCGACGTATTTAAGGCCACAGCCTTTATAACTATTTCATAAATACGTCGTACAAACAAAAAGATCTATGGGAATTAGATTCAAAGAACATTTAGCACAATTAAGATACGGTACTATAGATAGATCTTCCGTCGCCCGACATATTTGTGATAATAATCACCACGTTAATGAGGATATTAGTATATAAATTAATGAAAAATTTTAGACCACTAGGATATCTGAACGCCTTCGAAAGTATATATATATATATATATATATATATATATATATATATATATATATATATATATATATATATATATAGTTATAATAAAAAATGCATGAATCTCGCTCCGCTGCCTATGGGCAGTCTCCTGATAGTCGTTTAATAAAAATGAGATCGTCCTCCTAAACAAGGGCTTGAAATTCAATCTACAGTCACAGTAAAACCATATATTAGAAATCATTGCTAGTATTGAGACAGGAATTAAAAAATTACCTGAATCTTCCAACAACAAAAATTTTTTAGAGAAGCATGTACAAATCAAATTTCAAAAAACTTGAAAGAAAATAAGTTCACTAAAACCCAAAATTTTATTCAAATCAAAATAGTTAAGCGGTTGCGAGAGAAAGATTGTTTTAGTGAATTTTCTTTAAAAAATTCACTAATGAGGAGATCCCGACTTTGAATTTTGAACAAATTTCTTCAAATGAGCGCGAACTAGAACCCATATCCAGGGTCAGTTTCAATTTTCATATGTGTTATATATATATATATATATATATATATATATATATATATATATATATATATATATATATATATATATATATATATATATATATATGTATGTATATATGTATGTATGTATTTAGTTATCACACCAATAACTCAAAAAATAATGACCCGATTTTGATTAAATTTGGTACATACCTTCCTTTTGCAAGTAGCTTGGATAAGTTTTTTTTAAATATTATTGGCTGCGGCATCTCAGGCCATTAGCACATTCTTTCCCATCATTTAATATTTCATACAAATTTTCCAGACAAAGTCAACTTGGCTCGCCCGGGAATCGAACCCGAGACCTCTCGCTTTGCAGGCTGGCACCTAGCCACCTGCGCCCCGAGGGCGTCCGCTGGATAAGTTCGTTAGTCAGGAAAATCGGCATGGGTTTTCCCGGAAAATTTTGTGTTTTCCTAAAAATATATATATATATATATATATATATATATATATATATATATATATATATATATATATATATATATATATATCCGGAAATAACAAAGTAAGGGTAATCGAATTTGGTACGCTTATTTCTGTCATAAAGAGTATTCGATGTACCAGAATTCAGATCTCTATATTAAAAGACAAGAAAGTTAGAGGTAAATTAATTTTTAATTAAATAAATCCGATCCAAGAAAGTTAGAACTTCAAAATTGATAATTATGATAGGAGTACGAATGTTAGTGAAAGGTACGACACGTACTCCTAGATATGTGTCTAAGTCGTTATTTTCCTTCATTTCGTTAAATTATGCGCAAAAAAATCATTGTAAATCAAAATTGTTTTGTTTAAATAGTAAAGACGTTAGAAAATTAACATGTACTAACAGATAAACCTGCTAGTACATACATATCGACCGTATCCGAGTCGGCTAAGCCCTGTACATCCGATAATCGATTCCTATATGGCGAGTTCTAACCCCAGTTAGTGACTTCACCTTTTGTCAAGTTTTTTAGCCTCATTCACTTTACCGTTATCTGCTCAGATTGTTGTTATTCCGGTGAATTTTTTAGGGAGTTTTTGTATAAAAAATAATTTAATATAGAGGAGATGAAAGTTTCATGACTTAATTCTGTAGCATATCTGGTTGTTTGTTATTTCGCTAACTTAGTGAAAGCGATCCATTTTAATACAGTCGTAGATTTTTCCAGTGGCTTCACATATGCTTGTCTTAGTGAATTTTCCTGAGATCCTGACTTGAATTTAGAAATAATTCTTCGAACGAGCGCGAACTAGGCCCTCTAAAACCCATATCCGGGTCAGTTTCAATTATATATATATATATATATATATATATATATATATATATATATATATATATATATATATATATATATATATATTATTACCGTATTAAATTATATGTTTTTATATTTTATTAAGCACTATTCAAATTTGTTGCCATTGAAGTTGGCAAACAAAAATTTAAATGAAATTACTTATTTCTTGAAAAAGGACTGATCTACTTATTGATGACTGGGTGAATGAAATGAAAACATAGATTTTACAATATTAAATATAATGAAACATAAGTTTAAATATAAACACAATATAAAAGAAAATGAACTGAATATTTTAACACTCAAATGATATATCTAGTTAAACTGTATCTAATCTAATTATAAATATTTAAGTAACTCTAATTTAAATTATTACAAGAGTTGTTTTTCTAAAGTGATGCTTCTCAAAAACTTTCCAATTTATATTGCCTTTGTTAGGTTATTTTGATAACACAAAGAATTATATATATATATATATATATATATATATATATATATATATATATATATATATATATATATATATATATATATATACAGTGCACGGCGTATCGAGCGTCCATTAGAAGTATCTACAAAACTATACCGATTTTTAATCTGAAAATTTGGTCACTTGGGTTTTCTGGATAGCTGAATTTAACAAAAATATACACGTCATCATACCACTTCCGGTTATACCGGAAGTGGTTACTAACTTTGTTTTTTCAAATGAAACATGACATTTTTGAGTAGAGTTTTGGATTTATCGTAAAATTTTAGGTTGACTTTTGATAACATACCATATGTAAAAAATCAGCCGTTTTGGAGTTATATCGATTTTTTTAAAACTTAAAAAAAAATTATGTATGTATATTGAGTGGTATATCTCCGGCAAATATGATGTCAGCGATTTGCAATTTCGTCTGTGGTTTTTCAAGATACAAGAGTATCGTGAAAATAGGCAAATGCGTTGATAGCATATACAGGGTGGAAGAAATTCACATACCAACTTGGACAATTTCGGACCCCTATAACTTGCTTACTTCAAATGGAACACCCTGTATATTTTTATCTTATTGCTTAGAGATTTGCATTATCTTTCGATTTATATCAGCATGTCCTATACCTAAATGCAACAGTTATCCAGATATTGGAACATTTGCATAATGATAATGTTATAAGGTGCACAATATTTCAGTAGAGTGCCTTGACGGAAATGTTATTCTTAGCAACGCCATTACTTCATGACAGTTGTTTATAACAATCAACAAATATGTCGCGTTTGGGGTTTTCTAATGAAGATTTTCTAAATTTATTAGTTACATACGGCGAATGCAATCGCATTATGAGTAGAACCTGCCGAGTTTTCGCTGAAAGGTATCAAGATCGCCCCAGACCGAATAAACATACCATCAAACGTCTGCTTAATAATTGTATAAAGTTTGGTTCCTTTCAACCAATTGTTAGCAGGCAAAACCGTTATACCGAAGACGATGAAGCCATGGTACTAGGATACTTCCATTCGTATCCTGAAAATTCCCTACAAGAGGCTGAAAGGGATCTTAGAATATCAACCAGGTCTATCCACAGAATCTTAAGAAAGTATAATTGGCGACCTTTTAAGCTCCATTTGGTTCAGAATTTGAAAACTGAAGATTTATTGTGTCGTGTGAATTACTGTGAGTGGTTGCTGACAAGAATTCAAGAAGACGATAACTTTGTCAAAAGTATAATATGGACTGATGAAACAAAGTTTACAAAAAACGGCGTGTTTAACCGCCATAACAGTCATTACTGGGCTGCAGAAAATCCGCATATCTGCAGAGAAAGAAATTACCAAAACCGGTGGAGCTTTAATGTGTTCTGTGCCGTCAAAGACTCTCGTATTTTGTGTGTGTATTTTTATAACGAAAACTTAACAGGGGATCGATATGTGTGGTTGTTAAAAAACGTAGTAAGAGATGCTTTAGAAACTTTAGAAATTAGGGAAAGATCAAACGCTTTTTATCAAATGGACGGTGCTCCACCACATACTACTCATCAAGTCAGTGCGACATTAGAAGAAATGTTCAGTGGGAAGTGGATTGCGAACAATGGGCCCTACAAATTTCCACCACGCTCCCCTGACTTAACTCCATTAGATTTTTTCATATGGGGCTTTATTAAAAATAAAGTTTATAAAGACCCTATAACCACAAAGGAGAATATGCAAGAAAGAGTACGTGCCGCCTTCAATGAAATAAGCAGAGAAAGTATAAAACGTGCTACGAGCAATGAAATTTTAAGGCGAATTAATTGCTGTTTGCTAAAAAATGGAGCTACTTTTGAACATCTTTCTTGAACACCCATTGTTTATATACATGTTACTTATTAGATTGTTCCTTATCATTCCAGTTGCCACATTTTTTCTCACTTTCATTGGTTTAGTTGTGTAGTACTTAATAAATTGTTTATCTAGTTGCCTAAACAGATTATTATTATGGTATTCTCATTTATAATTTTGTTCTATGGGGTGTCCAACAATTAATAATTATTGAAGTTCATGAAGAATAACATTTCCGTCAAGGCACTCTACTGAAATATTGTGCACCCTTAGCCTTATAACATTATCATTATACAAATGTTCCAGTATCTGGATAACTGTTGCATTTAGGTATAGGACATGCTGATATAAATCGAAAGATAATGCAAATATCTAAGCAATAAGATAAAAATATACAGGGTGTTCCATTTGAAGTAAGCCAGTTATAGGGGTCCGAAATTGTCCAAGTTGGTATGTGAATTTCTTCCACCCTGTATATGCTATCAACGCATTTGCCTATTTTCACGATACTCTTGTATCTTGAAAAACCACAGACGAAATTGCAAATCGCTGACATCATATTTGCCGGAGATATACCACTCAATATACATACATAATTTTTTTTTAAGTTTTAAAAAAATCGATATAACTCCAAAACGGCTGATTTTTTACATATGGTATGTTATCAAAAGTCAACCTAAAATTTTACGATAAATCCAAAACTCTACTCAAAAATGTCATGTTTCATTTGAAAAAACAAAGTTAGTAACCACTTCCGGTATAACCGGAAGTGGTATGATGACGTGTATATTTTTGTTAAATTCAGCTATCCAGAAAACCCAAGTGAACAAATTTTCAGATTAAAAATCGGTATAGTTTTGTAGATACTTCTAATGGACGCTCGATACGCCGTGCACTGTATATATATATATATATATTTCTGGGGTCTTCTTGTTTGTTTAAAATTATCAATTAGCTGTTTATGTTTTGATGCAACAATGTATCTCACCACAATTCTTCCTTGTAAATTCCGATTGTCCGTGGCTTCAATTATGTATGCAACATCTCTCAATACTATTTTAATCTTGTACTACTCTGTATATTTAGTTGATGGTGATTTTGTAGGCAATGATGTAGAATATTTTATTTTTCTGTCTTTGGACTGTTACTTAAAAATCTTTCTAATCTGTCATCCTTTTCTGACAAAATTGTCATTCCTCTTCCTCACTTGATTTTATTTTTTAACTAATCATTTTCTGATTGATCGTTATGGATACACAGTTAGTCAATAATATGTTAAAAAAACTTTGCTTTCATTTCATTCTTATAACTATTGGAATTGATAATTGAAAACTAAACAGTGATTTTATTCATATTACATAATGATTTTCTCAACTCTAAAGGCACACCAATTTACTTATGTATTTATATTTTTTTTAATTTTTAAACGATTTCATTTGTGTGTAGTTACAAATTTTACATTGTTATTACCTGTCTTGTAGCAACAGAGTCTACCTCAACAAATTTATTTTACAAGGTATCATCCACCAAATCTTTTTTTATATGATTTGTTTGTTTTTACTATCTTGAGAATGAATTATCGACGAACATTTTTCAAATCTATGATATCATAACAATATATATATATATATATATATATATATATATATATATATATATATATATATATATATATATATACATATATATATATATATATATATATATATATATATATATATATATATATATAGAACAAACAAATGGGGTTTCCTCAAAATCTAAAAAGTCGAGATTTTAAACGTCAAAATTGGCAACATTTAGGCAAAGAACCTGAAAGAAATACAGATTATGTAAAGAGTGTTCTTCAAACCCTTTTGGCAGTAGTTTTAGTTAAGTTTATGGTTTAACGGTCTATAATTTTTAGCTAATTTTCGTAGAAAAAATTCATTAATGAGGAGACCGCGGCTTTTGAATTCTAAAAAGATTTCTTCAAATGAGCGCAAACTAGGCCCATTAGAATCCATATCCGGGTTAACTTTCTGTTTACATATATACAGGCTGAGACATTTCTACGGTAAAGGTCAATATAATTGTTATTATCCAAGATACGATAAAAAACTGTATTGGGTACTTATAGGGTGTCTTGAGCTGCATCTTATAAAATGATCTTAACAATCACAGGCTGGCCCATAAGTCGTTGGTGATACGTACAATTTTTTTAACATTCCTTATTGCATTTTTGCATTTTTCATCGAAATATGATGCATGTTTATCAAAAAAATCGAGACGCATTAAGTGCGTTTTTGTAGCGAACTTTCATTAAATGCTTCAAAATTCAATAACTCAATTTGCTATTATTCTAAGGTTAATAACATTATCATTATAAGTTTATTTTCGGATATTTTTTGTACATTTTCAAACAAGTTATTTTGATAAAACATGGCACAATATTTCTACTATATAGGTGATACCGGTGACCAAATTGATACCTGCTTGCATTAAAGAAACATATTTGCTATTAAAAACATTTTTATGAAAATACACTTCGATAACGCACTTGCTGGGTCCAGACTTTTTTTATTTTAAGATGTGTTGTGGTGACTTGGGTTCTCCAAGTGTGCTTATCAGTGCAAAATAGACTCGATTTGTGACGAAAAGCCCATCCATCACACTAATTAAAAACATATTGTTCTTTACGACTGTATATTTTTAATGAAATACCTTAATAACCTTTTTTTCTTCTATAGTGAGTTTTTTTAGGGCTTCGCCATTGTCAGGGAAATTTCATAGGGGTATATAAGTTTGAGAAAGCCTGCTTTAACGTACCAGTCAGAATGTAAAATTAATTAATTACTCTTGCGTAATGTTCCAAGGTTCGTTTACTTTGTAGTGTACCATGTAGATAGATATACGAAGAGTTATAACCCAGAACAATATAACTATTCATTCTCTTTTTGCTAATATAGCGCAATCTCTGCCAAAATTTATATCCAATTCAAATATAAAACAATTTTCTTTGTCTGTAAGAATGTAACATTCAGTTTTTTTATTTTTTGCGCAAATATTTATGTCATTTTTCATTCAATGCAAATATGCTGTGGGTGAATTGTGGGAAGCGGTTTTTACAAAAATCTAATTATAATGTGCGCAACAAACAAAACTGCTGATAATGGAAATAAGCAAACCTTACACGAATAGTTTATATATACACACGTATTACGTTGTATTCTTTTATTTCTTAGTACAACTACACTCGATTCACCAAGCCCTATTATATAGTGCCCTAAAATAAATAGAGTATATGACACTAATTGGCTGACATTCATGTCGGGCGTTGACATCTCCTGCCAAAACTCTTTCATTGCTACATTAGGGTGTATACACTTATTTTATATATACTAGTATGCATAAATTTCCCGTTTTCCTATTAAAATTTCGTAATATTTCCTATCATTTGCTATCTATAGCAATTCCCCCTTTCTAAAAGTGAGTCTGGATACTGTTTGCTAGTCAGATCATCTTTATTCATTGACTAAAATATTTTGTTCAAAATCGCCTTTTTTGACATTCCAAAATTTTATTTTATTCTAAATCGACTTTTATGACATTTCAATCATTACAACCCTTTATTTTATTTAAAATTGCCTTTCATGACATTCTAATATTAAAACTCTTAAATTTAATTCATAATCGACTTGTATGACACCTTAATAATCAAAACATTTTATTTTATTCAACACCGCTTTTTATGGCTCACCAATTGGTTTTATATATTTCTCTCTTTTGGCAAATCAATTGATTGTTCTATATGATCTAAATTTATGCCATCCCCTGGTTATTTCGACTTATTTAACGTTCCCTCAGATTTCATTTCAATAAATGACAGTTATTGGTATTTATATTTGTCATATTTTTATGGGGTTTCTTTCCTTTCAATCTTATTTCATTATGCTAAATTATTATATCTTTATACTACCATGGAATAGGACTATGTAATACTTCTTTTATTTATCAACTTCTAATAATTTATCTTTTCTACATAACATATACGGTCTCCCTACTTCTGACTTTTCACATACCCCCTATACATATTTCACTATTACTTGCATCATATTATATTTTCATTATTCATTCTATATACTTTCAATATTCTTTTCAATATTCTATTCACATATATACTTCAATAATTCGGGACCGACCTCTTTGGGATCGCCCTTATACTATACTTCATTTTAAATGACCGATATCTTTGTATCGTTAATCATTTTACTTCAACTTTTTCATATTTCAATCTTATCGCTACACCATCTATACAAATTCTTTCCTATCAATCCGACCCTTATATGTTCTATCTTTTTGCTAATTATAATTATTTCTCGGTACTTAACCGGTTTCTGTCTTTTAGACCTTTTACATATTTTTCTCGTCTACTGATTCCATGTTTCCTATTACTCAATAATAATACTAATAATTTTCTATTTTATTTTAACTTATTTCCCCCTTTCTACCGTTGAATTATGATTATATTAATTGACTTATCCAATAACTGCATCTAATTCGAGCATTGCTCCTTATTTATTATCATTTAAATTTTCTTATGAAATTTCGCTTTTCTGATTCGTATTTCTTTGGGTCATTATTTAAATGCCTACTTGTTTTATTTTCTATACTCAGGGTATAAATTCTTCGGGTTATTTAAATGCCTACTTGTTATATTTTCTGTACTCAGGGTATAAATTTTAGCTAGTGGTACTTATACACGTGTTCTATATTAAATATGCCCCTTATCTTATCATTACCTATTTCTTTTAATTCGTAACTGTTTTGTGGCAACTCATTATTTACAATATATGGGCCTTCATTTCTAAATAAAAGTTTGGGACATATGTCCTTTCCCCCTTCTACTTTTTTAAATGATTTCAGGACTACTAAATCTCCCTTTTTAAATCTCACCCTTTTTCTAATTCTATGTTGTTCTCTTCTTTTATATTTTTCTGCTTTTCGTCGGATTTTTCTTCTCAGATCTTCTTTAATTTGATCATATGCATGTTTTTCTTCAGTTATCCATTTTCGAGGTGGTCTCGTTCCTTTTAGGATGAATACTGGGCATTGCTCGGTATTCGTATTGGGATTATTGTTTAGGTAATCCTCTATTTTTGTTAATTGATCTACCCAATTTCGGTGATCATCTTTACATAATAGTCTTAGAAACTTAATGACTTCGGCAATGTATCTTTCCGATGGATTTGCTGCTGGATGTCGGATGCTGGTAAAATTCAATTTTATTTGCTTTTGTCTGGCGTACTTTAGAAAATTCTCACTCCGGAAGTAAGTCGCATTGTCCAATATGCATTGTTTAAATTTCCCTACTTCTTCTACATATTTATCTAATGATTTCATTGTTTCCTTGGCATTAGTTTTCTTGCATGGGTATAGTTTTACAAATTTAGAGAACACATCTATTACTACTAATATATGTTTATACCCGTGTTTTCCTTTTAGTAAATTGCTCAAAAAATCTATGGCTATTATTTCCAAGGTCTCGTTGGCCACGATGCTTTTTACGGTATTTTTATTAACTATATTTTTAATTTTCAATAGCTGACACTCATGGCATTCCCTGGTTATTTTTTTCGCTACTTTCGTATCTGATTTACTAATAAAATTTTCCCTGAAAAGCAACCATAGTTTCCTTGATCCTATATGCCCGTGTTCTATATGTAAATTTGCTAAAATTTTTGCTGCCAATTCATTAGTTATGCAGTACAGCTCATATTCATTTATTTTTTTTATTATAATTTCATTTTCGACCCAAGTTCCTCTTTTTTCTCTGGATGTAAGTTTTATTTGATCTGATATGATCTCTTGTCGTGAAAATTCTCCACTGCTTTCCCTCAATACATTTACTCCTATTTTGATTTTCCTCGTATCTTTTCCTTTACCTTCTTCTCTAGTAAGTGCATCGGCTACTACATTTAATTTCCCTGGAATGTGTTTAATTTCATAATCATATTCCTGTAATAATATCGCCCATCTATGTACCCTTTGATTCGCAAATTTATTATCTAATATTGAGGTGAGAGCTGAGTGATCAGTTTCAATAAGAAATTTGCCCCCTAGTAAATAGAAACGTAGCTTTTTAATACAAAATATTATGGAGGCCAGCTCCATTTCACTCACACTGTATTTTCTCTCGTGTGCCTTTGTCATCCTAGAAACAAAACATATGGGAACTCTGGTGTCGTACCTTTCCTGCAAAAGCACCCCTGCATACCTATACATTGAACCGTCGGTTTGTAAAATAAATTTCGATTGATAATCCGGATAAAATACCTTTAAATTTTGTTGGAATTCTTCCTTTATAGCTACAAAACTTTCTTCTTTTCCTTCATCCCATTTCCAAGTCTGATTTTTCTTTAACAATTCCGTGAGTATTCTTGTTTTTTCAGAAATGTCTGGTAATAACCTTTTAAAATAATTTATCATTCCCAAGAAACTCCGCAATGTTTTTAAATCATGGGGCCTTTTAAAATTTTTAATGACTTCAACCCTCTCTTCATCCATCATAAACCCTTCTTTGTTCAAAACATACCCTAAAAATTTTACCTCCTTCTGATAAAACTGGCATTTATTTACATTAATTTTCAGTCCGGCCCTGTCTAATTCATTTAAAATGGTTTTGATGTGCGTATAATGTTCTTCCTTTGTTTTGGAAAAAATTAATATGTCATCTATATAATGTACCGTAAAATTCTCATACCTATCTAATATTTTATGTACTGCCCTAACAAGCCCACTGCATGCTGACTGAATTCCAAAAGGAACTACTTTAAACTGGTATATAACACCATTAATTGAAAAACCTGTATATTTCCTACAGTGTTCTTCTAACGGAATGAGCCAAAAGCTATGTTTTAAATCTATTTTCGTAAATATTGATGCTGGAGTTATATTGCCGAAAATCGCATCAATTGCCAATGGGCTTTCGTACTGTGGGACGGAGTATTTATTTACATTTCTCGCATCTAGACATATTCTAAGTTCCCCGCTTTTTTTCTTAACTACTACTACCGGATTTATGTATCTCGTATTACTATGTTCTATTATTCCTAATCTGAGCATTTCATTTATTTCTGTGGCTATTTGTTCACGGTATTTAAATGGAATTGGATAGTTTTTTGCTTTAAAATTCTGTATATCCTGCACTTCAAATTTATGCGTATATTCATTTGCAAATCTAGTTTCATCCTTTATCAATTGTTTATGTTTTTCTAGTAACTCTTTTATTGCCAATTTATATTCTGGTGGACATTTCATTTCTGCTATCTCATTCTCTCTTACATTTATTTCTTCATACACGCTCTCATTATCTCGTTTTTTAAACGGTTCATACTCATTATATTCATATTTATTATTGAATATTTGCTTATTGGCAATTTCATTCTTCACTTGTGAATACATTTTTATTTTAATGTCACTCACTTCAATTATTTTTTTTTTATAATCTAATACAAACTTATGCTTATTTAGCATGTCTGCTCCACATAAAATGTCCATTTCCATACCTTTGACAATAAAAAGTTGCAAATCTATACTTATTTCTTTCCTAATATTCACATTCAAAACTATCATTTCATTTATTTCCGTTAATTTTTTATTGTTTACGCCTAACACTGTAATTTTAGGAACTTTTATAATACTTTTATTTAATTTATTTTTCACTAGGTAGTCATAGTTAATAAGGGATACTTCTGATGCACTATCTAAAATAATATTGGCTTTATTACTATTAACTTCCGCCTTTAAATATATCATACCTTCATCCTCTCCCACATTTTCATTTTGTATTTCGTTTAATTTTATAAATTCCTTTGGATGTTCATAGACGACGTTTGCATATTTTTTTATACAGGGCTTAATTTTGTGATTTTCATGCGTGGGTTGTTTTAAAAATTTCTACGACTTTCCATATAATTTGGAACATGTTCGTAGCTGCCCATGTCGTCGACCTGGGTATTACTAATTAACCTTGCCTGACCGTTCACTTGTGCATTATTACTTAGAGAACTACTATGCCTCGTTAATTCGGGTATAGTGTTTTCTATCGGGTCTTCCGGGATATTGGGCAATCTATCCCGATCTCCTTGGCGATCGTTTCGCTGCCTAGCCTCTTCGCTGCTCACTCGGACTCGATAATTTCTCCTATTATCTTGGTCACGTCGTCCTTCAGGATTTTCCGTTCTCCTTTGTTGGCCTGTGTCCCGTTCTCTTTCAGGATTGTTGTTCGTGAATTTTCTATTATTATTATTATTGTTATAATAATAATTGTTATTGCTTTGCCGATTTGCTCCGCCATTGTTATTGCCACCGGACCTGTTCCAATTGCCATTCGAATTTGAGCGGTTCGGCTGATACCTCTGATTATTTCCTGTGTGATCATTTTTATTTCTCCTGCTTTGTTGGATCCTAGCCAGATAGTTGATCAACTGGTCCATGGTTTGTATATTTTGTATGGCGATATTTTCGGCAATTTGCGCCTCAAAATGCCTAGCTATACACATGATAATTTCTTCCTCTCTCATTTTTGGATCTAGGTATTGTGCTATGTTGTATAAATTTAGGCAATAGTGACTATAGTCGTCGCCCTGATTACTATTAAATTTACCGAAATACAACCTCTCTCTGAACAAACCTTGACTATGTTCACCCCAGTAAAATTGTAAAAATTTTCGTTCAAAGATCGCGAATTCCGACATTTCGCTTTCTTTGGTGGAGAACCACAACAGCGGGTTTCCCGTTAGTCGGGCCCTTATTATATTCTTCATATCGCTCACACTATGGATCAAATGCAGTTTGTCCTTGATCATTTGCACGAACACTTTGGGATGTAATTTGCCAATGTTCCCAGTGAATTTCATACTCGGGTCATTCCCCATTTGCATGTGGTCCATACTAGAGCTTGGCATGATGATTGCTTTGGAAATATGCTGTTTAGTTTCACTTTGGATTTCCTCCTTTATTTTTATTAATTGTTCAGCGGTTTCCTGTTCTATCCTGACCACATTTCGGTCCACCGACTTTACTAACGTTTCGACCTTTTTAATGTCGTACCTCCTCATTGCGGTTTCTTCCCGTACTTTGTCATGGCATGCCTGAACTCCCGCGTCCAGCTCCGTCTTGATTGTCTTGTGGCTTACTTGGCATGTTTTTTGTGTGGTTTTTACTTCATCGTCCAGCTGGTGTATTTTTATGAGGAAACTGGTTTCCATAGCTCTTTGTTTTTTGTTTACTTCTGTTAAAATCTCCGTTTTGTTTTGTTGTATATGTTCATATAATCTCCCAAAATTTTCATCCGTATGTTTAATATATTCTTTTTGTTGTTTTTCCAACTTGCTAATATCTTGTTTAATTTCATTTTTGTTTTCTTCGAATTTATTATTCATGTTTTCCTCCAATTTGTTGTGGTTTTTTTCCAATTTGTTGTTGTGTTCTTTTTTATCTTCTTCCATTTTCTTGAACAAGACGGCGAATAACTTATCCATTTTTGATTCTTCCTCCTGTCCTTTTACTGTTTGCTCCTGAGGACTTTCTTTGACGGCGCTATTCTGTCCCTTTTCTTTTTCTATTATAAAGGTTTCATCGCCCCGATATTCGGTTTCTTCTTCTTCCTGCGATATGGTCCCTTCTTCCGAACTCGCTTTACGTCCCCTCCATTCCGTGAACTGTTTAGGTTTTTGTGGTTCTGGCTCTGCCATTTTCTCCGGATCTTCAGGTACGCTGATTATAGGTTCTTCAGATTCTGGCCCAATTGGTTTATCACTTTCTAACTGTTTTTCCCCGGACATTTTCAAGCTTGATTTATTTAATTTCCTTGTGAATTTAAAATTTAATTGTCCCCCTTTCTAAGCTTTGACCCTTTCAAATACACCACCTATATTTATTTTTCATAAAACCATTGGTTATGTGTGCAACTTACTGTTTCATATATTAAAATATCATACGGTATTAGAATTTTTGCTAATTTTCAATAAATCGGTTGAATTGATTTATTTAAGTTTACTGTATTTAAATGAGTCGTGCTAATTTATTTTAAATTGGTTTACTTCTAAATCCCTTGTGTTAAAATACTATTACGTTTTTATGAAAATTTGCTTTATTCTAACGTAACTAAAATTTTATTAAAATTTAACAGAAACCCTGTATTTGTGCCAATCATGTGCTATATTGCGAACAAATGTTTATTTTATTAAAATTTTCTATGAAAATAACTTTATTTTTACACACAAAAAAAATTTTTTTTTAATCATTTTTTTTTAAATCCTGTTCTTTTTAGGTCAAATTTTTCTAAAAGCCCCACGTTGGGCGCCATTTTGCTATGGTATTCTACTTTACTTTATGGGTAGCATATACCTGCAAAAATTTATTATAGAGCTGAGAACATACGTCCTAATCATCAGGTTGGGTTCCTTATAATTACAGCTAGCTTCTACTAATTAAAATTCACTAATATGTGTTATTTAAATTCATTTATTGATTTTCACTTGATCAAAATTACTATCGCTTTGCACAGATGGCTATATAACAATTTTGCTGATTAAATATCAACCAAAAACCATACTTCCGTTAATTACAATCTGTTATACATTCCATTTAATTTATTACACAAATTTTACGGTGTCTATTTGACACACATTAAACACAAACAGAAACGTTTAAAGCATTCAATACATAAACATAACTTGAGAAATCCTATTAAAACATTTAACTGTGCCGATATGACACTTGTTAAATACAAAGAGATATTTTAAAACATTCTTTACATAAATATAACTTGAAAAATCCTATTAAAAAAACATTCTGGTAACATTATAACTAATTACACAATTAATTAAACATGGATACTACATAATCAATATACATCGATAATTCTACAGAACGGTCTCTTTCCGTTTATTTCAAACAAAAATTTTGTTTTTGAAATTTATTAGCACAAAAATATTTGATTGTTGTTGTAAAAATGGTGAAATTCCACCCGCACTGGTCAATTTAAGAAAAGGTAACACTTACTGACATATTTTCCATTGGAATATTTATTGTTCTTCCATTAATACGGACCTTGATTAATTATTATTATCTTTCTCATTTGTCCATGCCATTGATTATTAACGGATTTACTTCGTTAACATATTGATATATATTTATTCCATAGTCGTAGCACTCTGGAGGTGTTTTATACCCTCACTTCGATGCACTCTGGAATCTTAGTTATGACGATGATCACCTGGTCTGGTAAAGTGATACAGATGATTTCACTGGATGGAAAAGACAAGACAAACCCCGGACTCTCTCGGACCGTTGCTTTTATTAACTCTCCTACAGGTGAAAAAACGCTATTGTTCGTCACACACCTGTGTTTAAGTTTTCCGTCAAATCTTTAACGTCTTTTTACGTTTTTTTCTGACGCGCACATCACCTTAATATTCTACAAACCTTTGTTTTTTATAAATGACCTCCGCTGTTTCACTATGGTGAGTCTTTAGCTAGCTTGGTCATATCTAATTTTTTTTATACAATAAAATCAACAGAACTACACAATTATATTATCTACAATCTCATTCTCCCTACAAAACTGAAGCATTGTTCTTGGTTTCTTTGTGGATATTTCTAGAATATATAATTTTTTTATTACTCGAATGTAACTTAACATCGAGGGTTGCTACATGGGTCACTGACATTCATGTCGGGCGTTGACATCTCCTGCCAAAACTCTTTCATTGCTACATTAGGGTGTATACACTTATTTTATATATACTAGTATGCATAAATTTCCCGTTTTCCTATTAAAATTTCGTAATATTTCCTATCATTTGCTATCTATAGCAATATATATATATATATATATATATATATATATATATATATATATATATATATATATATATATATATATATATATATATATATATATATATAGAACAAACAAATGGGGCTTTCCTCAAAACCTAAAAAGTCGAGATTTTAAACGTCAAAATTGGCAACATTTAGGCAAAGAACCTGAAAAAAATACAGATTATGTAACGAGTGTTCTTCAAACCCTTAAGTTTCAGCTTCGACCATCACTGCCCTTCATTTTAATAAAATATTTCCAGAAAATTCATTTCAAATAGACACTTTCTCTAATGCTTTGGCAGTAGTTTTAGTTAAGTTTATGGTTTAACGGTCTGTAATTTTTAGCTAATTTTCGTAGAAAAAATTCGTTAATGAGGAGACCGCGGCTTTTGAATTCTAAAAAGATTTCTTCAAATTAGCGCAAACTAGGCCCCCTAGAATCCATATCCGGGTTTACTTTCTGTTTACATATATACAGGCTGAGGCATTTCTACGGTAAAGCTCAATATAATTGTTATTATCCAAGACACGAGAAAAAACTGTATACGGTGCTTATAGAGTGTCTTGAGCTGCATCTTATAAAATTATTTTGACAATCACAGGGTGGCCCATAAGTCGTTGGTGATACCTACAAAAAAGAAATAACATTCCTTATATATCTGCATTGTTCATCGAAATATGATGCATGTTTGTCAAAAAAGTCGAGACGCAGTAGGTGCGTTTTTTGTAGCGAACTTTTATTAAATGCTTCAAAATTCAATAACTCAATTTGCTATTAATCTAAGGTTAATAACATTATCATTATAAGTTTATTTTCGGATATTTTTTGTACATTTTCAAACAAGTTATTTTGATAAAACATGGCACAATATTTCTACTATACAGGCCATACCGGTGACCAAATTGATGCTTGCTTGCATTAAAGAGATATATTTGCTGTTAAAAACATTTTTATGAAAATACACTTCGATAACGCACTTGCTGGGTCCAGACTTTTTTTATTTTAAAATGTATTGTGGTGACTTGTGTTCTCCAAGTGTGCTTATCAGTGCAAAATAGACTCGATTTGTAACGAAAAGCAAGCCCATCCATCACACTAATTAAAAAAATATTGTTCTTTACGACTGTATATTTTTAATGAAATACCTTAATAACCTTTTTTTCTTCTATAGTGAGTTTTTTTAGGGCTTCGCCATTGTCAGGGAAATTTCATAGGGGCATATAAGTTTGAGAAAGCCTGCTTTAACGTACCAGTCAGAATGTAAAATTAATTAATTACTCTTGCGTACTGTTCCAAGGTTCGTTTACTTTGTAGTGTACCATGTAGATAGATATACGAAGAGTTATAACCCAGAACAATATAACTATTCATTCTCTTTTTGCTAATATAAAGCAATCTCTGCCAAAATTTATATCCAATTCAAATATAAAACAATTTTCTTTGTCTGTAAGAATGTAACATTCAGTTTTTTTATTTTTTGCGCAAATATTTATGTCATTTTTCATTCAATGCAAATATGCTGTGGGTGAATTGTGGGAAGCGGTTTTTACAAAAATCTAATTATAATGTGCGCAACAAACAAAACTGCTGATAATGGAAATAAGCAAACCTTACACGAATAGTTTATATATACACACGTATTACGTTGTATTCTTTTATTTCTTAGTACAACTACACTCGATTCACCAAGCCCTATTATATAGTGCCCTAAAATAAATAGAGTATATGACACTAATTGGCTGTAAAAAATGTAAGATATATTGAGCAGGCGTAAAGTTAGTCTACGTATTCTGCCCTCCTAACGAAAAATTCTCATTTCGAGATATTTTACTTTAAGGATTTTTTATTCTGCCATCCTGGTTTTTCGTCTAAATGATTTGAAATTTCACATAGTATATTGTATGATATTACTACACTTACTTATATGAATAGAAATTCTTAAAATCTTATGAATTTGATTTTATAGCAGATAGGACTTTTTTGCTTAGTAAATTACATAGATTTCATAAAGAATATAATATTATAAATACCTATGTATACTATTTATTATACAATTAGTAGGTAATAACAGGGATATTTACACAGTCAAATAATTAAACCTTGATTTATGTTTTAGTGAATTTTCTTAAAAAAATTCACTAATGAGGAGATCTCGACTTTTGAATTTTGAAAAAATTTCTTCAAATGAGCGCTAATTAGGCCCCCCAGAAAAAATATCCGGGGTCAGTTTCAATTTGTATGTATATATATATATATATATATATATATATATATATATATATATATATATATATATATATATATATATATATATATATATATATATATATATATATATATATATATATATATATATATATATATGTGTGTGTGTGTGTGTGTGTGTATGTATGTATGTATCACACCGATAACTCAAAAAATAATGGGCCGATTTTGATTAAATTTGGCGAAAAAATTCCTTTTGCAAATGGCTTGAATAAGTTCGTTAGCCAGGAAAATCTGCCCAGGTTTTCCCGGAAAATTTTGTGTTTTCTTTCCAAAAAAATTTATATCTCCAGAATTAACAAAGTAAGGGCAACCAAATTGGTGCGCAGGTTTACATCGTTATAGGTAAGTTACCTACCAAAATTTAGCTATGTAGGTCAAAAGACCAAAAAGTTATAGGCATTTAAAGAAAAATAAATTGGGGTTTTCCTCAAAACGTCAAAGGGCGATTTAAAATGTCAAAATTGGCAACATTTAGGCAAATAACTTGAATCTAATACGCGCTATAGAAATAAAATGTCTCAAGAAGGATGTTTTACAAACCCTAAACTCTGAGTTTAAATCGTCATTGACCTTCATTTTACTAAAATATTTGCAGAAAATTCATTTCAAATAGACCCTTTCTCTGATGCTTGGCAGTAGCCTTAGCTATAGAGTTTATCGTTTAATGGTATATAATTTTTGTCGAATTTTCGTAAAAAGTCAATAAAGCTCAATATATCCGTTATTATATAAGATATGAAAAAAATTTGTATATATTAATTATAGGGTGTCTTGAGCTACATCTTAAAATAATATTTCTACAATCACAGGGTGGCCCATAAGTCGTTGGTGATACAAATTTCCTTTTTTTAAATCAAACACGCCTTAAGTTATTGCATTTTTGCATTTTCCATCGAAATATAATGCATGTTTGTAAGAAAAGAAATTCTGGACGCAGCAAGTGCGTTATGGTAGCGAATTTTGATCAAATGTTTCATATTTGAACAGCTCAATTTGCTATTAACCTATAAGGTTGACCAAGAAACGTGTTTTTTCGGGAACACTTTGTTTACTTTTGGAAATTTTTGTACATTTTCACACAATAAAGTTATTTTGATGAAACATGGCACATTGTTTTACTATATAGTTTATACTGGTAACCAAATCTGATGCCTGCTTTCTTAAAAAAACACACATATTTGTTTTTAAAAACATTTTTATGAAAATTCACTACCATAACGCACTTGCTGCGTCGAAAATTTTATTATTCAAAATGTTTAATAAAAAATTAAACTCATAATGGAAACTAACTAACACACGTTCACAAGTCCTCGTCAACTTCAGGTATGTTAAAATTTGTAGGTAAATTTACCCAGAACTTTAACCTACTTGCTGGCAGTATTGGTTTAAGTTTGGTCACAAGACCAGCCTTTCGCTCTTCAGACACACCTCTACAATTTACTCTAGAGTTTCGTCTTTCCATAATCCCTTTAGAAGCCTTGGCTGCCAAAAAATTAAGGGGAATGAAATCACTGTTGAAATTTGGTTTATATTTTAAAACTAACTCGCCCTTTGAAAATCTACTGCAATCATATCTTTCAAATATGGTCAGGGTTGTGTTCTTTGCACTTGATACATTGAAGTAGAGTCTATCCAATCATAAAATTGATTGATATTCATATCAATTATATTGACGTTCGAGCTATTAACTGGAAGAATCAGCTGACATGAAAGTGTGTCCGCTTTCTAAATACTTGATGTGAAGATTGCTTAAAGCAACTTCACGTGAATTTACAATATATATATATATATATATATATATATATATATATATATATATATATATATATATATATATATATAAAGAAAACTAAATAAGCTCCAATTCTTATTCTGAGCTGCACAGTTATCCAGCCAGATTGTAATCTCGGTTTCATCTCTATTAAATGAAAAGAATGCATAATAACTTGATATTAGATCTTCATGCCACAGAACTGCCAAAGCTTTATTTTTTTTTCCTAATGGTACAAAGCTCTCATTAAAAACTATGATTCGTTTGCTAAAAATTATCTCCTTGAACATATCGATCCTGGGTATCATTATAATCTGCAAAATTAATATTTAAATACATTGCGTACCAAATTACAAATAAACTATGAAAATGTGTAAAGTATTATTTATTGTCATATTTTCCAAATCGGCAGAAAAGAAGGTCCCATTGCTTTCTTTTTCACATCTAAAAACATCATTATGGTATTCTTTGCGAGCATATACATATTTTGTATGATGATCTTGTCACAAACGGCACTTCTCGCAGTCAAAATTTTTACCATTCTTGTTATGTGCGGTATCCTTGACATGTTGGTTGAAAACTTCACATTCCCAACATTCTTCAGGTCCTAATTTGCTGAAGGAAATATTAAGATCATGCGATCTGCCTTTCTATAAAAATCGTATGACATTTTTACTGATGGATGTATTGCCTTAAAATCGGAGTACATCAAAGTGGTATTAAGATCTGAAGGTAGGTATTGTCTTTCAGGAGCATGTTCTCTCCGATAATGAGAAACAGAAGGCTTGAAAGTTTTGATAGGATCTATAACTACCTGTGTATCAATTTTATGTGGGTTTGGTTGACATCCTCTTCGATCTAGTTTAATAGGTGCAATTAAACTCCTATTTGCATTACGAACAGTCTTAATGATCCTGTCATTGTTATTATCATATCCCAGTGTGGACAAAAGGAAACTTTTACATACTTGGGCCTCCGAGGAGTCTTCTGTAGTTAAATGATAAGTGTAAGATTTCTTCCTTTTAGAATTTGGCCCAGTTCTTCTTTTTATTTCAAACGATTGATGGCATTGAACAATAATAACTTTTTGTTCTGTTCGTCCAACTGCTGGAATTGTTTGTTTATGTCATGTCACCGATTTTTGTTAATTTTAAACTTGCATTTTAATTTACATCTTTCAGTGCAAGAAGTTTTTACTGCTTGTTTGTCTTTTCGAGAATCTAACTTAATTTTTTTCTAGCCGCTGGTGAAATATCGTCATATTTTCTTTTACGCAATGTCCCCTTTTTTGTGTACATACGTTTTTCTTCACCATCTATAAATTTGTGAACATTTTTCAGAAGTTCTTCTAAAATATTTGTGATAAAAAGTAGGATCTTATTATTGTCGTCACCCTCGAAGTCATACAAATTATGTGAAACTATGGTTGGAATAATTTTAGATGGTTCAGCAGGTAATAATAAAGTTCCTGTTTTATCTGGTAATGATGAATCTGATTCATATTCAGAAACAAAGTCGGGATCTAAATTGGTATTTTTTTTTTCAATTTATTTTTTATTTTAACCATATTTTCTCTTAATTTTTTATTCAGAGCTAGACTGGCCAAATGTTTACCCTTGTTGTTCATCATACTAAAGTAGGTACGTTGTACCAGGTTTGTATATAAAGTAGTAGTAGATTGTAACTGAAATGAATTGTATTAAGTCAAAACTAGCAAAGAAATTAATAATTACCTAACCTAGGTAAGTTGAACTGCTTTTAATATATCTGTTTAATTTTTATTAATTATCTTAATAATCTGTTTAAATTTATTCTCAATATATCAATTACAAATACTTAATTAAAACTTACCTTATATTTAATACGTTGTGGAGAAATTCATTGGCCTCGCTTATTATTTTACCAGGAACTAAAATGTCCCTCGTATGTGATATTTTTAATATGCAATCAATGGCTCTTTGTGTGTGTGTGTGTTTTGTTTCTTTAACGTGAGCCTATTTCCGCGACTATGGAAAATCACCGACGCCAGGGAGCAGTTTCACCTCACCATCCTAGAAATTTTTCCGAACCCCTGCCTGTCTGTAAGGAGAGTAAGGATCTTTAACGTGCCCAACATCGCATGGACACAGGACCGACGGCTTTACACCCCCTCCGGAGGGTGGAACGTGCAGACATTCAACTTGCTCAAATACAATGCCAGAACCTCGGTTGATGTTAGTGTTACAGTTTTTACTAAAAAAGTGAAATGAGAACCCTGGCATCGAACCCAGTACCCTTCGGTTCAGAGGCACACGTTCTTACCTCTGAACCACCGAGGCTCTATGGCTCTTTATATTCAGTTCGCTAACACTTAAATCATGTTTGCTGTCAGCTAGTTAATATTCTTGTTAAAAATTTCCGACAGAAGGCAGACGGTGTTTTACCAAGTAGCGAATTTTCATAATTCGTTGTGACGATAGTTTGTTTGCTCATTTCAAATTAAAAAGGGTAGTGGCCGTTCAAAATTTTTATACAGTTGGTAAGATTTTTAAAATGTAAGCAGACTTAAAAATGGGAGCGTAACACACTACACTACCCAGTTCCACTAGTTTTACTTAATGAAAGCTCCACCTAGCCCACTATATTTTACTTGTAAAGCCCTTTGTTTACCCTCGTCAAGGAGACTGTAAAGAGAACTATGTTCCGCCATCTAGCGAGCTCTACCTAGCCCACTCTATTTTACTCGTGAAACCCCTTTTTTAACACCTAAGTCAAGAGGGTTGTAAAAAAAATATATTCCGCCATCTTCGGTCGGCCGCCATACTGAAATTATCAAAGCATCACCCAGCCTACTGTAATTTACTCGTGAAGCCGTTTCTTTTGTTGTCAAGGGGCTTGTTCAGAAAGAAATATTCCGCCATCTTGTGTCGGTTGCCATTTTAAATTTATATAAGTTAAGATTGTAAGTACACTTCAAGAACCCAGATCACCACAACACATCTTTTAAAGACCTTACGATCGTTTCACTAATAAAGTTAGCGTCATCAGAGGATGAAAAGTTTTAAATAATTTTTTATGCTCTGATGACACTAACTTTGTTAGTAAAACGATTGTCGGCTCTTTAAAAGATGTGAATGATTAGACTATCGGAAATGAGTTAAAATTTGATTAAAAGATTTGTCAGACAGCTGTGAAACTAATCCAGTCTTAAAAACTGCAAAACCAAAACATAGGCGTGCCAATGTCAAAATTAATTTTATTGTTTTACTTTGGTATTAACCAAGTTACCTAAAAGATTTTCCTTCCTCTTCCTACTAAATAATTGTTGCAGAGTAAAAATCATAATCGATATCTTTTAATTGAATATCTTTTGAACAATAATATTCTAAACATAAGCAAAGTCTTGTAGTTTTGCATCTCTCCGTTAAACCCATAAAGCACTTCATAAAATGTTGAAATGTAGAAGTATGAACACAATAATTATCCCTTATTATTTATACCAAACACTGTAATCCTGACCATCATTATTTTGCAAGACGCGGAAATGAGACGCTTCACCGTCTCGATTCGATGTGATGTAAGCTACGATTTTCATATTAAAACCTCATATTATTTTGATAATAAACATACAACAGGTAAAGTGACTTGCTCATATAATGCATTACGTTTGCAGTAAATGAGGTTTATATATTGTCAATCCAACACTCAGCACCTATAGCCTAGTACACGATAATCCCTAGTGCAAGACCGAACATTTCATAAATAGAAATGACTAATGAACTGTTAGGTTTACAAAATATAAAAAGTCTAAACGCAGCCAGTTCGTTATGATAGCGAATTTTCGTAAAAATATTTTTAATTGCAAATATGTATTGTTTTTAAGCCATTTGGTTACCAGTATAACCTATATTGTAGTAACATTGTGCCATATTTCATTAAAATAACTTTGTTGTTTTAAAAAGTACAAATATTTTCCGAAAATATAATCTAAAATTTCCAGGAAAAACTGGTCCCATGTTCCTGGCCAACGAACCACTTCAAGCTATTTACACACCTGCCAAGATATAATTATTCACAAACAGCTTTATGGCCAAAATTGGAAAAAAATTATTTCACAAAAATGCACGTTTTTCTAACAGAAATTGCGTTCAGTAATGTTACACTAAATTATATTTTTCACAAAAATTCGACAACTTATTTTACAATAAGTTACTAAACATTCATTGTTAATTACCAACATTTCATAAAAATTTTACAAATAATCGTATCTACGGAAACACTAAAAAAATTTCTGCGAACACTTTTCAAATTCAGCCACTATTTGAGAGCTTCTGCATACGGCAGCTCGAAGCTAATTTCCATTGGGCTACGCTATCGATTGGTAAAAACATAATATCACAATTTGTGATATGTGTTTGTGATATGGACCAAAAACGTGAAAAGTTGCACAACAATTGAAACAGCTCAAAAACGATGAACGATACCAATTTTTTCTACAAACATGCATTATAATTCAATGGAAAATACAAAAATGCAATAATATAAGTGGTGCTCCATTAAAAAGGAAAGTGTCTGTCACCAACGACTTATGGACCAGCCTGTGATTGTCGAAATAGGTTTATAAGATGCAGCTCGTGACACCCTATAATTAGCGTACATAATTTTTCTCATATCTTGTATAATAACGGATATATTGAGCTTTACCGTAGAAATGCGCCATCCTGTATATGTGTGAACAGACAAAGCCGAAACTGACCTCGTGTATGGGTTTTAGTGGTTCTAGTCCGCGCACATTTGAAGAAATCTTTTCAAAATAAAGTCGCGGTGTTCTCAAAAACGAATTTTTTTCCACGAAAATTTGTTAAAATTATAAACTATAAACCATAAATTCTATAGCTGTAACTACTGTCAAAGCATCAAAAAGAGGGTCCATTTGAAATGGATTTTCCGAAAAGATTTTAGTAAAATGAAGGATAATCATGGTTGAAGTTTAACTTAAGGCTTTGTAGAACACACTTACTACGACATTTCTTCTACATAATTCGTATTTGTTTCAGATTATTTGTCTGAAAATAGCAAATTTTGACGTTTCAAATTGCGACTCTGGCGTTTTAAGAAGAAAAATGTAGAGTAAGTTTAATAGTAGAAAGGTGCGTGCCATTTGGTTGCCACAGCTTTGTTGCTTTTGGTAGAGAAAATTTCCGAAAGAAAACCCAACACAGATCTCCTCATTAGTGAATTTTTCGTTTTAAAAAAATTCGCAATATATATATATATATATATATATATATATATATATATATATATATATATATATATATATATATACATATATATATATATATATATATATATATATATATATATATATATATATACTCTCGAAGGAGTTTAGCTGTCCTGGTTGTGTAACATTTTATAATAATTTCGAATTAACGTGATGATTATTATCCCAAATATGTCGGGCGACGGAAGACTTATCTACAGTACCGTAACGTAATTGGGCTAAGTGTTCTTTGAATTTAATTCCAATCGATCTTTTTGTTTTTCCGACGTACTTGAGATTACAATCTTTACAACTTATTTCATAAATTCCCGACATTTTGTCCGTGCTATCCTTGTCTTTTGGATTACCTAGCAAGTTTTTAAGGAATTTTTTGTTGAAAATGTTAGCTGCAAATAATATTTTTTCGAGGATCTTATCTATGTCGGTCTTTTTATTGTCATATATTACTATATTACGATACGTCGATGATATATTCATCGACGTATCTTATCCATTTGATGTTTGGGTTTGTTTCTTTTATGATGGTGTTGATTTTGGTAGTCCGTCTTCTTTGATGTAGAATTCTCCGTTGAATTCGAAGTAATTTTGTTTCAATATAATGTTTAATATTTCGTTGATTTGTTGTTTTTTGTTGTTATTTTGCATTTCCTTTGCGATTATATTTGTAGATTCTTTAATTGGTATATTGGTGTGCATGTTTGTTCCATTAGTAGGAGAGAAGTCTTTCCTGTTGTTGCAGCTGAACTCCCTCCGAAAATTTCCTCGATCGAACTAATTATATTTCTTTTTGAAGCTGTTGCTCTTTCGACTGGAGATGTTTCATTTTGTCAAAAATGTGAAGTACTACATGTTTTTTCAGGCACATGTTCACATTCCCCATGAGTTTATTTTGCCGAAAATTGTCCATATCTTGTTCTAACTGAAATAATACGTCTATCTTGGCCACATGGAAATTACAACCTAATTTAATAACCTATGATAAGAAATTTAACCGTATATCACTAATAGTCATTGTGAAAATGAGGAGGTAGTTACATTAAAATGGTCTTAACAAAAATATAAGCGGGTTTTCGCAGTTTACTGTAGATTTTTCCTTTCATCCCGCTTTAATACTTCGCACCATTGCTTTCTAATTTGAGCTACTTTTGGAACAATGAAAAATAATTTCTTTAGAGTTTTTATAGTCGTGTTTGTACACATTAGTACTATTATGACGCCGCCGCACTTCCTTTTATACCAGATGACAAATGCTCAAATAATTCCTAATCTATTCACAAATCTAATTTGTCATTGGCATAAGCTAAGTTACCGGGGAATTGAAGGGCCGCCAGCTTTTATACAGTGGAGATGGGTTAAAATAAGATGTTAACTAGGGGCGCCACTTGATTGTTTAACCTCCACTCCCGGATATTCTGATAAGATGTTCACTAATATACTTCCTTGCCCAGATCCAACACAACCAAGAATTCTTGGATCACACTGGCAACTATAGCCAACCACAATCGAGCACAGGAAGCTACAAGGGAGTTATAATTATGATAACACAAACTAAAGTTCAGAACGGTATGGTCTCATAGACCCACAAGTAAAGATAACGGTAATGATCTAATCTATCAACAGCCCTGAAAACAAAACACAAACACAAAACCAAAACACACCTATAATATGATAAAATAAGGGCTTTTATTAAGCTTCTTTGGCATACAAGAATTTATTAAAAGCTGTTCTAAAATTCTGATCTAAAATAAAAAGTCTCTACAATATAACTAAAATGGCTTACTACCAAATAATCAAGATCTTTACTGAGTATGTATGAATGTACTACAAATATAATTGTTCTATGGAAAATTCCACTTTTCGTGCACGCAAAGCTCACAACTTATTTCCCCAAATATTAATTAATTACACGTTAATTAAGGTAAGTGGCCTGATTAAAGATCAAGTCCCAAAGAATAATCAATAAGCTTGACTAATGCTAACAAGATATGATAACTGATGGTACTATCAAAAGTGAAGCAATTATATTAACAAAGGTTTCGTAAAAATCTGCACCACATTTATTGAAGTTTAAATAAAATAAACTCAGTTTGATTTTAGCAAATGTAACAGAGATGAATATTTAAAAATGTAGCTTATCAAGATTGTCTCTCTTATCACTCTATTCTTTATCACAAAACGGAAAATTCTTACTTGAAATTCCTGGACTTCTAGGCCATCAAATTACCAACAATTTCCATACCAAACTAAGGCCTTTAGGGGTACCGGACTGCAACCACGGGAATAATGCAACAACGGAACGGCAATGCGACAACGGAAAGCGAAGACCTCCTCACTGAGATCCTAATTCATAAATTCCAGATTCCACAGCTGACAGGAATTATCATTGCTCTTGACTAGCACACAAAACTCCATTTAATTCAATAGCCATACTTCGTTCGGTACATGAAAATTCGCCATTCCATACGAGACTTATTCCACTCAAAATTATGATACGTGAATTTGCCAACGGTACTGCCCAATACAAAAACTGGCCGATACAATAATTTCTGCCTAACACAAGGACTTTCCCAGCTGGTACAAGCATTCGTCTATCCGGCACTAGGATCTCCCTATCCGGTACAAGGACCCTAAAAACAATAAGTAACGGAATGCTAAAGGTGTTATAGTTACGAGATATGATGATTTCTTACCTCCAAAGAGGGAAACGAAACTCCAACAACGTGACAAAGTCAATGTGGTCCTTAAATCCCCTCAAACGGGTATCTCTACAGCCTTCAACATCAAATACGCAAATTACGATATCACCAACAAGACTGCAGATGTGTTCTGAGTGCAATTTAAATCCACCAAGGGGGATAATTAATATCCAACTTGCTTCTCAGAACGAACCACGTGTTAACTCGAACAATTGCCAACGAAATCTCTCTCTCGAAACTTCCGGAGCATTCACATTTCCTACCTGAAAACAGGCACGCCACTCCCTCGCTCTCACTCGCATCCCATACGTCCCCAGCCATCTATCCCTCTCAACATGCGGACCATTCTCGAACCACCGACAACTGCAACGCAAGCGTGGCAGCCGACACAATATACCAGGGGTAGTACAAATAAAAATGATTTAACGAAAGATCTCAGTTTTATTCCTTATACGAGGGATATCCAGAAGAAATAACCACGGTTGTCGCCAATAATTCTCTGTTCAAAGCAGAGGAGGAACCACAAATACGTCCAAACTAGCTTAGTTGTTTAGCTATTCAATTTATACTGTTACACTATCCAGTATTTATAAGCTTTAGTTTCCATATTATCAAATAAAATCACGTGCCGAAGCCAAGATTCAATCAATAACTTGCAACACAGGATGTAAACACAGAGAAGCAAGTTCATTGTTGACATTACCGTCCAGTGATGTCACAGATCATGGCGGCAAGATAGTCGTGTTTCAAATCAATTATGAAAGTCGCATTTTCAAATATTCATTGCATCGTTATTTTTGTAGTTTATGAAATCAATATAATATTAAAAATTATCTTTGTGGGAAGCCTATCAGATGTAATAAGAAAAAAAATGGAAAATGTCTATTTGACAGAGGAATGGATGTTCCGTTGTTATTTTCGACACCTTTTTTGCCACATGTACCTGCCGATTATAGACATCAAAATAGAGTTGGTCATCAAGTAATGATGATCAACCCAAAGATGTCACCCTGGAGATTTACCTTTTCGAACGGGGGTCTGATTGGCTAGAGAGGTCGCCTACCCCTTCTCGACCCCAAGAGCCGGGAAGACTTCGGAATCAAGAACTATGCAAAAGCCCCATTTCATCAATGATCGTTCTATAGTGCAGTTCAAAAAAAAACTCATCAGTTCGAGTCCTTCGTTATCCCCCCGGGCATTGGGCAAACAGGCCCGTAGCAGCCACGTGACATTCTGAAAAGTGTTGGAAACCACGTGGACCATAGATCGAGGTTGTGCCCCGTTCCCATTTAAGTGCTACAAACTGCGTGTACCAGAAAATGAGGGTGCTCCTTATTCTGCGTAGTCACCTATATAAGTTGGAGATTCTCCGATTTTCCACTGAATACTTATGTGTTAGCTAATAAACGTCAAATAATGAGTATGGTTCATGGTTTATTTGGGGGGTTAATTAATTTTGGTAACTGCATCTGTAATTTTATTATGAATGTCAATGTTTAATTGAATGCATTTACTACAGAGAATAAATTTAAACATTTACAAATTGTTAATATACATGATGAAAGAAATTAGAATCAAAATATAAAATTGGTCTGCATCGTATTAGAAATGATTAATAAAAAAGTCTGGACGCAGCAAGTGCGTTATGGAAGTGAATTTTCAAAAAAATGTTTTTAATGACAAATATGTCTCTCTAATGCAAGCAGGCATCAATCTGATTACCTGTATAGCCTACCTAGTAGAAACAATGTATCAAAATAACTGATTGTTTAAAAATGTACAATAATTTTCCGAAAATAAACTTCAAATGTCTCCGAAAAAACTGGTTTCCTAGCCGTACCTTAGGTTGATAGCAAATTGAGTGACTGAAATTTGTAGCATTTAGGGAAAATTCGCTACAAAAACGCACTTACCGCGTCTTGATTTTTTTTCTTACAAACATGCATCATATTAAATGCAAAAATGCAATAATATAAGGGTGTTCGAAAAAAAATGTAGGTATCACCAACGAGTTTTGGGCCACCCTGTGATTGTCAAAATATTTGACAAGCTGCAGCTCAAGATACCCTATTATTAACGTATACAATTTTTTCTCGTATCTTGTATAATAACAATTATCTTGAGCTTTACCGCAGAAATGCGTCACCTTGTATATATGCAAACAGATAAAAACTGAAAGTAAACACTGATATGGATTCTAGGGGGCCTAGTTTGCACTCATTTGAAAAAATCTGTTTAAAATTTAAAATTTGCGCTCTCCTCATTAACGAATTTACAACCAGCACTGAGTTGATAGAAGACAACAATTTTATCTTGCATGTTCATGGTTTGAAGAAACGAGATTCACACCAGCAAACAATTAATTGTTGTGTGTAGCAACTGCGCTGCATTTGTTTTTTACCGAGCCAAGATGATCACGACATGACATTCTATAACAAGGGGTGTGGTTAATCGAGATGGTAAATTCACATTCACCACTAAGAACTCACCAGTCTTTACAGATCGTATCGTTACCTCTATCAGATGATTATATTAATTGAGAATTGTAATAACTAAGTATTTCAATCAATTTTCCGATAAATGTCATTACGTAAATAAAACTCTTGTCTCAAGTTATACCATGACAAAGTTATTTACTACTTCTGTAATTTGATTAGCTAAATACTTGTAAGGCTAGATGCATTCTCACAACAATTAGAACCGTAGACCGGTTTCGCTCTCATTAGAGCTCGTCAGTACGGCATACCAACTGGAGCGAAAATACACCCATAAAGTAATACGGCTAAAGTAGCCAGCCTTCCAACACTAAGTCAGTGGTCAGCCTGTCGCCACCTAGTTGCGGAACCAAGTAGTATGTTGTCACGCCAGTTCCAAATAACACAACGAGCTCTAATGAGAGCGAAACCGGTCTACGGTTCTAATTGTGGTGAGAATGCATCTAGCCTTACATACTTTGTCCCTATATTAGGGTAGAAATGAACCAGGGCTGAAATTTTATTAAATTGTTAGTTATTTGTATACAGCCTCTATTTTTTTAAACACTATGTGTTATTTGGAGCTGGCGTGACAACATACTACTTGGTTCCGCAACTAGGTGGAGACACGCTCACCACTCAGTGTTGAAAGGCTGGCTACTTTAACTGTATTACTTTATATGTGTATTTTCGCTGCAATTGATATGCCGTACTGACGAGCTCTAATGAGAGCGAAACCGGTCTACGGTTCTAATTGTGGTGAGAATACATCTAGTCTTACATACTTTGTCCCTATATTAGAGTAGAAAGGAGCCAGGGCTGACAATTTATTAAATTGTTAGTTAGTTGTATACAGTCTCTATTTTTTTAACACTTTGTGTTATTTGGAGCTGGCGCGACAACATACTACTTGGTTCCGCAACTAGGTCGCGGCACGCTCACCACTCACTTAGTGTTAGCTAAATACTGTTTAAATAGACGATAAATGATCATATAAGCCAGTGGCGTCTCCTGAGCAAAATGTTCGGGTGTGCGGTAACGAGTTGCTGTTAGTGGTGGTTTTAAAAATTATTAACACTAAATGTACATATATATATATATATATATATATATATATATATATATATATATATATATATATATATATATATATATATATATATACAGGGTCGCTGATAAGTCTGGAAACGGTCGATTATCCGGGAAAATATACAAGGTGTCGAAAAAAGTTTTATACAAAAGTTTTTGGGTTCTTCAATGTCTACTAGGCGGTGATAATTTTATTTATACAGGGTTGGTCATACAGACGTGGCACACCAATATTAATTATTTTTTTAATGGAACACCCTATATATTATTCGATATTTCAATCCTTCTCTTAATTTTGAGCAACATTTATGGGAGGCATAATGTACCTAAACTCAATCGTTTCCGGGTAAAAAAATAAATAAAAATAAACGCTACTGTTTTTGATGATGCCCATAAGAAACGCAGTATTATTCTTTTGTTTTAAAATGTTTCCAGGACAACGAATGTCAAACATTCATTCAGTGTCAACAGTTTTGAAACATTAGTAATTTAGTGTCAACAGTTTTTGTGCAAAATGGCAAGTTTAAGTGAAACCGAACGTATCGAAATTTTAATGATGATAGGGTACGGTGATAGAACACGAAGTTTTGCTCAAGTGGTGATTATGTTCAATGAGTTGCATCCTGAGCGGGAATCGATCTCCAAATCCACAGTTTCGAAAACTTTGCATCGTTTTCACGAAACTGGCGGTATCAAGGATAAACCTAGAACTGGAAGGCCAGTAACCGTTACAAATGAAGAAAATTCTTTGAATGTAATATTGGATGTGGTGGAAAATCCGAAAACTTCGGCACAGCAATTGGCTTTAAATCACAATATGAGTCGATATTCAATTCAAAAGATTACGAAGCGGGAAAAGTTCCGTCCATATAAAATTCATTTATTGCAAGAACTGAGTGAAGACGATTTTGATCGCAGAATCGAGTTCTGTGAACTTATTATGGAGAAGTTACGCCAAAATTTTAACTTTGCCAACCACATTTTGTTTTCCGACGAATCTACATTTTGTTTGAATGGACAAGTCAACCGACACAACTGTAGGTACTGGTCAGACGAAAACCCACATTGGATGGAACAAATTCACACCCAAAGACCGCAAAAAGTAAATGTTTGGTGTGCTATTATTGGTGGACATATCATAGGACCTTATTTTATACACGGTAATTTGAACTCTGCTCGATATTTGACACTTTTGCAAGAATCAATTGTTCCAGACGTTAGTCGATTATTTCCGAACAATAACGACCCAAATCTACCAGCGGAAGAAATATGGTTTCAGCAGGATGGGGCACCCCCTCATTTTGGAATTGAGGTACGGGAATATCTGAATCAAACCTTTCCTGGCAGATGGATAGGGCGCAGGGGAACTATTGAATGGCCAGCTAGGTCTCCCGACATGACGCCGCTTGAATTTTTTTTGTGGGGTCATGTAAAAAATTTAATTTACCAAAATAGACCGCAGAATATTGAAGAGTTGCAAGCAAGGATTGTGCATGAAATTAATAACATTCCTCAAAACGCTCTTGTAAATGCAGTGCAATGTTTTGTTAAGCGAATTCATTATTGTCAGGAGGTCAATGGAGAACACTTTGAACATCTTATAAAATAGGATTTCAAACAATGTTAAAAACATCGCAACCGGTTCTTTTCACACTCACAGATTGTTTTCAAGAGATATTCTACTTTTCATTTATTTTTGTTCTTCATCCAATAGATTTTAAAAACAATAGCGTTTATTTTTATTTATTTTTTTTTACCCGGAAACGATTGAGTTTATGTACATCATGCTTCTGATAAATGTTGCTCAAAATTAAGAGAAGGATTGAAATATCGAATAATATATAGGGTGTTCCATTAAAAAAAAATTAATATTGGTGTGCCACGCCTGTATGACCAACCCTGTATAAATGAAATTATCACCGCCTAGTAGACATTGAAGAACCCAAAAACTTTTGTATAAAACTTTTTTCGACACCTTGTATATTTTCCCGGATAATCGACCGTTTCCAGACTTATCAGCGACCCTGTATATATATATATATATATATATATATATATATATATATATATATATATATATATATATATATATATATATATATATATATATATATATATATATTGTACCTATATAGGAATAATACGTAGATAAATAAATTAATTTCCCACTGCAACACTAACAAATTAAAAAGTCACTTGAAACTTTAAAATACGAAAAGAACATGGAATTATTATCAAGCTCTTCTCTTCACACAAATTTGTGTTAGCGTTAGCACTGTCCGGAAAGGGGTGAAAACTGAAAACATTAAAAGTAGTTCACTGTTAATATGGTACTAAATAATAAAATGTGTAAAAAGCCTGGATGCAGCAAGTGCGTTGTGGTAGTGAATTTTCATAGAAATGACCTGGCACATAATATTTTATTATAACTTTTTTTCTTGCAACATATAAATCTAAGTTTTAGTGCATAGTTTAATTTTTATATCGTAAACCTACCTACCAAATTTGGTTATCTTATAATTTTTATTTTTTGAGATACAAATTTTTTTCAAATGAAAAGTCAAAATTTTCCCGGAAAACCTCGTCCGATTTTCCTGACTAACGAAATTGTCCCAGATATTTACAGAGGGAAGGTACATGCCAAATTTTATCAAAATCGGCCGATTATGTTTTGAGTTATCGGTGTGATACCTATGTATATATATATATATATATATATATATATATATATATATATATATATATATATATATATATATATATATATATATATATATATATATATATAGTTTAGAGTTTATTGTTATATAAATAGTACAAAGCATCTTACAAATAAGTCTAAACTTGTGGCTGCAAATAATGCAATTTTGACTAAATTTTAATCTAAATGTCAATTGTTCTAAAGTTCTGTCATCTCATTTCTAATCTCCAAAATTACCTCACCTCATTATGTACCATTACAATTTCTAGAAAGATGGATGGTACTTGAAATCAGTTTCTTCATTTTAATCAAAAATTTCTATATTTTAAAACTTGACTCAAATTAAATTCTACATCTTTTTCAACAGAAACATTATATATATATATATATATATATATATATATATATATATATATATATATATATATATATATATATATATATATATATATATATATATATATAAATATAAAAATTGAAACTGACCCCGGATATGGGTTCTAGGAATCCTAGTTCGCGCTCATCTGTAAACAATTTTTTTAAATTCAAAAGTCGAGATCTCCCCATTAGTGAATTTTTTCTACGAAAATGTACTAAAATGTATTATGGTCTTTGATTATAGAATACTGTGGTCCATGCAAGCGCAGTTGTAATGTTTGTAAATAATGCTTTCACAACGTTTGTTAAACCGGCGTTCCATTCTTTCGTCTTGAGCGGTATTTTTACCGCTCACTGCAGTGTTAAAATCAATGGTATTTTCCTCACTATTTTAAACACATGGGTGGGGGACTGTATTGTATACCAATACAGCTCTGTCGAGTGAAGTTGTTCGGAAATATCAACGCACACCTAACCCGAATTCATTCCCAGTTGCTATTGACCTACTCATATTCTCTGAATACGTGGTACCTACTTCATTCCAAGTCACTATTAACCGACTATTTATGAAATCAAAAAAGTAAATTAAATCGATTGTCATAACATATGTAGTGTATTAAGACTAGAGGAAAAAGAAATAAAATATATTTAACTGTGCACATTTTATTTATATTTTAGGGTGTGCGGCGCATACCTAGCTCACTAGGAGAAATCGCCACTGATATAAACTATAGGCATTGAATCTGATTACTCTTGATATAAGAAGTCAGAAATTGCGATACATTGACTTCGTAAATAGTCTAAATAGTCCCCGGAAATCATGGAAGGCTCTTAGGGGCCTTACCATGTTGAAATATGTGACAGCAATGTTGCCACCTAACGTATCTGATGTGGAACAGTTAACCCTTTCACTGATTAATTTTAGGTTTCAGATTAAAAATCTGATTTTTTGGATATTGTTTTTTTTTTAGTTTGTGATGAATTATGGCATGGAGAAAAATTTTATATGATAGCTCAATTTTTTCCATGACCTCCTCATATGAGGACGCGGTGAGTTAAAGGAGTAAACAATGATTTTTTGCAAATTGTTAAATAACAAAAATACCTTACTTTTCCAGTATAATTTTACTAAATTAATAATATGAAATATATAAAAATATCGGGTGGTGTGCTAATCTAAAAAAGAATCTGGACGCATCAAGTGCGTTATGGTAGTGAATTTTCATTAAAATGTTTTTAATAGCAAATGTGTTTTTTTTTTAAGAAAGCAGGCATCAAATTTGGTTACCAGTATAACATATATAGTAGAAACAATGTGCCTGGTTTCATCAAAATAACTTTATTGTTTGAAAATGTACAAAAATTTCCGCAAGTAAACTTAAAGTGTTCCCGAAAAAACTGGTTTCTTGGTCAACCTTATAGATTAATAGCAAATTGAGCTATTCAAATTTAATCATTTAATAAAAATTCACTACCATAACGCACTTGCTGCGTGCAGAATTTCTTTTCTTACAAAGATGTATTATATTTCGATGGAAAATGCAAAAACGCAATAACATAAGGCGTGTTTGATACAAAAAAAGAAAATTTGAAGCACCAACGACTTATGGGCCACCCTGTAATTGTAGAAATATTTTTGTAAGATCTAGCTCAAGACACCCTATAATTAATGTATACAATTTTTTCTTATCTTGCATAATAACGGATATATTGAGCTTTAAAGATTTTTTACGAAAATTCGACAAAATTGATATACCATTAACCGATAAACTCTATAGCCAACACTACTGCCGAAGCATCAGAGAAAAGGTCTATTTGAAATGAATTTTTTGCGAATATTTTAGTAAAATGAAGGACAATGACGATTGAACCTAAGACCTCAGGCTTTGTAAAACATTCTTCTTGGGACATTTTCCTTCCATAGCTCATATTAGTTTCAGGTTCATTGCCTAAATATTACCAATTTTGACGTTTTAAATCGCGACTTTGACGTTTTGAGGAAAACCCAAATATATTTTTCTTTAAATGCCTGTAACTTTTTTGTCCTTTAACCTACAAAGCTAAATTTTTTTGTTATAGGTGTGACACATAAATATATAAATAAATAAAGAGCTTCTGCAATATATGCCCTGAAATGCGAAAATATCCAGCACTTGTTGCTTTGGCACTCCTAACGCCAGAGCAGCTTTATTATATTCTAGCCAAGCGTTTACGCATGCCAAATCAAGTGCGTGTGTAAACATTCTCAGACTCCATTTACGAGACCTTATAAAAGTGCGGTATATTGTTATTAGGAAGTCCAGTTTATCGATATTATAATTCCTTATCACCTCAGGTCTATCAACTTGTATGATTTTTTTTGAACCTTATCCCAAAATCTACACGAGTCAAGACTACCAATGCCCATATAATTTGCGGCTATTATGACTGGTCCATCATCAAACCAGTTTATTAGAATAACCTGTTACGGTCTTTTTTTCTTTTGTCACTACTCTCTGAGGCCTAGGGTTGAACACACTGAGACCTCACAGACGATCTCCGGCGAGATTTGGGGAGTAGGCAGATTGAGGCCCCGTAATCGAGCTACAACAACCCAACCCACCTTTGTCCACCGCTCTAAGGAGTAGGCAGATTGAGGCCTTTGAGTGTCCTTACATATTTCCTTTACCCACCTTTGTCCACCACTCTAAGGAGTAGGCAGATTGAGGCCCCGTAATCGAGCTACAACAACCCAACCCACCTTTGTCCACCGCTCTAAGGAGTAGGCAGATTGAGGCCTTAGAGTGTCCTTACATATTTCCTTTACCCACCTTTGTCCACCACTCTAAGGAGTAGGCAGATTGAGGCCCCGTAATCGAGCTACAACAACCCAACCCACCTTTGTCCACCGCTCTAAGGAGTAGGCAGATTGAGGCCTTAGAGTGTCCTTACATATTTCCTTTACCCACCTTTGTCCACCACTCTAAGGAGTAGGCAGATTGAGGCCTTAGAGTGTCCTTACATATTTCCTTTACCTCTTGAAAATGGCTCCAAAACAGGAGCCGAAACTTCGAGTTTTCATAAATTCTGGACGCGGTTCAACCCGAGAACCAAGTATCATATATATATATATATATATATATATATATATATATATATATATATATATATATATATATATATATATATATATAAATTAAATCTGACCCCGGATATGGGTCGCAGTTCGCACTCATCTGTAAAAATCTGTAAATACTTCTCTATTAGTGATTTTTTTAAATATAAATTCACTAAAATAACCTATCCCAAACGTAGCATGGCAACAGCAAATAAAAGAATTCAATTAGTACCAGTATATTTGTTCAAAATTGTTTAGGTAATGATCTAATAAATCACCTGGCTGTGTGGGAGTACACATTTATGATATAAATATTCCCGTCATAACGGACATCATCTCAAAGGCAAGCAACAAAATGCTTTCACCTTCAATCCCATTTTAATTTATGTGTGTTGCAGCCGAGAGCCAGAGCTATGAATATGTGTGTGCAAGCACTATTTATTATGTCTGATGATATTAAGGTTACGAAACGTGAACAATAAATATGTGAGAAATATTTCACACCTCATTATAATACAAAAATAATTATACGCTTGCCAAATTTTTCACACGTTTTATTAAAATTATATTGTTTATCAATAAAACTATAGAAAATCGATTATATTTAAATTATTGGCTAGGTTGTATAACCACATTCTTTCACAGATTCCTATTGAATTTTATACGGCTACAATAACAAAACAGATATTCAAATGATATCTGGTTGAGATGCGTTCGGTTACGTGAACTCTTCGTGCTACAAAGACCCTAGGGAATTTGAACGATCTAACCTTTTATAAATAATAACAGAGTTAGACAATGTAATGATGAGGGAATAGCTAAATCAAAGACCACTTTCTTCTCGTAGATAATCACTGTTTCATCTTGTTAAGAAAATGTCGGTTTGAATAATATTTATTACTCTCCAACTTTTGCATAAAGAAAAAGTCAGGACGCAGCAAGTGCATTTTAGTGGCGAATTTTCAAAAGTTTTGTAATACATGACGCTACTTACTTTGTCTCTTAAGCATATCATTGAACCTGTATGAACTCATTCATAACAAATTTGTTCTGTGGCTGTTCGATAACGTTCCAATGCTATCCATTTCTCTGCAGATATACTTTCTGTCTTTTTATCGACTTAATAAGGTACTATAATCCGTATTAAGATTATATGACAGGAAGCTACATATTCACCCTTTTATAATTACTTCATTACTCCCCTTCATTAAAAAAAGCTTGACGCAGCAAGTGCGTTATGGTAACAAATCAGGTGGCACTTGGAATACTTTTAGTTTTTCTGTAAAATTATTATTATTATTATTATTATTAATAATAATAATAATAATAATAATGGCATAATACAGAGGCCATGGGTCTATACCTCTACATATACATTAACTAAGATTTTGCTACAGATTGCGAAAGTTTTATTGTGATTTGATAGATTAAGAAGACGAAACAAACCGTGAAATCAAATAAATATCGGAACAAGCCTATTGATGATTCAGTTAAAAAAAATTAACGAATGCAGGCGCTTCTTGAACATTATCACATTTGCAGCACTGGACACATCCACCGCGAGAGAGCTCCAGTCATCGAACTTAAGGCTGTACCCTCGAAGTCTAGAACCTCTGTCAAAAGTCACAAATGTTGTGGTAAAAAAGTACTCTACATTTCGTTCTTTATAACAAAATAAAACGATTGTTCAGGAGTTATCGTAACAATTATAGCTGCGATTGGCTGGAACTGCATAAAAGTATAATATATACAAATTTATGTGTACACACACACACACATATATATATATATATATATATATATATATATATATATATATATATATATATATATATATATATATATATATATATATATATATAGTCACGAAGTGACGTAATGGCCATTAGAAATCTAATTAGTTAACAGGGGAATAGATCCGTACCATCCGTATTTAATTTGATTTATTTTTGTTATTAAAACATTCAATAAAGTATAATTTCAAGAAAACGTCGCGAGATCGGTGGAAGGGTAAGGAGTATAGCGGGTTGAGGTCGCCCAGGTGAGTCCTGCGGCATGCGAAACGATGAAAGCGGGAACGGACGGGCTGGTCCACTGCATCAACCTACGCGCACCGCGTGCGGCGCATAAGCTTCGGATGACTGAGGCCGCATCGAGGTCTGGATATATCGACTGTAACGCGCTCGACAAGTTAGTTCTTTTTCAGCAGTCGCAGTGGCCGATACGGAGAGTAACCAGCCACCGTCCGCGTCTTGATTCTTGGTGTTTGGTTGTATTGTGTATTTCAGTAGCGAATCCAGCGGAGCCAGGTCACAGAGAGGAAGCAGCCACCGTCCGCGTCTTGATTCTTGGTGTTGGGTTTTATTGTGTATTTCAGGCCGGCCGTGGAAGAGTACGCCGCGATTCGTTAGGTGCACCAGCTTAGTAGAATTAGCAGCTGTGGCAAGTGGAGAACGCCGTCTTCAGCAGGCCGCTCATTTCCGCTTCGTTTGGGTAGGTCGCTGTATCTATAGCTGTACGGTGGAGGACCTGTATGAAAGGGGTTTTCCACGGATCGACGACTCTCTCTGGCACGGACACCTGGGCGCGCTTGGTGGCCTTCGCCAGAGGTGACGTTAAAGTCCAGGTGTGGAAAAGATATTGAATGTTGTTGTGTTTGTCAGTGGTTCTATTTCAGAGAGACGGCCGCCAAGGAGCTTCGGATAAATAGGTCCATCGTTCGCTTCTGTCTGTATCCGCGGAGCGACCTGGGGGAGCCAGGGCTCGCGTTCCTGGGCTGGAGACTTCCCGAGAACACGAGAGCACTAGCGAAGCAGCCGACTGCACGTTGATTTGAACCCGGGGGGCGGTCTAGCCACGATCAAATCATCCCAAAGCGGTCTCCCGTGGCGCAGCTCTCGTGCTCCTGGATCTGGACGACAGCAGGGATATTTCGGGCTGCAGTAGGTCTCCACCATTCCTGGCGATCGAAACAGTCTGGCGATACCCGGTATCCCGACCGTCCTGAAGGCACCGCCTGGAGGCTGTGTTTTCTTTTAACTTGATAGTGAGGACTTCCTTTATTTTGTCGAGGGGAAATTTCCATCTCCCTAGGGAGACACTTCCTCCGGTCGTAGAGAGTCGGTATGACTGCAACGCATGCTTGAGGGTCCGTAATTAATTAAGTGATAGTAGAAAGTAGAACAAGCCGTTAGCTGATCTTGATATTGCACCTAGAGTTGGCTCTCAATTCACATATTGCATGCCTGCTTAAACCGACCACCTGTCCGGTGCCCTGCTTTGGCGATCCCGGGACGCTTCTGCCCGCTTACAAGCCGCTAGCTTACCACCCCTATTCGTGATACCGTCCGTATACCTCGCGAATATTTCAGTTTCTGCCTCTGGTCTCTAATAAATTGATTTGTTGTCAAATAAGTTAGTTTAAACGTGGGGTATGCCGGGAGAATCCCTTGTGTAAATATTTCTTTGTATAAATTTTGTAAATATTTCCCCACCAATACTTTTGTAAATAGATTATTTGTTTTATACGGTATTTCATTTAAAGCTTCCCAACCAATCCACCCCAACATAACGCAACATTCTGATATCTAATATACAGGCCATAATTAAGAAGTCCTGAGGGGCTTCGCCTGAGGACTTAGGAGAACCCTGTCTCCACTGAAGTTTACCCCGGGTCCGTGTAGTTGTAAATAGCGACCTAGGACAAATATATAGTCCTGAGGGAGAGCAGCGTCTTCCTTTAAACCCACGCTGCTGGCGCCTGAGCAAATCCCGTAAAAAGCCGTACTGATAAGGTTATCCCGTGGGAACCTCCCCATATCAGGGAAAGATAACCTTTTCCCGATTTGACCCCTCACAATATATATATATATATATATATATATATATATATATATATATATATATATATATATATATATATATATATATATATATATATATATATATATATATATATATATATATATATATATATATATATATATATATATATATATATATATTTATATATATAGATAGATTGGCCCACCACATACATCACGGACTCTCACGTCTATAGTTTTCGTTATTACGAATTTATTTCAAACGGAGATTGTGTAGGTTGACAAGGACTACAACCTAACATTACTTTCAAATATACAAGTGAGCCAAAAAAGTGTGACACCTCAAAGTTATGTTTCCTCTTATGAAGCACCCGGTATTTGACAACTTTTTTGAATTATATAGGAAAAATAAGGTTCACTTACTCCAACGATCCCTATACCTATTACGGTTTTCCAGATATTTAGACTCCATTGTCAGATGATATCGTAAAAAAGACTCACTACATTTTAATGGTTGATTTGGTACTTCATCAACTACTGTAGTCAATATTTAACACTACTCTACTGGGCGTTCAAAAATTCATGTTTTATTATTGGCACATTCAAAGCAGATTATTTGATTTATTTCAAATGTAACACCCTGTATTTTTTTGTTGCATTTCATAGAGAAAATAATTCCCTTTCATATGATGCTAGGTTCCCTATACCCAAGTGCAGCGGTTCTGGCGCTATTCACACTTTTATTATTATATACTCAGTAAAGATAAGATTGAATAACCCAAATCACCACAACACATTAAAAAAATCTGATGATGGTTTCGCTAACCAAGTTAGCGTCATCAGAGAATGAAATTTCTGAATGTTTGACCACTACAGCTGTGTTTATATTCTGTGGAGGTATTCGGCTAGATGATTGAGGAAGAAGAGCAAGAGAAGAAACTCCCCCTACCCGAATTCGGTTATCGTCATGTTTACGCTCCCTCTTTGCCGGCATCTCTCGCCATGTAGTCAATCAATATACTGCACGAATTCAGAGTCGTTTTATGAATGGTACAGAAATGATTTCGTCCCAGAAGTGAAGCAAATCAGAAAGGATGTGAAGAAGTCTGGAAAGGTGATTCTCTTACTTGATAATGCCCCCAGCCATCCAGACGTTGAACTGTTTAATACTATTGATGAAGATTTTGAAGTGGAATATTTGCCCACCTACAAAACCACCACCCCCCCCACCCCTCAATGTTACTGCTCTGATACAACCTATGGATCAATGGGTGATAGAGAAGATGAAGCGCATGTATCAAATATATATTTTACGTCGTCTACCATTGACGACTGAAGATAAGGACGAAGTGATAACTTTTTTGAAGAAACTCAATTTAAAAGGTTGTTGTTACATGGTAGCTGATGCTTGGAATATTTTGACGCCAATGAATCTTCGGAAAGCATTGAATAAATTGGTTGGAGAAATAGAAGATGAGGAGAACGTTGAAGTGAATGACAGTGGAATTGCTGAGGATTTGGATGAGATTACAAATGAGTTATTTCCTCGGCTTCCTGGTTTTACTGACTGCGACCAAGGTCCAGACTTTTTTTTTATGTCAACAACACACCACGAGGGCTTACAGCCTAAATACTATCGTACCGTGGGTGTTGACAAGGAGGAAAGAGGCAGCTTGTTAATTCTGGACTTGAAGGTTTGGAGGTTCGGAGGAGAAGGAAAAACATGTGCCGGCAAGGAATTCCACAACTTGGAAGTCCTCGGGACAAAAGAGCGGGCATAACAAGATGTTCTATGTCTGGTGACCTGGACATTAAAAGGGTGCATTCGCTCTGTTCCCCTGGTAGATCTGCTGGGAGCAGCAGGTGGGGGAATTATGGAGGAAAGCTCCTCTGAGCAGTGCCCGTGCAGATATCTATAAAAGAAAGAGAGGTCACCAACGGCACGTCGGTGGGCAAGGGATGGAAGCCTTTGGGTGAGGGTAGGGTCACCGATGAGACGTATAGCCCTCTTTTGAATGGAGTCCAGGATAGCGTGTGTAGAAGCGGCAGCTGCACCCCAGATGTGGGAGCAGTATTCGAGGTTTGGCCTTATTTGTGAAGTGTATAAGGTATAGAGATTAGTTGGTGAAAAGTATTTGCGAGCCCGGAAGAGGAAACCCAATTTCTTAGCAGCCGCTTCTGCAATTGATGTAACATGTTGGTGCCAATTAAGATTTCGATCCACAGAAATGCCAACAAGAGAGAAGGACTCATTACTTTGAATAACTTGGTTGTTCATTGTGATGGGTCTAGGGCTGCTGTATCTCTTGTGAGAAAGAAAGCAAGACTTAGTTTTGGTGGGGTTGAATTGTACAAGATTTCTACTTCCTCAGTCTAATATTTTTTGGAGGTCCACGGAGACAGAACCCTCCATGAGTCTGCGATCCTCATCTAATTGGGCTAAAGAGACAGGCTTAGAATATTGTATATTTGAGTGGAGGGTGCTGTCGTCCGCGTAACTGTGAACTGGGTTGGATGTGCTAGAGAGGAGGTCATTGATGTGGAGAAGAAACAACGTAGGGGCTAAAGCTGAACCTTGAGGAACTCCTGCATTAATTGGATACAGTTTAGAGGAATGGCCATCCACAACAACAGATATGCTCCTGTTGGAGAGGAAATTTGCTGTCCAGGTACAAAGTTTTGGTGGTAGGCCATAGGCCGGAAGTTTATTAAGCAGCGCTGCGTGCCAGACCTGGTCGAATGCTTTGGATATGTCTAGAGCAACAATCTGGGATTCACCGTGTTGTTCCATAGACTTGTTCCAAGAATGGGTGACAAAGGAAAGGAGGTCGGCAGTCGATCTGCGCTGACGGAATCCATACTGCCTGTCGTGGATTAGACTGTGTTTTTCAAGGAATTTTAGTAGTTCGGTGTTTATATACTTTTCCATCACTTTAGAGATGACTGAAAGGAGAGAAATAGGCCTGTAGTTGCTAGGAAGCGCTTTGGATCCTTTTTTGGGGATGGGTTGTACTCGAGCAGTTTTCCAGTTACTAGGGAATATGCCTTTATTGTAAGATATCTGAAACAGACGAGTCAGGACAGGAGCAAGTTCTGGTGCGCATTTTTTGAGAACAATTGCTGGGATCTCGTCAATGCCAGAGGCTTTCCTGGTATTTTTGATTAATTTAGATTATCTTTATCTACGTGGTGATTATTACGCCAAATATGTCGGGCAACGGAAGATCTATATATAGTACCGTATCTTAGTTGTGCTAAATGTTCCATAAATCTAATTTGAATAAATATTTTTGCTTGCCCGACGTGCTTAAGATCACAATATTTAGACCTTATTTCATAAGGCCCGACTTTTTAACAGTACTGTCCTTTTCTTTTGGGTTACCTAGCAAGTTCTTTAAGTTATGATATATATTGTCGACAACGTTGGTTGCAAATTGTCTCTCTTAAAAATGCTATCTAGACTCTATTAGCGAGTCCTATTTTTGACTCCAAATATAAAATTTCCATCTTTGGCGCCAATTTTGCACATTTCTTAATTATCTAGCTCTGCAAATATAAATTGTACTTACTCCTAAAATCATTGATTAAGGAATAAGAGGGTGCAAGATATTTACAATAAAATGGTTGGTAAAAGGTATATGACACTGAATTTTGCGCTGATTGGGACCCACAGTGACAGTTATGGAAACTACGCGAATGGACAACAATTCCGCAACCAAAATAATAGTGATATATATATTGCTATAGATAGCAAATGATAGGAAAGATTACGAAATTTTAATGGGAAAACGGGAAATTTATGCATACTAGTATATATAAAATAAATGTATACACCCTAATGTAGCAATGAAAGAGTTTTGGCAGGAGATGTCAACGCCCGACATGAATGTCAGTGACCCATGTAGCAACCCTCGATGTTAAGTTACATTCGAGTAATAAAAAATTATATTATATACTAGAAATATCCGTAAAGAAACCAAGAACAATGCTCCAGTTTTGTAGGGAGAATGAGATTGTAGATAATAAATGTAGTTCTGTTAATTTTATTGTATATAAAAAATAGATATGACCAAGCTAGCTAAAGACTCAATGTAGTAAAAGAGCGGAGGTCATTTGTAAAAAACAAAAGTTTGTAGAATATTAAGGTAATGTGCGCGTAAGAAAAAAACGTAAAAAGACACTAAAGGTTTGACGGAAAACTTAAACACAGGTGGTGTGACGAACAATAGCGTTTTTTCACCTGTAAGAGAGTTAATAAAAGCAACGGTCCGAGAGGGTCCGGGGGCTGTCTTTTCCATCCAGTGAATTCATCAGTATCACTTTACCAGACCAGGTGATCATCGTCATAATTATGTAAGTTGACATAAGAGATTCCAGAGTGCATCGAAGGGAGAGTATAAAACACCTCCAGAGTGCTACGACTATGGTATAAATATATCAATATGTTAACGAAGTAAATCCGTTAATAACCAATAAATGGACAGTAAATTATGGCATGGGCAAATTAGAAAGATAATAATAATTAATCAAGGGCCGCATTAATGGAAGAACAATAAAGAATCCAATGGAAAATATGTCAGTAAGTGTTACCTTTTCCTAAATTGACCAGTGCGGGTTGAATTTCACCATTTTAACAGCACCAATCAAATATTTTTGTGCTAATAAATTTCAAAAACAAAAATTTTGTTTGAAATAAACGGAAAGAGACCGTGATCTCTGTAGAATTGTCGATGTATACTGATTATGTAGTATCCATGTTTAATTAATTGTGTAATTAGTTATAATGTTACCAGAATATTTTAATAGGATTTTTCAATTTATATTTATGTAGAGAATGTTTTAAAATATCTCTTTGTATTTAACGAGTGTCATATCGGCACAGTTAAATGTTTTAATAGGATTTTTCAATTTATGTTTATGTAATGAATGCTTTAAACGTTTCTGTTTGTGTTTAATGTGTGTCAAATAGACACCGTAAAATTTGTGTAATGAATTAAATGGAATGTATAACAGATTGTAATTAACGGAAGTATTGTTTTTGGTTGATAATTAATCAGCAAAATTGTTGTATAGCCATCTGTGCAGAGCGAAATTAATTTTTGATCAAGTGAAAGTCAATAAATGAATTTAAATAACACATATTAGTGAATTTTAATTAGTAGAAGCTAGCTGTAATTATAAGGAACCCAACCTGATGATTAAGACATATGTTCTCAGCTCTAAAATAAATGTTTGCAGGTATATACTACACGTAAAGTAAAGTAGAATACCATAGCAAAAAATATATATATATATATATATATATATATATATATATATATATATATATATATATATATATATATATATAAATTGCCTCATGTCAAATAACCGTAACTAATTTTACTCGTGCAGTAACAGATGGTTGGGATAAATTGTTTTACTTAATAAATAGCGATAAGTATAACAAACACTTAAAGAACCGTAGTCATTGTATAACGTTTACAAAACGTGAAATATCGCGCACAGGTATAAATATCCTGAATATTATTTCTCAAGTCATTCATGTTATGGAACGGAACTCAATTATGAAATACATTATTCTCAGATTTAATACGTTATTATATATAATTTCAGGTTGAGATCACACAGCATCTCAAATATCAAGGGCAATAATTCGTATAAAAAGTGGTCATCACGATTTAGAATTTAAGTACATTAAATTCAATAATTGCACCATTACATGTGAATACATTTCAACATTATTCATTTATTTCGGTGTAAGTTATTTACAAAGTCAAAACAGGTGATTAATGAGATGAAAATGAAGACCCCTGTCTATTGTTATACCGTTCTTCGGATCTTCATTGTTTTTGATATACTAAATTGTTTAAAATTGTTTGTAAATGTTTTGTGATGTAATGTATAAAAGTCGGTGCAGTATATTATAAAATTTTAATTATTTAAGAGTTTCACAACTTCAAATGATTTATAAGAAGTGCTCGTTATACAACAATATAAATATTTTAAGTACTCACTTCGGCGGTACATATGCTAAAATTGGAAAGACACAAGGAATTTTAGCATGGATAGCAAGCAAACGCGTAAAGCTTTCCACATTTTTATATATTTCAACAACACACCACGAGGGCTTACAGCCTAAATACTATCGTACTGTGGGTGTCGACAACGAGGAAAGAGGCAACTTGTTAATTCTGGACTTGAAGATTTGGAGGTTCGGAGGAGAAGGAAAAACATGTGCCGGCAAGGAATTCCACACTTTGGAAGTCCTCGGGACAAAAGAGCGAGAATAACAAGATGTTCTATGTTTGGTGACATGAACAGTAAAAGGGTGCATTCGCTCTGTTCCCCTGGTAGATCTGTTGGGGGCAGCAGGTGGAGGAACTATAGAAGAAAGCTCCTCTGAGCAGTGCCCGTGCAGATATCCATATATAAATTGCTTGATGGAGAGAGAGAGAGGTCACCAACGACACGTCGGTGGGTAAGGGATGGCAACCTTTGGATGATGGTAGGATCACCGCTGAGACTTGTAGCTCTCTTCTGAATGGAGTCCAGGATAGCGAGTGTAGAAGCAGCAGCGTCACCCCAGATGTGGGAGCAGTGTTCGAGGTTTGACCTTATTTGTGAAGTATATAAGGTATATAGAGATTAGCTGGTGAAAAGTATTTGCGAGCCCGGAAGAGGAAACCTAATTTCTTAGCAGCCGCTTCTGCAATTTATGTGACATGTTGGTGCCAATTGAGATTTCGATCCACAAAAATCCAACAGGTGAAAAGGACTCATTACTTTGAATGACTTGGTTGTTCATTGTGATGGGTCTAGGGCTGGTGTATCTCTTATGAGATACAAAGCAAGACTGAGATTTGGTGGAGGTGAATTGTATAAGATTTCTACTTGCCCAGTCTAATATTTTTGGAGATCCACTAAAGAGACAGGCTTAGAATATTGTATATTTGAGTGGAGGCTGCTATCATCCGCGTAACTGTGAACTGGGTTGGATGTGCTAGAGAGGATGTCATTGATGTGGAGAAGAAACAAAGTAGGGGCTACAGCTGAACCTTGAGGGACTCCTGCATTAAATGGATACAGTTTAGAGGAATGGCCATCCACGACAACAGAAATGCTCCGGTTGGACAGGAAATTTGCTGTCCAGGTACAGAATTTTGGTGGTAGGCCATAGGCCTGAAGTTTATTAAGCAGAGTTGCGTGCCAGACCTGGTCGAAAGCTTTGGATATGTCTAGAGCGACAATCTGGTATTCACCATGTAGTTCCATAGACTTGTTCCAAAAATGGGTGACAAAGGAAAGGAGGTCGGCAGTTGATCTGCGCTGACGGAGTACATACTGCCTGTCGTGGATTAGACTGTGTTTTTCAATAAATTTTAGTAATTCGGTTTTATATACTTTTCCATCACTTTAGAGACGACTGAAAGGAGAGAAATAGTCCTGTAGTTGTTAGGAAGCGCTTTGGAAAGTTTTTTGGTGTCGGGTTGTACTCGATCAGTTTTCCAGTTACTAGAGAATATGCCTCTATTGTAAGATTCTGAAACAGGCGAGTCAGGACAGGAGCAAGTTCTGATGCGCATTTTTTGAAAATAATTGCTGGGATCTCGTCAAGTCCAGAGGCTTTCCTGGTATTAAGAGAAGAGAGCATCTTTCGTACCTTTTTAGTTTTGAAAATGATATCCGTCATTTTATACGCGACATTGGCGGTTGTTGATGGTTGAACATTTGGAGGTAGGTTGAGTGTATAATTGTCGGCGAACAACGAGGCAAATAGTTCAGCCTCGCTCAGGGTGGTAGAAAGAATTTCATACCCTGAAGAAAGAGGTGGGAACGTGCTCTTGCAAGTCCAGAAGTGTTTGCTGCCATAGGAGCTTGAGAGGGTTTTGTTTTTGATGTGGTTATTAGACGAGTTTTTTGCCGCAGAAATAATGCGGACAAAGCGGTTTCTTGAGTCGTTAAATGCTTGACGGTTTTCTTGACTGGGATTGTGTAGAAGCGTTTTGTCAGCTTTGACCTTTTCAAGTCTGGCCTTGTCACAGGATTTAGAGACCCAGGGCTTTTGAGTGGCTGAACAGGTTTTCTGTGTACGTGGAATAAATAATTCCATTCCAGCTTAGATAATTTCGGTGGAGTTTTGTGCAATATCAGAGAGGTCAGGATGTAAGAGGCAGACAGACGCCCATGGAAATGAGGAAAAGTAATCCCGCATTTCGTCCCAGTTCGCGGAGTTGTAGTGCCAAACGATACGTGGGTATGATGACTGTGTGACCTCGGGTTGCATTGCGCAGGAAGCAATGTTCATGCCGTGGTCTGAGCGACCAATGGGGGTGTGACTGATGTCTTATAGCATTCAGGTTTTGTAGTAAGAAGGAGATCCAATGGATTTGAGCTGTGTGTTAGGATGCGACGAAAGTAAGTAGGTTGCTGAACCATATTGGCTAAAGAATTGCTGACTGCAAAGGCCTCCCTTGTGGATCGGTTTTTTAGGTAGATACCCTAAAGATAATATAGCAAGACAAATTAGGGGTCAAATGACGTATAAGTAAACTTTGAGAACCCATATCACTACATGTTTTAAATACCTGACGATCGTTTCACTAATAAAGTTAGCCTCATCAGAGGATGAAAATTTCTAAAGTACTTAATTACATTTATACTGCGTGTTGCGTAAAAGACCAATACAAAGAAGTAAGAAAGCAAATTTTCTGCGTTTGTATTTTAAATGCCGGATGTCCTTTTTAAAATCCCGTTATAACTTTACCTACTGAGTTTCAGTGTATCGCTGGAAATTGTCACGTTAGCTTCATCTGTCCTTGTTAGACTATAGCAGCATTTGGCTGGGCTATTTCAACCAAGAGGTTTTTTATGTTTGAAAGAAACGAATTAGTTGTAATCAAGCACGTAGATAAGAGGGGGGTAGAAGGGGTAACTAACGCTCCCCCCCCTCCCCTCCAGGAATGCCAATAGAATTGAAAAAATAATTATTCATAAGTGTTCGAAATAGGTAGATACATTTTCTAAATGTTGGAATAGGAAGTATATAATATAGATATAGATATATAATAGATAGATGTTTAATAAGTTATTGTCGTTGGAGAAACACAAATGGTACGCCCCTGCTTCTACCCACTATGGCACTTATTGTTAACTTCCTACCTGGAGTTACCCCGTTCTGGACTTTCCAACCCTGTTAAATTGCCGGTTTCTTTCCATCCTTTAAATCTTGGTAAATTGTGGGAACCCTTCCCTCTATTCGTTTCTGAAACTTTCTTGACTTTACTCCCCAAATGTATTGCGTCAGTTGTCCAATTTCTTTTCGAAGTTCTTCTACTCTACTTATCAGCCTTTTTTCGCACGGGGGCACTCTTAGACGCGTGTCTCTGTGATTGGACTTTCGATCAGAAATCTTAATGCCTAGAGTTTTAATTGCTGCAGTTGCTACACAGTAAATCAGTGTATGCATGTGCTCCAATGTGTTGATCTCTAGAAGGTGCGATGGTAAAATTATTATGTTCCAATATATTTGCCAGCTTTCCAGATGATCTTAGCCTAGGTAATGGTGGTCTACTCAGAGGATTTGTTCCTTTATACTCCGCGAAGCCTTAATTCTGTGGACAATTGGTCGATGGGTTCCTCATTTTCTTGCGTACCCTCGATGTGTTCTTCTTGCCCAGTAGGTACAGGTTGCAGATTACTACCATCAAACAAGATATCGTTATTTTCCGTACCCGCTATGTTGCTAATTTCATCTTCAACTTCCTGTCTGATGGTATTCAGTCTCGTTTGTGGAATAAGGTTGTTCCTAAGTATGACAAAATACTGCTCCGATACTCTCTGTTGAGTCACGTGTATGTGTGGGTACATTCTAAGAAATTCGGTGTGAAGTTGTTGCCTATATCCGGTCGTATGTTGTCCGAGTTGTGTTACTCTGTAGAAAATGCGCATAATTGTTGCATTCATATCCATAGTCCATTTCATGCGCCGTCTTGGTAATTCCATCTGGTTGAGCGCTGGCTGATTTTCCTGCGTAGCATCCTCAGTGGGTGGAGTTCTTGGTCTTACTAGACTCCGCTGCTGTTGATTTTGGGCTGTAGTTTCTAACATAACAGGGGCCCGCCTCATCAGCCCCCCGCCACCAACGTCCCGCATTATGTCATGTCCAGCGCCGGCTCCAGACATGCCTTGGGGAACCCCAGGCAGCGGCATTTTTCCGAGGCTTCGGTTTTGCTCCGTTTCCATGGGTGTGCCGCCTATTAACCCTGGTGGCCCAGGTAGGGATGAAGTAAGGACTAAGATAATATAAATAAGGAAAAGGAGGGTTGAATAGGACATCCGGCAGCTGGCGTCGCTGGCTGTACCGTCTACGTCGTTACGAGTAGTGGTGAGCACACTGCTCGAAGCAGTACACCCGGCCTGACAGACCTGTGACCCTAGCCAGGGGCCCTTACAGGGTGCTACCGTCCGGGCCAGGCGGACCCTGGTTTTTAACTTGAATGTTACTTCACCCCCGCCTCCTTTCTCACCCGGGCTTGGGACCGACGATGGCGGAGTTTTATTATTATTAATTTTTATACAAATTCACTACCATAACGCACTTGCTGCGTCCAGGCCTTTTCCTGAAGAGTTAATAAAGCAGTTTATACACCATATCATTTTCATAAATCTAGTAACGGTCTACCTTAAAACGATGTATTTCGCAATTTTATAGCAGTGAATTTCAAAGGTGTTTTTATTGATACTTGTATTATCAAAACAAATCGTTTGAAGTCACGAAATATCATGTTATAGTATTGATTCTTTATTAAGATAGTCGTATCATAAATAATAATAATAAAGTTAATTCGCTGGAGAGGTGCAACAATAAAACCGATCACCTACGATGTGATACATTGCAGCATTAATAATAGAAAGTGACAAAGGATTTTGTCTTTATTGGCCAATTAATTTACGATTACACTTTTACATAATACGCCCACATTTATTTAGTTAATCAAATATGATGACTAATCGGGATTAAGGTTACAACTGTCTCTCGGATTTCCATCGTCATTATTCTTTTAGAATTGTGGTATTCTAAGTATGCTGAGGTTAAAAAAGTTCGAGACGCAGCAAATGCGTTATGGTAGTGAATTTTTATTAAATGCTTCAAATTTGAATAACTCAATTTTCTATTAACCTAGAAAGTTCAGTTTTGGTATGTAGTAAAGCTTTTTCTAAGGCAACGTATTCACCAAATTTCATTAAAATAAGTTTGTAATTTTCGGAGAATTTTTTTTCCTAAAAAAGCTATAAATTTGAAGAACTCAATTTTTTAATAACTTCGAAAGTTGAGTTTTGGTGCGTAGAAAGGTCTTTTGCAAGGCAACATATCCATCAAATTTCATTAAAATAACTTTGTAATTTTCGGAGAAAAATTTTTTTTCCAAAGAAACCTGAAATTTTCCCGAAAAACCTTGTCGGATTTTCCTGGCTAACGAACTCCTCCAAGCCGTTAATAAAAGAAAAGTACTTGCCGCCTAGTTTCATCAAAATAGGTTAATTATTTTTTAAGTTAAGTTATCTGTGGATACATACATATATATATATATATATATATATATATATATATATATATATATATATATATATATATATATATATACATATATATATATATATATATATATATATATATATATATATATATATATATATATATATATATAAACAAACATATAAAAATTGAAACTTTGAAAGTGACCCCGGATATGGGTTCTAGGGGTCCTAGGTCGCGCTCATTTGGAAAATTTTTTGCAAAGTCTCACCATCGATTAGTGATTTTTTTTTTAAATAAAAATTCACTAATAGTCTGTACGCTGTAGGTAGATGAAGGTAACAAATTAAATTTTAAATTTTCAAATCCTAATAACTCAATTTCCCATCAAGCTAGAAGCCTCAAGTTTTAGAGTTTAGAAATCCTCTATAAACACAAGTATTTATAAGCACACGTAGAGCACCCAAACCACCACAACACATCTTTTAAAGTCCTGACGATCGTTTCACTAACAAAGTTAGCATCATCAGAAGCGAAAAATTTTAAACAACTTAACTATATCACACTTTTGCATAAAAACGGCTAGTTTAATTATGTTTTTTAGTCAATAAAGTTATACAATTTGAAAGTATATATAGCAGAAAATTTGAGAACATTAAAAAGGTAGCCAAATATAACGGATACTCAGTTTGCTTATTGAAAAAATTAATTCATGAACACAGAGTAAAGAAAATGTTCGAGGAATCCACGACATTCAGAAAAGATAAAGTAAAAAAGAGGTTTGTTTGCTTACCATTTAACCGCGAATCACAGTAGATCTCGATAGCATTTTAAGAAATCTGATTTACAGCTAACTTATTCGACAAAAAAAATATTAAAAATATTTTAGCCGAATCGATCACGGTCGACATGACAGATGTATGTACTAGCAGGTATATCTAGTATGTTAATTGTCGAACGTCTTTACTATTTACACCAAACAATTTTTATGTACAATGGATTTTTTGCTCATATTTTAACGAAATAAAGGAAAATAACGGCTTAGACACATATCTAGGAGCTTGTTAGTCATTTAATGTCGTATTTTTTACTGTTATTCGTACTATTATTCGTACTACTGCCATAATTATCAATTTTGATGTTTTAACTTTCCGATTTAATTAATTAAAAATTGATTTATCTCTAACTTTTTTTCTTTTAATATAGAGATCTGATTTTGGTACGTAGGATACCCTTTATGACAGAAATCAGCGTACCAAATTTGGTTGCCCTTACTCTGTTATTTCCAGAAATATAAATGTTTTTCGACAGAAAATACAAAATTCGTGCGGAAAAACCTACCAAATTGTACCAAATTTGATCAACATTATTTTTTGAGTTATCGATGTAATACACACACACATACACACACACACACACACACACATATATATATATATATATATATATATATATATATATATATATATATATATATATATATATATATATATATATATATATATATATATATATATATATATGTTCGGAAATATTTCTATTGAAACTTGACATTTCGGCTCTTGTTTGAAGTCATTTTCAAAAGGTAAAGGAAGTATGTAAGTACATTAACTATAAGGTTTCAATATACCTACTCCTTAGGACGTTGGACACTAAAACACGATTCAAGAAAAATCTGGTACAGTTGAAATACGTTGAGTGAAAATTGGTACCTTTGATGAACACTTATAAGTACACTTTGGAGAACCCAGTTCATCACAATATAGTTTTTAGACCTGACGATCGTTTCGCTAACAAAGTTAGCGTCATCCAAGGTATGAATAAGCTAAGCCAATAAAAACTAGAACTACTATTTATATATATATATATATATATATATATATATATATATATATATATATAAATAAATAGATAGATAGATAATTTATTTTCGCTTTGCTATAATACTAGAACTACTATTTATATATATATATATATATATATATATATATATATATATATATATATATATATATATATATATGTATATATATATATATATATATATATATATGTTCGTTGTCAAGCAATTCCGAACAGCGTCCCCTAATAAGACAAAACCCCACTGTTGAGTCTTAAATCACTGTCATTAAAATTGGATACCTGCTTTTGTAATACTGTGTGTCATTATTAAATATTCCTTCTAAGAAGGACGCCCCGATTATTAAGAGAACATTTCGAATAATGGACTACATATAACCAGACCTACTCTATTCATTTAAATATTTTTGTTCGATTTTTTTTTTAATTTTTATATATATATATATATATATATATATATATATATATATATATATATATATATATATATATATATATATATATATATATATAAACCAACATAGACAATATCCTCGAAAAAATAAACCAAATTAACAAAAACATAAAATTTACAATAGAAAAAGAATCAAACAACACCATAAACTTCCTAGACTTAACACTAAACAGAAAAGAAAACCAGATTGAATACAAAATATACAGAAAACCCACACAAACAGACATCACTATACCTAAACACTCACTACACCCACATACACACAAAATGGCCGCATACAGATACTTAATAAACAGTATGCTAAATGTACCACTTCATAATGACGAACGAGAAAAGGAGTACAACATCATAATACAAATAGCAGAAAGAAATGGATACAACAAGAAAACAATAGAAAGGCTGGTAAAACAAATCAAAAACAAACAAATCAACAAAACCGAAAACGAAACACCAGAAACAAACACAAAATACATAACATTCACTTATAACCACCACATCAAAAAATATCACAAACACTCAAACAATATGACTTAAAAATGAGCTACAAAACCAATAACAAAATAATAAACAAAATAAATAGAAAACAACCCACATGAATTAAACGGAATATATCAAATAGAATGTAAGACATGCAATAAAAAATATATAGGAATGACAAAAAATAAATAGAAACAAGATTCAAGGAACATATAACAGCATTAGATAAAATCCACATACCTAGCTACAAATCAAACGTAGCTACACACATTCACAACACAAAACACCAAAAACCAGACATCACCCAATTACAACTAATGAAACATGTTAAAGACCACAAAAAAATGGAAATCTGGGAACAATACTGCATTGAACAAACAAACAATAGGAAACAATTAATGCCAGAACAAATCCAAGTACAAACATTTAAACAAAACTGAATAAGGGCCATACAAATAGACAAATTATCAAACCACAATGATCAAGACAGGAGACCGATACACACGACACAGCTCGAAGGCACAACCAATCAGAGAACAGGAAACCGACAAATAGAAGCTCACGGCGCATGCGCTACGTACAATCTCAGACGTAAACCAGACAGGAGCAATAACAGTCAGTAGCGTGCTGATGATGAACCGGGAGGGTTCGAAACTGCAGTCCACGCAAACCAATAAGAAATCACAAACGTACAGCAAACAAATAAAGTATATATATATATATATATATATATATATATATATATATATATATATATATATATATATATATATATATACTTTCGTATGCATCTAAGTGACGCGACTGCCTGACATCTTTGATTAACTAGTGATTTTTTTTTATCTACATAATGATTATTATCCCAAATATGTTGAGCGATATATGATTTATCAATAGTGCCATATCTCAGTTGCGCTAAATGTTCTTTAAATCTAGTTTCAATAGTTCTCTTAGTTTGTCCAACATATGTAAGTTCACAATTCTTACAATCTATTTAATAGATTCCCGACACTTTTGTGGTTTTGTCTTTATCCTTTGGATTATCTTTTTTTATGTCTTTGGTGTATTTTTTATGTATTTTTCGTAGAAAATGTTAGCTGTAAATTGGCTTTCTTAATAGCAGTTTCTTTTTTCAAGTCAATGTTAATTTATGTTTTGCCAAATAAATAATTTATAATTGGCTTCTACATAGGTGGGCGTTTTTATCTTTACCAATTCCGCATTATTCGAATGCTTCTTTCTTATATTTTATCTTTACCGACAAATAACGATTATGATATGATGTAATTATGTAATACTGAAATAATTTCCTCATATTGCGAACATTTAATTTACTATTATTGACCCTGGGTCAGCACTATGACCTCGAATTTCATAAATCAAGTAATAAGAGACTATTTAATAAATTATAAACATGAGCATCTTAAGGATTATCATTATTTTTGTTTATAGTTAGCCATCGATTAATTAGTAGAAAATTAATTTAATTAATGACGAATCTAAAATATAATGGCTATTCCTAATTTCTGCTATTAAGTAAAAGTGTCGTTAGTACCATATTTAGATACTTATGTTAGCGAATTTTCGTAGAAAAAAGTCACTAATAAGAAGATCGCGACTTTTGAGTTTTGAAAAAATTTCTTCAAATAAGTGCGAACTTGAACGCATAGAACCCATATTCGGGGTCAGTTTAAATATATATATATATATATATATATATATATATATATATATATATATATATATATATATATATATATATATATAGGTATACAGTGAGGACCTAAAGTCCGCCAGTCGACCCCCCCACCCCCCCCCCCCCCACTGTAATTTATGAACCGTCTGGTATATTGTGATGAAATTTGGAATGATAATATATGAGCAAGGTCTGCATTTTGTGACATATCAGTGACAGCTTTAGATGTCAAGGTGACAGATGCGCGGCTTTTGGAATATTTTTTTAAATAGAAATGGAGGTCGAGTGATACCTTATTTTGAAGGTCTTTTTATGCTCAGAACATTCTCCAGTTTTTAAAGCATTTGGTTCAGTATTTTCCAAATAAGAATCAATAATATCGGTTTCTGCCTTGTTTATAACACACTTTTTCTAAAAAAGATTACTACTATTTATCAGTAGCAAATTATGCACACATTTTCATTTTGTTTGGAGAACCACAGAGGCAATTTAGCTCATCTGTGGCTTTTCCATTTTCTACACTTTTCTACCTATTACATGTCATTATTGATTGTTTCTGTCATACTGGTTTTTAGTGAATTTTTATTTAAAAAATTCACTAATAGAGAGGTATCGATGGTGAGACTTTGCAAAAATTCTTTCAAATGAGCGCGAATTAGGACCCCTAGAACCCATATCCGGGGTCAGTTTGAATTTTTATATGTTTATATATATATATATATATATATATATATATATATATATATATATATATATATATATATACATATATATATATATATATATATATATATATATATATATATATATATATATATATATATATATATATGTATCCGTCTGATAACTCAAAAAATAATTAACCGATTTAGATGAAACTCGGCAAGTGCCTTTCTTTTATTAATGGCTTGGATGAGTTCGTTGGCCAGGAAAATCGGACGGGGTCTTCCGGGAAAATTTTGAGTTTTCTTTCAAAAAAAAAATTTTTTTCCGAAAATTTCGATAAAATTTGGTCTACATATTGCTTTGGGAAATACCTAACTATGTGCCAAAATTCAGCTTTCTAGGGTTACAGAAAATTGAGCTATTCAAATTTGAAACATTTATGTTTAAATCATAAGTATGTGGTTGCTGTTGGTTAGTCAATGCTTTTCTTATTGACTCATGAAATTCATTTGTAAGTTTCCGAGAAATGTCACTAATACTGAATTCACTGATTGTTAATCATTGGAAGCATTTACGATTATATATAACCCTATTGTAATGTATTATCATTTATCACCTCTGTAGTATAATTATTTTTGCCTTACAACTCGCAGCGTTTTTAGTCAATTGTTGTTATTAATAGTCAATAGTTTCTTTCCGAATACACAAACCTTTTATTGACTTCTGCTTCTGCCGCTGTTACAGTCCTTTTATTTAGAGCTAGAGTTGTAACCACTCATACAAACAGTGTTTTTTAACCACGTGGCTGGGCGACTGACCGAATTCATTCCCAGTTGCTGTTGATTTACTCATATTCTCTTAATATGTTTGAAGATGTGGTGTCTACTTCATTCCAAGTCACTATTAACCGACTATTTATGAAATCAAATAAGTAAATTAAATCGATTGTCATAAAATATGTAGTGTATTAAGACAAGGGAAAAAGAAATAAAACATATATAACTGTGCATATTTTGATTATATTTTAGGGTGCTTGAGAGAGGTATTGTCAGAGCATAATATCTTATTAAAGTTCATTTGTAAATAGGTTTAATTTTTATATGTTTATATATATATATATATATATATATATATATATATATATATATATATATATATATATATATATATATATATATATATATATATATATATATATATATATATATATATATATATATATATATATATATATATATGATAACTCAAAAAATAATTAACCGATTTCGATGAAACTTGGCAAGTGCCTGTCTTTTATTAATGGCTTGGATGAGTTCGTTATCCAGAAAAATCAGACGGGGTTTTCCGGAAAAATTTTGAGTTTTCTTTCGAAAAATTTTTTTTTCTCCGAAAGTAACAAAGCTGTTTCAATGAAATTTACTATATATGTTGCCTCAACCTTACTACGTACCAAAATTCAACTTTCTAAGTTTAGAGAAAATTGAGTTATTCAAATTTTAAATTTTCTTTCGAAAAAAATTTTTTTCTCCGAAAATTACTAAGTTATTTTAATGAAATTTTGTGGATATCTTGCCTTAGGAAAAACCTTACTACGTATTGAAATTAAACTCTCTAAGTTTATAGAAAATTGAGTTATTTAAATTTGAAGCATTTAATAAAAATTCACTACCATAACGCACTTGCTGCGTCCCGAGTTTTTAATATCTCGATTTAGTATTGACAAAAAGTATTAGTTCGAAATTGTTTTAAATGGCTCGCTCTTTACAAGATAAATTTGAAGCGGTTATTATTTTTGGCGAAGCTAAGCGAAATTACCATGATGCTGTTCGTATGTTCAATGTACGCCATCCGGAACGTCAAATATGCAGAATATTTTTACGAGAACTAATTTCAAATTTTCAAGAAATGGGTACGGTGAAAGACCCTCCAAGGTCTGGGAAACCTAAAATTGTGGAAGATGTAAAAGTTCAGGTCTTAGCTGAAATGATTGTTAATCCCCAACAGCCAACGCAGCATCTGGCCGAGGCATGTAATATTTCGCGTACTCCTGTCAAAAGAATTTTGAAAAGCCATAAGTTTTACCCATATAAAATGAAAATTATACACGAAATAACAGAAGATCATCCTGATAGACGACTCGAATTTTGCGAAGTTATGTTAGGAAGAATCGTAGGGAATCATCACTACTTGCGGAATATCTGTTTCAGTGACGAGAGTACTTTTTTTACATGGAAAATTAATACCCAAAACTTTAGGTACTGTAGTGATGAAAACGCCCATGTTTTCCGGGAGGAACACACACAGTTGCCCCAGAAAATAAATGTTTGGTCGGGTATTTTGGGTAATCACATCATAGGTCCCATTTGATGATGTTGTTGCCCAAAACCCACATTCAATAGGTTATATTTCAACAAGACGGAGCACCACCTCATTATATTAGACAAGTCAGAAATTACCTGGATGAGACTTATGAAAATAGGTGGATTGGTCGTCGAGGTCCTACGGAATGGCCCGCTCGATCCCCAGACCTCACGCCTCTAGATTTTTTTCTTTAGGGATACGCTAAATCTGAGGTTTATAAAACGGCGTCCGGCTCATTAGATGAACTTAGGCAACTAATTACAGATGTTTATTCAAGAATAACGCCACACATACTTCATAATGTCAGAGAAGAATTTACCCGTAGATTATTCATTTATCAGGAGGTCCATGGTGGTCATTTTCAACATCTGTTGAAGTAACCACTTAAACAGTTTGTGCCTTTAGATTTTATTTGAATATTTTTTTTCAATTTTCTTAGTTAGGGTTAATTAATTGTTATCTGTTTACTGTTAAATTCTGTTTTATTTTGAAACATAAATAATTTACAATAATCTATGTGTACTTTACTGGGGAAACAGTATGACAGGAACAGTCAATAATGACATCTAATAGGTAAAAAAAGTGTGTTATAAACAAGGATAGCCATAACGCAGAAACCGATATTATTGATTCTTATTTGGAAAATACTAAACCAAATGTTTTCAAAACTGCAGAATGTTCTGAGCATTAAAAGACCTTCAAAATGAGGTATCATTTGACCCCCATTTCCATTTAAAAAAAATATTCAAAAGCGCGCGCAGCTGTCACCTTGACATCTAAAACTAGTCATTGATATGCCAAAAATGCAGACCTTGCTCTTATATTATCGTTCCAAATTTTATCACAATATACCGGACGGTTCAGAAATTAGATGGGGGGGGGGGACTTTAGGTCCTGACTGTATATATACTTAATAATTCAAGGCCTAGCAAGCTACCATAGCTGCAAATAACCTCGAATTCAACAGAATATCAAGGCGACCTGAATTGTTTGCAGCTACTCTTCTTATTTTGGAATCTTAACCAGTCGACAACCATCGGGAACACCTCCTGGAAACATCCGTATCGTCAGACAAGGGTGAAGTAACCAGCAACAATGAGCCATCCAGGACTTGGGGCCACGAAGAAAAGACAGAGTTCTGTCTAGGTCTACCAGCGCTCTAGGGCAACCTTGAGCAGCCCTACAATATTCTGAGTGGTCCTGCTGGCCCTAAACAGCAACAATCCATGCGTCTTCACGGGGCCCACATGAAACATCACCTGGGAAACAAAGCTTAGTACCTGGTTCATCTGTTTTTTCTTTTATCTTGTTCATTTTAAACTCTTATAATAACTGCCGCAGGCAATCATTCAACTAGATTTGCCCTTCGCATTATATAGAGTCATTTTTATCAATAAATAATCATAATTAAGTCTCGATTTTTATTTGTCTGTTCGACATATCCAGATTATAAGGCACGAAGCCCACCTTTTATTCACAATAAATATTAGCTCACCACTGACTAGCTAGGTCACTTTTCTTCTTACAATTAAAGTTTAATTTTTTATCATTACATCATAAGTAAGATAACCACTCACTTTGGGGGTTATAAGATGGTGATATCAGTTTTAGATCGTTTAAAATTGGACTGGATTCGTTTTTCCACTCAGCGATTCAACTGGAGATGATAAGAAATCTAAAAGTATCTGACTAATCCTGCCCTATTGTTTTTAAATTTACTTTTGAATTCCTTTGGTAAAATATATAATTGGTTGTTGAGACTCTGAAGCTTTTAGATTTAAAAGTCTTATTTTTAGGATGATCCATACTTTTTTTGGACGCGCGAACTTTAAGGCTATTATTAAAGTCGACTTAATGGTTTGAAGAATAGTTTGTAGCAATTATTTACTAGAAACTTGAACTCAAGTGAGTTGAGTTACGCATTTATGTGGTTTAAGGACATTTTGTAAATTGTCAGCCCTAACCCATTTTTCTCTTATATTGTAACAATGCATGTAAGGTTGTTAGTTGTTAGTTGGTTGTACACAGTCTCTATTTTATAACATTTTGTGGAGTTTGGAGCTGTCGTGGCAACGTATCTCCTAGGAAGCTGGCTACCATATTCGTATTACTTTATAGGTGTGTTTTCGCTGTAATTAGTATACCGTACTGACGAGCTGTAATTAGAGCGAAACCGGTCTGCGCTTTTAATTATGGTGAGAATACATCTAGCCTTACATACATTGTCCCCATATTAGGGAAGAAATGGGCCACGGCTGGCAATTTACAAAATTGTTAGTTGGTTGGACACAGTCTCTATTTTATAACATTTTATGTTTTATGGAGCTTGTTACGGTTGGATTTTTACTGCCGTACCCTTCTTACTGATGCAGCCAGATACCAAGGGAAGTTTTTGATAATGATTGGATCGTTTGAATATGAAACAACAAATTAACTATTGGATTGAAAATATTCTAAGGAAATTCGCTTTGCCCTCGCTACCCTAACACACTACTGACCTTCCTCCAGTATTAGCAACAAAAAGGTTTTTAAAACAAATTTGTAATTATCTGTGAAGCTGATGGTGTTATTTTTTAAATTTAGTATACACACTGCTTTTATATAGGTTTTACTATGTATCAAAGCTGAAGATTCTAGTTCAATTGGAAATTGGGTTAGTACCATTTGAAATACTTTTATGAAAATTCACTACCATAACGCACTCGAACTCTTTTCAACACTTATCTACTATTGCTTTATCCATACTTTTTGTAAATGAAATAAATATAAAAAATACAAAATTTTAAAACTAAAATTTTAATAATTTTACCTAAACATCTGTTTATGTAATTTTAACTAGGGATGTATGTAAAAAATAGTAGTACCTACCTAGATATTAAAGTACTTACTGTATTTGTTTGAGGTGGGTATATTTTTTCCTAAAATAATTTCACTTTCGTAAACCTACCAGCGAATTATGTATAGAGTTCACAGGTAAAACATACAATATTTTAAATACCGTGAACGTGAAGTTAATATTTATACATAATGAAACGTCGTTATAGATTGATTTTAAACAAACTGAGTCACTTGCATTAAATTTTTTATTTATTAGTATACATTCGCATGCTGAAATTTGGCCCTTTTGGACGCAAGCTTTGTCCCGGTATTGCGAAAGAAATGGTCCAAGGCTGACATTTTACTAGTTGGTTGTACATTGTACACAGCTCTATCTATAAAATTGTGTGTTAACTAGAGAGGTGTCGTGACAACATACCACCTGGTCCTGCACTGAGATGGCCTCACTGTCGTATCTCTCACGATGTCTGACCTTTGCGATAACTTCCATTGTTTAGATTTTTATCTACGATTTATTTAAATAGCATAGCAGTACAGATAACGTCATATGTATTTGTCCAACATTGTAGATATTGCATTACAGAATCTGAGGTAACAATTGAGGATTATTTCATTATCAATTTCGAAGACCTTTATTTTCCTTTGATCAAACGACTTGAAAATTGGTACATAACCACGTCTGTCTATGTTCTTTTAAGTTATAAATTTTTGTTTTAATCGCTTAGAAAATGTTAGAGATATTGCATTTTAAAAAATACTTTTTAATTTTTTATTAAGAAATAAAAGTCTGGGCGCAGCAAGTGCGTTATGGAAGTGAATTTTCATAAAAATGTTTTTAATAGCAAATGCGACCAGGCATCAATAAAGACCGGTATAGCCTATGTAGTAGAAACAATGTACTATATTTTATCATAATTACTTATTGTTTGAAAATTTACACAAATTTTCCGAAAATAAACTTAAATGTTGGTTTCCTAGCCAATAAACCTTACCTTAATAGCAAATTGAGTTATTGACATTTTGAAGGAGTTAATAAAAAATTAGCTACCAAAACGCACCTACTGCGTCCAGATTTTTTTTACAAACATGTACCATATTTCGATAAAAAATGCAAAAATGCATTAACTAATTTGATCCACGAAAATAAGCTAAAATTTATAGACCGTTAAACCATAAACTTAACGAAACGTACAGCGAAACCATCAACTTAACTAAACCGACAGCCAAAGCATCAGAGAAAGGGTGTATTGGAAATGAATTTTCTGTCAATATTTTAGTAAAATGAAGGACAATGACGGTTGAAGCTGAAACTTAAAGGTTCGCAGAACACTATTTTTGCAACTTTTTTTTTCACAATCCGTATTTGTTTCACGTTCTTTGCCTAAACATTGCCAATTTTGACGTTTCAAATCGCGACTTTGACGTTTTGAGGAAAACTCCAATTTTTTTTTCTTTGACTGCCCATAACTGTTTTGTCTTTAAACTTAGAGACCTATATTTTAGTACATGGGTCACTCTTTATAATACATACAGGCTTACCAAATTTGGTTGTCTTTACTTTGTTATTTCCGGAGATATAATTTTTTTAGAAAGAAAACACAACATTTTCCAGGAAAACCTGGGCTGTTTTTACTGGCTAACGAACATATCCAAGCCACTTGCAAAAGGAAGGTACTCACCAAAGTTGGTCAATATATATATATATATATATATATATATATATATATATATATATATATATATATATAAACATATAAAAATCCTAGCTAACCCCGGATATGTGTTCTAGGGGGCCTAATTAGCGCTCATTAGTCATTTTTTAAAGAAAATTCACTAAAATTGACCGTTAAGATTTGATAAACGAACTCATCCAAGACATTAGCAAAATAAGGGAAATTTGGTCCAAATCAGTGAAGAATTTTTTGAGTTAGCGGTTGAATACATATATATATATATATATATATATATATATATATATATATATATATATATATATATATATATATATATATATATATCTTAATGAAAATTCACTAAGAATATTCATTAGTTACACTGTTCTTATTTTTGTAGTTTTTTCGGTGAATTCGCTGTATGTTTCGTATTTATATGAACTGAAAGCTTGATGACTGTCTTTGATAGAGTAGATCTTTCCGGACGTAAAGTATCGGCTAAATTCAGGAAAATGCAAGCAATGGAAAGCGGTATTAAAATATTAATAGATAATAATTATACAGTGTGGCATTTGAAACAATATACAAAATAAAAACGCTGACTCATATAACGATCTTCAAAGCAAAGCATTTACTTCTTCGAGAGGCGCTAGCTTCCATCATCCGGAAGCCGCAGGTTACTTGCTACATCTTGACAATATCGAATATTAAATGAAAACATCTACGTCAGCCTGTCGGATGAATTAATATGTAACCGATCCACTCAAGTGATCACTTTCAACAATGCAGATGTTTGAGCTATCACACAATCAATTCGAGAATGAGCTGTAATTGACTGAAGACTCGCATTGTGTTGGGAACTGGCTTAGACATCTGATGTACTTGAAAATATCTATCCATTCTTGCCTCTCTTATACAACAAGTTTAATTGTGCAAATCATCCATAGGTAAGGGAATAATATTATATGAAACTTGTTTATTTTTATTTATAAACAAGCTATCCGAGATTTATTTCCGCATAACTGTTTGTGCCAATATTTCTATACACAGTATTATAATAATAATAATAATAATAAAATAGTCTTTATTTACACAGGAAAAGAAAAGTCTGGACGCACCAAGTACGTTATGGAAGTGAATTTTTAATAAAAATGCTTTTAAGAGGAAATATGTCTCTTTAATACAAGCAGGCATCAATCTGGTCACCGGTATAACCTATATAGTAGAAACAATGTACCATATTTTATCAAAATTACTTGCTTGAAAATGTACCAAAATTTTCCGAAAATAAACTTATAATGTTTCCGAGAAAACTCGTTTCCTAGCCGACGAACCTTAGGTTAATATCACATTGAGTTATTAAATTTTGAAGCATTTAATGAAAATTCGCTACCAAAACGCACTTACTGCGTCTCAATTTTTTTTACAAACATGCATCATATTTCGATGAAAAATGCAAAAATGCAATAAGGAATGTTCAAAAAAATGGTAGGTATCACCAACGACTTATGGGCCACCTGTGATTGTCAAAATAATTTTATAAGATGTAGCTTAAGACACCCTATAAGTAACGTATACAATTTTTTTCTCGTACCTTGCATAATAACAATTATATTGAGATTTTCCGTAGAAATGCGTCGCCCTCTATATATGTAAACAGAAAGTAAACCGGATATGGATTCTAGGGAGCCTAGTTTGCGCTCATTTGAAGAAATCTTTTTAGAAATCAAAAGCCTCGGTCTCCTCATTAACGAATTTTTTCTACGAAAATTGGCTAAAAATTATAGACGGTTAAACCATAAACTTAACTAAAACTACTGCCAAGGCATCAGAGAAAGAGTCTATTTGAAATGAATTTTCTGGAAATATTTTATTGAAATGAAAGGCAATGATGGTTGAAGCTCAAACTTAAGGGTTTGCAGAACACTCTTTACATAATCCGTATTTCTTTTAGGCTCTTTGCCTAAAAGTTGCCAATTTTGACGTTTCAAATCGCGACATTTTACGTTTTGAGGAAAAATGAAAAAATACAAACATATTTTAGAAAACGCTATATTTTTGTAAGTATTAGAGTAACTGGAATGAAACTTTACATGTGGCTAGAAATGGTGTAAATAAAGCTATATATTGTAGAAGTCATTTGGTACACAATATTTAGAGTCTTTTCCAAATTAAACATAAAATCTAAAAGACATGCCTTGAAACGACTTAGTGGTTAAAGTCCAATACCTCACAGACAGAGTAGTTAACTGCCAGGCGTAGATTGTTTCATACAGCAAGTTCTAGAGCTGGTCAACTCTTTAATGGCTGGCTGGTGTAGTATACTTGCAATATGGTAGGTGGTAGTGGCATTTTCCTTTACGTGATGGTAAAGGATTTTTTCACGCCCGATGAGGTACCACCCCTTACATCAAGGGGCCGGTGAAGTCCCAACGGACGTTTCCGGTTCTGGTGTATGAGTCGGTTTCCTTTATAAGCAAAATATATGATGGCTCCTCCTTGTACAAAAGATTCCGGAGGTAAAATACCCCTCAATTCGGATCTCCGGGAGAGGGGTGTACAGGGGGCGCCAACATCAAGATTTAACATATCCTTCTCCAATATATGTGGCCTAAATTCTAACCTGAACTCCGTCCACCATTTCCTCCAGGCTAATAAGCCCCAACTCCTCTTCCTCACCGAAACTCAAATCAGTGCCAAAACAGCCACTAATCACCTTAATTTCCCGGGGTATGAGCTCCTTACTTCCTTTAAATTGCACGGAGGCGTAAGCGCGTACGTCCGTAGCAATCTACCCTGCACCAGACTTCCCAATTTAGAAGCTGGAAAAAAGACATACTATGGATAAAACTCTCTCTCTCTCTCTCAGGGCTGCAACTAAATTCATCTGTTGCATTTACCGGTCACCTTCTGACAACAACTTTGTCCAGCTCTTTGACTACCTTTCTGAAAAAACCGACCATCTGATTTCTAAATATCCTTCCTCCGAGGTCACTATTCTTGGTGACTTCAATGTCCATAATAAGGAATGGCTAGGATCTTCAAAAACCGATTCACGAGGAAGAGCAGCGGAGGCCTTTGCAGTCAGCAATTCTTTAGCCAATATGGTTCAGCAACCTACTTACTTTCCTCGCATCCTAACACACAGCTCAAATCCCTTGGATCTTCTTCTTACTACAAATCCTGACTGTCACCGCCCCCCTTGGTCGCTCAGACCACGGCATGGTCACTGCCTCCTGCGCAATGCAACCCGAGGTCACACAATCATCACACCCACGTATCGTTTGGCACTACAACTCTGCGAACTGGGACAAAATGCGAGTTTACTTTTCCTCATTTCCATGGGCGTCTGTCTGCTTCTCTCATCCTGACCCCTCCGATATCTCACAAAACGTCACCGAAATTATCCAAGCTGGCATGGAATTATTTATTCCACGTACACAGAAAACCTCTTCAGCCACTCAAAAGCCCTGGTTCTCTAAATCCTGTGACAAGGCCAGACTTGAAAAGGTCAAAGCTAATAAAACGCTTCTACACAATCCCAGTCAAGAAAACCGTCAAGCATTTAATGGCGCAAGAAACCGGTATGTCTGCATTCTTTCTGAGGCAAAAAACTTGTTTAATAACCACATCAAAAACAAAGTCCTCTCAAGCTCCAACAGCAGCAAACCCTTCTGGACTCTCGCTAAATCTATTGGGAATAATTTCTGCAAGAGCACGTTCCCACCTCTTGTCTCAGGGGATGAAATTGTTTCTACAGCCCTGGGAAAGGCTTAACTTTTTGCCTCGCTGTTCGCTGGAAATTCTACTCTCAACCCACCTCCAAATGTTCAACCACCAACAGTCCCCAATGTCGCGCATAAAATGACGGATATCATTTTCAAAACTAAAAAGGTACGAAATATGCTCTATTTTCTTAATACCAGGAAAGCCTCTGGCCTTGACGAGATCCCAGCAATTGTTCTCAAAAAATGCGCACCCGAACCTGCTCCTGTCCTGACTCGTCTGTTTCAGACATCTTACAATAGAGGCATATTCCCTAGTAACTGGAAAACTGCTCGAGTACAACCCGTCCCCAAGAAAGGATCCAAAGCGCTTCCTAGCAACTATAGGCCTATTTCTCTCCTTTCAGTCGTCTCTAAAGTGATGGAGAAGTATATAAACACCGAATTACTAAAATTTCTTGGAAAACACAGTCTAGTCCACGACAGGCAGTATGGATTCCGTCAGCGCAGATCAACTGCCGACCTCCTTTCCTTTGTCACCCATTCTTGGAACAAGTCTATGGAACTACATGGTGAATCCCAGATTGTCGCTCTAGACATATTCAAAGCATTCGACCAGGTCTGACACGTAGCGCTGCTTAATAAACTTCCGGCCTATGGCCTACCACCAAAACTCTGTACCGGGACAGCAAATTTCATCCCCAACCGAAGCATTTCTGTTGTCGTGGATGGCCATTTCTCTAAACTGTATCCAATTAATGCAGGAATTCCTCCAGGTTCAGCTTTAGCCCCTACGTTGTTTCTTCTCTACATCAATGACCCCCTCTCTAGCACATCCAACCCAGTTCACAGTTACGCGGACGACAGCACCCTTCACTCAAATATACAATATTCTAAGCCTGTCTCTTTAGCCCAATTAGATGAGGATCGCAGACTCATGGAGGGTTCTATCTCCGTGGATCTCCAAAAAATATTAGACTGGGGAAGTAGAAATCTTGTACAATGCAACCGCACCAAATCACAGTCTTGCTTTCTTTTTCATAAGAGATACACAAGCCCTAGACCCATCACAATGAACAACCAAGTGATTCAAAGTAATGAGTCCTTTTCACTTGTTGGCATTTCTGTGGATCGGAATTTGAATTGGCATTAACATGTCACATCAATTGCAGAAGCGGCTGCTAAGAAATTAGGTTTCCTCTTCCGCGCTCGCAAATACTTTTCACCAGCTAATCTCTATACCTCATATACTTCACAAATAGGACCAAACCTCGAATACTGCTCCCACATCTGAGGTGCTGCTGCCGCATCTACACTTGCTATCCTGGACTCCATTCAGAATGGAGATATACGTCTCATCGGTGACCCTACCCTCACCCAAAGGCTGCCATCCCTTGCCTACCGACGTGCCGTTGGTGACCTCTCTCTCTTTTACAGATATCTGCACGGGCAGTGCTCAGAGGAGCTTTCTTCCATAGTTCCTCCACCTGCTGCCGCCAACAGATCTACCAGGGGAACAGAGCGAATTCACCCTTTTACTGTCCAGGTCACCAGACATAGAACATCTTGTTGTGCCCGCTCTTTTGTCCCGAGTACTTCAAAGTTGTGGAATTCCTTTCCGGCACATGTTTTTCCTTCTCCCCCGAACCCCCAAACCTTCAAGTCCAGAATTAACAAGTTGCCTCTTTCCTCCTTGTCGGCACCCACGGTACGATAGTATTTGGGCTGTAAGCCCTCGTGATGTGTTGCTGAAATAAAATAATAATAATAATAAAAATACAACATGTATAAACCATACATCAACGCTAACCAAACTAAATATATAGCAGGCATAGAACAAACTACCCGAACCAATAATCGTGAAATCTCGACCACAAATATGGAAAATGGCAGACGACATGAAATTAAATATGTTCCAAGTGATTGTTATTTAACTGAGGGATTCAATCAATTATTAAAATACACTATATTTGTAGCTTTTTGAACGGCCTCAGATACAGTTTTAGCACAGCATAGATATATTATGCTGTAGTTTTGGACTGAATGTGCAGCATAATATAGTAGAAATCAAGGCAAGTCTCTATAAAAATGATTCTAAAATAGTTTCTTTTATCTTTAAACTTGAACATAAGCCGTCATATAAGACCGAAACAGTCGTGGGATGTATTGCAATGGTAATTCTACTAATTCTGTAATTAATTGTTACCTATACTTTGAATATAAGATCCCAGGCATAAAGCCAATCTGGAGTATCATGTAAACAAAACGTTAGTTAACGTGTGCTTAGATGGCGCAGAGGCGGCGTAGTTGTCTGCTAAGCAGAGGGTTACGCTTGATGAATTTATGTTTTTTTATTGTGTTTTGACCATTGGAGAACTAATAATGCACAAATGTCATACGTTTCGAACAAGATCTCATTTTTGTTTGAAACCCCTGAAAACTTTGTCACCTTTGAAATTGAAATTATAATTTTCAGCAGACATTTAACAAATTTTTATGAAAAAAAAATCGCTATTAGAGAGGTATCGATGGTGAGACTTTACAAAATTTTTTTCAAACGAGCGCAAATTTCGGCCACCAGCGCCCGAGATATATATATATATATATATATATATATATATATATATATATATATATATATATATATATATATATATATATATATATATATATATATATATTGTGTGAGTGTGTATCCAACCGATAACTCAAAAAGTTATTGACTAATTTTGATGAAGCTCGGCAAGAATATTTCTTTAATTAATAGCTTGGACGAGTTCGTTAGCAAGCCCTCTCGGACTAGTTTTCCTGGAAAAAAATTGATCTTTCCGAAAAAGAATATATACCTATCTAAAAAAATAACAAAGTTGTTTTGATGAAATTTGGTTGATATGTTGCCCCCATAAATGCGTTACTACATATCAAACTTCAATTTTCTAGGTTTATAGAAAATTGAGTTATACAAATTTGAACCATTTAATGAAAATTCGCTACCATAACGCACTTGCTGCGTCCCGAACGTTTTTTTTATTGTAACATCATTCTCTTAAACCATTCAAATAACCGTGGAAAGGTCAGAAAAAGCCGCTATAAGAAAATCCTTGTTCAAAATCCACAGTATTGACGTAAATTCTTAAATATTCAATCCAATAATTAGTGGGCTTCGTATTAGGTAAATAAGGCGGGAAACTAAATATCAAAAAGGGGTCTCGCGTGTTTCTAATTAAAGTTTCTGAATAACCAGGTGAATTTTGTTTTCACCTCGTACATATTATAATTATAAAGGAAAAGTTGGCAGAAATAATACAAAAGTATAAAATAAAAGATGTTATCATCAAGAGTCAACAAACTATAAATGTACATTGCTCTATCTAAGCCGTCTACTGAAAAATTATGAATGTCTTCCTCTTGTAGAGAAAAATAAATAAATAAAACCAATTTATGTGTCCAGAATGTTGTTCCAGTAAAATTTAAATTACTTCAAAGACTTTCTTGGAATAATGTGTGAAAGAAGAAGAAGAATTTTCTAAATCCGCTTGATCTGATAGAGATAGTCGGGCATTCATCATTTCCCTTAAGTGTTCGCAAAGACGTGATATGTTAGCGAATTGTTAAAAGAGCAAAGAATAGGTGGGTCTACATCAAGGACACCGCGGTATGCCAACACAAGCTGATGCACCAGTTCCATGACCATCTAGATCCCCAGCGTTTATTATTAAAACAATGTACTCATTACAAATATGTCATGGGACTCTTGGATGTAACATCTTTTATATTTACTGACGAAATACTCATGGGATAGTTCAGAAATTCAGGGTCAGCGACATGTACTTACCTATGTCCACTTGACAATTGCTTCGACCTTTATAACTGAGATTTGAGATTCCACAGAAATACACCTGAATACTGAATTAGATTCGCTGCGCTGTTGCGTAAGAAATAAACTATTTAACATCATTTTCTCTCATATTATAACGAAATCAAAATTATAATACAATCACTTGAAAGTAAAGAGCATTATGCCTTGGATGTAAAATTATTTGAAACCTTTCACCATAGAAGAGGACCGAAATATTTCAAACCATCGTTCTCAAAGTTCTAAATAAATTAATTGTTCAAAACCCAATAATAATAATAATAATAATAATAATAATAATAATAATAATAATAATAATAATAATAATAATAATAATAATAATAATAATAATAATAACAATAATAATAATAATAATAATAATAATAATAATAATAATAATAATAATAATAATAATAATAAACGGGTCCCAAGCCCAGGTGAGAAAGCAGGAGAGGGTGGAGTAACAACCACGTTAAAAAACCAGGGTCCGTCTGGCCCGAACGGTAGCACTCTGTAAGGGCCCCTGGCTAGGGTCACAGGTCTGTCTGTCAGTATCGTATCGACGTAGACGGTACAGCCAGCGACACCAGCTGTCCGCTATCCTATTTACCCTCTTTACTTATTGTTACTTTTTCCTTCATCCCTACCTGGGCCACCAGGGTTAATTGGTGGCACACCCATCGAAATGGAGCAAAACGAAAGCCTCGGAAAAATGCTGCTGCCTGGGGTTCGCCAGGGCATGTCTGGAGCTGGCGCTGGACATGATATTATGCGGGACGTCGGTGGCGGGGTGCTGATGAGGCGGGCCCCTGTCATGCAAGAAATGACAACCCGAAATCAACAGCAGGGGAGCCTAGTAAAACCAAGAGGTCCACTCACTGAGGATGTTGCGCAGGAAAATCAGCCAGCGCTCACCCAGATGGGATTACCAAAACGGCGTATGAAATGGACTATGGATATGAACGGAACAATTATGCGCATTTACTACAGAGTAACACAACTCGGACAACATACGACCGGATATAGGTAACAACCTCACACCGAATTTTTCAGAGTGTACCCACACATACAGGTGACTCAACAGAGAGTAACGAATCAGTATCGTGTGATACTTAGGAATAACCTTATTCCACAAAAGAGACTAAATACCATCAAACAGAAAGTTGAATGTGAAGTTACTAAAGACGGCGCATGAAATGGACTATGGATATGAATGAAACAATTATGCGCATTTTCTACAGAGTAACACAACTCGGACAACATACGACCGGATATAGGCAACAACTTTACACCTAATTTCTCATAATGTACCCACACATACAGGTGACTCAATAGATAGTAGCGGAGCAGTATCGTGTCATATTTAGGAATATCCTTATTCCACGAACGAGACTGAATACCATCAGACAGGAAGTTGAAGATGAAATTACTAACATAGCGGTTACGGAAAATAACGAGATCCTGTTTGATGGTAGTAATCTGCAACCTGTACATACTGTGCAAGAAAAACAAATCGCGCGTACGCAAGAAAATGAGGAACTCATAGAAAAATTGTCCACAGGAATGAGCCGTGCAGTCGCGGAGTATGAAGAAACAAATCCTCTTACTAGACCACCCTTACCTAGGCTAAGATCATCTAGAAAGCTGGCAATTATATTGGAACTTTTGAACAGAATAATTTTGCCATCGCACCTTCTAGAGATCAACACATGGGAGCACATGCATACACTGATTTACTCTGCAGCAACTGCAGCAATTTAAACTCTAGGCATTAAGATTTGTGATCGAAGGTCCAATCACAGAGACACGCGTCTAAAAGTGCCCACGTGGGAAAAAAGGTTGATAAGCAGAGCAGAGTGGATTTCGAAAAGAAATTGGACAACTGACGCAATACATTTGGGAGTACAGACAAGAAATTTCAGAAAAGAGAAGAGGAAATAATAGGCAGAGTTCGACAACACTCGGCACAATACCCAGTCTACCACACTGCACAAGAATGTTTGGGCATCTTAAAACAGAAGCGTTCTGTATATGCAGAACGGTTGAGGAGATATAAAGCGAGCAACAATAGGAAGTGCGACAATACAATGTTTGAACGCTCTGAAAGGACTTTCCACGGTTAGCTTAATTCAGCTAGTAATGCAGCCACCGATATTTTTCCAAATAAGAAACGAATTGAAGAGTTCTGGCAAAGCCAATTGGCCACAACAGCCTCCTGCAATATTGACGCCAGCTGGGTTAACGAAGAACACCCAGCTTATCAGAGTTATGAACAAATGCATCATAAGCCGTTTACCACAGATGAAGTCTCCGAGGTTATTAAAGAGCTTTATAATTGGAAGGCACCCGAGCCTGATGGGGTCCAAAACTTTTGGCTGAAGAAATTTGGGTGTACACATCATCTATTGGCGGTGTTAATAAATGATGTTATACTTTGCCCAAAGAAGATGCCATTGTTTTTCACACAAGGAAACACGTATCTTCTGCCAAAGGACCAGCATTGTTCTTCAGACCCCGGCAGATAACGACCAAGAACTTGGCTCCGGCCCTATGTAAGTTGATCACATCCTGCCTTGAGAAACGCATATATGCGCACTGCGAACGACACAACATAATTGCGAGCCAGCAAAAAGGGTGTGCCAAATGATTTATGGGATGCAAAGAACAGCTAATAATTGATTTGGTTGTGTGCAATCAGGCTTACAATGGATGAAGAAATCTCTTTGCCGCCTACGTGGATTACAAAAAGGCATTTGATTCAGTTCCACACGAATGGCTTATAAGTGTGTTGAAGATCTACAAGATCGATACTTACATCCTGAGGTTCCTCGAACACACAATGTCTATCTGGAGGACAAAGATTCAGTTACGGGTACAAACGTGTGATGACATCGTAACCAGCACGATACCAATTAGAAGAGGCATATTTGAGCGCGACTCGCTAAGCCCATTGTGGTTCTGCCTCGCATTGAATCCACTAGCAAACCACCTGAACTTCACCAGATATGGCTTCAGTATAAAAAGCAATGGCAGGAAGCAAATGAAGCTAAATCATCTGCTGTATATGGGTGATCTCATGCTGATGGCCTCCACAAAAAAAAACACCTGGATCAACTCCTTAAAATCGTGGAGGGGTTTTCCAGAGATATCGACATGCAGTTTGACATTACGTTATTTGTTCAGCAGAAAGTAATTTGGAAACCTGCTATTAAGGATAATGTTCGTCACTATATATATATATATATATATATATATATATATATATATATATATATATATATATATATATATATATATATATATATATATCTTAGCAGGTGTGTTACTTATGTAAGTTGCTTGAATAAGCTCGTTGTCCAAATAATTTAAATATGTTTTTCTAGAAAAATTATTATTTTCTTGCTGGATAATTTTTGTGCCTATAATAAGTAATAACGTTATTTTGATGAAGTTTGGTACACGGTTTTTACTATAAAGAATACAATTAACATTGACGTCTTTCAGGTAATGAAAAATTGACTGATTGTAATATTAAAAACATTTTTCTAAAAATGTTATACGCACTTTCTGCGTTTACACTTTTTATCTTTAATCCGTAAATTTGCTTTGTGTCTTTACATTAAAATTAAAATCGTTACATTTTCAGAACCAATAATACAATACTTTATTGTTTTGTGTTTCCATTTTACCCTAAATATTCGAGATTTGCATTCATAAGAACAAGCTCTTTTTTTAAGCGATGCGCCATCTGTCGGAATGGGATAAATTTAAATTAACTCCCGACTATAATCTAGTTCACTTTGGACGTATATTCTATTATTTCAAAACTTAACTTAACTAAAACTAAAACTTATTTTAACTAAAATACTTAACCAGTAGCCTTAACAACATACAGTGTTACACACTAAAACGTAGCACAATAAAAAATTAACAAGCAAAAAAAAACTAAAATTTCACAAAAATCTTACTAACGTATATAACAAGTTCAGAAGTTTCATAAAAGCTCCAAAGAAAACTGTTTCCAATAAGTATCTTTATTGAAATCAGATGACAGTATTAGGCGTTTACGAAAAGTAACCGGGTAGATATCGGTTACACCGCAAGCGTTCGAAAATGTACCTGGTTACTCTGTCCATCGTTCGATAATTATACGGTATCTACCCGGTGCATCAACCTTGTGTACCGAACCAAACAGTCGGTAGATTGAGTGATATAGAGAACAAACTTAATTCTCTATACAAATTGTCTAAACTCTAACCTATGAACTGGATGTAAATAAATAATAATACCAATACCCTAAGGGCCCTAAGGTTTCTGATTTCCATTCGATCATTTCTCAATCGTTACTTGAAGGAAGGTGAAGGTGTTACCATCAGGATTGTGAATGAGAGCAACAACAGATACATAATTTTCAATGGCGCGGCGCTTCTTTTTGGAATTTTTTAATGTATAATAAGTCGTAACTCCTGTTAATAATTCTTCGTCGCTGTCGCTGTCTAATATTTCAGATACAACATTAAATAAAGCATTTTTTTTTCAATCTCCATACTGATATATTAATATTACTACTTCAAAGTTCAAAGCCAAAATATCCTTAAACAACAAAGACGAACCTTTGACAGTTTGGCGTTTGTCTTTTAGTTACCGCGCATCACAGAACACTCCCTATAGAAGTTTCACCTAAATGGAGCTAACCTGGACTTTATTAGGGCTCTAGTTCGGACATCGCATATAGTAGATGTCGCTAGTAGTGCTACCATTCTACTGAACAAGCTGTTCAGTGCGCCATTTTATCATACATTCAAAATTCAAATGTTTTGAATGCAAAAAGTTTTTGTTCGCTTCTAGTTCTTTCATTGTATAATTATAATAGAAGTTTGTTGCTAAACGGTTCTTTTAATTAAGTTTTACCTATATTAACTTTTAGTGGATACTTTACAGTGTTTTCATTGTTCGTCGGTTTTGTGTTTTAAAGGTCGGTTTTTTTTGTGAATCAAAATATGATCGTTATCATAAGCTTTGCGTTTAAACAATCATGTAATTTCAATTTTATTTTCAGTTTTCTATCAAAAAAGCATCATGCTTTCATAGTTCAAGGTGTTTTGGTGAAACATAATTAAAACTGTTTTAAATCCATTGATTGTTGTTGCCCTTACTTGGTGAAACTTGTCCATACTGCATACAGACTTGGAGAATACTTCTCTAGCTTTACTGTTGGTTTTTAGTGGTGAAGGACGTAGCCAGCGCGTGAGCTAACTGGAGCAAGTGGCCCTTCGAATTCTGGAAGTTCTAGGATGTTCTTCAATGCTTCTGTGACTATAGTTTCGCTGCTTGACAGCATTTTCAGACAGATTAAAATTGAATTAGTACGAAATCATGACAACTACAAATAAATATCTGTTGCTAGGTTATGATATGATGTTTTGATCAAAAAATTTTTATCAAATAGAAAATAAAATGAAACACAGATGACAGATGAGGTTTTCAAAATGTCTATGTGATGTATGTCAATATTTAACATAAAAACTAGAACTAGCCTATAATAACTATGATAACAGTTACAACAATAAAATAACTAAACAATAACAGTATAAAAGTAGTCTCTATACAACGAAAATATCGACATACATCAACTCATTATTTTATTACAACTTTTTTGAAATAATAGTTAAATTTATTTTCTTTGGCATATTTAATTAGAAAGAAGAATATCCAAGAAAGGGGAATTCATTAAATCAGTTTGCTCGTTTAAAACAAGGTAGTTATTGTCGTGTGTGTGCTTTTTGACTTCTAAAGCTTCAAAAAAGTCTAGTTTACGTTTGTCATCATAAAAATGTAGTGGTTCTATGCGGTTATTTATTGTAGGTCTATGTTCGGTATCAATAATATGTTTTGCAAATGTAGATTTGTCAGCGTGGTTATTTCTAAATGCAGAAATATGTTCTTTGTATCGGGTGTTAAAATTTCTAGAAGTTTGACCTATGTAGATTGCGTTACAATGTGTACAAGCTAATTTATAAACTCCAGCTTTTGTCAGGAAACAAGATTTTTCTTTCGCGTTAAATAACAAATCACGCGTCGTGTTGTAAGATTTAAAAGCTACCTTTGTATTTGTACAAGTGTTTAACTATTTTAAATTTAATGATAAAATTTATATGCAAAATGAAGGTCTGCCTATGGGTAGTCCGTTGTCACCTTTATTAGCCAACATATTTATGGAAAACTTAGAAAACCAAATTTTAACATCAGAACTTTCACATAATATTGTCTTTTGGTACAGATACGTAGATGATATTTTAGCATGTTTTCAAGGTAGTCATACAGAATTAAATGAATTTTTAAATTTTATTAATAGCTTTCACACAAATATTAAGTTTACTCTAGAAGAAGAAGCTAACAGTTGTATAAACTTTTTAGACTTAACAATTAGAAAATTAGAAAATAATTCATTTGACTTTTCAATATATAGGAAACCAACTTACACTGACACAACCATACCATACGATTCATGTCACCCTTTTTCACAAAAGCTGTCAGCCTATCATTCTATGATACATCGTGCATTTTCAATACCTATGTCACAAAACAATTTTGAAAAAGAAATTTCAATAATTAAGCAAACAGCATTTAATAATGGCTACTCTGTTAAAATAATAGATAAAATGATAGAGAGAAAAGAATACAAATTAGCGATTAATTTAATTTATCCAAATATTAGAGACAAAGAAGACAACAGATACGTTTCGATAACTTATTTTGGAACCATTTCAGAAAACATTTCAAAAATTTTAAACACTTGTACAAATACAAAGGTAGCTTTTAAATCTTACAACACGACGCGTGATTTGTTATTTAACGCGAAAGAAAAATCTTGTTTCCTGACAAAAGCTGGAGTTTATAAATTAGCTTGTACACATTGTAACGCAATCTACATAGGTCAAACTTCTAGAAATTTTAACACCCGATACAAAGAACATATTTCTGCATTTAGAAATAACCACGCTGACAAATCTACATTTGCAAAACATATTATTGATACCGAACATAGACCTACAATAAATAACCGCATAGAACCACTACATTTTTATGATGACAAACGTAAACTAGACTTTTTTGAAGCTTTAGAAGTCAAAAGGCACACACACGACAATAACTACCTTGTTTTAAACGAGCAAACTGATTTAATGAATTCCCCTTTCTTGGATATTCTTCTTTCTAATTAAATATGCCAAAGAAAATAAATTTAACTATTATTTCAAAAAAGTTGTAATAAAATAATGAGTTGATGTATGTCGATATTTTCGTTGTATAGAGACTACTTTTATACTGTTATTGTTTAGTTATTTTATTGTTGTAACTGTTATCATAGTTATTATAGGCTAGTTCTAGTTTTTATGTTAAATATTGACATACATCACATAGACATTTTGAAAACCTCATCTGTCATCTGTGTTTCATTTTATTTTCTATTTGATAAAAATTTTTTGATCAAAACATCATATCATAACCTAGCAACAGATATTTATTTGTAGTTGTCATGATTTCGTACTAATTCAATTTTAATCTGTCTGAAAATGCTGTCAAGCAGCGAAACTATAGTCACAGAAGCATTGAAGAACATCCTAGAACTTCCAGAATTCGAAGGGCCACTTGCTCCAGTTAGCTCACGCGCTGGCTACGTCCTTCACCACTAAAAACCAACAGTGAAGCTAGAGAAGTATTCTCCAAGTCTGTATGCAGTAAAACTGTTTTAGTTTTCAGGCAAGTTTAGAACGTTTTAGTAGTTCATAGGTTATAAGTAAATAACGTTTTCTTACAGAAGCTTTGTGGATATAAATATGATACCAACTAAGAAAACGATTTATTGTTAATTGTGTTCCGGGGTGCCTGGAATTATTTTGCAAAAGACATCGTTTTTCGTTGAAATCATCTGAAGACCATTTTGATGAATGGGTGAAAGCCGTACAAAACCCTAAGACGCTTGGTTTATCTCCACAAGCCATTTGCGATGATGAGGATAAAGTACCTGAAATGAGAAGAGGCCTGAAAAGACCTGCTGTTCCCATATTACATCTTCCTTTGAGTGAGTATTCATATATTTTAAAGTGCAAATAAAAATTTATATTTCTATTTATACAACATCTCAGAAGCAAACAATGGATCGGGTGGATTCGGAAGGCGACCAGAAAGCCTGACAGTGTACACTGTTGTTAGATGAATATTACCAAGTGTCATTTTAAATAAAGAAGGAAATTAAAGGGTGCACAAATCTTTTTCTAATAAATGACAATATGACGTCATTTATACATACCCTAAAAGAAGGAAAAACCAACCTTACCATACATTGCTGGTCATGTGAGCATATAAATGTAATAGTGTACAAGCACCAGACTGCTGAAATATACCTACCTATCGATAAGGAATGGCAATATATACTTCATCTTACTTTCAGAATTAAAATGGTTTTTAAATAAATGTAATAGGAATACTGTTCTAGGTTTTTAAATAAAACACAAGTGTATTTTATCTTGTTTGATTTTCCATTAATCATATCGATAGTAAAAACTGATGCTGCAAGTGTTAGAAGGTTCAAATTGCCAATTAATTTTTCCTATTATTGCAAAGCTTAAAACAGGCGTATGTGTGTTATTAAAACATAACTTGTTTTGCTTTCACTATAAAAATCATAAAAAACAATATTTGACTAATTTAACCTCTTTACTGACAGTGGTATAAAATTAAATAGAATTTATTTGGATTTGCTAAATGAAAATGAAATCAAATTTCCCGCGTGTGACTAAAATTCATCGCATCCGCCAGAGGCGCTGCAATATTGTTCCAAACGTCAGCATTGGCGTTTCCCTTCTATAGGGGATGTTCTGTGCCGCGCATTTAAAAGCGTTCGAAAATTACTGCACCGGATCCATTTACCATAAAGCCAGCTGTGTACCATTCGGTAAACGGTAGATATCTACCTACTTACATTTCGTAAACGCCTATTGAAACTCAGACGCATTATTCATAAACAAATAAAAGTTACTCTATAGTTCACTAAGTTAAAATTGGAAATTGGAACTGATGATGGGAACTGATTCAAAAGCACACATTCTGAAGACCTGAAGATCGTTTTACTTATACGTCCTCTTAAGGATCGCCGTTAAAAATGTGTTGTGTTGGATTGGGTTCTCCAAAGTGTACTATTATTAATCTATACTCTATTATGCTGCGGTTACGCTCGGTTGGCGACAATAATTACCTGTCATCGTTATTGTTGACACTTGTGACATGCGACATTGACAGTTAGAAGTTTTGGTTAAGTTTGTAGAGGTGTAAGGTGTAGTGTAACTTCAGTTCATACTGTCAAAAAATTGAAAACAAACATTAAAGTTAGACAAATTAGCAAATAATTTCTGCAGTAATGTGCAAAAGAAAGCATTTAAAAGTTAATTTACAATTTATTTGAAAGGTAGGTAAACCATAATCGCAATACATTACCTGGTTATGACTCATACTTCAACATTATCACAGTAATGAACTAATTAAAGAAACCACACCCATAAAGGTATATTTTCATTCTTTTAGTTTACTCCACATGAGAAACATTGGCCTTAAATTGCAATGTCTGGTGTATTTGAGAACAGGAGAGCATATGAAGATAACTTTGAGTTCTACAACAAAAGAGAAAAGGGCGACTTCAGTCCCTTTTACATTGTAGTGACTGTCTGCACGATCGTTGCGGTTTGCATCTTCGTACTCAACATCGTTTTGGGCTGTTGTTCCAGGTATTCAGAGTATTGGAACGATAGGCATACAGGTAAGCTTCAATATATTCATAAAGCTTATTTATATGATCCATATTTAAACACAGACATAAACCTTTCCCTCTGGCTTGGCAAATTATTTATATCTCTACAAATAGGCTTTGACGGTATCAAAGAGAGAAAGAGTGTATGTTTGTATGTATTAGGGAAAGATTGACCAAGTTCATGCAACAAGAATCAAGATATGGCCTACCTTTACCAGCAATAGTATAGGTATAGTTTTGCCTTGTTTTAACATACATAATGGTTCGTTTGAAGACATGTTCTCAATTACGGTAAGCAGTGTTCTTAAGACAATGCTATTTGACAAAACCTACTTCAATTTCACATAAACATAATTTACAATTAATTAGGTATGTTTATGATACAGCTTCATTGCGTTCTCTGATGAAGTTGCTTTGTCAGAGAATTTATCATTAGATGTTAAAAATTCTCGTTGTATTAAAGTGGGATTTCCCAAAATATAGTTATTAGTACCACCGCAAGTCCCAAAAAACTACACTGTGGTAATAATGTAAATGTTAAATATTACACACAAAACCTCTGCAGCCACTCAAAAGCCCTGGTTCTTTAACTCCTGTGACAAGGCCAGACTTGAAAAGGTCAAAGCTCACAAAAAGCTTCTACACAATCCCAGTCAAGAAAACCATCAGGCATTTAACGACGCAAGAAACCGCTATGTCCACATTATTTTTGAGGCAAAAAACTCGTTTAATAACCACATCAAAAACAAAGTACTCTTCAGCTCCGGCGGCAGCAAACCCTTCTGGACTCTTGCTAAATCTATTGGTAATAATTTCTGCAAGAGCACGTTCCTACCTCCTTGTCTCAGGGGATGAAATTGTTTCTACCGCCCTGGGCATGGATGAACTTTTTGCCTCGTTGTTCGCCGGCAATTCTACTCTCAACTCACCTCCAAATGTTCAACCACCAACAGTCCCCAATGTCGCGCATAAAATGACGGATATCATTTTCAAAACTAAAAAGGTACGAAAGATGCTCTCTTCTCTTAATACCAGGAAAGCCTCTGGCCTTGATGAGATCTAAGCAATTGTTCTCAAAAAATGTGCACCAGAACTTGCTCCTGTCTTGACTCGTCTGTTTCAGACATCTTACAATAGAGGCATATTCCCTAGTAACTGGAAAACTGCCTGAGTACAACCCGTCCCCAAGAAAGGATCCAAAGCGCTTCCTAGCAACTACAGGCCTATTTCTCTCCTTTCAGTCGTCTCTAAAGTGATGGAAATGTATATAAACACTGAATTACTAAAATTTCTTGAAAAACACAGTCTAATCCACGACAGGCAGTATGAATTCCGTCAGCGCAGATCAACTGCTGACCTCCTTTCCTTTGTCACCCATTCTTGCAACAAGTCCATGGAACTACACGGTGAATCCCAGATTGTTGCTCTAGACATATCCAAAGCATTCGACCAGGTCTAGCACGCAGCGCTGCTTAATAAACTACCGGCCTATGGCCTACCACCAAAACTCTGTACGTGGACAGCAAATTTCCTCTCCAACTGAAGCATTTCTGTTGTCGTGGATGGCCATTCCTCTAAACTGTATCCAATTAATGCAGAAGTTCCTCAAGGTTCAGCTTTAGCCCCTACTTTGTTTCTTCTCCACATCAATGACCTCCTCTCTAGCACATCCAACCCAGTTCACAGTTACACGGACGACAGCACCATCCACTCAAATATACAATATTCTAAGCCTGTCTCTTTAGCCCAATTAGATGAGGATCGCTGACTCATGGAGGGTTCTATTTCTGTGGATCTCCAAAAAATATTAGACTGGGAAAGTAGAAATATTGTACAATTCAACCCCACCAAATCACAGTCTTGCTTTCATTCTCATAAGAGATACACCAGCCCTATACCCATCACAATAAACAACCAAGTTATTCAAAATAATGAGCCCTTTTCACTTGTTGGCATTTCTGTGGATCGAAATCTCAATTGGCACCAACATGTCACATCAATTGCAGAAGCAGCTGCTAAGAAATTAGGTTTCCTCTTCCGGGCTCGCAAATACTTTTCACCAGCTAATCTCTATACGTTATATACTTCACAAATAAGACCAAACCTCGAATACTGCTCCCACATCTGGGGTGCTGCTTGCCGCTTCTACACTCGCTATCCTGGACTCCATTCAGAATAGAGCTATATGTCTCATCGGTGACCCTACCCTCACCCAAAGGCTGCCATCCCTTGCCCACCGACGTGCCGTTGGTGACCTCTCTCTTATAGATATCTCTACGGGCACTGCTCAGAGGACCTTTCTTCCATAGTTCCTCCACCTGCTGCCCCCAACAGATCTACCAGGGGAACAGAGCGAATGCACCCTTTTACTGTCCAGGTCACCAGATATAACATCTTTTTCTGCCCGCTCTTTTGTCCCGATAACTTCCAAGTTGTGGAATTCCTTGCCAGCACCTGTTTTTCCTTCTCCCCCCAACCTCCAAACCTTCAAGTCCAGAATTAACAAGTTGCCTCTTTCCTCATTGTCGACACCCACGGTACGATAGTATTTAGGCTGTAAGCCCTTGTGGTGTGTTGTTGTAAAAAAAATATTTAAATTTAACGATTCTTTTTAAGGTAATCGTTGGATAGTATCCCTGTGGACTTCAACCCCTCACAACCAACCAGCTATAGACTACACTGAACTAGAAGACATACAGATTTCGCACACCCAAGCAGACTACTTTGAGCCGCCACATTCTGCCGAACCTGCTGCAGAGTTTGTAGAGCTACAAAAGCGTGAGAGTGAAATTTAAGTGTAGTATTTATTGTATATGTTGAGTTCTCATTTTTGGCAACAATGTTTCATGTTTATTGGCCGATTTCAGCGCTTTTAACGCTTGTTCTAATACTAGGCGTCATAATGTGCATGGTGCGCTGGGGTCCCCGACTGTGTGGCCTGAGACACACTGCTTTGCCTGATGAGCAAGTCTGGCGTGAGAAAACTTATGAACAAGCAATAAGCTATGCTTAACTTTTATAACCAGTATGTTATGTTTTTATTTTCACTTATTTTAAGGTCTAGTTTTAATGACAAATGAAAGGCTATTAAATAGCAAGGTTTCTAGTTTTCGGGGTGGTGTCAGAAAATTCGAAATACAGACCGAAGGTGAAATTTTTGCATAACTTTGAAAATTATTTTAAATTTTTCAAAAACAGTTTTTTATAATATTTTAATCATTTATTGTTTCCATGATTACATAAATCATAAGACTGACACAATCAAATTAAACTTTAAGCCCTCTTCTATATATTTTGACTAAAAAGTATTTTGTTATGCTTCTTTTAAGGCTACAAACCAATTATTATTGGGACCTTAGATTTATTTTACAATATGTTTTGTGCCTATTTTAAGAGTACAAGCAAGTTGCTGGAATCTTGCATTTTGTTACAAAATGTTTCGTCCTTGATTTATCTATAGAAAACGTTTTGTCCATGATTTCATGTATAGAAACATTCCACATTTTGTTTAAAATTATTTTGTTGTGCTTATTTTAAGACTACAAACAAGTTATTGGAATCTTGCATTTTTTACACAATGTTTTGTCCCTGTTTTTATCTATACAAACGTAGGTACTTTCATTTTTTTTACAAAAGGTTTTGCTCCAGATTTTATTTATACAAACGCTTCCCATTTTGTTGAAAATTGTTTTGTTGTGCTTATTTTAAGACTACAAACGAATTACTGGAACCTTGCATTTTTTTTACAATATGTTTTGGCCCTGTTTTTATCTATACAAAGGTTCCACATTTTTGTTTAAAATTGTGTTATGCTTATTTTAAGACTACAAACAAAGTGTTGGAACCTTGCATTTTTTGCCAAGTTTTTGTGTTTTTATCTGTATAAATATACTGCATTTTGTTTAAAAAAAAGTGTGTTGTGTTAGAATCTCAAAATTATAAACTGAAATAGTTAAGCTTTCAACTAATTTTTATAGTGTTAGCTTCAGTTTTTAAATTTTATTAGTTTGACTTCTATTTTAACATTGATGTTGTCATAAGTATTTCTATTTTTAACTGACATTCAGGACATACTGTTTACTGTTTTTTTTTAGAACTTTAATCAAAAAGAAATGTAATTGCTAAGAAAATGGATCTAGTAAGAAGTATATGTATATGTAGATTAGCCGGTGGATCTTTTCTCATGTCATCAAGGTGTGACATGGCATAAAACATTGCTTCTTAAACGATGATAATAACATTAGATAAGGTTAGAGTAGCAGTATAGATGTTCTATATGCGGTGTTGTACATTTTATATTAGTCCAAACACATGTTAGCTTTAAAGTCGATAGCAAGAATATAAAGATTTGTTTTGGTAGTCAAACGATAATAATATTTACTTTGCCAAATTGTACATAGATCATGGCACATCATAAAACAAATTACACAAAACAACAAACATCAAAACCAAGTCCGACAAACATCCCAAATTATGTTAGAATTGGCACTTGAGGTGGGTTTGTGAGTTCTGATTTGACTAATGCAATCCCACCTTACACAAATACAGCTCGGCTGTAGGCGCGGGAGGTAAAAAAGATACTCAATAAAAGCTGCACCCTCTCAAGCAAAGTGCAATATCGAAGACCCCAAATACCAAAACAGTGGCGTATTGAACCCACAATAATAGAGTCGTATAGATGCACCCTTGGCAGATAATCTACAATTTTTGTACGGGCAAACCAAGAGATTAGGGCACCCACCGAAATTCTTAACCTGCCTACCATCATTTTGGACATGGAAAAAAACAAGGAAGAAGAAGAGAATTGGACGCCAAGGTATGTATACTAATTTAGCATTTCCAACGATCTACCTTCAAAAGTAAAATGTAGCTTATCAGCAGTGCGTCCAGATCTAGTGAAGCACATGATCTTAGTTTTTTCATTGTTTACAGTGAGGATGTTTGCGGAACAATACTCCTCAAGTCTTTTCAACTTGCGATTTAAATTAACAGGAGACTCGGATAATATAACAAGGTCGTCAGCATCAAGCAGAATTACGACGTCGTTTGTACCATCTACACTAACACCTTTAGCACCTTCATTACGAAAGAAGGCCTCCATATCTGCAATAAATAGAGCAAAAAGAAGAGGACTGAGAACTTCTCCCTGCAGAATTCCACTGCTCACTCTGAATTGTCTTATAACGGCACTTTCGACTAATATTTACAACGGCGTTGTTGTATAACTGTCTGACAATAAAAATTAATTTACTGCTGACCCCAGACTGGTAAAGCTTCTGCCAGAGAATATCATGACACACAGAGTCGAACGCTCTCTTGAAATCAATAAACACAGCATACACTCTCCGGCCAGGCAGCCTTAGATGCAACTGGTCCCCTGTGGGTCCGAGGACTAACTAAAAGAATAGGCCCAAGGTAAGTCCTGCCTGTCGTAAAAGGCGACTAATTGGAATCAAACACTGGCGGGGGTCTTGTCCATGTGGGCCTGGAGGGAGGCGGATATCTCTGGGGAGTGATGTACACCCGGATTTTGAGGCCTCCACTCTGGGCTTAGAAATGGATGGTTGCCCGCGCTTGGTTGTTACTCGGGAGCAGGGTTCCGGATGGGTGCCGCCTTGGGTTGAGTGCTGGCGGGTGTCGTGTGTCTAGACGACCCGGAAGGGGTTGACAACTCTGATGAGTGGTAAACACCCGGAGTTTGGGGCCCCCACTGTGTGCTTCGGAACGGACGGACGGCCTCGCTTGTGCGATGCTCGGGAGCGGGGCTCGATGAGATGTCGCCTTGAGTCTAACACTGGTGGGTGTCGGGTCTAGACGAACCCGGAGGAGAGCTGAGATCTTTAGGTGTGGAATAAAACTAAGGGTTGAGGCCTCTTCTGTGAGCTTCGAAACGGACAAACGACCTCACTTGGATGCTGCTCGGATGCAGGACTTCATGATACTGCATCGAGTCAAACACTGTCAGATGTCTGGTCCAGACGAACTCGGAGAGAGGGTTATCTCTCTTTGAGCTTTGAGACGGGCAAGCGACTTCGCTCAGATGGCAGTACATCTGTCAAATAAAGTTTCACCTCGCAGGTGTCGTCTCCTGTCGGAAGCTCGATTTGTTGGGTGAAATTTAAGCTAACGCTTGGACCTGGACGAACCCGGAGGTGGCTGGGGTCTCTAGGGGTGGATTACACCTGGAGACTTGGGCCTACTCTGTGAGCATCGATACAGGCTAACGACCCTTCCTGGGCCTCGCTGTGGTGATGCTCGAGAGTGGGACTCGATGGGATGTTGCCTTGAGTCTTAACACTGTTAGGTGTCAGGTTTGGAAGAGCCTGAGGGGAGCTGAGATCTCTAGAGGTGGATTACAACTGGAGATTAGATGCTGCTCGAGAGCGGGACTTCATGATACCGCCTCGAGGCAAACACTGACGGATGTCAGGTCCAGACAAACTCGGAGAGAGGTTATCTCTCTTTGAGCTTCGAAGCGGGCAAGCGACTTTACTCAGATGGCAGTACACCTGCCAAACAAACTCTCACCCTCAAGAAAAGATCGACTCCCTCAGGGAGCTGGAATTGATGGGTGAAATCTAAAATAATTAGACGTAAGCCACAATAGACCTAAGGTCGCGGTGGAGGAACTGAAATAGCCCACTCACAATAAAATCTCTACATCTCTAGATGCAACTGTATAATGGAAGTGACTATAAAAACATTATCGATACAATACAAGCTCTATTTTTTCTGAAACCAAACTGACATTCAGGTAATATGTCTGTACTTTCAGACCAGCGCAAAAATCTGCTTAAGAGTATTTGTGTAAAAAGTTTCACGGCACCATTGACAAGCGCGATAATCCAATAGTTGGAAGGATCATCTAGAGCACCGTTTTTGTGAAGCATACACAAAATTATTTCGAACCAAGATTATGGCATACATCCCAGGTCAAATATCTTGTTGAATGGTGATGTCAGATAAAGCAACCAGTTTTGAGGGAGATGTTTCGAAAAATCATTCGAGATACTGTCAGATCCCGCCGCCCTACAAAGAGGAAAACAAACCTTTGGAGAGCGACAGTAGTCTCTACCTCTGTATTTTGATGAACTAATGTTATACTTTTCCATTATAGACCAAAGATTGTCAAAAAACTCGTTGACTTTTGATGTGTTGAATGCTACACATCTCACGATACTGGGGGCCTCTGGAGAACGAAATGATATTATCCTAAAGTTTTGAAGCCAGGCCTTACTTGCAGCGTTATTATGAAATGGCTGTGGTATATTATTTTTTCTGTCAAATTGTAAGCAAGCTGCTCTAGTGTCTAGTCTAGTCTAGTCTCGTTAAGATGTAGTATTTACTCTCAGGTTCCTTAACATACTTGGTTATTTCTTTCTCCATTTCAGCAGAAAAACACTAGTATATCGGCTCATTTTTTGTTGCATGCCCCTTTTCTGTGTATGTAAAGTAACTAGGAGAATATTGTATTGTTTAAATGCAGCGGAAATTGACATTCTCTTGGTCTCTTCGCCATGTGTTCCTCCATCTAGGAATCTCTGTTTGTTGTTCCTTTTCAGTTACTTGCCATGCGGAATAAGAATAACCATCATCTATATCAGCAACACAAATGAAATTGTATTCATAGCGGAAACTTTCCACTCTGCCCTCCTTCCGGGTTTTCCACTTTGCCTTCCTAACCCAACTCAATGGTTTTACAAGAATATACACCATAATAAAGTAACTTACTTTTTATTTGTACTAAACGATTACATCAATGGCAGATGTTAACAGTGCACGGAACTCGCAAAAAAAAAATTAGAAAGCCACAATATTAAAATGGTATTTAGCATACAAATATGGAACCACTAATTCGTTGACTGCATGAACATTTTAGACTGACAGCTCCAGCTCGGGCGATATGACGATTAGGGAGCCAACCGAGCAGAAAAATAGGACACTTACTGTTTACTCTGCGGTGAAGAGTTATGTAGCGCTATTTATTGTCGTGCTCACAAAAAATTTCAGTTTTCACTTTGCCCTCTGCTCCCCTATATTTATAAAAGCTCTTCCTAATGTATAAAATAACTTTCCACTAATTTTTGTAATTTCATCAAACAGATTGGAATCAGATATGCATTTCCATAAGAGCTTTTTTCGTCACTTTTTTTGTAACTCATTTACAAATTATATGATTGATTTGAGCTCATGTAATTTAGTTTTTAATGTTATGCTTGATGACTTGTGCGAAGAGGTACGCCGGCCATTATAATTATTAAGTTTGTTTAATGTAATCAAATTTTTATAAGTATGTTTTTATATGAAGTCAAATGTAAATTACAAATCTCATCTGAACTACAATTATATAATATTTTTGTCATTTTAATATACTTTATATATATATATATATATATATATATATATATATATATATATATATATATATATATATATATATATATATATATATATATATATATATATATATATATATATTGTTAGTGTTAAGCTTTTTATATATACATATCGAGATGATTGAGGATAGTGTCTGTATTTTTATTAGATTTTAATGTGCCTTTATTTTACATATTTTACATAGGATGCCGTCCATAATTTTATATATTTTATATCACTTGTGTAACAGATAAATAAAATTTTATACATTATATATGTTTTAATTTCCTTTGCATATTGTGGCCTTAATACTACAACTAGGTACCTAAAGCGCCTCCGTGGCCGTGCGGGAAAGTCGATTCAGACTTTCCAATACGGGCTCGGGGGATGACGGTTCGAGACTCACCGGCGGCAGATGATTTTTCAAATCACTGTCGTCGTTGAGATCGAGCTCAAGGTGGAGGGTAGGTTAGTTTAGATGAGCAAAAAGGGTCAGCAATGGCCTAATTGCCAGTAAGCATCTTACCTTTACCTTTTTAAGTACCTAATTTGAATTTTTGTTATTTTGAGTTATCTACTCATGCCTAACCAACTTTGTAGGCTCTTTTTAATGCTACAACTAGTTAAGTTATCTAAGTGAATATTATAACCTGTGATGAGCCCTGATAAGTACAGTTGGAGAACCCAAATCACCACAACACATATTTTTAAAGATCTGACGATCGTTTCACCAACAAGGTTAGCGTCATCAGAGGACGAAAAATTTATAGAATTTTTAGAATTTTATAAGTTTTCAACGTGGGAGATTACTCTGGATACTCGTACAGTCTGGTGATGCGCTGAGTGGTGAGACAGGAGTGGGGGCAGGGCTATACTTTTTTTTGGTGAATACCCTATCTATCTCTATTATAACGATACTATGTATGTAAAATCAAAAACAAACAAATCAAAACCGAAAAGAAAATACCAGAAACAAACACAACATTCACTTATAACCACCACATCAAAAAAATAACAAAAACACTCAAACAATATGACTTAAAAATGAGCTACAAAACCAATAACAAAAAAGTTTGAACGCAGCAAGTGCATTTTTTTTTATTTCAACACACCACAAGGGCTTACAGCCTAAATACTATCGTACTGTGGGTGTTGACAATAAGGAAAGAGGCAACTTGTTAATTCTGGACTTGAAGGTTCGGAGGAGAAGGAAAAACATGTGCCGGCAAGGAATTCCTCAAGTTGGAAGTCCTCAGGACAAAAGAGCGGGCATAACAAGATCTTCTATGTCTGGTGACCTGGACAGTAAAAGGGTGCATTCATCTGTTCCCCTGGTAGATCTGTTGGGGGCAGCAGGTGGGGGAACTATGGAGGAAAGCTCCTCTGAGTGCCCGTCCAGATATCTATAGAATAGAGAGAGATCACCAACGGCACGTCGGTGGGCAAGGGATGGCAGCCTTTGGGTGAGGGTAGGATCACCGATGAGACGTATAGCTCTCTTCTGAATGGAGTCCAGGATAGCGAGTGTAGAAGCGGCAGCTGCACCCCAGATGTGGGAGCAGTATTCGAGGTTTGGCCTTATTTGTGAAGTATATAAGATATAGAGATTAGCTGGTGAAAAGTATTTGCGAGCCCGGAAGAGGAAACCCAATTTCTTAGCAGCCGCTTCTGCAATTGATGTGACATGTTGGTGCCAATTAAGATTTCGATCCACAGAAATGCCAACAAGAGAAAAGGACTCATTACTTTGAATAACTTGGTTGTTCATTGTGATGGGTCTAGGGCTGGTATATCTCTTATGAGAAAGAAAGCAAGACTGCGATTTAGTGGGGTTGAATTGTACAAGATTTCTACTTCCCCAGTCTAATATTTTTTGGAGATCCACGGAGACAGAACCCTCCATGAGTCTGCGATCCTCATCTAATTGGGCTAAAGAGACAGGCTTAGAATATTGTATATTTGAGTGGAGGGTGCTGTCGTCCGCGTAACTGTGAACTGGGTTGGATGTGCTAGAGAGGAGGTCATTGATGTGGAGAAGAAACAAAGTAGGGGCTAAAGCTGAACCTTGAGTAACTCCTGCATTAATTGGATACAGTTTAGAGGAATGTCCATCCACAACAACAGAAATGCTCCTGTTGGAGAAGACATGAGCTGTCCAGGTACAAAGTTTTGGTGGTAGGCCATAGGCCGGAAGTTTATTAAGCAGCGCTGCGTGCCAGACCTGGTCGAATGCTTTGGATATGTCTAGAGCATTATGGTAGTGAATTTTCATTAAATTGTTTTTAGTACCAAATGTGTTTTTAGTGAATTCACCAATAGAGAGGTATCGATGGTGAGACTTTGCAAAATTTATTTCAAATGAGCGCGAACTAGGACCCCTAGAACCCATATCCGGGGTCAGTTTCAATTTTTATATGTGTATATATATATATATATATATATATATATATATATATATATATATATATATATATATATATATATATATATATATATATATATATATATATATATATATATATATATATATATATATATATATATATATATATATATATATATATATATATATAGTTAAATGTATACATAAAAACGGACAGCAGTTTGAACATTTGTAAATAATAAAATATTAGTTAAATTTCCTGTTTTTTACATTCATATAGTTTCGGTTTCATAATATAATCACTTAATTTACGCATACAGCCTTAAAATCGATTCTTGGCTCTTCTATCTTAGTTTTATGATAAGGTAATAAATTTATTTCATATTAAAGTGATTAATTATTATTGGTAACTATGTTAATTTGTATAACGATGCCTGAAAACAAATATTGTATAGAGATTTTGCTATATTCATATCTAATTTTGAGAAATGGCATAATAAGCACCAAAATACATAAAATTAGAGTTTTCTCTGAAACGGAAAAACATATTCGTATTGGGTTTTCACTGAGTTCTTTGTAACTTCATCCACTTTTTGATAGTTATATTATAATACTATGCTGCCATTTGAAAATTTTCATAAAATTTAATAAAACTAGACTACTCTAGCACCCTCTGTATTTTGTGCATGTGTGACTGTGAATTTAAAATACCAATACGTGGAATTTCTAATGAAATCTCTTTCCAACAAGCCATAATTCTCAAATTATGTCTACTGGTTATCAAGTTATAGGCATTTGTTTGTAAGAAAAAAATTCTCGCCCCCTACCTCCGCCACTGGTCCATAAGAATTTTTTTTTAACAGAAGTTGTAGATAAGTGAACGTTGATTACAAATTACCTAAAACCAAGTGAACGTTGATTACAAATTACCTAAAACCAGCTTATGTTATGCGTCAAGATTTTCGAGAAATTAAAGATTTTAGGTAACCCATGGCATTTTCGCCACCTAGCGGCAGATTTAGAAAGCTGAAGATAATTTCCAACATTTTTTCATGGCCACATTACTTATGCAATTTTTTTTTCCGAAAGCTGCAGCTGTGGTGTTTTCGAGATATAGCCGGTCCGTGTCCTTATTTAAACACCCTGTATATGTATCCATGCGATAACTGAAAAAAGAATTAACCGATTTTAATGAAACCCGGTAAGTGCCTTTCTTTTATTAATGGCTTGGACGAGTTCGTTAGCCAGGAAAATCGGACAGGGTTTTCCGGAAAAATTGTGAGTTTTTTTTCGAAAATTACAAAGCTGTTTTAATGAAATTTACTAGATGTATTGCCTTGGGAGAGGCCTTACTACGTACCAAAATTTAACTTTCTAAGTTTATAAAAAATTGAGTTATTCAAATTTTGATTTTCTTTCGAAAAAAATTTTTTTCTCCAAATATTACAAAGTTATTTTAATGAAATTTGGTGAATATCTTGCCTTAAGAAAGATCTTACTACGTACCAAAATTGAACTTTCTAAATTTATAGAAAATTGAGTTATTGAAGTTTGAACCATTTAATAAAAATTCACTACCATAACGCACTTGCTGCGTCCCGAACCGTTTTTTAAAAGAAAGCAGGCATCAAGTTTGGTTACCAGTACATACAAAAATGCAATAACATAAGGCGTGTTCAGTTAAAAAAAAAAAAAAAACATTTGTATAACCTATCTTTCACTTATCTGGAGCCGTTTAGGAAATAAACATTCTTTTTTAATAAATTTGGCTACTAGCACCTCTTAATAAAAAAAAATACAGAAATAAAACTCTTAAAATGTATTTAACTTAAGGTTTATTGAATCCTTAAAAATTAAAAACCTCAGTAGATAAAAATTACCCTTTCTAAAATTCGTGTATAATAGAATCCAAAACTGTACATGTTTAGAAAATCAATTTTGTGTAAATTCGTGGTATTCATAATTTATTATGACAAAATTTTTAATATAGCATAAGTTACTTCAATAAAACCTGAAATGAAAATTATTAAAGTATTACTTATATAATTCAGTATTAACTAGCGAAACTTAAATTTATACAAAACAATTTACATACACTAGACAACAAAGGATATTTTCCTAGATTAGACATATAATAATAACCTGACAGTGATACAGCAACAGAAATATGGTCATACTCTCTAACTCTCCCATCGTTGGTGGACCAGCGGTTTAAGATCCACAATTTTAACATGTACTGCCTGGAATTTTTCAAATTTTGGTGGTATCGGACAAAGCTGATACTTTACTCTGTCACCCGGCAATGGAATGTACTCACCTTCAACACTGTGGACACAACAAAGTTCATATCAGGACATTGTCGCTAGTACAATTTATTGGCAAAAATCATAAAGTGTGTGTTATATCGAGTGATTTTTAATTAACATGCTCACGATAAACTGTCTCCAGAAATTAACCGCATAGATGTATCAGGCGCATCGCAAACCAGTCTTATATATATACAGGTGACGCATTTCTACAATAAAGCTCAATATAATTGTTATTATCAGGGCTCGGATATACATTGATTTAGTAGCTTTTCGTAAGGATCAGTTATCAAATAAACTGGGAGAGCTTGGTGCTAATTCATACTTAAAACACAGTTTGATTTCTTCAGGAGATGATCCAGAGCAAATTATTCTACTAAAAAGAAGTGCAGGGTTTACAGTTATCTCTCCACCCTTTATTTTTATCGAGGAAGCTTCTGACGAGAGTGGTTTTAATCTTGTCATTTCGTTTAAGGTGTAACTTACTGTAGTTGGTACCAATTATTCTACTTATTCCTTTTTACCTATTTCCGCAACTTTATCGCAATTTACGCCACTGTTGGCCACCACACCTGAATTAATCTACATTAGCCCCTTTATATCACGATTAAATGGATTTCGTATCTCCAAGCATTTAATGACGCAAGAAACCGCTATGTCCGCATTCTTTCTGAGGCAAAAAACTCGTTTAATAACCACATCAAAAGCAAAGTCCTCTTAAGCTCCAACGGCGTCAAACCCTTCTGGACTCTTGCTAAATCTATTGGGAATAATTTCTGCAAAAGCACGTTCCCACCTCTTGTCTCAGGGGATAAAATTGTTTCTACCGCCCTGGGCAAGGCTGAACTTTTTGCTTCGTTGTTCGCCGGCAATTCTACTCTCAACCCACCTCCAAATGTTCAACCACCAACAGTCCCCAATGTCGCGCATAAAATGACGGATATCATTTTCAAAACTAAAAAGGTACGAAAGATGCTCTCTTCTCTTAATACCAGGAAAGCCTCTGGCCTTGACGATATCCCAGCAATTGTTCTCAAAAAATGCGCACCAGAGCTTGCTCCTGTCCTGACTCGTCTGTTTCAGATATCTTATAATAAAGGCATATTCCCTAGTAACTGGAAAACTGCTTGAGTACAACCCATCCACAAGAAAGGATCCAAAGCGCTTCCTAGCAACTACAGGCCTATTTCTCTCCTTTCAGTCGTGTCTAAAGTGATGGAAAAGTATATAAACACCAAATTACTAAAATTTCTTGAAAAACACAGTCTAATCCACGACAGGCAGTATGGATTCCGTCAGCGCAGATCGACTGCCGACTTCCTTTCCTTTGTCACCCATTCTTGGAACAAGTCTATGGAACTACACGGTGAATCCCAGATTGTCGCTCTAGACATATCAAAATCATTCGACCACGTCTGGCACGCAGCGCTGCTTAATAAACTTCTGGCCTATGGCCTACCACCAAAACTTTGTACCTGGACAGCAAATTTCCTCTCCAACAGGAGCATATCTGTTGTTGTGGATGGCCATTCCTCTAAAATGTATCCAATTAATGCAGGAGTTCTTCAAGGTTCAGCTTTAGCCCCTACTTTGTTTCTTCTCCACATCAATGACCTCCTCTCTAGCACATATACAATATTCTAAGCCTCTCTCTTTAGCCCAATTAGATGAAGATCGCAGACTCATGGAGGGTTCTGCCTCCGTGGATCTCCAAAAAATATTAGACTGGGGAAGTAGAAATCTTGTACAATTCAACCCCACTAAATCGCAGTCTTGCTTTCTTTCTCACAAGAGATACACCAGCCCTAGACCCATCACAATGAACCAAGTTATTCAAAGTAATGAATCCTTTTCTCTTGTTGACATTTCTGTGGATCGAAATCTTAATTGGCACCAACATGTCACATCAATTGCAGGAGCGGCTGCTAAGAAATTAGGTTTCCTCTTCCGGACTCGCAAATACTTTTCACCAGCTAATCTCTATACCTTATATACTTCACAAATAAGGCCAAACCTCGAATACTGCTCCCACATCTGGGGTGCCGCTGCCGCTTCTACACTAGCTATCCTGGACTCCATTCAAAAGAGAGCTATACATCTCATCGGTGACCCTACCCTCACCCAAAGGCTGCCATCCCTTGCCTACCGACGTGCCGTTGGTGACCTCTCTCTCTTTTATAGATATCTGCACTGGCACTGCTCAGAGGAGCTTTCCTCCATAGTTTCCCCACCTGCTGCCCCCAACATATCTACAGGGGAACAGAGCGAATGCACCCTTTTACTGTCCAGGTCACCAGACATAGAACATCTTGTTATGCCCGCTCTTTTGTCCCGAGGACTTCCAAGTTGTGGAATTCCGTGCCGGCACATGTTTTTCCTTCTCCTCCGAACCTCCAAACCTTCAAGTCCAGAATTAACAAGCTGCCTCTTTCCTCCTTGTCAACACCCATGGTACGATAGTATTTAGGCTGTAAGCCCTCATGGTGTGTTGTTGAAAAAATAATAATAATAAAAAATAAAAAAATCTCCAACCAATCGAGTGGTTTAACTAAATCGTTTTGATCATGTTCTATTCGAGAAGACTGTAGCTCTACATGTTGTTCAGATGCGACTGTAATTACACCAGAGAAACTTTCTAATGCCTCAGTTACTTCTAGGCAATGGGGTATGCCAGTTATCCAGCGTGATAGTGTACTGTCTGTAATTTCTCTTCCGTGAGTCAAACCTCCAGAGGTTTTCATTCGTCGCATAAGCTCTTGTTCAATTATCATGTCGAATAGTGTCCCAGACCAAAACTTATTGTTTCTACGCACTACATGATAATCTTTTTGGCTCATTTTTCTGTAATCTTCCAGATCCATACTATTTTTACAAGCTATCATATTTTGAACATATAAATGACAACTTTTTGCATAAGGCAAATGTCCTGTGGCATGGAACTAGGGTGGCATGGAATTGGCGCAATATAGGTGTAAATCCCAATCGGCAGTTCTATCTGCTTTAATTGTCATTGTCGTGGTTACTTAGCAACCACTTCGATCAGAGGCGTCGTGAGTTCGTTACAAACTTCAAGGGAGCACATAGCTATTATTTTCGGGGAGAGGTAAAAAACGAGGGTGGTTGTACGCACGCGAGAGGGGAAGGAAAATGCCTACGACCAAGCAACCCCCCTCTAGTGTTCCGCTTGAGGCAAGGGGTGGCAAGGTTCTGCTTCAACGTGGGAATTTTCCTTCCCCTCTCGTGTGCCATACAACCGCCCTCGTTGCATAAACCACAAGAAAAATTATTTGTTCATACCGCCCAAGGAAATTACGGGAGCTGGGGCGAATAGGAGTGCTGTGCGGGGTAGGCAGGGTTTCTGGGGAATATGGCTTCAAGATGTGAAAAAGACAGCTTTCAAGCCGTTTTCTTCAATTTTCTGCTCATAATTCCTTTTTACTGCCTACCCCGCCTGGTCCCGTATCTTCCTTCGGGGGTGTGAACAAGATATTTTTCGAGGACGCTGCGCACTTAACCGCAACAGAAATGTAGCAAAACGGCGCACATCACAAGAAAGAGTATGTAACGTAGATTAATAATCGTGAAAAAAATTTACGGAAAAACCATAAACAAGAGAAAAAATGAGAAATGAAGTTCTTAAAAATCCACCATTTTCACGTTCCGAACTGTCAATTTTTAGCAACATTGCCACATTGAATATCAAATTCCAAGAGTAATAATAATAATAATAATAATAATAATATTTATTGTGGCAAAAATTACACGGCCTTGTCAAACAAATACCAAATATAAGATAATAGAACTAAAATTGTGAAATAAACATCAGAGACAAACAAAAATACAAAAGAAACAAATTTACACATATAAAAAAAAAATGGCATCTTATGTTGTCTCTAGTGGCTCTACTCTATCCACTCAATGTCCATATTGAGGTATTCACTTAAAGAATAAAATGCATACTTCATAAGAGTGTTTTTCACATTTCTCCTAAATTCTCGCTAATGTTTTGATCTTATATTCTGGGGGATTTTATTGAAGAACTTGACACCCCAGCAATTCACCCCGGTTTCAGCTCTTTTTATTCTATGATAAGGAATGGATATGTTCTGTCTGCCTCGGGTACCATATTCGTGGTAATCACCGTTTTGGTTGTAGTCCTCTTGATGTTGGTAAGTATATAAGACACTTTCCAAAATATATGCTGAAAAGATGGTAAGTATGCCTGTCTTCGTGAATAAGGTTCTACAACTTGTACGTCTGTCTACTGAACAGATTATTCTTACTGCAGCTTTCTGTTGCAGAAATATTTCAGACACTCCAGGGCTACTCCCCCATATTAGGATACCATAGGTAGCCCTACTTTGAAAACATGCATGATAAGCTGTCAACACTGTCTGGTAATTACTGATGTTCATCAGACGCCTCAACAGATACAGACACGACGCCAATGTGCCCTGGAGCTTTTCAATGTGCATTGACCAGCGAAAATCTGATTGTATATATACACCAAGAAATTTCACAGATTGTTTTTGTCTTGGTTGCGTTTGGTGGGAGCTGATATTCAAGACTTTTGTTTTGTTTACATTGAGTTTCAGTTTATTATTTCTAAACCATTCTCCTGCTTCCGACATTGTGATATTTCTTCTCTCATTAAGTTCAGCTTCATTTCTGCCAATGTTAACAAATGAGGTATCGTCTGCATAGAGAGAAACTGCATCAGACGAAACGTTCTCTGGAAGATCATTTGTGTATATAATGAATAGGAGAGGCCCTAGCAGCGAACCCTGAGGTATACCGCATGTTTGTGTCTGCCAACTCGAGTACTGTTCATTTAGCTTCACTCTTTGGTATCGGTTGGTAAGGTATGACTTAAAGAGCCTCAGTGGCAAACCCCTAATGCCATAGTGTTCCAATTTGGTTAGTAATATCTCATGTGATACTGTGTCAAATGCCTTATGTAAATCACAATATATGCATTGTGCCATATTGCCAGAGTCCAGCGCTTCACTTAATTTATTTGTTGTGTTTACCAGCGCAGTGACTGTTGATTTACCTCCTCGAAAGCCATGAAGCTCCTCACTGAGAAAACCTTTTGCTTCTAAATATTCTTCAAGCTGTTGCTTTATTACGTACTCAAATATTTTTGAAAGTGCTGGCGAAATGGAAATAGGTCTAAAGCTATCCAAAGAGGTAACATTGCCACCCTTATATGCCATACTTACGTCTGCTTTCTTAAGTTCCTCTGGAAACAGGCCACTGTAACGAAATAAAAGCCTAAAGGTAGGCGCATACTATTCGCACCGTACGGAACTGACGGATCGCATTTTTGTTTGATATCCTACATAATAACATTGCGTATCGCATATCGTTCTCACCGGAAGGTTCGCATCAACGGAATTGCGATACAACATCGTCCAGAGACCAACAAATCCGTCTGAATCGGTGTGTGTTGATGAGTTATTTGCATTTCCGCACACTATGCGACCTGTACCAACACGTAAAACGCATCTGCTAACTACAGTTTCTGATTTCATACAGATTTATGAAGAATTATACAATCTAAAACATCCTCATTAGTCCAATTTACAGAGGAGGCAAGACATGTGGGAAGAAATCGGAAAAATAATGAAGCAGTCGGGTAATTAAAATGTAATTTTTATAAATTGCCCAAAAGATGTATTCTTCTTCTGTAGAGTCAAACTTAGAGTATCTAGTAATTAAGAGAACTCTTGCAGGTCATTCTAAAATAGTTAAAGAACTTCGCATCATCTTCTAGAAGTTGATTAAATAATGTATGAAATTCACCATGTAACTGTCTACCCATATTTATTGGATGGACAGAAAAACGCCTTTACGTTTTCTGCATTGCTGGTCTCTTTCTTCTTCTTCCAGCAGAGCTGATAATAAAAACAAATCTTCTGAACTCATTGCGATTCCAGATATTTTTATTTTATTGCACTATCACAAAATTGAAATCCGTTCCGGAACAAAAGATTGCGAATAGTATGCGATGTAGCCAAATAAAATCCGTTCCGTCCGTCCCATGCAGTGCGAATAATATGCGCCTACCTTTAAATGCTTTTTACACACAATCCTGCCGACCTGACCGGCGATCGTCAAGTAGACGGGTCCCGTCATTGCGAGAGCGGCATTGCCGGACAGTGGTTACTGTTCTATCGGCCTGCCTAACCTGACCTTGACCTGATCTGACATCCCAAAACACTCAGTAACAAGTAAAAAGCTTCGAAACTGACAACAACACCTGTCTCCATCTAATATGTCAACGAAACAACAGTCATAACCTCAGGTACAAAAATATAAGTTCTTGTTTTAATCTAAAGGTTTTTCTTGTGTTTATCATTGAAAGGTTATTAAAAACGAAATATACCACATTGTTTTACTTTATTAAGGTATGTACACTACTTGCCTAGTGGAAAAATTAATCAACAAACAGAAAACAAAGAAAATGCTGACGGAATCAACGACGTTCAGAAGAGGAAAATCAGAAAAAAACTTTGTTTGCTTACCATTTGAACCTAGAATCACCAGAGGTCTAGACAGCATTTTAAAAAAAGTCAACTTACAGCTAACATTTTCAACAACAAATACCTTTAAAAACTTACTAGGTAACCCAAAAGACAAGGATAGCGCGGACAAAATGTCGGGAATTTATGAAATAAGTTGTAAAGATTGTAATCTTAAATACGACAAACAGAAAGATCGATTGGAATTAGATTCAAAGAACACATATCCCAATTATGTTACGGTACTGTAGATAAGTCTGCCGCCGCCCGGCATATTTGGGATAATAATCATCACGTTGATAAAGATAATCTGAAATTAATAAAAAATGTTAGAAACCCAGTACAGCTAAATGGGTTCGAAAGCGCATAAATTGTGAAATATAGTTACAACAAAAAATATATGAACACTTCACCAGCGCCAATTACAAGTCACTTGATCGATTGCTTTGCTAAATAAAATTCCCACATTTTCGGCACGTTCTACCTATTAACATAAGTATACAGTTGTTGCCGCCAAAGGAATCGGTGTTAATTTAGCTGGTGTTGAACCTTCTCAAAACTATTACACATGGACACTTTTTAGATAAAGCAGTAGGGATAGCGCAAAGACCTTGTCCGGCGATAAAAATAAAATACACTGTGGAATTTGCCTACGACTAGTGTCTCATCTCAGTTCGATCTCTTTACCTGATATCCGGTATATAAGTTGATGTTAGTTTTTTTAAGTAGTTAGAATGTTTCATCCTCTGATGACGCTAACTTGGTTAGTGAAACGATCGTCAGGTCTTTTTTTAAATGTGTTGTGGTGATTTGGGTTCTCCAAGTGTGCTTATCAGTGCTCATCACAGGTTCCAATCTTCACTTAGTGTACAACTATTTTTAAGCCATATTTTATTATAATATGTTAATATGTAGTTGCGGTTAGGTGCAGCGTTCCCTATTTTTCTTGTGGTTTGTGCATCCACGGGGGTCCTAGGCATGTTTATGAAAACCGTTTTTTGAAAAGCGTTCGGGAGGTAATCTGCAAATTTACCAAATTTAATTCTTTAGCTTCATTGAAAATTGAGTTTTCGGCATTTTGCTCAAAAGGCGTTAGAACACAAGATTTCTTTGATAATAGAGAAATATCGATGACGACTCTTTCGAAATAACTCTTCAAATGAGCACGTACTAGGACCTCTAATATCGGAATAGTGTAGAATCCTATGAAAATTCGCTACTATAACGCACTTGCTGAGTCCCGAGATTTTTTAATATGTTTGTTTCATCAGCTTTTTGAATTGTATATTTATTTATGATAATCAGGTAGTTACTTCTACACTTTGAATAAAATTAAATAAATAAATATTTCAACAAGGCCATGCCAGTGTTAATAAATTCCAAACCTATGTAGGGTGGAAACTAATTTAAAATCACAAACAGCATATTGAACTAGAAACTACTAATAATAATAATTAGCCATATTAGGAGTCTTAATGCCACCAGAAAAACCTGCCCGTTAGGCACCATATTAAATCTAGTAGAAACCAACGTATTTCTAAGTGTTAATTCCCTTGTTCACCTAACTATAAACACTATTTATACTAATTTTAAAATGGCTTGATCTGACAGTACTTACTCTGAAATATGCAGGAACATAGTGTCCTCACCAGACTCTGGCGTTATGAACCCATGACCTTTCTCACGGCAAAACATTTTGATCTCTCCATAATGCCAATCGTGCTTCAGAATCCTTTCGCATCTGCAAAAATATGGAAATTAAAACGAGTGTGATACAACTTACGGCCAAAATAATATAATATGTTGAACATACGTCGATGGAGTCCGGTTTCTCTTTGTAATTATTGGGCTTGGTATTAAATGACTAATTTGTGGATTGACGGGTTTATCACCAGTTGCTTTCGGTTCTTCCATTTTCACGTTGTTAGAAAGCGAATTATGTTTTAATTGCTATATTATGACCGGTCAAAAACTACTTTCATGGAACGAATTTTATAACTTACAACCTTAGATTAGGTAAATTACCTCATCTAACCTTATAAACAAATTTAAGAGTTTTGTTATACGCTTTCCTAGCTGAAGACGAATAAGAATAAGACATAAACTTTTCTTTTTGGGAACGTTGACTTTGACATTGACATAATTGTGGTTTGACGTCTTGTTTGGAAAATAATATAGTCAGTTGCTATAATATGTTAAATTAGGAGTTAGGTTTCTTTATTATTAGGTTGTTATTTATTTATTACGTTGTAATAAGTCTACATTTTATATAATGAAAAAAAAATGAGACAACTTAGGTTTGAGTGTTGATATGTCCCTGAGCCATGCAATCGCTTTTTTAAACTGACTAGTAACAATCCCTCAGCTGCACAACGCTTTAATTATGTCAATCGTTAGCCGACTATGACGGATGGCCAATTCAAAATGTCGATATTAAGTATTGTGTTTGTTATTAAATAATCAATAATTAATTTCCATGGAATAATCCATTAAAAATAATCATCTACAGAGTTGGAGAAATTAGCGGATGTCGGACGATGTCGATTGTAGAAAGTTAAGTGTAATTAGATAATGGTCTTCGACTTCCGATTACTTTGAAACCTATTATATCCTCGTTACAAACACACAAAATGACAAACAATTCAATAGACAATTTAACTTTTCCATTACCTGACTCAACAAATACTTTTAATCCGCTCAGTTCTCTTTTACTTTAACGTCGCAAACATCCAACAGATATAAACTCCTTAATCCCAAATTACCAGAAGAAAGTCAGCTAAAAACAATATTTAGTTTACATAGAAAAGCTTTAACCACCATAATAAGGCTCAGAAAGAATCACGGTAGATATAGATCCCACTTATATAGAATAGGTGTAGAATCCACACCGTACTGCAACTGTGATGAACAAACGGTCTGTGATATAGATCATATATTGTTTTCACGCAGGAATTATGAGAGACAAAGATTGCAGTTGTTATCGGAAATAAAACAAGTGACAGAGATCCAGCTTCCTTTAAACACAAACTATATTCTTAGCTTAAATAACATAGATGTATATAAATTAATAGATAGATTTTTCATGAACATAGATGTAGGTTTATAAGAATGTATATGTATATATGTATATGTATGTGTGTATGTGTATATATAAATTAAAATAAAATAAAATTATATCAATGTACTGAACATAAATCCTAATGTCTGTCCTTTTGTATACCCAGCCTTTCCGTGGCCCAAATCAGTATGTCTATGAGCCTTGGCGGGTCCCTAGGCGACAGTGTGTCCCAGTCACTCCTTAACTTTAAGAATTTAAAAAATGAAAAAAAAATATTAAAAAAAATATATACATAAAAAACCAACTTAAAAAACAAAACAAAAACAAAACAAAAAAAAGTGAATAATTAGTTAAAAAAACAAACAGATTATGTGCCTATATAGAAATTGAAAATCAGTTTTAAAATAAAAGTATAGTAATTAAAATTATATTGTAATATTTATTTTGATGTATAGATTAGGTAGGTATGTTTGGATTGTATGTGTGAAGCAGTGGGTGAAAGAAGGTATGTATGTTTTTAAGATATCATGTAGGCGTATATTGGTAACATTAATGTAATGATTGTGTTTACGTGAGATTGTGGATATATGTATCCATTTGGATTTCATTTATAATTCAAAGAATCTGCGAATATAGTTATCACCTGTAGGTTTGCCGCACTGGGTGTGGTTATGATTCGAAACGAAACTTTAGTATAAAAGTCTGTGGTTGATGAATGAAACATTCAAAACCATCCCATGATACAACACACACACACACACACACACACACACACACACACACACTTTAACGTCGCCCTATTTCCGCGACTATGGCCAAACACCGACGCCAGGTAGAAGCTTAACCTCACGATCCTAGAAATTTTGCCGGAACCCCCGCCTTTCTGTATGAATGGTAGGGATCTTTAACGTGCCCAACATCCAATGGACACGGGACCTACGGCTTTACGTCCCCTCCGAAGGGCGGAACGTGTGCAGACATTTGACTTGCTCAAATACAATGCCAGAACCTCGGTTGATGTTAATTTATTAGAGCTTGTACTGAAAAAGTGAAAGGTAAACCCTGGGAATCGAACCCAGTACCCTTCGGTTCAGAGAGCACGTTCTTACCACTGGACCACCGAGGCTCCAATCCGCTCAGTTGTGTAGGGTCGAAAGCACTAAACTTAATAGAAAAAGCCGACTAATTACACTGATAACGAGGCCGGTAGATGAAACGTTATAAATTAAACATTTGGGGCGCAGTAAGTGCGTTATAGTAGCGAATTTTCATAAGAATTGTATACTATAATTATACGGCATATCAGTATAGTTAATATTTTAAACTTACACAGACCTTGAAGTTGGATTTTAGAGGTCCTAGCACACGCACATGTGAAGAATTTTTTAGACAGTGTTGCCATCGATATCTCTTTAGTATCAAAAAAACTTGTGTTCTTTTCATTAAAGTTAAACAAAAGATTTCCAGAAGGAAGCTTAATTAATATTTAAATTTAATAATATAAGTAAAGTATCTGCCAAATTATAAGCGTAGCAGTTATTTTTCCCTATTAATCGCCAGTATAATTTCGTTTTAGTCAACCTAATCTAACTGTTTTTTTTTTTCAATATCAACAATAACAAAATGTCCGCTGAAAATGATAATTTCAGACTCAAAGGTGACAAACTTGTTCAGGCGTTTAAAACAAAAATGATATCTTGTTTAAAACGCATGAAATTTATGCACTATTGTTTCTCCAAATGTCAATATAAAAGATTAAAAAAACATACCTTCGTCCATGCTGGATTCGATCATGCAACCTTCTGCGTAGGAGTCCAGCACGCTCCCAATCCGCTGTCTGTTAATATGTCAACTGACGTTGTCTACATGATACCTGACACAGGCTTCATGTCCGGGGTAATATATAAAAAGTATACGTAATAATGAATTACAAAATTGGTAGAATTACCATTGAAACACATTCAAGGATTGTCTCGGTCTTATATGACGTCTTATGTTTAAGTTTAAAGATAAAAGAAACTATTTTAGAATCATTTTTATAGACTTGGCTTCAATTTGTTTTATGCTACTATATTATGCGACAGCATAATATATTTATGCTGCGCTAAAACTGTATTTAGAGCCGTGTATAAAGCTACAAATATAGAACATTTTAATAATGGATTGAATCGCCCAGTTAAATAACGATCACTTGGAATTTTTTTTATTTCATATCGTCTGTCATTTTCCATAACTGCGGCCAAGATGAACTAACTTCTCAGTTAGCGAATTTTTCTTAACAAAAATTCGCTAATATCTCATTTCCAATCAATGGGCGAGTTCACTATACGCCATCGCTGCAAGCAGCTGCATTGTTGTCAAAAATTGTTGACAAAATGTTGACGGGTGTCAACATTTTTTCACATATCAATCCCATTGGCTAGATAAAGAATTGAATAATATAAGTATGTATTTTTGCACTGATGGAATATTCAAAATTACTTCATTGAAAAGCATCAGTGGGCCAGGTTTTGGACTGTGGCCTATTACCTTAACTCCTACTTAAATTGGTAAAAATGATACATTTGCATAAGTACATTCTATGCTTATTTTACCAGTGAATAATGAAATAAATTAGTCCACAGAGTGAACAATTGTATTTGTTTGTGTCTTGTACACGAACTTTATTTATGGCGCGAATCACATCGGAGCGGTGTTTTGAGGTTGGCAACTGACAAGTCATCGACAACTAGTCATAGCCAAAGGGACAGAAATAGGGCGCTCTTAAAGAAAAGAGGGTAAACCTAATTTGTATCTGGCACTTTCACACTTTATAATGCATCTCTAATTCCGTATTCACTCATTAAATGATCATTGCCTAGGCCTCAAAACAAATTTTGCCAGTGAACTCTATTATAATGGTAGACTACACTACTATACTGGGTTTGGGTACCTATTATAATCATTATATGCACTTATTTTTTATTAATATGCAGAAGAAGTTATCAATTTATATGTCAGCAGTCAATTGTCAATTGATATTATTTTGACTTTGACAGTTGTTGGTAGTGCAATACATACCTCTTTCATCTGACATTATTGATTCTTTGAGGAAATCTACAATATTTTTGATGAATTAATATAACTGTTCGTTTTCTTATAAGACATATAATATTATATTGTGCCATTTGTCTAATAAGAAAACAAACATTGTGATTATGTCGCTTAATAGTGAAAGGTTTGTTTAAATTTAGGCATTTAGTTTAAGTGTTTAGATATAATATGTAATATTCATTTGATTTGCTAACTTGAGGATTATATACCTAATTATTTTGTACAAAAATCTTTGCACAATACGTTCATTTTATTTAAAGATTGCATGTTCTGTTTTTGTAATTAAAAATCATTTGACTCTTTATTTTCCCTATAGAGTTTGATGAACTCTATTGATTGTTATATTTACAATTTAGATACCTAATTATTTTATAAAACATTGCATGTTTTATTTTCTCTCCGATTGTTATATTTATTATACAAGCAACTTTTATATACTTGCAGTACTTTCAATTTCCAATTTCTAAATATTTTGGGTTTGTGCTCATAATTGATTAGAATTTGATTTTGGTCTCTTAAACTTTTTGGTTATCATTATTAATGTTTATATTCTTTTAGTGATTTACATATTACGTGGGAGTGAATTTTCTCAACTACATTCTAAATTTTGTTTTTCAGGGTGAAAGAAGAAATAGAAGCTCTAGAAGCTATCTTAATGGATGATATTAGTATATCATATAATGAAAAGTAAGCCAGTTTTTTTTCCAATCTGTTAGTACACTAATTTTCACCTAATTTATTTACAGAGGCAGTCCAGATCTAGTCAAAACAACAATTTTCCCTTCAACTGCAGATGACACAGATAAGCAGTATGTTTGTGTTACATTAGAAATGCAGCTGCCAGAAGAATATCCTGACTGTGAGCCTGTTATACAGCTTCGAAATCCGAGAGGGTTAGATGATTCAATAATAAATCATTTATATAAAACTATAAAGGAGAAATGCAATGAATACATTGGGCAGCCAGTGATCTTTGAACTTATAGATGTAAGTAAAACAGATACTGTCAGCTTTTTGTGTTCACCTACAATGCATAACTAAATGATTTGTGGAATTCTATAGTGTCTGCTGATATGATTATGAAAGTGCCTCATATAATAATTAGATGTTTTGATTCCCTATAAGAATTGGGTGATCTTGTGTTTTACTCATCTCAGAAGTAAACAAAGAATCAGGTCGATTCGGAAGGCAAAATGAAAGCATGATGGTGTGTACTGTTGCCAGATGAATCTTACCAAGTGTTGTTTTAAATAAAGAAGGAAATCAAGGGGTGAATATGTTTTAAAAGTTTACTTGGTAAATTTGCAGCTTAGTTCCCAAACGCTTTTCAAAAAACTGTTTTCACTGGTAATCTTTCTGAAAACAATTTTTTGAAAAGCATTCAGGAGCTAATCTGCAAATTTACCGTTTACTTTCTTGCCATAGGCTCGATTTTTCTGAAATTTTGATACTTATGTAATTCAGTGCGTGATTAGGAAAATGCCAAGGAAGTTTGTGAGATGTCTATTTTGCAAGTTATCGTTAATTCTTGGGCGAATTTTGAAGCTATTTTTGCGGCAATTCTAAATGCATTTTAGGTTTTAATTAGGCAAACCTGACAGCAGGGCAGGTTAGGAAGGTTGACTGGGCAAGATTCTTCTAAAACTGCATCTCGGCCAGGTCTTAAAACTGCACTTGAACTTTGAAACAGTAGGCGGTGTATTTACCGCATATTTCTAATGTGCTCCCGATTTTTACTCAGTATTGTGTTTTACCCTTTTAAGAAATGAAAGACCTGCTTGAGGTGCTGTTTAATCATAAGCCTGCCTGAAGTGACCTTTCTGACCTGCCCTGACATCAGTTAGCCTCATTCACATCTAAAAGAAGGAAAATATTGTTAGTCCCCTGTGGGTCCAGGGACTAACTAAAAGAAAAGACCCAAGGTAACTCCTGCCTGTCGTACGAGGCGACTAATCAGAGTCAAGCAGGTGGTAGTGGACTTTTCCTTTACGTGATAGTAAAGGATTTGTCACGCCCGAGGAGGTACCACCCCTGACATCAAGGGGCCGGTGAAGTTCCAACGGACGTTTCCGGTTCTAGTGTATGAGTCTGTTTCCCTTATAAGCAAAAATGATGATGGCTCGTCCTTGTACAAAAGATTCCGGTGGTAAAATACCCCTCCATTCGGATCTCCTTGAGAGGGGTGTACAGGGGACGCTGGTATCAAGATTTAACATATCCTTCTCGAATATATGTGGCCTAAATTCTAACCTGAACTCCGTCCACCATTTCCTCCTGGCTAACAGGCCCCAACTCCTCTTTCTCACCGAAACCCAAATCAGTGCCAAAACAGCCACTAATCACCCTGATTTCCCGGGGTATGAGCTCCTTACTGCCTTTAGATTGCATAGAGGCGTGTGCGCATACATCCGTAGCAATCTACCCTGCACCAGACTCTCCAGTTTAGAAGCTGGAATAAAAGACATACTATGGATAAAACTCTCTCAGGGCTGCAACTAAATTCATCTGTTGCATTTACCGGCCACCTTCTTACAACAACTTTGTCCAGCACTTCGACTACCTTTCTGAAAAAACCGACCACCTTTTCTGAATATCCTTCCTCCGAGGTCACTTTGCTTGGTGACTTTAATGTCCATAATAAGGAATGGCTAGGATCTTCAAAAACCAATCCACAAGGGAGAGCAGCGGAGGCCTTTGCAGTCAGCAATTCTTTAGCCAATATGGTTCAGCAACCTACCTACTTTCCTCGCATCCCAACACACAGCTCAAATCCCTTGGATCTCCTTCTTACTATAAAACCTGAATGCTATAAGATATCAGTCACTGCCCCCCTTGGTCGCTCAGACCACGGCATGGTCACTGCTTCCTGCACAATGCAACCCGAGGTCACACAGTCATCACACCCATGTATCGTTTGGCACTACAACTCAGCGAACTGGGACGAAATGCGGGATTACTTTTCCTCATTTCCATGGGCGTCTGTCTGCTTCTCTCATCCTGACCCCTCTGATATCTCACAAAACGTTACCAAAATCATCCAAGCTGGCATGGAATTATTTATTCCACGTACACAGAAAACCTCTTCAGCCACTCAAAAGCCCTGGTTCTCTAAATCCTGTGACAAGACCAGACTTGAAAAGGTCAAAGCTCACAAAACACTTCTACACAATCCCAGTCAAGAAAACCATCAAGCATTTAACGACGCAAGAAACCGATATGTACACATTCTTTCTGAGGCAAAAAACTCGTTTAATAACCACATGAAAAACAAAGTCCTCTCAAGCTTCAAGGGCAGCAAACCCTTCTGGACTCTTGCTAAATCTATTGAGAATAATTTCTGCAAGAGCACATTTCCACCTCTTGTTTCAGGGGATGAAATTGTTTCTACCACCTTGGGCAAGGCTGAACTTTTTGCCTCGTTGTTCGCCGGCAATTCTACTCTCAACCCGCCTCCAAATGTTCAACCACCAACAGTCCCCAATGTCGCACATAAAATGACGGATATCACTTTCAAAACTAAAAAGGTACGAAAGATGCTCTCTTCTCTTAATACCAGAAAAGCCTTTGGCCTTGACGAGATCGCAGCAATTGTTCTCAAAAAATGCGCACCAGAACTTGCTCCTGTCCTGACTCGTCTGTTTCACACATCTTACAATAAAGGCATATTCCCTAGTAACTGGAAAACTGCTCGAGTACAACCTGTTTCCAAGAAAGGATCCAAAGTGCTTCCTAGCCACTACAGGCCTATTTCTCTCCTTTCGGTCGTCTCTAAAGTGATGGAAAAGTATATAAACACCGAATTACTAAAATTTCTTGAAAAACACAGTCTGTTCAACGACAGGCAGTATGGATTCCGTCAGCGCAGATTAACTGCCGACCTCCTTTCTTTTGTCACCCATTCTTGGAACAAGTCTATGGAACTACACGGTGAATCCCAGATTGTCCCTCTTGACATATCCAAAGCATTCGACCAGGTCTGGCACACAGCGCTAATTAGTAAACTTCCGGCTTAAAGCCTACCACCATAACTCTGTATCTGGACAGCAAATTTCCCCTCCAACCGGAGCATTTCTGTTGTCGTGGATGGCCATTCCTCTAAACTGTATCCAATTAATGCAGGAGTTCCTCAAGGTTCAGCTTTAGCCCCTACTTTGTTTCTTCTCCACATCAATGACCTCTTTAGCACATCCAACCCAGTTCACAGTTACGCGGACGACAGCACCCTCCACTCAAATATACAATATTCTAAGCCTGTCTCTTTAGCCCAATTAGAAGAGGATCGCAGACTCATGGAGGGTTCTGTCTGTGGATCTCCAAAAAATATTAGACTGGGGAAGTAGAAATCTTGTACAATTCAACCCCACCAAATCTCAGTCTTGCTTTCTTTCTCATAAGAGATACACCAGCCCTAGACCCATCACCATGAACAACCAAGTTATTCAAAGTAATGTGTCCTTTTCACTTGTTGGCATTTCTGTGGATCGAAATCTCAATTGGCACCAACATGTCACATCAATTGCAGAAGTGGCTGCTAAGAAATTAGGTTTCCTCTTCTGGGCTCCTAAATAATTTTCACCAGCTTATCTCTATACCTTATATACTTCACAAATAAGACCAAACCTCGAATACGGCTCACACATCTGTGGTGCCGCTGCTGCTTCTACACTTGCTATCCTGGACTCCATTCAGAAGAGAGCTATATGTCTCATCGGTGACCCTACCCTCACCCAAGGGCTGCCATCCCTTGCCCACCGACGTGCCTCTCTCTCTCTCTTTTATAGATATCTGCATGGGCACTGCTCGGAGGAGCATTCTGCCATAGTTTCTCCACCTGCTGCCCCCAATAGATCTACCAGGGGAACAGGGAGAATGAATATATATATATATATATATATATATATATATATATATATATATATATATATATATATATATATATAAATAAATAATAAATGATCATATAACATCAAATGACCTCATCTCATTATAATTAATTATTTATATTGTAGAACCATTTGTTCACCCCTTGATTTCCTTCTTGATCTAAAATGACACTTGGTAATCTTCATCTGGCAACAGTGCACACACGCTTTCATTTTCCCTTCCAAATTGACCCGATCCTTTGTTTACTTCTGAGATGAGTACAACATAAGATTACCAGGAACTGAATATGATCAGTTTATTTTATTTTGTTTTATCTGTATTATATGATGTTTTTTTTCTTTTTAGCTGATTCGTGAAAATCTAACAGAGAGTAATTTGCCAACTTGTCACTGTGCTGTTTGCTTGTATGGCTTTTCTGATGGAGATAGCTTCACAAAGACACAATGCTTTCACTACTTCCATTCCTACTGTCTTGCAATGCATTTGATCACAACAGAACGACATTTTCAGGAAGAACAAGACAAATTACCAGCTTGGCAAAAGCAAACAACTGTATTTCAGGTATCTAACAGCTTATTAAATTTCTTATGTTTATATTTGGAGACTTAAATACCCAGAAGGAAAGAAAACATGCCTTGCTATATGCAAAATACTTTGTAACAAGCTTTCATTGCATATATTATTAACCTTTGTCTTTGTGCATAATTTGTTTTTACCCGCTTCTTGAATAGTTGGAGATTATATGTCCCCGAAAGGATGTCTGTCGGGAGGGCATTCGAAAGCTTAGACATTCTAGGAAAGAATAAAAGTAATTTGTCCACTGAAAGTGTATGCCTTTTGACTAAAACCGGTTTGCCAATTAAAAGTTGCCAGCAGAGGTACTAACGAAGCCATTTCTGATAAACAATAGTGATAATAGTGACTGAAGATTGGAACCTGTGATGAGCACTGATAAGTACAATTTGGAGAACCCAATTCATCACAATACAGTTTTTTAGACCCGGTGATCGTTTCGCTAACAAAGTTTGCGTCATCAAGGGGATGAATAAACAAAGTGAATAAACGCTAGAACTACTATTTATATCTTAGTTGCAAACAGCGTCCTCTAGGAAGGTATACAGACAGACCCCCACTGTTGAGTCTTAAATCCTTGTGATTAAAACTGCATACCTGCCTTTATTATACTGTGCGTTGTTATCAAATATTCCATCTAAGAATAACAGTTCGAACAATGGACTACATAGAACCGGACCTACTATATTCATCGAAACATTTTTGTTAAAATTTCTAATGATATATATACTTTTGTAAGCATCAAGCTGACACGACTACCTGACATTTTTGATTAACTTGAGATTGTCTTAATCTACATGATGATTATTGTCCCAAATACGCTGAGCAATACATGATTTGTCAATAGTACCATATCTCAGTTGCGCTAAATCTTATTTAAATCTAGTTTCATTTGTTCTTTTAGTTTGCCCAACATATTTAAGTTCACAATCCTTAGCACCTAGTTCATAGATTCCCGACACTTCTGTGGTTTTATGTTTATCCTTTGGGTTACCTAGCAAATTTTTTAATGTATTTTTTGTGGAAAATGTTAGCTTGAAATGAGAGGTGTCGCTTTATTTAAGGAAGTTCCGTTCTTTATTAATCTAAAAATATAAAAGCTTTCGTATGAGTCAAGCATGTATCGCTGTCTGACATTTTCGATACGTTTAATGAAAAATACCCTCTAAAGACTTCTGCCTTTGAACTGAACCATGCTTCCGGGAATTTACGCAACCACCACACAGAATATGGGTTGACACTGCAGAGGAAAAAATTTGGGTATAAGTTGAAACTATGAGATGGGGTGGTTTACTTTGGAGATGGTGATAGACAAGCATTCAAATTGGGGTGCAACCCTCATGTCATTTTTTTTTTAGCTAATGAATCTTATCCCTATTTTGATAGTGAACTTTTATGTATCTCTATTTAGTATATGAATCATTGCTTATGCACAGTCATAATTGGTGTTTTTTTTTCTCTCCAAATATGACGTAGGCATCCTGTCCAGTTTGTCGTGAATCAATTAGCTGTGATGTTGGTGATTTAAAAAAGGCACTTCCACCAAAGGATCTAGAAAACGCTCAAAACTTTGAAGTTACCAATGAATTGAAGCTGCTGCAGCACAAAATGAATGAACTGTACATTTACCAGAAAAGTAGAGGTGGTATTATTGACGTGGAAGCTGAAGAAAACAAATTGTTACTTATTACAGAATCCAATGATAATTCTTCGCTTGGTGATGTAAGTATTTACTTAAGATAAATTAACAATTTTTATGCTTGGTTTGATATATTTAATGCTGCAATTTCAAACTTGTGAAAGTTGCTCTTTTCCTGTGTCTTTATTTAACAGGTATCAACCTATTACTATTATTTTATTACTTTGTTGCTTAAAATTATACAGTATGTCTGGCGCTGCAAGCTCTGAGTGTGACAACGCAGCATGGGATCCCAAATGCTCAGTATATTTTAAGGCCTGCAAGAAGTTGAGAGCTGATCTTCTGTCTTTGGCATAGCAACCATCTGTGGCTTCTTCTGCTCCTTCTGCAAATTATAACGAGCCTTCATCCGATTGTTGGTCTCAGTCTAATGGTTTTATTTTATATTACCAAAATACTCACAGTGTGGTTAATAAAATGAGAGATCTCTTTAATCTATCAGCCTCTTCATTTTTCAACTTATCGCACTGTCTGAAACGTGGCTTAGGCATGACGTTCTTGATGGAGAATTATTTTGTGACCGCTTCCTGGTTTTTAGGGAGAACAGGGAGTTTGGTGTTGTCGGCATGTCTAGGGGCGGAGAAGTACTTCTTGCTGTTGATAGACAACATGATGCTATCAGGGTTTCTTTACCGGGAGATCTGCTATCACTTATACCTACTGTTGACATTTTGTGTGTTAGGGTTACCTGTGGCCATCCTCCTCTATATATTTTTGTGCTCTACATTTCTCCGGCATCTCCCTGAGGTGTATATGATTCACTTTTTGATTTGTTGTTGTCTTTGGAGTTTATATTTTCTCATAATATTCTGATTATCGGTGATTTTAACATACCTGGGTATGCAGATGCGTTAGAGGGGTAAGGTTGGGCTCCAATAGTATCCTGACTGACTGCTCTTGATGAATTCGTGTCACTCCTTGAATTATCCCAGTCGAATATGATACGGAATGATCGCAATGGTATTCTTGATTTTGTGTTTAGTGGGCAAGATTGTGAGGTTTCTAGATCGGAAGACGTTCTCCTTATTGAGGATAGTTATCATCCACCCCTAACAGTAACTATAAAGGTTGTTTTTTTTTTTTTTTTTGTTCCCTCAGGGCTCGTCCGCGGCCTTGCCGCCCCGATAGCACCGCAACCCTTGGTTGATTGTGCATACCCCTAGTCTTACTCCACCCATTCCAAAATCACTGTGCCTTGAACTAGTCTGCACAGCGATTGGTAGGGTGAAGTTTTATATTGCTCTGTCTCCGGTCTAGAGTGACCGTAGATCAGTTGTCTTTTCCGGTCCAGAGCTATACACTCGCACAAGATGTGCTGGGCTGATTCCTCCCCCTCGCCGCAGAGTCTGCATGCGAGGTCCCCTTCGAACCGCCCCATTTTATGTAGGTGTTTCTTGACGGCCATGTGTCCCGTCAAGAGACCTGTTGTGTTTCTGAGCTGTCCTCTGCTAAGGTTTAGCAGCTCCACAGCTCTCTTTGAACTGGGTCCGTCAATTATTGACTTCCCATGTCTGAGCCCTGGACAGTCCGCCCAGTACACCTTGTGTTGGTTTCTGACCCAGGACTTAATGGCTCCCCTGGCAGTGCTCTTTGACACGCCCAGAGCCGGTTCTGGTCCCATAAATGGTTCTGCTGACCCCCTCTTTGCGAGACTGTCAGCTTCTTCATTGCCTTTGACCCCCGAGTGACCCGGCACCCAGATGAGGGTCACCTCATTCTGCCCAGCCAGGTCGCTCGTCTCGTCTCGGCACTCACTCACCAGCCAGGAATTTACCCGTGGGCTACTTAGTGCCTTAAGGGCTGCCTGGCTGTCTGTGGCTATGAGGATCCGCTTGTTGGTGTAGCCCCTCCTCTTGTTCTCCCGCACACAGTGCAGGATGGCGTACATCTCGGCCTGAAACACCGTTGCATGGGCTCCGAGGGAAATACTGTGACTTACCCTCGGTCCTTCCGAGTAAACACCTGCCCCCGTCCCACGCTCCCCGCCAGATCCGTCCGTGAACCAGACGAGCGCGTCCCGTGATATGCCCGGTGTCTCCTCCCGCCATGCCCCGCGATCAGGGATTTCCACTGTGAAGTTGTTTTCCCTGCACATTCGCGGGCTCGCGAAGTCTGACCTCATTTCAAGCATGGGTTCCTTCACGATCTCCTGAATTTTGCAGTGGCCCCTGAAGCCTGGGTTGATCTTCAGTCTACCATTGCAGGCTAGTCTGTATAGTCCTAGCCTGGCCTCTCCCATAATAACGAAGTGTAGGGGGGGTAGATCCAGCAACACCTCCATGGCGGCTGTTGGGGTTGAAGACATGGCCCCTGTGATGCCTAGGCAAGCCATCCTTTGGATCTTGCCTAGTTTTTGTTTGGCACTGGATTGTGTCACCTTAGGCCACCAGACCAGTGCCGCATATGTTAACGATGGTCTGACCACCCTTGTGTACAGCCAGTGGGCCATACTAGGTCTTAGTCCCCACGTTTTTCCATATAGCCGCCTAGTGACGGCTAAGGTCATGACTGCCTTACGCAGTATTTTTCCAATGTGACCATTCCAGGTTAGCTTAGAGTCCAATACGACCCCAAGATATTTTACCTCCCTGGCCATTGGAACGCTCCTACCGTATAGAGTGAGAGTTCTGTGGCTTTCACACTTCCTCCTCCTCGTAAACGGCACGACGGTTGCTTTCTCGGGGCTCACCCCGAGCCCTTGATCAACCGTCCACCCTTCCACCACTTTCAGTGCAGTCTGCATACGCTCCCACACTGCCTGTGTGACCTTTCCTCGGACTATGATGACAATGTCGTCCGCATAGCCCTGTACCTCATACCCCCCTCCCGAGAGCCTCCCCAGCAGGCCGTCCACGACTAGACACCAGAGCAAGGGAGACAGAACGCTCCCCTGCGGACACCCCGCCGCGACCCCCGCCAGCAGAGTCCCTCCCGCGAGTGAGGTGAACACCGCCCTGTCCCTGAGCATGGAACCGATCCACCTGCAGCAGGTCTCCTCTATTCCACGCTCCCGGGCAGCTGCCAGAACCGATCCGAACGAGGTGTTGCTAAAGGCCCCCTCTATGTCTAGGAAGGCCCCCAGCGCCACCTCCTTGTTCTCCAGCGTATTCTCCAGTTTCAGCACCAGTTGGTGCAGTGCTGTTTCTGTTGAGAATCCTGCTCTGTATGCATATTGTCCGCAGTGTAGAGGATATGCTTCCAGTACACCGCCCCTAATGTGCCGGTCGAGCAGTTTTTCCACTGTTTTCAGCAAGAAGGACATGAGACTTATTGGCCTCAGGGACTTTGCCTGGTCTGTTGGACGCCCAGGTTTAGGAATAAATACAACCCTGGCCAGTCTCCATGCCCTCGGAATGTACCCCAGAGCCAGGCTGGCCCTCATAATGAGGGTAAGCACCGGCGCCAGTATATCTATCCCCTGTTGGAGCATGATGGGCATTATTCCATCAAATCCCGGCGATTTGTATGGCTTAAAGCTGTTAATGGCCCATCTGATTTTGCTCCAGGTAACCACCTCTTTAGCGACTGTCCAGTCTACTCTAGATGCCCGCCTATAAGGCGCCTCTATTTCTGAGTGTTCCCAGTCCGGAGGTGATTGGTTTATTATGTTACAGCCGGGGAAGTGCGTCTGGAGTAAAATTTCCATAGTTTCCTCCCCCGAGCTTGTAAAGCCTCCCGTGGGTGTTCTAAGGGAGCCTATGTTAGTCTGAGGGCCCTTAGACAGGATCTTGTGTAGTCGAGCACTCTCGGACGTGTTTTCCACTTCTTCGCAGTGCCTCCTCCACGACTCCTTCTTGGCGTCCCTCAGTCTTTTGTTATAGGTCGATAGGGCCTGTCTATATTCATCCCATGCTCCCGACCTTTTGGCCGCGTTAAACAGCTTACGAACCTGCGTTCTCCTTTGCCTGAGGTCCTCGTTCCACCATGGGACGTTCCTGGTGGACACCCTCATTTTCAGGGGGCAGTTGGCGTTATAGGCCGAGGTAATTGCGTCTCGCAATTGGACTGCTGCAATCTCGAGGTCTATTGAATCCCTTATGGCCCTCTCAACCCCCCGCAGTTCCACAGCTAGGTCTGCCCTGTAGGCTTCCCAGTCCGCCTTGCGGGGGTCCCGGTACCATACCGTTTCTCTTTCGACTTTGGCGATTTCAAACCGGATGTATCTGTGGTCTGAGCTACTCACTTCCCCAGACACAGCCCAGCTTTTAACAAAGTCACCCAGAAACTGGGTGGAAACTGTTAGGTCTAAAACTTCCTCACGCCGTGTTGTGACGAATGTCGGTTTATTACCTCTATTCAATATGTCTAAATTAAATTTCATAAAGAATTGTAAAAGTGCCTCACCCCTAGAGTTTGTGTCCGAGCTACCCCACAACTCATGGTGCGCATTCGCATCCATGCCGATGATGGTCTGCCATCCACCTGCTCTGCTACCCACCATCAGCTGCTCCAATTCGTTGGGTGGAGGAGGGTCCGTGCTGTCCCCTGGCAGATAGGCTGACGCGACAGTAATGTCCCTCAGCCCATCCGCTCCTCCACATCGGATTTTGATCGTTGCCAGGTCCCTGGAACAGAAATTCATTAGAGGGAGAAACTCTATCCCTTCCCTGACAAAAATGCAGGCCCTCGGATTCTCGCTGGACCTGCTGTAGATGAGCTTTCCATTAGCTCCGCCGAGTCCCTTGATCTCTCCTTTGTAGGAGTACGGTTCCTGGATGAGGGCCACATCCGTGTTCCTCAGAGCCATTAGTAGTCCGGCCGTGGCTGCCCTACTGTGTTGGAGGTTGACCTGAAGGAACCTAAGTCCCATTAACCCTTAATTGCTTCCCCAGTGGGCGGAAGCTAACCCTTCCCATGCCCCAGAATGCCTTGAAGGAGGTTCCTTCAAGGGCTCTGTAAGATGTCGGGTCGATCGAGAAGGCGAGCGTCTGTCCTTTCTCCTCTGCCTTCCTGCTTAGAACCGACCAGTGTTGCGTCCCCAGTTCAGGGTTCTGGATCTTAAGTCTGCTGATCACCGTCTCCTGCGGGACGGTGTCAGGGATCCGTACGAGGACCTTGCGTCTCTTTGGGAGTTCCTTGGGCTCGACGGCTGTCAAGTCCGCCCCCTCCCAAATCTGACCGAGGCCCCCGATCGTTTTCCGCAGCCAGTCCCGCGACTGCGGGCCGGCACAGGTTATCCAGAGGATGCCCCCCGTCAGGCGCGTCCGGTGGAACTGAGGCGGGCTCTCCCCTTCCTGAAGAGAGTCCACTGCAGCTACCACCGCAGCCTGGATCAGGTCCGCCTTCCCCTGGTCTAGCGTGACCTCAGGATGGCGTCTGTCAATCACCGCCATCCCGAGGCCCTCCGCAGCCTCCCTGTAAGAGCCAGTCTGCGCCGGTGTTCCGGCCTTAGTTCCTTTGGGAGGTCTGTCTGTAGTAGGCGTGCTAGAGCCAGAGCGCGGCGTCTTCCGACTCGCACTCTCCTCTTGCGCCTTTACAGGCACCCTGGCCCTTTTGGAACGTCTGTCTGTAGTGGGCGTGCTAGAGTTCGAGCGCGTCCTCTTCTGACCCGCACTCCCCTCTTGCGCCTTTACAGGTTTCTCGACCGTCCAGGTCCCGGCCGCCATTTTTTGCGCCCTCCGGAGCTTCTTTCTTTGCGCCCCGGAAAGACGCTTGGACTGCCGGGGCAGTCCCTCTACTCTAACAGTAGAGTCCTCACTGGTGGAGGGGCCCCCGGAGTCCGCGGAGCTCGCCGCCCTCCGGTGGGACCCAGCCTCCAGCTTGGGTGTCGGGGACAGGTCTCTGGCCGAAGCTACCCCCTGATCCCCCGTATCTACGCCGGTCGTGGGACCTCCAGAGTCCGCTGCCGCACCCTGGCTCGTCTCCGTTTCCGGGATAGACTCAAGGCTCAAGTCTGTAGCCGGAGCCACTCCTCGAGCCTCATTGGTTTTGGTTTTATATGTATTTATAATCTTCATGTTGTTCCCACGAGAATGGGGGAAATACTGTCCACACCATCAGAACCCCCTGTGTGGTGCAAGGCGGGTTACTCTGGAGGGTTGCCTGGTACTCCAGAGGTTCCGTTCACGACACCATCGCCCTGGTGCCATCCATCCATAGGCACGGGTCACGTGACACCGTAGATTGGGGGAGTTTAGTTCGACCTCCTTGTCTAGATCCGTCATGTTTAGTTATTAGCAGGGTCACCTCGTGCAGGATGCGGATTTTTACCGCGCATGACGGTCTTGGGGAAAGCTTCATCGGGAGTTTATGTTGTTATTTCCACTTCCTCAGCTTTCCCCCTGGAGTCCTTTGGCCCGCGACTCCTTAACCCCTATAAAGGTTGTGAACTGTAATAATTATTCTGGACACAAGAAAATGCTGAGCCAACTTACAGTTTTAAACGTGCTGATCTAGGAGCATTATATGAGAGACTTTCCTTTGTTGATTGGTCTCCTTTACTGGCATTCGATGATGTTGAACTGGCTTGCTCACAATTCTATTCTATTCTCTATGATACTTTTAATTCTTGTGTCCCAAAGTCCACTCCTAGATCTTCTGAGTACCCTCCTTGGTTAACTAGGGAGGTGGTGAAGCTGTGTAAGCTAAAAACTAAGAGTCTGTCGATATATAGACGTTCTGGGGAGTCAGCTGACTATGATGAGTTTAGGATTTTAAGTTCTGAGCTTAAGGATTTGTTGAACACTGAGTATAATAATTACCTCATGAGCTGTGAAGGTTCAGTCTCTAATAACCCAAAGAAGTTCTGGTCATTTCTGAACTCTAAGAAGCAACATAATTCTCTTCCCAGAACAATGGAATATAATGGTCTCAACTTGCATCAATCTGATGAGATTGCTAATAGTTTTGCTGATTTTTTCCAGTCTACATATGTATCTCGACACTCCACACCTGCACCGCAATCTGTGGTAAATACCACCATGAAAGACAATGATTATACTTCATTACAAATAGTGAGTTTTCTTCTTTCAGAAGTTGAGGAGGTTCTTGGGGCGTTTAAGCCTCATGGGACGTCAGGTCCTGACCTAATCCCATCATTTATTTTGAAGGATTGTGCAGCCGTTTTAGCTTTCCCCTTACAGGTTATGTTTAATTTATGTTTGAAAAACTGTAAAATTCCAATAGTGTGGATGATATCGAAATCCTGTCCAGTTTATAAGGCTGGTGATAAAAGACTTATAGATAATTATAGGCAGATATTGTTGCTTAAAACTTTGGAAATGTTATTATACAGGCATATATTCTTCCATATAAAGAGCTTCATCACCCCTTCTCAGCACGGCTTCATGCCAGGCAGATCAGCAGTTACAAACTTAGTTTGTGCTGCGCAATACATTGCAGAGGCTTTAGATAATCATAGTCAAGTCGATGTCATCTACCTTGATATGTCAAAGGCATTTGACCGCATTGATCATGCTATTCTGCTACGTAAATTAGAAGCATTTGGCTTATCTGAATCACTCCGAAAACTGATTGCGAATTACCTTATAGACAGGACGAAATATGTGGTTGTGGATGGCTGCAGATCAAAATATATTTCAGCCACATCAGGGGTCCCTCAGGGGTCAATTTTGGGTCCTTTGTTCTTTAATATTTTCATTAAGGATCTCGTTGGTGGTTTGAGGGTTGAATGTCTCCTGTATGCCGATGACATCAAAATTTTCTGTGAGGTGAAATCGGTGGAGGATTGTATTCGACTTCAATTAGCATTAGAGGATGTGAAGGAGTGGTGCAATATAAATAATCTTTCTTTAAATATTGCCAAATGTAGCTGTCTTTCCTTGACTCTTAGGTTGGTGCCCATACAATTTGATTATTGTTTTACTAATCTGTCTCTGGCTAGACCGGTATCTATCTGTGATCTGGGCGTAATATTTGATAGAAAATTGTCTTTCTTATCTCATATTGTTGAATGTGGATCCAACACATTTAAACTAATGGGCTTTTTTATTAGGAAGTGCCGCGAGTTTGGTAATATTGACACATTTAAAATGATTTTCTGTACTTTCGTCCGTAATAGACTTGAGTATGCTTCAGTTGTATGGTCTCCGGGTTACCAGAACCATATTCTCCAGGTAGAAAAGATCCAGAGATGCTTTCTAAAATATCTTTACTTCCGCCTCAATGGTATATATCCCTCTGTGGGTTACCCTTCGGAGTATATGCAGCGGGACTTCTTGCTACCAAGTCTAGAATCTACAAGGGAACAAGCTGCACTATTTTTTTTTAATGCTTTAGTAAGGGGATCCTGTGACTGCTCTCGTCTACTTGAGCAACTAAACTTTAATGTTCCGAGAATGTCTTCGCGAAATCCGGTCACCTTTTGGTTACCTACGCCGCGAACTAATCTTGTGAAGTTCTCACTGCTTTATAGATTGTGTTCTGTTGCCAACAGGCACGCGTCTTCCATTGATATCTTTGTGTCGGATCCAAGGTTGCTCAAAGGGTTGGCAGTCTCACGGTTGTGAAGGACTGGTTTGTATTTCACAGTTATGGAGGACTAGTTTGTGTTTTTGATTATTTTTTACTCATTGTTGATTGTTGTGATTTTAGTGAATTTTCTTAAAAAAAATTTACTAATGAGGAGATCCCGACTTTTGAATTTTGAAAAAATGTCTTCAAATGACCGCGAACTAGGCCCCCTAGAACACATATCCGGGGTCAGTTTCAATTTTTATATGTTTATATATATATATATATATTTATATATATATATATATATATATATATATATATATATATATATATATATATATATATATATATATATATATATATATATATATATATATATATATATATATATATATATATATATATATATATATATATATATATATATATGTATCACACCGATAACTCAAAAAATAATAGGCCGATTTTGACTAAATTTGGTGGAAAAATTCCTTTTGCAAATGGCTTGGATAAGTTTGTTAGCCAGGAAAATCTGACCAGGTTTTCCCGGAAAATTTTGTGTTTTCTTTCGAAAAAAATTTATATCTCCGGAATTAACAAAGTAAGGGCAACCAAATTTGGTACGCTAGTTAATATCCTTATAGGTAATCTACCTACCAAAATTTAGCTACGTAGGTCAAAAGGCAAAAAAGTTATAGGCATTTAAAGAAAAATAAATTGGGGTTTTCCTCAAAACGTCAAAGTTGCGATTTAAAACGTCAAAATCGGCAACATTTAGGCAAAGAACTTGAATCTAATACGGGATATGGAAATCAAATGTCTCAAGAAGGATGTTTTACAAATTCTGAAGTCTTAGTTTCAACCGTCATTGTCCTTCATTTTACTAAAATGTTTCCAGAAAATTCATTTCAAATAGACCCTTACTCTGATGTTTGGCAGTAGCCTTAGCTTTAGAGTTTATCGTTTAATGGTATATAATTTTTGTCGAATTTTCGTCAAAAATCTATAAACCTCAATATATCCGTTATTATACAAGATATGAAGAAAATTTGTATATATTAATTATAGGGTGTCTTGAGCTACATCTTAAAAAAATATTTCTACAATCACAGGATGGCCCATAAGTTGTTGGTGATACAAATTTTCTTCTTTTTTTTTAAATCAAACACGCCTTATGTTATTGCATTTTTGAATTTTTCAGCGATGCATGTTTGTAAGAAAAGAAATTCGGGACGCAGCAAGTGCGTTATGGTAGCGAATTTTCATTAAATGCTTCAAATTTGAATAGCTCAATTTGCTATTAACCTATAAGGTTGACCAAGAAACGAGTTTTTCCGGGAACACTTTAAGTTTGCTTTTGGAAATTTTTGTACATTTTCACACAATAAAGTTATTTTTATGAAACATGGCACATTGTTTTTACTATATAGGTTATACTGGTAACCAAAATTGATGCCTGCTTTCTTAAAAAAGAAACACACATATTTGCAATTAAAAACATTTTAATGAAAATTCACTACCATAACGCACTTGCTGCGTCCAGAGTTTTTTTTTTATATTTTTCTGTTTTAGTTACATTCTGTTATGTAATTGTAAATTATGGTTAAAAATGCTTATTTTTAGATTTAATTTTAATTTTTAATCCTGTTTTTGTAGGTCATTTCTGTATTTCCTACCCAATAGTTGGGCTTGTCCTGTTGGGTAGTGTAATGTTAAATAAAAAATAAATAAGTAAATAATATAATAAGTGTAGTATACTTATGGTGTATTGTGACATAATTTAAATAGGTTCATCCAAAAATACTTGACAGTGATGTTTCCAAATTGGGTAATTTTAATTTTCGATACACCAAACCAAACTCTTCTTTTTCACTTTTCTTCCTCAATGTAATACACTAGAGTCTCGATTTTCACGGATAGCCGGTAAAAATACTTTTCTGGTTAATCGATTTCCCAGTTAAGCCACAAATCGCTGATTTTCACATATAAAAACATGTTAAAATCCTACATGGCATATGTTTGGGAAATAAATAACAAATAAAGAACAAAGAAATGTTAATTAATTAAACATATTAAGACGCGTATATTACATTTTAAATACATATCTGCCTATACATACCTATTTAGTGTAGTAAGAGAGTATGCTTGTCTGTTTCCTTTGAACATTTACTACCTTTCGACGAATGATAGCACGTAAATTGCGCAACATCATCTTTTCGGAAAGTGTCCCATCTTCCTGTTGTTCTAAATAACTGAGTAACTGTTCACTGTAGTTTAAGGCGCCACTATGTCTGGTTAAACCATAAAACCATGGCCTTGTCTAATTTGTCATACGTCGCAGTTCTCATAGTTTACGTTTAAACATACCAGACACACTATCGAAGGTAGCGGAAAATTCCAGGATTTTGATTTTGTTTTTACAATGTTACACACACAGTTTGATCAACTTCATTTTTTTTTCCCCGCAGGGCTCTTCAACGACTTCTCCGCCCCGAAAGCACTGCAGCCTGGGGCTTATTGTGCATGCCCTTAGTCTTTTTACTCCAGCCATTCCAAAATCATTGCCTTGAACTAGTGTACACAGCGATTGGTAGGGTGAAGTTTTGTATTGTTCTGTCTCCGGTCTAGACTGACCGTAGATCAGTTGTCTTTTGCGGTCCAGAGCTTTACACTCGCACAAGATGTCCTCCCCTCGCCGCAGAGTCTGCATGCAAGGTCCCCCTCGAACCGCCCCATTGTATGCAGGTGTTTCTTGACGGCCATGTGTCCCGTCAAGAGACCTGTTATGTTTCTGAACTGTCCTCTGCTAAGATTTAGCAGCTTCACAGCTCTCTTTGAACTGGGTTCGTCAATTGCTGACTTCCCATGTCTAAGCCCTGGACAGTCTGCCCAGTAACCTTGTGTTCGTTACTGACCCAGGACTTAACGGCTCCCCTGGCCGTGCTCTTTGTAACGCCCAGAACCGGTTCTGGTCCCATAAATGGTTCTGCTGACCCTCTCTTCAGGAGACTGTCAGCTTCTTCATTGCCTTTGACCCCCGAGTGACCCGGCACCCAGATGATGGTGACCTCATTCTGCCCAGCCAGGTTGCGTGTCTCGTCTCGGCACTCACTCACCAGCCTGGAATTTATCCGTGGGCTACTTAGGGCCTTAAGGGCTGCCTGGCTGTCTGTGGCTATGAGGATCCGCTTGTTGGTGTAGCCCCTCCTCTTGTTCTTCCGCACACAGTGCAGGATGGCGTAAATTTCGGCCTTAAAGACCGTTGCATGGGCTCCGAGGAGGAGCTATTTTTAGACATATGTTAATGTGAACTTTTCTTCATAAAAAGACCTGAGGTCCCTCTTAAATGTTATAGATTACTTAGAAAACACCTCTATATCAAATTTATCTAAATGCCACAGCTGCAACTATTCTTTGATTAAAAATGTATTAATGGACAACATAAAGAAAATACTAATTTGATTTTTGGAAAAGAGTAAACACATAACATTATCCAACTAAATGAAAACAAAGGGGAACGGTCGACCTACCATCAACTATATATTAACGTGATTATAACAGAGTATGGCCTAAAATCAGTTGTACATACCTTAATAACGTTAGACAATGTGGTATATTTCGTTTTTAATAACCTTTCAATGATAAAAGCAATTAAAACATTTTGATTTGCAACAAAAACGTATATTTTTTCACCTGAGGTTATCGTTGTTGTTTGGTTGACATATTTGATGAGGATAGGCGGTGTTGCCAGGTCCAGAAGGTCAGTTCGGAAGGATTGTGTGTAAAAATCATTTAAGATCTTTTTCTTCATTAAAACAGCAAAACACTTGGGATAAAATATTAAATCTGGCAAGGCTGCTGAAAATTGACAGTTCGAAACGTGCAAATCGTGTGTTTTTGAGAATTTAATTTCCCAATTAATCTGTTCTTAATGGATTTTCCATAAAATTTTTGTCAGATTATTACTCTACGTTACATACGCTTTCTTGTGCTGTGCGTCGTTTTGGTAATTTCTCATTGATGTTAAGCCGACCATTCCCAAAACAAAGTGAATTATTTATGATGACATTAATTACTTAAATAGTATTTCTTGTTTAAGGATCCAGGGCCCAGCTTAGTCCAGGGTGATAATATGTCCAATGGGTATCTCAACCGTAACCAGAGGTTCGACTCCAGGAATAACTCTTCCAGGTGACCAAGGCATTCCACCATCGGCAAACAATATTTATTCATTCTCATATGTCTGCAGATAAAATACTCATTGAAATACATGTTGTAGGATAGAAAATAATAATGACATCTATTATTTGCAAGTTGTGCTGTCACAGTCTGACTTAAAAACACTGTCAATAACTCAATAACCACTGTCAGTCATGTAGACTACGGTAATTTTTTGTGTGTGTTTAGTGATTTATTGTGCAATTTTTAAACATTTCATATCTAACTAATGTTCCTATTTTCCAATTTAATTTTTGGAACCTGTGAGAAGCGCTGACAGGTACACTTCAGGGACACCAAATTAACCACAGCATCACACAATCATTTTACCAGTTTGTGTTGCCGGGAATTGTCCTTTTCTTAAAATGTACCAAATTTATTAAATTATATGACTCACCAGATTCCTAAGTAAAGATGGAAATCGTCAGTACTTGTATGTATTCGTTACATTCAGATCTCATTATAACTTTCAATTACATGTATGTAATTATTACTCTAGGAGAAATCCAAAATATTACAACAAAGAGATAAGCAATTGTTCTCAAAAAATGCGCACCAGAACTTGCTTCTGCCGTAACTCGTCTGTTTCAGACATCTTACAATAGAGGCATATTCTCTAGTAACTGGAAAACTGGATTCCGTCAGCGCAGATCAACTGCCGACCTCCTTTCCTTTGTCACACATTCTTGGAACAAGTCTATGGAACAACACGGTGAATCCCAGATTGTTGCTCTAGACATATCCAAAGCATTCGACCTGGTCTGGGACGCAGCGCTGCTTAATAAACTTCCGGCCTATGGCCTACCACCAAAACTCTGTACCTGGACAGCAAATGTCCTCTCCATCCGAAGAATTTCTGGCCATTCCTCTAAACAATCCAATTAATGCAGAAGTCCCTCAAGGTTCAGCTTTAGCCCCTACTTTGTTTCTTCTCCACATCAATGACATCTCTAGCACATCCAACCCAGTTGACAGTTACGCTGATGACAGCACCCTCCACTCAAATATACAATATTCTAAGCTTGCCTCTTTAGCCCAATTAGATGAGGATCGCAGACTCATGGAGGGTTCTGTCTCTGTGGATCTCCAAAAAAATATTAGACTGGGGAAGTAGAAATCTTGTACAGTTCAACTTCACCGAATCTCAGTCTTGCGTTTTATCTCATAAGAGATACACCAGCCTTAGACCCATCACAATGAACCACCAAGTTATTCAAAGTAATGAGTCCTTTCCACTTGTTGGCATTTCTGTGGATCGGAATCTCAATTGGCACCAACATGTCACATCAATTGCAGAAGCGGCTGCTAAGAAATTAGCTTTCCTCTTCCGGTCTCGCGAATACTTTTCACCAGCTAATCTCTATACCTTATATATTTCACAAATAAGGCCAAACCTTGAATACTGCTCCCACATCTGGGGTGCCGCTGCCGCTTCTACACTCGCTATCCTGGACTCCATTCAGAAGAGAGCTATAAGTCTCATCGGTGACCCTACCCTCACCCAAAGGCTGCCTTCCCTTGTCCACTTAGTGACCTCTCTCTCTTTTATAGATATCTGCACGGGCACTGTTTAGAGGAGCTTTTTCCATAGTTCTGCCAACTGCTGCCCCCAACATATCTACCAGGGAACAGAGTGAATGCACCTTTTTACTGTCCAGGTCACCAGACAAAACATCTTGTTATGCCCGCTCTTAGGCTGTAAGCCCTCGTGGTGTGTTGTTGACATAAAAAAAAAAGATACACAAAGAGGAACTCCTGTAGACGGTTCTGCGAGGGCATTTCTAATTTACCCAGCAACACCAGGGTCCACAGAATTGTCTCACATGATCATCCTCAGGAGGTGGGGTCTATAAAACAAGCAGATGACTCTTTCACAGTGATGCAAAGAAACATTAGAGCTCTTAGGACATACTTATTTCCCAGATTGCTTGATTCTGATTAATGAAAAAACCCATCAGTCGAGATAAGATTTAAACTATCTCAAGGTGACGACTACGACTGGCAGGTTGCTGGAAAAATAATTACAGCTTCGATGGTTGAAAGTGCTGTTAGACATTTTTAGCCATGCAAGTTGCCAGGGGAAGATGAAGTGATTCTGGTTTTGCTTCAGATTGGACTAAAGACGCTCCTCACATTCCCCCTTAAGCTGTATAGACCCAGTGTGGAGGTATATTCCATCCAGCTCGATGGTGATTAGGGAAGTCTAAATTGGGACAGAATGACCCCCAGGTTAGGTTAAATTGAGAGTGGGTCATACCAGTCCCTCCACTGCGACCTTAAGGTCTATCGTGGCTCACGCTTAATAGTCTATATTTCGCCCAACAAAGCCAGCCTCCTGCAGAGATCGATATCTTTGTGGGCGAAAGTGGATCCAGATCTTCTGGAGCAAGCTTTGTCTTGCCAAAGAGCAGGTGTCTTGTCATGTCTGCAGCCAGACATGAGCACGTCACATGAGCACGGCACGTGCTCTGCTGTTTCGTCACTGTCCATACATAACCGGCACTCAGTTGCCTGACCAACACCAATGCGGTGACGCAAGCGGCAGTGTCCTGTATACAGGCCGACTAGAGTACTCAGTTATTGTCAGTTTAGCTCTAGAAGTTTTTTAGCTCTTGAATCTGACAGGCGATTTATGAAGGCCTTAGAGTGAGCTAATCATGACAGATTTTGCCATTGTTGGATTGTCATTCTATCTGTCCAGGTCTTTAAGGTGCGCTTCGCTGTGCACGATGATATTCCCAGCACCGGTTCTGGTCCGATAAAGTGCTCCTGGGCACCACCCCTGGCAAGCACGTCGGCCGCTACATTGCCATCATGGTCCGAGTGACCCGGTATCCAGACCAGCGACACCTCATCGCAGCTGCCCAGTTTGTTGAGGGCAGATTTACAACTCCATGCCGTTTTTGAATTGCAACTGTAGGAATCAAGTGCCTTTATTGCAGCTTGGTTATCTGTGTATATTTGCGTCGATTTGTGTGTGCATTGGTTTTGTATTATTTCCCTTGCACACATCTCGATAGCATACACTTCTGCCTGGTGTATGGTTATGGTTACATATTTTTTGAGGATAGTTGATAATCTAACCCTCATTAGGGTCGTTTGGTTTCATTCCCAGTCCTCTCTTTCCGGAAGGACAGTCTTGAAAGACTGATCACTGATGCTCTTTGTAGGCATCAAGTCTGAGATCATTCCTAGAACCTCATGACTCTCAATGTCATCGGGGAGTCCGGACCCTCACAGAGTGATTTCTTTCGTCATGCTGTCGGCCGTTTGTTTTCAACTGTATGTTGTCCACCTAGCCTCCCTCTCCAACCAAATGTGAAGAGGTGGAATATTTAGGAGGACCTCCAGAGCGGCTGACGGAGCGGTGCTTATCGTGCCCATTATCATCAGACAAGCTTGTCTCTGTAGCTGAGCCAGTTTGTCCCTCGCGATACAACGAAGTGCCTTAGGCCACCAAACTATGACTCAATATGTTATCATTGGTCTGATAATCAATATGTTATCATTGGTCTGATAATCACTACATAGAGCCAATACATCTGTTGGGGGCTTCCCTAGTTATTTCCACAGATTCTTTGGCATGTCCACAGGGACAGTTTGGTACTGCGGATTACGTTCTGTAACTGGACATTCCAGTTGAGCTTCTTATCTAGGGTAACCCCCAGATATTTCGCTTGTTCCATAAATATAATCATTTCCCCCATAAGAATAGGTGGTTTTAATTTGTCCAACCTTCTTCTTCTGGTAAATGGAACAATGATGGTTTTGCGGGGGTTCACAGACATCTGTTCCCTCTGGCACCAATCGTTCACTACATTTAGGGCACCTTGAAGAGTATTTGCAAGTTCCTCTTCAGATTTACCTCTAATTATTTGCATATGCCTGGACCTCAACCTCCCACAGCCCCAGGATAGCCAGCAAATCGTCCACAAAGAGGGACCAAAGCATGGGGGATCATACTACCCCCTGCGGGCACCCCCTCGCATTCCTGAGGCTGACCACTTCCCCCTGCAACAAGGTAATAACGGTCCGATTGTGAAGCATGCTACCGATACAGCCACAAATGGCAGGTTCCACCCCTCTAGGGGGTGGAAGATGTCTAGCAAATCATCCACAAAGAGGGACCAAAGAAGGGAGATAATAGTTGCAGCTCTGAAGCTGACCACTTCTCTCCACAGTGAGTTGGTCCTGTTGTATAGCACCACCCAGCCATATCTGTTCAACTCCTCTAGCCGCAGTTGCTTAATATGGGGAGTTAGGTAGCGCATTGTTAAATGCTCCTTTAATGTCGAGAAATTCAGCCACCGCCACCTCCCCGTTATCCAGGGAGTGTGTAATTTCTTAAGAGGTTATTGGGTGTCAACTCGGCAGATTTGCCAGTTTGGTAGGCATACTGGTGGATATTGAGGGGGTTATTGTTTAAGATATTCCCCCTAATGTGCCCGTTTAGTATTTTTTCCAATCCCTTCAGGAGGAATGAAGCAACACAGAGATCTCAGTGATGTGGGTAGGAGGTCATTACGTGCCAACTTGGGAATATAAACCCCCCTAATCACCGACCAGCTGGATGGAATATAGTTCCAAGCCAGACTGGCTCTATACAGCCTGATGAGGAATGGGAGGAGAGTCTCCAATCCATTCTGTAGCAGGACCGGAATCATCCCATCTTACCCTGGCGTCTTGAATGGCTAGAAATGTTTCACAGCACACTCCACCGCCGAGGCTGTATTTACTTTCCTAGCAACCCGCCAGTCTTCCCTTGACCCCCAATTTAAATCCTTAAGACCACTCAGCTTAACTACATTCCTTGTTAAGAGATTCAAAATTTACTGGACAGACACATTAGGGGAAATGTCTTGAACAACAACCACCTTAATATACACCAGCTTGCCTACCAAACTAACAAATCTACTCAACAACCTTGTCGACAAAATACCCACTTCCTGGATAACAGGGAAGTGATAGTAGCTGTATTTCTTGACACAAGTAGCATTCAACAATGCACTACCCAACTCTCCATATGAAGCAACTGCGGCTAGGGGAGTTGAACATAACATATGTGGCTGGCTGGTGCTATACAACAGGACCATCTCACTGCGGAGAGAGGTGGTCAGCATCAGAGCTGCAAGTATTATCTCCCTTCTTTGTGGATTATTTGCTAGACATCTTCGAACCATGGGAGTTGAGTTTCCATATGTGGATGATCTAATCCTATTGGTTAGAGGTAAATCTGACAAGATAGACACTAGATATAGTGAATAATTGGTGCCAGAGGGAGCAAAACCAATATTGTCCCATTTATGAGGAAAAGGTTGGATGTATACATACACACACACATACACAAATATATATATATATATATATATATATATATATATATATATATATATATATACCACCTCTTATGGGAAACACACTTCTATTTGTGGAACAGTGGAAATATCGAAGGGTTAGATTACATTAGATTCAACGTGAGCGCGCTATTCCTGTCTTCCAGTTGCTCCACCGTGACTCTAGTTCTAATCGCTTAAATTTCACCAGTCGATATTTTTTGAGGGTGAAAGTTTTTTTTATGATTGTTGAACGAAGTTGCTTGCCCGTTTTGAAGCTCACACAGATAGTCTCTCTCCGAGTTCGTCTGCACGCGATATCCAACAGTCTTTGCGTAAATTTCACCCATCAAATCCAGCTCCCTGCAGGAGACGATATTTTTGCGTGTGAAAGCTGGTTTGACAGCTGTACAGTCATCTGAGTAAAGTCACTTGCCCGTTTCGAAGCCCACAGAGAGATAACCTTTCTCAGAGTTTGCCTGAACCTGACATCTGTCCGTGCCTGTTTCGATGCAGTATCACATGAAATCCCGCTCCTAAGCAGCATCTAAGCGAGGTCGATTGCTGTTTTAAAGCTTACAGCAGAGGCGTCAACCTCGAGGAGTAATCAACCTTCCAGATCACTCAGCTCACTTCCAGTTTCATCTAGACCCAGTGCTTGACTCAAGGCGATATCCCAATGAGTTCCGCACCCAATGCTTGACTCAAGGCGATATCCCAATGAGTTCCGCTCTCGAGCATTACCCAAGCGAGGTTGTTTTCCCGTTTCAAAGCACACAATGGATGCCTCAACCTCTATGTGTATCTCACTTCTAGAGATCTCAAAACCCTCTGGGTTCCTTTGGACCCGACCCCCACGAGCATTTGACCCAGGCAGTATTTGTAATCTCGCTCCTCAGTAACATCCAAGCAAGGTCGTTTCTCCGTTTTGAAGGCCCGAAAATTCGTATATACCACTTCCTAGACATCCCCGCCTATATCTAGGTTCATCTGGACCCGATAGACTAAGAAGTTTTGTACTAGATGCTGTTAAAAATCTAATACTCAAAACAGTAAATAAGGACGAAACAAGTGGTAATCATTCTTAAATAGGAAATAAAGAGGGCATTTCCCGCACTAAAACATATGCACTAGTGCAGTGTCGCCAAGTTACTGTTACATGTATTAACCTCTGCTAAAAATACATTTAGACAGCTGTCACAGTAGCATTGTTGCCAGACTTACGACAGTACTACTTGTTAAATATGGATGGCAGTGAAATATAGTTGTCTAGGTTTCAAATAAATGTCTTTATTTATTATTTTATAAAACTTAATAAACAAATATATATCTAACGGAAATATTTTATTCCAACTACGACCATGAACTTCTCAATGAACAGTTCCGAGTCCAGGACTGCAATATGGGCTGCTCGACCGATAAGAGCATTTGCTGTGTTTGGTAATGCATGGTGAATGTCATATCGCACCAAGTTAACCTCCTTATGGGATATTATGGGTGAAATGATGTTATGGACCATTTCACGATAAACAGCTCCTAGCTCTGACATGTCCTTGATGGCATCTTTACATAGCTCTATTCTCGCCGAATGGAGGGGAACATACCTTAAATAAGAAGAGAAAATTATTACTTTTTGCCGTGTGAAATCCAGACGTTATCGCTTACCTGTCCTGACCTGACCCGCACAATAATACGTTTTTAAAATGATGTAAAGTACTTCGTTGACTAAGCTTGTATAAAAAAGACTGCCTTATATTATTAGAATCTTTCAGACATAGTTGTAAAAGAGATCCAGATTTTTTCCATTTTTGCATAAACCACATTCCTGAAAGAAGAAACCACTTTTTACTTACTTATCCCATTTCTGAAAATTACTGCAAAAATAATAATTACATATATTCATAAATGTTGTAAGAAACAATGTTAGCTTTAGTTCAAGACAATAATCGGTGCGTTCCGCAGACACAACAGTTGAGTTTTTTAGTCTGCTGAACGCTAAAAGTTGCCTTGAGCTTACTTTTTGCATAATTTGTAAATACCTTTTGTCAGACGAAAGAAAATCAAGAGATCAAATTTGATCAGAATTAAATGGAGATTTAAAAAAAAAATTTTTCAAGAAAAAGCAGGGCCGTATAATTTTTTCAGTGCAAATTTCGCACACAACACTAGTAGAAATTAAAAAAGTTCGGGACCCAGCAAATGCATTATTGTAGTGAATTTTCATAAGAATTGTACCCTATTAGTAAGGTATGTTATTAAAACATTCTTTAAATTTAAATGGATTTTGGAGATTGGTTTTAGAGGTCCCAGTGATTCCCAAGCGATTACTTGAAGAAATTTCTATTTTTTATTGAGCTAGAAAATTAAAATTTGGTACATATATGAAATACTACAAGTCACTTTAAAAAAATATTGGTACAAATTTCATTGTCACAAAAGTTGTCCAGAAAAAAATTAATTATTTAGTAGCATCAACAATTGGAAGATCTGTCTTTTTTTTTTCTATTTTAAGATGGTGTTAAAATGTTTAAATTGTAATGAACCTCTATTTTTTTCGGAATTACTAGCGGTAGCACGATTGAAATCTGAAATAAATGTAATACACTGGTGTATGGCTTCGAAAGCGTTGCGTCGCCTGGAATTTTAGCTACAAGCTCACACACCTGCTCTGCGGACAGCTCATGTCCAGCCGAGTGGAAGAGCCGCCACACCGAGCCCGGCGAATGACATCTCTAGAAAGATCACTGTATGTGTCACATAGCAGCAGCCATAAACCGATTCAGCCGTAGTCAACGGTTTTAGTACATGTGCATTTGTTGGTTTTGAACACCACAGTAGTAGTAGAGGTCTTCTCCGAATAGGTAAAGAAGCGAGGCAATGAAGGGGAGTAGTAAGTTAAAAAGGAGTCTAAAAATGAACGCCCAACTTCCATACTGCCCCCAGGGGGCGAGAGTATTTTTTGAGGAAGCCAGTGTTATAAAGCTTGAAGACTGTGTGAAAAATTGTTTGGTTTTATCCCCCTGTGTTATTTTTTTACAGCATGTTTGTTCAAGGTAGGTTACCAGAGTTGCGTGGCCTAGTGGTGCAACTGGAGGTCTATCTTTGTGAGTGTGCTGTTGGTAAATTCCGGAAAGAACAGTCCATGGAATGGGCCTGGTGCACCCGTCTCTTATTATATCTTGTTTTAACGAGATTCTAGTTGAACATTAAAGACTGAGACAGTTATCACATCTCCCCTTTACAAAGTAGAAAAGGGCCATGTAGGAAAGTGGGGAACTCCACTTTGCCCTTAGACTCGTCTGAATTCTAATATCCCCGCCGTTTACCTTGGCCGGAGTTGCAACAAAACAGCCAGCTTAGTTAGGAGGAATAACCAATGATAAACCTTGCCAGCAGGGTGTCGACTGCTGTGGTAATAAAGTATCGACGCTGGTGCTCGAGCATAAATCTTTAATTAGACTAATACCTAATTGAAATCTGCCGCTGGAAAAATAGGCGTCGTAATATCAATCGTATTTAGAAAGTACAAAGGTACTAAAAATTATTCAGGATAATAATAACCTACCCATATTAACTAATCCACTACTATTATATAAAGTTCCCAAATGTGGTCCAGAGAGTGATAAAAAGGTATGCAGTCTTGGCAGTATGAACTTCATCTGTGGTCTGGTTAGGGCTGATCTTATGATGATATTGCCTAAGGAGTGGCCAACAAAGCTGACTCGAGTTGGTCGAACATTACTAGTGTCAAGGTAGTGGAGGATTTCACTTATGAGCCTGCAAAAAATGATTATTTATTTAGGTGTTAAAAAGATTTGCGATTTGCTTGAAATAGTAATAGAATTTATAAGTTATTTTGTCTATATAGCATTGAATAAAGTTATATGTACACATTTATTATTTAGTTAATACTGTAATAGGAATCGAAACAGCTATAATAGTTAAAGGTTCTTATCAAACAGTGATGATGACAAAAATATAACCCATGGTGCACTTATTATTAATAAGTAGGTTTTAAATACATGCAACTAAAAATAATGATAATAGTAGAGCACATAACAAAGTATAAATCTTTAGGTTGCAGCTGCAGCTCCTGACTTCTCTAACTGGAGTACACACAGAGAATTCGAGCTGCAGCGGCTCTGGGCAGAATCTCTGAGGGATTTTTTTAAGAAACACTGAAAACGTCAATTTAAATATTGAGGGGGACATGTTTTGACATAAAACTCAACTTTGTCACATCAACCCCTTAAGGGTGGTGATAACAACCCTTATATTTTAAATAGGGAACATGGGTTGAGTGTTACATCATTTGAAAGCTCTTTCTTTTCTGAATTCAGCACACTAATTTTTTTGGAAGTTTTATCAACTCGTTTAAAAATTATTCACAGTCGGAATTGCAAGAATGTATTTCATTCATTGTGATAAGAAATTCACTAATTAGTCAATTTTTCATTTAAAAAAACTAAAAAACCAAACCAAACGTTCAAAAATCTTTAATCAGTTCAGTAAGTGTTCAAATTGTTGACCACCAGCTTCCATACAAAAGTACAAATTTTGTTCAAAACGAGCTCTGACATTCTGGAGCATTTGTGGAGTTATTAGACGGCATTCTTCAACAATGCGTCGTCGTAATTCTTCCAGAGACTCCAGTTCTGTTGCGAAAACTCTACTTTTTAAATGGCCCCATAGAAAGAAGTCTAAAGGAGTTAAATCCGATGATCTAGCGGGGCACTCAATAGCACCTCTATGCCCAGTCCATTGCTCTGGAAACTCTCTGTTCAAAAACTCCCTAACACGTGAAAAATGCGGAGGAGCTCCTTCTTGTTGAAACACTAATTGATTTTCTTGATAGCAATCATCATTTTCAACAATGTCAATTAGTAGAGGGTAAACATTATCTTCTAGTATCTCCAAATACGTTTTGCCACTCAAATTGCCATCAAGAAAAATTGGTCCGATCAAACGGTCTCCAAAAATGCCGGTCCAAACATTCAATTTCTGTGGAGTTTGAGTGTGGACTTCGTGAAAATTTTTTGGAGTATTATCTGCCCAATAACAACAATTCTGACGATTGATTGTAGAGTTTAATGAAAACGTACACTCGTCTGAAAAACAGATATTGAACAGAAAGTTCCCGTTATCAGCTATTCATAACTTCACAAAACTCCAGCCGCCGATCAAAATCCTCTTCATTCAGTTGTTGTACAAGATGAATTTTATACGGGTGAAATTTATGATGCTTTTATATTCGCTAAATAGTTCTTCTTTTGGTGTTTGAAACAGTGGCCAATTTTCTCGTGCTCAAAGTTGGGTCTGCAGCAATTTGTCCTAAAACTTCAATCTCAGTAGTCTCATTTCTAACCGGAAATTCACGTTCAGGAACCCGTTTTTTGTTGGCTACTGAACCACTTTGTCGAAAATCATCTTCATTCAGTTGTTGTACAAGATAAATTTTATACGGGTGAAATTTATGATGCTTCAATATTCGCTGAATAGTTCATCTTTTCATGTTTGAACAGAAAGTTCCCGTTAACACCCTGCAACCGAAAAACATAAAGATTTGGGGCCTATACATCCCACTAAAACCGAAAAACCTAACTAGTTAAAGCGGTTCATAAAAAAAACACAATGTTTCCCGAAAATTGAACCAACATATGTCAAAATAATGAACTGGTTCCAGACTTTAGGGACACAGTGTTTTGTATAATAAATCTATTTGTATCTTGTGGTATACAGTTAACTAAATAGATTAAAAGGAAAACTTACCGGTCAGTCATGGTCTCGAAATTACTAAAAGTATCTCCCTGGTTCCGTTCTGACATAAGAAAGTCCAGATATGCCCCAGGAAGACCTAACTCCAAGTAGGTCTTCACCAGCCTCAAGTCAGCCGAGTTTCCATCCAATCCATGGACACACACTATCAGATGCATCCCTTCAGGGGAGAATATCCTAAACTCGTCACTTATGTGGAAATAGGGGATGGTCGATGCGAACGAATTTAAATCAGAGTATAAAATTCCCGGAATGTTTAATTGACTTTTGAAATCGTGCTTAGCTTTCTGAAATGTTCTCTGGGATACGGTATTTGATACTCTGTAGAAATTAATTTCTGAAAATCAAAATTAGACATTAATACAAAAATAAGTTAAACATAATTTTTTGTCTATACATGTGTGTATAAGCGCCCCTGTACAAGTCTAAGAATTTAGGGTGCGGTTTGTCTGTTGTGGTGTCATTATTATGAGTTTAGTTTGAAATTATTTCACACTCCCTTAAAGGGGAACATTCACTCGTCCAAGGTATTTCAGATACCAAAGGGATTGAGCTCAGATGGTGTCCTTTCCAAGTTGTCGAGTCCTAAACAACAACACGTTACCTCCTTCTTTACCAGAAATTTCCGCACAATGTAGGCATTTGCGGGTATTATCGCTTTCTTTATAGCCTTCTAAAAGTGCTCTCCAAGGCCTCCCCTCTTAATGTTCTCTAGAAGATTCTTAGGTACCGCACCAGTTGACAAAACTAATATCGGGATCTCTTGGGCACTCTCTGCCCTCCACTGTTTCTTTACTTGCATCTCGAGGTCTCTGTACTTGATGATTTTCATGTTGTATGTTTGTCCAGGTTCTTGGTACTCGGAATGGCCACATTAATCAGCGCAACTTATTTGCAGGACCTACCCAGTACTATATCTGGCCTGCTGTGGGCACATCGTTTGTTTGTAAGCACGGTTCGATTCCAATAAACTGTATCCACGGTTCTCTAGAACAGGCCCAGGAGTGTATCTATAGAAATCAACCTTACTATAAGTTTAAGGTCCTATTTTAAGATCCAGCTGTTGATGAAGTATTTTTGTGACTGCGCCGTGCCCCTCTTTGTACTCTGTTGCAGCAAACGCTTGCCATGCTCCGGTGGCGTGCTGGATAGTCTCTGATGACACCCAAATCTGCATTTGTTATCTTGGACCGAATGATGATCTCCCACTATATAACTAGTTTGTTGTTGGAATGACCTGATCTTGCATGGGCAGCATAAATCCTTTCGTCTCAGATCTGTCCGGATAAAACCAGTGATTTGTCGATATGAGTCTGGCAGATCTCATTCAGATATCACTCATGAAGAGGCTTTTGCTGCCAGGATTTTAGTTGGCTTTGATCAATCCAATGGACACTTTGCATTTCTCTTAACCTTAATTATAACGGTGCTAAATCACTTGCCTCGCATATGCGACAGTGCAGTTGGTCCAACTCTTTACCAATATCCAACAATCATCTTCCTCCTTGGTGTCTAGGTAGGGTTACTCGTTCGATGGCACTATGAGGGTGGTGTTTTTGGATTTTGTTAGACGTGTTAGCAACTTTGGTTGAAGCTTTTCGATGCCCGTTTTACTTTACCTCACAATCCCAAATGAACAGTTGAATGAAAAACAAGTAATATATGTAAGAGGGCGCGTGAATAAGTCCGTGACTTTTTGAATGTAACACTGGTTTTTTGACAAAAAATCATTTTATTTCTGAACAAAGTCTCCTTTGAGCTCTATACACTTCGTCCAACGTTTCTCCAATTTTCTTATCCCTTCCAAATAACAAGATTTGTTAAGGTCCTCAAAATAGGTATTTGTTTGTGAGATGATTTCATCATTGGAGTCAAAGCTCTTTCCGCCGAGCCATTTCTTTAAGTTTGGAAACAAGAAATAATCACTCAGCGCTAAATCCGGAGAATACGGTGGATGAGGGAGCAATTTGTAGCCGAATTTATGCAATTTCACCATGGAGACTACACATGTGTGCACCCTTGCATTGTCTTGGTGAAAAATAACTTTTTTCTTGGGCAAATGCGGTCGTTTTTTCTTCAAATCGTTATTGAATCGCTCCAATAAGTTTGTATAATATTCGCCATTCATTGTTCTTTTCTTTTGAAGGTAATCAATGTGGATTATACCGCGTGCATTCCAAAGAACGGTCGCCATGACTTTATTGGCTGACAAACCCACCTTGGCCTTCTTCGGCGCCGATGTGCACGGAGAAACCCACTGTTTTGACTGCTGCTTGGTCTCTGGTGTGTTGTGTTGAATCCATGTTTCGTCCACGGTTACGAAACGGCGCAAAAACTCGTCCCTATTTCGGTTGAACAACGCCAAACACTCCTTCGAAGTTGTCACACGATTGCGTTTCTGGTCGATTGTGAGCAAACGCGGCACCCATCTTGCGGATAGCTTTCTCATACCCAAGTGATCATGCAAAATCGAAACCAGTGAGACATGTGATATGCCTATGGCTTCCACAATCTCCCGCACTTTCAATCTCTGATCGGCCAACACCATATCTTGAATTTTTTCAATTGTTTCGGGTGTAGCGACCTCAACTGGGCATTTAGAACGTTCGGCGTCATTTATGCTTGTATGGCCGCAACAAAATTCAGCAAACCACTTTTTTACCATGGAAATTGATGGTGCAGAGTCCCAATAGTATTTATCAAGCTTAGCCTTGCTTTGAGAGATGATTTTTTCCGCAAAAAATAATGTTTGATGAGCACACGAAATTCACTATTTTCCATTTTCGTTATAACTCAAGTGGTTGTCTGATTTCAATGGCTATCTAAGTAAATGAGGCAGCAGGCAGCTTGTTCCAAATTTGACAGGAGTCAACTGATAGATGCTTGTTGACAGGAGCAGTGTTGCCCTTCCCGTGAAGATATAGCAGGTGATTGTGGACTTTTCCTTTACCTGGTTCTGGTGTATGAGTCGGTTTCCCTTATAAACAAAAATTATGATGGCTCCTCCTTGTACAAAAGATTCCGGAGATAAAATACCCCTCTATTCGGATCTCCGGGAGAGGGGTGTGCAGGGGGCGCCAGCATCAACATTTAACATATCGTTCTCAAATATATGTGGCCTGAATTCTAACCTGAACTCCGTCCACCATTTCCTCTAGGCTAATAGGCACCAACTCGTCTTCCTCACGGAAACCCTAATCAGTGCCAAAACAGCCACTAATCATCTTAATTTCCCGGGGTATGAGCTCAACAACAGGAATGTGTAAATCTGCGACTTACCTACGTGTCATATCTGTTAAGAGTTGACATTGTTAGTATGTCATTATCCATAATTTGTCTTTTTAAAGTATTGGATGGTGTGTAAATAAAATAAAAATTAATAAAATAAATAAATAAGCAAATCATTGAAATCACATAGAAAGACTGAAAGATTTTGTTTCACATATGATTCCACTTTTAAAATGTCAACAACGGGAATGTGTAAATCTGTGACATATCTACGTGTCATATTTGTTAGAGTTGAGATTGTTAGTATGTCGTTATCCATAATTTGTTTCTTTAAAGTATTGGATGGTGTGTAAATAAAATAAAAATTAATAAAATAAATAAATAAGCAAATCATTGAAATCACATAGAAACACTGAAAGATTTTGTTTCACATATGATTCCACTTTTAAAATGTCAACAACGGGAATGTGTAAATCTGTGACATATCTACGTGTCATATTTGTTAGAGTTGAGATTGTGAGTATGTCGTTATCCATAATTTGTTTCTTTAAAGTATTGGATGGTGTGTAAATAAAATAAAAATTAATAAAATAAATAAATAAGCAAATCATTGAAATCACATAGAAACACTGAAAGATTTTGTTTCACATATGATTCCACTTTTAAAATGTCAACAACGGGAATGTGTAAATCTGTGACATATCTACGTGTCATATTTGTTAGAGTTGAGATTGTTAGTATGTCGTTATCCATAATTTGTTTCTTTAAAGTATTGGATGGTGTGTAAATAAAATAAAAATTAATAAAATAAATAAATAAGCAAATCATTGAAATCACATAGAAACACTGAAAGATTTTGTTTCACATATGATTCCACTTTTAAAATGTCAACAACGGGAATGTGTAAATCTGTGACATATCTACGTGTCATATTTGTTATAGTTGAGATTGTGAGTATGTCGTTATCCATAATTTGTTTCTTTAAAGTATTGGATGGTGTGTAAATAAAATAAAAATTAATAAAATAAATAAATAAGCAAATCATTGAAATCACATAGAAACACTGAAAGATTTTGTTTCACATATGATTCCACTTTTAAAATGTCAACAACGGGAATGTGTAAATCTGTGACATATCTACGTGTCATATTTGTTAGAGTTGAGATTGTTAGTATGTCGTTATCCATAATTTGTTTCTTTAAAGTATTGGATGGTGTGTAAATAAAATAAAAATTAATAAAATAAATAAATAAGCAAATCATTGAAATCACATAGAAACACTGAAAGATTTTGTTTCACATATGATTCCACTTTTAAAATGTCAACAACGGGAATGTGTAAATCTGTGACATATCTATGTGTAGCATTATTTTCGTCGTCAGAATTTTTCAACGCCTTCTAGAGGTCGAATTTAAAGGAACACATTTTACCTAAATTTAATATGTTAAGACTTACCTTCAGTCTCATCTCTTCTTTTATCATATTGACTTAGCTGTGTATCAAAAGATGTCGTATCAACAACGTGATAAAGAATGTTATCTACGGCATTAATTTCTTCATCATGTATACCATTTGTAATTGAACTAGATGGCGATTCTAAGTCTCTGAACTGTTTCGGAGGAGGTAATGCTATATCATCTTCACATAAATTATTTGATTCACAGCCTTAAACAAAATTTTAACACATAATGTACATACAATAATTGCTATTTACATGCATGTAATGATGCATTACTAATATTGGAGAATTGTGAGGTATTATAAAGCTTGTAGCAAGAACTGATAAGTGTAGTTCAAAGTAACCTAAACTGCTACAATACGGTTTAAGCACTAACTAGGCCGCCTACAACACATATCTGGGGTCAGTTTAAATTTTTATATGCATATATATATATATATATATATATATATATATATATATATATATATATACATATATATATATATATATATATATATATATATATATATATATATATATATATATATATATATATATATATATACATATATATATATATATATATATATATATATATATATATATATATACATATATATATATATATATATATATATATATATATATATATATATATATATATATATACATATATATATATATATATATATATATATATATATATATATATATATATATACATATATATATATATATATATATATATATATATATATATATATATATATATATATATATATATATATATGTATATGTATATATGCATGTATGTATGTATGTATCACACCGAAAAAAAGAAATGGGTTGATTTCGATCAATTTCGTGAATACCTTTCTTTCGCAAGTGGCTTGAATAAGTTCGTTAGCCAGAAAAATCAGTCTAGTTTTTCCCGGAAAATTTTGTGTTTTCTTTCGGAAAATTTTTATATCTCCGGAAATAACAAAGTTAGGGCAACCAAGTTGGGTATGCAGATCTACACCATAAACAGTCAACTATGTACCAAAATTTAGTTAAAAGAAAAAAGGTATCGGCATTTAGAGAAAAAATTTTTGGGTGCCACTGATAACAAGAAAAATGCACAAAAACAAAATATTTGTTGTGGATAACAAAATCTATGGTATATTACAAGCCAAGATTAAGTTTTTTTAGCACAAAAAGGCCAGACAGAAAAAATACTTTGAAAATTTCATAGTTTTTCGTCTTAAAACATCAAAGTCGCGATTTGAAACGTCAAAATTGGCCACTTTTAGGCAAAGAATCTGAAACGAATACGGGCTATGTACAGAAAATATCGCAAGAAGCGTGTTTTACAAAGTCTCAGCTTCATCCATCATTGTCCTTCATTCTACTAAAATATTTCCATAAAATTCATTTCAAACAGAACCCAGGGTGCCCACTCGTGCAGAAAACAGGGAAAACCGGGAAAAGTCAGGGAATTTGTGTAGGAAAATTTTGTGTCAGGGAAATTAGGGAAAAATTGACTGACAGTCAGGGAATTTTTGTCCCTGTCAGAGAAAAATTATTTGATTTCGTTTTATGATAAGCAATTGAAACTTTCAAAGAAATCGCATTCAAAGATAATTTTAACTCATTGAACGTTTTTTTGACAACCTCATAATTTCTTTATTTTATTAAAACAATATGTTTGGTTTTTGTGCAATTCTGAACCATTTATTATGTGATTTCTTTTTTCACAAAACAACAATTTTATTTTTTATTTTGCAGTAATTGGTTGCTTAATATTTGAAATGGGGAAGCGTATTTTCCGCCATGAGGCGATGACCTACGGTATTCTGTAGTAGTGTGTTACACATGTTGGGGTTAGAATGTAGAAGATCAAAAGTCAGTGAAATAGGTTTTGGCATGTCAGGGAAATCAGAAAAAGTCAGGGAAATTGATATGCTGATTTTAGTGGGAACCCTGGAACCTTTCCGTGATGCTTTGGCGGTAGTTTCAGTTTAGTTTAAGGTCTAATGGTCTATAATTTTTTTAAATTTACTTTCAATTGGGCAAAGTGGGAGTTTTTCATAGAGAAACGGTGTGGTCGGTTGGTGGCCAGAAACAGTTGGTAAAAAGTTTCTCCTTTCTATGGACTTCTGTAAGGTGAGTTTTTTACAGTTTGCATTTCTAGCTCATTTGTTTACTCTGCACAGCACCTCAAATTTGCTTCAGTCTCTTAATTGTATCGTGGAGTTGAGATCACAGTATTTGTCTGATGGGTAATGCATAAAGGGGTTCCTCTAAGCATGTTTCTGAAATTTTTTCCCAAAAACGAACATTGCGCTAATCTGCAAATTTACATGTAAACGTTAAGAGGGGTGTTCAATAAAATGTTTAAAATACACTATATTTGTAGCTTGACTATTTGTCTCAATTAGATCTTTAGAGTAAAAATATAGATATAGTAGAAAGCTCAATGTTTAAGCAAGGCAGTAAAGAAATATTTTAAGAAATTTGGCTTTTATAAAGAAAATGCAACATTTTGCCAAACCATAGCTTTACAATTTTCTGTCACAGAATTTGCTCAAAATCATTCATTGCCTAGAATAGGCTTCCAAGAATACGTTTCTTAAATTTCAGATCTTTTGTATTCCAAATAAAAACGTAATCAAACTGAAATATAATACATGACCTTCGTTAATTATATAGCCAATCCGTAGATTAGCTATTTTATAAGAGATGGGGCAATGAAAATTTAATTTATGTAAATACAACATGTTAGTGTTTCATTTCATTTGTTATTAATACGACAAACAAGCTCCGGCCACAACTTCATAGAAATGGCAGTTTATTTTCTGTTAGTGAATTTTCTTAGACAAAATTCACTAATGATTCACACTGATAACTCAAAAAAAAACAGGCCGATTTTGTAAAATTTGGCATGTACCTTCCTTTTATAAGTGGCTTGGATAAGTTCGTTAGCCAGGAAAATCGATCTGGGTTTTCCGGGATAATTTTGGGTTTTCTAAAGTAATGGTAAACAAATTTGGCACACAAGTTTATGACATTAAAGCGAAACTACATACTAAAATTTAGATTTCTATGTTATTAACGACGGGTTCTTAACGACGCTTGACTTATTATTTAATAGTAGGAAGAAGGACTCTGTTAAGCTTAAATTCAGTTTTAGAAGGTATGTTAGACATATTCGGCAGTATAATGGGGTTGGAGAGAATATTCTGTCTTCCTACTATTAAATAATAAGTCACGTGTCGTTTAGTACCCGGCCCCCGGCATAACCCGATTAGCGATCATGTGTGGTGTGTAGAAAAATGCGGCACTACTTTCAATATAGGTTTTCTGAGGAACATTAAGCACAAAGTTAGATCAACAATAATATGGGTTGTTATCCGTACACACACAGAGATAAGGCTCATTTTAGTGATTTTTTAAAAAAAATTCACTATTGGTCAGATCCCGACTTTTGAATTTTGAAAACATTTCTTCAAATGACCGGGTTCTAGGCCCTTTAAAACCCACATCCAGGGTTTGTTTCAGTTTTTATCTATTTTTATATATACAGGGTGACGCATTTTTACGTTAAACCTCAATATATCCGTTATTATACAAAATACGAGAAAAAATGGTGTACGTTAATTATAGGGCGTCTCAAGCTGCATGTTAAAAACGTATTTTTATAATCACTGGGTGGCCCATGAGTCTTTGGTGATACCAATTTCCTTTTTTTAATCAAACCCGCGTTATATTATTGCCTTTGCGCAGATTCCATTGAAATATAATGTATGTCTGTGGGAAAAGAAATTCTGGACACAGCAAGTACAGTATGGTAGCGAACTTTCATTAAATGCGTCAAATTTCAATAGCTCAATTTGCTATTAACCTAAGGTTCGTTGGCCAGGAAACCAGTTTTTTCGTGAACATTTTAAGTTTATTTACGGAAAATGTTTCTACGCTTTCGAACAATAAAGTTATTTTCATGAAATATGGTACATTTTTTCTACTATATAGCTTATACTCGTAACCAAATTTGATGCCTGCTTTCATTTAAAAAAATTACATATTTGCTATTAAAAAAATGCAGAAAAAAAAAGTTTTCGGGTTTTTGTGAAAAAATTGCAAATTTTTATGAAACATTTTTTCTGTAAGTTTTGTTGAAAAACCTTTTGTGAATAATATCTTGGTAGGTGGGTAAATAGCTTGAAGAAGCTCGTTCGCCTGGATAATTGGACCAGTTTTTCCTGGAACATTTAAAGTTTGTTTTCACAAAATTTTTGTACTTTTTCAAACAATAAAGTTATTTTGATGAAATACGGTATATTGTTTTTACTATATTGGTTATACTGGTAACCAAATTTAATGCCTGCTTTCATTAAAAAATACATATTTGTTGTTAAAAACATTTTTATGAAAATTCACTACCATAACGCACTTGCTACGTCCAGACTTTTTATTTACAGTGGTGAAGCAGAGGTGCTATTTCTAATCAAAATAACTTAAATTATGCAATGACTCACCTTTTAATAAAGAAAAATCTTCAATTTTTTTGTTCTTCTGTTCATTAGAACTATCACTATCTAAATAAAATTTATTTTTTCTCCTGAACGAACTTCTTTCGGTATTTTTCTTACTTTTATGAGATCTTCTTACACTCGCGGTTAAACCTAATAGTCTCTTCTGTATACCCTCTATTGTTACAGCACTTGCGGCGGGATTGTTAACATCGGTACTAGACGCTACTGAACTACTTCTCGACGATATCCAACCACTTTGTTCGCTCGTAGTCGAAGAGGTTGAACTACTATAAAATCTCATTTCGGCGTAATTTAGTCTCTCCTCCATTTTCGGAGTCATATTCGGCAGTGATTCTGTACCGGAAAGAACAGAAATGGCATGTTCTTCCCCCAAACACGAGGTACTTCGCACTTTCCTTAAACCGGCTACTCTAAATAAAGCTTCACTACTAAACCCTGTATTCTTTTTACACATAGATAAGCTCTCCGTTGAACTACTTGTTGAACCTATTTCGAAATGTTTCACAGTATCTTTCCAAGTTTTTGATTTGTTGGTAGAACGATTTGATTTTAATTTGTGAATTTGATTCAGTTGCTCAGACTGTTCGCTTACTCTATTTGTACTTTCTGTTAGTGATTGTTTGCCATTGGTGACCTGGTGGGAGTTAATTTTATCGCCCTTTTTCGTATGGTTTCGTTTTGATACTAACGAATTAAATTTATTAATACCATTGACTACTTTTTTCGGGGAAAAGAACTGCATCGAACTGGACCTGAATATATTCTGCATACTGTCAGCAGATGTGTGACTTACAGACTTAACCAGTTTTTGACAGTGTTGCTTCATATTTGTTAAATTCTTCATATTAGATTGTTTGTTATAACGTTTATCCAAGCTGTTCGTTTCAATAATATTATCTATGGACGTTTCATTATGATGAGAATTATTTTCGCTATGCAGAGATTTCTTTGGTTTTCTTGTAAGCGTTGAAGAATCGTAGTTGTACAAGGTGCACCCGCACATATCTTCGTTTGTTCTATAGTTGTAGGCATCATCTAAACGATATTTACGATTACTTCGCATGTTGTGTTCACTAGCCACATTTTTCAGTGTTCTTCTAACCGTGTAGAACGCTGATCTATCTTGACTACTCTGCAGGTAATCGCTAGGACTCAAGATATTGTTCATGGAATGTTGAAAGCGGTTTCTGGTTGATATTTGTAATTGGTCTAATGATTTGCTGTGTCTTGTTGGCATCACAAAACTCAGAGGATCATCGAAGTTGATCAAGTCGACGTTGACCAGAGTACGTTCTGAACTTTTCCTCATCTCCCACAAATTTCCTAGTCCGCATGAACAGTGAGAGTCTTCATGATGTTTTGGTTCTTTTAGGGCACTGCGACCTGTAACATATTGGATCGTCATAATCTATAAAAATTCTACAAATAAACAGATAGTAATAATAATAATATTAATAAAACTGCATCATTGCCGATTCCAAGCCACGGTGAGAAAGGAGGCGGGGGTGGAGTAATAAACATGTTAAAAAACCAAGGTCCATCTGGCCCGGATGGTAGCATCCTGTAAGGGCCTCTGGCCAGAGTCACAGGTCTGTCTGGCCGCTGGGTGTACTGCTTCCAGCAGTATGTCCACCGCTTCTCGTATTTTTTATTTTTTACTTTTCTTTTAATTTCAATAACACACCACGAGGGCTTGCAGCCTAAATACTATCGTACCGTGGGTGTCAACAAGGAGGAAAGAGGCAACTTGTTAATTCTGGACTTGAAGATTTGGAGGTTCGGAGCATAAGGAGAAACATGTGCCGGCAAGAAATTCCACAATTTGGAAGTCCCCGGGACAAAAGAGCGGGCATAAAAAGATGTTCTATGCCTGGTGACCTGGTCAGTATAAGATATGTTGGGGACAGCAGGTGGAGGAACTATGGAAGAAAGCTCTTTCGAGCAGTGCGCGTGCAGATATCTGTAAAAAAGAGAGAGAGAGGTCACCAATGGCACGTCGGTGGGCAAGGATGGCAGCCTTTGGGTGAGAGTAGGGTCACCGATGAGACGTATAGCCCTCTTCTGAATGGAGTCCAAGATAGCGAGTGTAGAAGCGGCAGCGTCACCCCAGATATGGGAGCAGTATTCGAGGTTTGGCCTTATTTGTGAAGTATATAAGGTATAGAGATTAGCCGGTGAAAAGTATTTGCAAGCCCGGAAGAGGAAACCTTATTTCTTAGCAGTTGCTTCTGCAATTGATGTGGCATGTTGGTGCCAATTGTGATTTTGATCCACAGAAATGCCAACAAGTGAAAAGGACTCATTACTTTGAATAACTTGGTTGTTCATTGTGATGGGTCTAGGGCTACTGTATCTCTGATGAGATAGAAAGCAAGACTGAGATTTGGTGGAGTTGAATTGTACAAGATTTCTACTTTCCCAGTCCAATATTTTTTGGAGATCCACAGAGACAGAACCCTCCATGAGTCTGCGATCCTCATCTAATTGAGCTAAAGAGACAGGCTTAGAATGTTGTATATTTAAGAGGATGGTGCTGTCGTCCGCGTAACTGTGAACTGGGTTGGATGTGCTAGAAAGAAGGTCATTGATGTGGAGAAGAAACAAAGTAGGGGCTAAAGCTGAACCTTGAGGGACTCCTGCATTAATTGGATACAGTTTAGAGGAATGGCCATCCGCGACAACAGAAATGCTCCGGTTGGAAAGGAAATTTGCTGTCCAGATACAGAGTTTTGGTGGTAGGCCATAGGCCGGAAGTTTATTAAGCAGCGCTGCGTGCCAGACCTGGTCGAATGCTTTAGATATGTCTAGAGCGACAATCTGGGATTCACCGTGTAGTTCCATAGACTTGTTCCAAGAATGAGTGACAAAGGATAGGAGGTCGGCAGTGGATCTGCGCTGACGGAATCCATACTGCCTATCGTGAATTAGACTGTGTTTTTCAAGAAAATTTAGTAATTCGGTGTTTACATACTTTTCCATCACTTTAGAGACGACTGAACGGAGAGAAATAGGCCTGTAATTGCTAGGGAACGCTTTGGATCCTGTCTTGGGGACGGGTTGTACTCGAGCTGTTTTCCAGTTACTATGGAATATGCCTTTATTGTAAGATGTCTGAAACAGACGAGCAAGAACAGGAGCAAGTTCTGGTGCTCATTTTTTGATAACAATTGCTGTGATCACGTCAAGGCCAGAGGCTTTCCTGGTATTAAGAGAAGAGAGCATCTTTTGTACCTTTTTAGTTTTGAAAATGATATCCGTATTTTATGCGCGACATTGAGGACTGTTGGTGGTTGAACATTTGAAGGTGGATTGAGAGTAGAATTGCCGGTGAACAACGAGGCAAAAAGTTCAGCCTTGCCCAGGGCGGTAGAAACAATTTCATCCCCTGAAACAAGAGGTGGGAACGTGCTCTTGCAGAAATTATTCCTAATAGATTTAGCAAGAGTCCAGAAGGGTTTGCTGCCATTGAAGCTTGAGAGGACTTTGTTTTTGATGTGGTTATTAAACGAGTTTTATGTCTCAGAAAGAATGCGGAAATAGCGATTTCTTGCGTCGTTAAATGCTTGACGGTTTTCTTGACTGGGATTGTGTAGAAGCGTTTTGTGTGCTTTGACCTGTTTAAGTTTGGCCTTGTCACAGGATTTAGAGAACCAGAGCTTTTGAGTGGCTGAAGAGGTTTTCTGTATACGTGGAATAAATCATTCCATGCCAGCTTGGATTATTTTGGTGACGTTTTGTGAGATATCAGAGGGGTCAGGATGAGAGAAGCGGACAGACGCCCATGGAAATGAGGAAAAGTAATCCAGATTTCTTCCCAGTTCGCGGAGTTGTAGTGCCAAACGATACGTGGGTGTGATGATTCTGTGACCTCGGGTTGCATTGCGCAGGAAGCAATGACCACGCCGTGGTCTGAGTGACCAAGGGGTGCGGTGACTGATGTCTTATAGCATTCAGGTTTTGTAGTAAGGAGATCCAAGGGATTTGAGCTGTGTGTTGGGATGCGAGAAAAGTAAGTAGGTTGCTGAACTATATTGGCTAAAGAAATGCTGACTGCGAAGGCCTCCGCTGCTCTTCCTCATGGATCGGTTTTTGAAGATCCTAGCCATTCCTTAATTATGGGCATTGAAGTCACCAAGAATATTATAGTGACCGCGAAGGAAGGATATTCAGAAATCAGATGGTCGGTTTTTTCAGAAAAGTAGTTGCAGAGCTGGACAAAGTTGTTGTCAGAAGGTGACCTGTAAATGCAACGGATGAATTTAGTTGTCGTATTGACGTAGACGATAGAGCCAGCGACGCCAGCTGCGCGCTGTCCTATTTATCCTCTTTTTCCTTCCTTAACCATATTACCTTACACATTTCTCCATCCCTACCTGAGCCACAAGGGTTAATTGGTGGCACACCCATGGAAATGGAGCAAAACCAAAATGCCGCTGCCTGGTGTTCACCAGGGCATGTCTGGAGCCGGTGCTGGACATGACAGCATACGGTACTGGGAAAAAACTGATAGCAGAGAAGCAAAATGGAGAACAATATAAGGTTTGGTTAAGGAAATTGTGAGCAAAAGGGACCAGGAAAGGAAACAGAATAGCACAGCTGCCACATAGGGAGAAGTTGGCCTGAAGTAATGCCGATAGGTAGTTTCAGGCCTGCTTATCAATGCGGGAACTGGTTTTAGTTGGTAGGCATCTCCGGAGAGAATGAATCCAATACAACTCGGTAGATATCTGAATGTCTTTTGAAGATTTCTCCTTCCTCTCAAAAGGAAAAAAATAACTGAAAACCGTATAGGTTCATCACCCCCAGTCTCCAGTCGCTATATTACATTGAGTTGCCGTTCATTGAAGCCGCCGGTATTGTCTAACATTACACATGATGGCAGGAGTAGATTACTGTCAACAAAATATTACAATTTAGCCAAACTTTCGCGCTTGAACAAGAAGAAACGATCTAAACTCGTGTTGCAGGTAGTTTAAAATTTGGTTCAAGGACGCTAAAGTACAGCTTAATGCATCTGCTGCATCCAAAGTTTCATTCTATGTGAATATAAGGCCAGAGAGAATTTAAATACTAAGCTACTAACCCTTATGTGATAAAAATGATGAAAGTGCTTCGTTATTGATTCTTCCTGGCTGAAAGGGATCTTGATATTGATCTTCGAAGATGATCGGCATTGTTGTACTGTCTCCATCTAGTGCCGCACAGTGTACAGGTAATTGTGGCAGATTATGTAGGTATTTCGATCTATAATTAAAATTATTAAAAATTTAGTTAACAAAAAACTTTACTCTAGAAAGTGTAACGCTTGCGTTGCAAATAAACTTACATAAGCAGTCTTTTAATATTAGTAAAAACTCAATTAAGATTATTAGGGTTAAAGGTGCAATAAATTTTAAGCGGCTGAAATTCTCTTATTAATTTGCAGACCTTTGAGTCTGCCTATACCTATTGAATTTTTTTATTTATTTTCTATTTTTAATTTCAACAACACACCACGAGGGCTTACAGCCTAAATACTATCGTACCGTGGGTGTCGACAAGGAGGAAAGAGGCAACTTGTTAATTCTGGACTTGAAGGTTTGGAGGTTCGGAGGAGAAGGCAAAACATTTGCCGGCAAGGAATTCCACAACTTGGAAGTCCTCGGGACAACAAAGCGGGCATAACAAGATTTTCTATGTCTAGTGACCTGGACAGTAAAAGGGTGCATTCGCTCTGTTCCCCTGGTAGATCTGTTGGCGACAGCAGGTGAAGGAATTATGGAAGAAAGCTCCTCTGAGCAGTGTCCATACAGCTATCTATAAAAGAGAGAGAGGTCACCAACGGCACGTCGGTGGGCAAGGGATGGCAGCCTTTGGGTGAGGGCACCCCAGATGTGAGAGCAGTATTCGAGGTTTGGCCTTATTTGTGAAGTATATAAGGTATATAGAGATTAGCTGGTGAAAATATTTGCGAGCCCGGAAGAGGAAACATAATTTTTTAGCAGTGCTTCTACAATTGATGTGACATGTTGGTGCCAATTGAGATTTCGATCCACAGAAATGAGAAGTGAAAGGGACTTACTTTGAATCACTTGGTTGTTCATTGTGATGGGTCTAGGGCTGGTGTATCTCTTATGAGATAGAAAGCAAGACTGAGATTTGGTGGAGTTGAATTGTACGACATTTCTACTTCTCCAGTTTAATATTTTTTAGAGATCCACAGAGACAGAACCCTCCATGAGTCTGCGATCCTCATTTATTGGGCTAAAGAAACAGGCTTAGAATATGGTATATTTGAGTGGAGGGTGCTGTCATCCGTGTAACTGTGAACTTGGTTAGATGTGCTAGAGAGGAGGTCATTGATGTGGAGAAGAAACAAAGTAGGGGCTAAAGCTGAACCTTGAGGAACTCCTGCATTAGTTGGATACAGCTTAGAGGAATGGCCATCCACGACAACAGAAATGCTCCAGTTTTTGGTGGTAGGCCATAGGCCGGAAGTTTATTAAGCAGCGCTGCGTGCCAGACCTGGTCGAATGCTTTGGATATGTCTAGAGCGACAATCTGAGATTCACCGTGTAGTTCCATAGACTTGCACCAAGAATGGGTGACAAAGGAAAGGAGGTCGGCAGTTGATCTGCACTGACGGAATCCATACTGCCTGTGGTTAATAGTTACTGTTTTTTAGGGATCTTACCCCCCCTAGTATACCCTCCCTAGTATACCCTCTAACAGTACACTAACGAGGCATTTATGTTGTTTATATAATATTTGCGGACGAGTTTTGCATGTATACAGCTCATATATAAATAATAAAAACACCTCTTATAATTTTCGTTGATAATTTCTTTTTTGAGATCAAATCAGTGAGTAACTGGATAAATTAGCATCAAATAATAACCTGTGAGTTTACCCTGATGCAATATTTAATCATGTGTGCCTTTCATTTAAAGTTCCTTTTGGCAAATTTGTTTTAAAAAAAATCGCTAATAGAGAGGTATTGTTGGTGGGACATTGCAAAAATGTTTTCAAATGAGCGTGAACTTGAGCCCCTAGAACCCGAAACCAAGGTCGGTTTGAATTTTTATATTTTTTGTATATATATATATATATATAATATATATATATAATATATATATATATATATATATATATATATATATATATATATATATATATATATATATATATATATATATATACCGGGTGTTTTTTAAAAGTGGCTCACCCCAATAACTTTTTTATTTTTTAAGATAAAAATAAATAACTTTGGTATGGGAGTATATATGACATAAATCCAGATTGATTAACGTATTCAGTTGTTTTCGGTCACTTCTGGTTTCACCGGAAATGTCAGCAACTTTTGATTTTTAAATAGGACCTCCAGTATTTTTTTCATTTATTTGATAGAAAATGACATTCTGAATACAATGACACCTCATATGTCAACTTTAAAAAAAATTGAGTTATGATTAAAAATACGATTTAGGAATCTTTTAACATGGCAGAAAAAGAGACAAAAAACATTAGATGATCAAATATATTTTTTCTTGCCTCCTTGATTAAAAAATAATGGTTTTAACAGTCATGACACTCTAGATTGAAATTTAAAACATTATTATTTTTTAAGCGAAAATGTTAAAAGTTGACATATGAGGTGTCATTGTATTCACAATGTCAGTTCTAATCAAATAAAGCAAAAAAGTACCGGACGCCCAATTTAAAAATCTAAAGTTGCTGACATTTCCGGTGAAATCGGACGTGCCCGAAAACTACTAAATACGTCAATTAATCTGTATTTATGTTATATATATAATATATATATATATATATATATATATATATATATATATATATATATATATATATATATATATATATATATATATATATATATATATATGTACGTATCCAACCAATAACTCAAAAGGTTTTTAACCGATTTTAATTAAACTAAGCAAGAATCTTTCTCTTATTAATATCTCAGTTAAGTTCTATACCCAGCCCTATCGGACAAGGTTTTATAAAAAAAAATGATTTTTTTCGAAAAAAAAATGTATCTCAAAAAATAACAAAGTTATTTTAATGAAATTTTATTGATACGTTGCCCTTGTAAATACCTTACTACATAGCAAAACTCAATTTTCTAGGTTTATAGAAAATTGAGTTATACATATTTGAAACAGTTAACGAAAATTCGCCACAATAACGCACTTGCTGCGTCCCGAAATTTTTTACCTATTGCTCTCAAAGAAATATAAACAAAATTTAAATAACACCTTAATTATTAAATAATAGATAATCTGCTATTATTTAATTATTTACAAACCAAATAATTAAATACTTCGCGGATGATGGCATCACATTCTCGTTATCTATTTGATGTTTTAATATCTTTTATCTTAAATTATCTTTTTGTGTGCATATCAGTGGGGGTATATTTTATAATTTGGTAGGCATTCTGATAATTAAACACTTAAAAATCAGCTGGCAGAAGATACGGTACAAAAGATCTGATAAAGATTTCTAACTTACCTCCTAGCTAGTTCAGTAATTAACAGGTAATTGTGATAAGTTGTATCGTAGCATCCAATCGCGGTTCGCCTTGGGTTATGTATCAGAAAAAATAATTCAGCAAATCTCTTAACTCGCAGCATGTGGTGCTTTTTACTTAAATGCTGCTGTAGTGCTGTTTTGCAACTGAAGTTTAAAAGGAAATGGTTCCATAGTCTTATATTATCCGCACACAGTTCCGCTAATGATGAGTTTTTTGTAAAAGAATATTGATCTTTTTTCGTTGACTGAAAAAAAAACATACAATCAAAATTGGTAGTAATAAGAAATGAGTTTTGCCATCTTTTCGCTAACAAACCTAGCTTTATCAGTGGACTGTGGATGCCTGCAAACCCTGTCTACCCAAGACAATTCCGTCTGGCAAATGGCAAAAGCCCTTCGCTCCCAAAAACTTCCGATATCCCCGCTTCACGGCCGTAACGGTGTCGAATGCACGGATGCGGAGAAAGCTACTGCATTCGCAGATCATCTGGAGTTGCAATTCAGCCCGAATTATAACAACGTTGATCTGTTACACGTAGCAAGAACGCACCGCTACGTCAGGAGTGCGCTTCGCACCACCCCAGACACAACTATCGAGCCCACAACTTTTGAAGAAGTTTCCCAAGTAATCAAATCATTAACAAAATAGGAAAGCTCCGGGATTCGATGGAATCTCCAACGTAGCCCTGAAAAACCTTCCCCGCAAAGCCATGGTATTCCTAATTACGATTATGAATGCCATGCTGCGATTTCAACATTTTCCTTCCATGTGGAAACTTGCCGACATTATCAACATCCCGAAACCCAGCAAAGATCCGCTGTTCCCTCAGAACTACAGGCCCATTAGTCTGCTACCAGTCATCGACAAAATCGACGAAAAACTGATTCAGAAAAGGCTAGCTTCTTTCACCTCAGAAAATCATATCCTCCCGGATGAGCAATTCGGTTTCAGACACCAGCACTCCACCACAGACCAAGTCCTTCGTGTGGTGGAAAACATCACCGAATGATTTAATAAAAACAAGTCAACTGGTGCAATATTTCTTGACATTGCTCAAGCCTTCGATAGGGTTTGGCATGCGGGCCTCCTAAACAAACTTCTATCATTTAATTATCCTTTCCCTCTGATTCTGCTAATCAGGTCATACCTACAACAGAGGAAGTACCAGGTCAAACATCTGGGAGCCAGATCTAGAACGTACACAGCCACGGCTGGTCTCCCGAAGGGTTCTGCTATCTCCCCTCTGCTGTACAATATATTTGACGCAGACATTCCGATAGCCCCCCTAAACGTGACATACGCACTGTACGCAGACGACACTACCATCCTGAGCAGCTCCACTCAGCCGAGGATAATAACCGAACGACTTCAGACCGCCGTAGTCGAGCTGCAATTATGGTATAGGAAATCCCTTCTACCCATCTAATTCCCAAGCAAGATTCCGCCAAATACCTTGGGGTTCTCCTCGACAACACTTAACATGGCGCCCCCATGTCGATCACGCCCGAACAAAAAAGCCTCGATGTTCATCTCGAAGCTGTTCCCACTTCTAAATAGAAATTCCAAATTGTCCATGAACAATAGGTTGCTCATGTACAAAGTCATTATCCGGCCAGCCTTGACCTATGCATCACCTGCATGGGCCACCGCGGCCGCAACATACATCAAGACCCTTCAAATCATCCAGAACAAAATTCTGAGAATGGTTACCGGAGCGCCATGGTTTGTCCGAAACAGTCAGAGTCACTCTGATCTGGAAATGCCTTCGATACTTGAGTTTATAACTCAACTATCCACAACTCAGTTCGCAAAAGCCGCTTCTCACCCAAATGCTCTTCTCCGTAGTGCCACCGACTACGACGAGCAACTTCCATATATAAGCATAAGCGTCCAAAGCTTATACTTACCAGCTAACGCCCCCGCGGCAAAAACAGAATGGAAACATTCATACCCAAAAAGTCATTGTGTGAAATCTTTCTGACACAGTACAGTACCTCGATATCCCACAGCACCTACGGGGCCGTGAATGGGGTCTGCATGAGCATTTCCCCCTCCTGTATCAAAAAAAAATCAGCCAGTATATTATTTAATCTGGTAAAGGTAAGAGCCTCGGTGATTCAGTGGTAAGAACGTGTGCTTCATAAGCGAAGGGTACTGTGTTCGATCCCCGGGTTCTCCTTTCACTTTTTTAGTACATACTGTACAATTAACATCAAGCTAGGTTGTGGCATTGTATTTGAGAAAGTTGAATGTCTGCACGTTCCGACCTTCGGAGGGGGCGTAAAGCCACGGTTCCCGTGTCCATGCGATGTTGGGCACGTTAAATATCCCTACCCTCCTTACAGAAAGGCAAGGGTTCGGAAACTTTTACAGGATAGTGAGGTGAAACTGCTCCCTGGCGTCGGTGATTGGCCATAGAAGCGGAAATAGACCGACGTTAAAGAAACAAAACAGCACCCACAGTTTCTGGTAAAGATAACTCTGTAAGCGAAATGATCATTAGGTGTACCTAATGAACGTGGTTATGGTTAAGTGAGTATTACCAAAGTCTACTTATATAATAAAACATAAATTAAAAATTTTTATACTATAGGAAAGCTATATCATTATCACAGTCCAAATACGATAAGGCTTTATTATAGTCGCAACCAAAGACTCTGTCTATAGCAGTTTTTTCGACTTATTGTGGCACCTGAACACCATCAATGTAACCAGGTTTTTATTTTTTATTTCAACAACACACCACGAAGGCTCATAGCCTAAATACTATCGTACCGTGGGTGTCGACAAGGAGGAAAGAGACAACTTGTTAATTCTGGACTTGAAGGTTTGGAGGTTCGGAGGAGAAGGAAAAACATGTGCCGGCAAGGAATTCCACAACTTGGAAGTCCTCGGGACAAAAGAGCAGGCATAACAAGATGTTCTGTGTCGGGTGACCTGGACAGTAAAAGGGTGCATTCACTCTATTCCCCTGGTAGATCTGTTGGGGGCAGCAGGTGGAGGAACTATGGAAGAAAGCTCCTCCGAGCAGTGCCCGTGCAGATATCTGTAAAAGAGAGAAAGAGGTCACCAACGGCACGTCGGTGGGCAAGGGATGGCAGCCTTTGGTGAGGGTAGGGTCACCGATGAGACGTACAGCTCTCTTCTGAATGGAGTCCAGGATAGCGAGCGTAGAAACGGTAGCGGCACCCCAGATGTGGGAGCAGTTTTCGAGGTTTGGCCTTATTTGTGAAGTGTGAAATATAAGGTATCGAGATTAGCTATTGAAAAGTATTTGCGAGCCCGGAAGAGGAAACCTAATTTCGTAGCAGCCGCTTGATTTGACATGTTGGTGCCAATTGAGATTTCGATCCACAGAGATGCCAACAAGTGAAAAGGACTCATTACTTTGAATAACTTGGTTGTTCATTGTGATGGGTCTAGGGCTGGTGTATCTGTTATGAGATAGAAGGCAAGACTGAGATTTGTTGGAGTTGAATTGTAAAAGATTTCTACTTCCCCAGTCCAATATTTTTTGGAGATCCACGGAGACAGAACACTCCATGAATCTGCGATCCTCATCGAATTGGGCTAAAGAGACAGGTTTAGAATATTGTATATTTGAGTGGAGGGTGCTGTCGTCCGCATAACTGTGGACTGGGTTGGATGTGCTACAAACTGACAGATCGACAGACGAAAAAATTGTCATTCCAGAATCAAATTTTCTATATGTTTTGAGACTTTTTACGCCGTTTTATTTTTAAAAAAATCGAAATTTTTGTCACCAATATTTCACCCCCACACATTAAACCCCTAATTTAATTTCAGCACAGAATATCAGATGTTCGATGAAATTAAAAGTTTTCTAATAAATAAACCCTAAAACGTTATATTACTCGAGTTTTAACGAAAAAATGTTAATTTTTACCAAATCACACCGCTAAAGCGATTTTATCCAAAAACAATCCGAATCGTTCGTTTGTTTAGTGCTAACTGTATACCAAATTGGAAGACGATATCTCAATCCGTTCTGTTCGTTCACACGTTGTGACGATGTCGATGTAAAATTAAAGACCGTTAAACTATAAGCTTAACTAAAACGATTGCCAAAGCAACAGAGAAAGGGTCTATTTGAAATGAATTTTCTGTAAACATTTTTAGTAAAATGAAGGACAATGACGGTTGAAGCTGAAACTTAAGGGTGTGCAGAATACTCTTCTTGCGACATTTTCTTGACATAACCCGTATTGGTTTCAGGTTTTTTGCCTAAATGTTGCCAATTTTGACGTTTGAAATCGCAACTTTTGCGTTTTAAGGAAAACCCCAATTTTGTTTTCTGTTTAAATGCCTATAACTTTTGTGTATTGAAACTTACAGACCTAAATTTTGGCACGTGGCTTACTCTTTATAATAAAAACACGCTTATCAAATTTTGTTGCGCTTACTTGTTATTTCCGGAGATATAATTTTTCCGAAAGAAAGTAAAAAAATTTGCGGGAAAACCTGAGTCGATTTTCCTGGCTAACAAACTTATCCAAGCTACTTGCAAAGGGAAGGTACCTACAAAATTTGATCAAAATCTACCCAATTTTTTTGAGTTATCTGTGTGATACACACACAAATATATATATATATATATATATATATATATATATATATATATATATATATATATATATATATATATATATATATATATATGAATTGAAACTGACCCTGGATATAGATTCTAGGGTGCCTAGTTCGTGCTCAAGAAAGTTTTTTAAAATTCAACGGTCGGGATGTCCTCATTAGTGAATTTTTTGTAAGAAAATTCACTAAAAAGGGAAAAGATAGACCAAAAAGTAAACTTCTAAAAAACGATGAACTGCAGAAGATACGACGAAATGAAGAGAGCTACTGGAGAGAGAGAGAGAGATCAACGACAAGGCGACATCGCTTTAGGCTGTGATGATCATTCTAAAATTGGTGTTTTTACACTCTAAATTAAATCTACGTACTTACCTTTTTAATAGTTTCATATTTTGTAGTTTTCGTAACAAGAGTATCGTAATTTTCTGATATAACATCTTCTCTTTGTAAAAGTAATTCTCTATATTCTTTAATAGTAGATTTTAAATTATTGCTCGCATCTAATAGAACATCGTATGCTTCTAAATGTATTTGAGGAGATTCATTTATTCTGCTATAAATCTTATGACTACTCACTGGAAGGACGGGATCCGTTAAAGAAGAACAATGAGTTGAACGAATTTTGCTCCACGATTTTGAAGACTTTGGTGCGCTAAAAATAACATAAGGCATTATTGTCTCGATAAGATTCTTGTCTACAGGAAAACTCACCAACTTTGCATGTATCTCAGAATTCCTTTTCTGAAACAGAAAATATTGAATAATTTTCAAAAAACGGCATTTCAAAGTATATAATAATAATAATGCACATTTATGGAGAAGATTTCCCTCCATACAGAAAAATACAAATAAATATACAACAATGCACAATTTACAAAAAAGAAAAAAATCTCCCCCAATAAATGGAGAGAAAAAGAACTGCCTATGTTAAAAGCATGTTGGCAGTATACCAAAAACAAAACTACAGAAATAACAAAAAATTTCTATAATTTTTATCATATTCTCTCTTCCAAAGAAGTCACTGATCAAAACATGGTAACGCATCTGCTACAAAAAACAAAATTTCAAAACAAAACAGCATATATGCATTTTAAAATACCAACATCTAAAAAAAAACAGTTTTCAGTCTTCAATCAGAGCATACATGCCTTATACCGATATCTACTCCGATCTGCCCGTCCCCAGTTTAAACACACTGCCCCCTCTCCACCCAAAAATAAACAAAAAACTCCGGGCGCAGCAAGTGCGTTATGGAAGTGAATTTTTATAAAAATATTTTTAATTACAAATATATCGCTCTAATGCGAGCAGGCATCAATTTGGTTACCGGTATAACCTATATAGTAGGAACAATGTACCATATTTTATCAAAATAATGATTTGAAAATGTACAAAAATGTTCCGAAAATAAACTTTGAATGTTTCTGAGTAAACTGGTCTCCTAGCCAATGAACCTTAGGTTAATATCAAATTGAGTTATTAAAATTTGAAACATTTCATGAAAATTCGCAACCAAAACGCCCTTGCTGCGTTCATACAAAAATTTTCCGAAAATAAAGTTAAATGTTGGTTTCCTAACCAACAAAACTTACGTTAATAGCAAATTGAGTTATTGAAATTTGAAGGATTTAATGAAAATTCGCTACCAAAACGCACTTACTGCGTCCAGATTTATTTCTTACAAACATGCATCATATTTCGATAAAAAATGCTAAAATGCAGTAACGAATTTGTTCTACGAAAATTAGCTAAAAATTATAGACCATTTAACCATAAACTTCACTAAACCTACAGCAAAAGCATCAACTTAACTAAACCGACAGTCAAAGCATCAGAGAAAGGGTCTATTTGAAATGAATTTTCTGTAAATATTTTAGTAAAATGAAGGTCAATGACGGTTGAATCTGAAACTTAAGGGTTCGCAGAACACTCATCTTGCAACATTTTCTTTTTACAATCCGTATTTGTTTCACGTTCTTTGCCTGAACATTGCCAATTTTGACGTTTTAAATTGCGAGTTTGTCGTTTTGAGGAAAACTCCAAAATTTGTTTCTTTAGCTGCACGTAACTTTTTGTCCTTAAACTTAAAGACCTAAATTTTGGTACATGGTTTACAAATACTCGTACCAAATTTGGTTGCCCTTACTTTGTTATTTCCGGAGATATAAATTTTTTTAGAAAGAAAACACCAAATTTTCCACGAAAACCTAGTCCGATTTTCCTGGCCAACGAACTTATCCAAGCCACTTGCAAAAGGAAGGTACTCACGAAATATGATCAAGATCGGTCCATTATTTTTCGAGTTATCGGTACGATATATATATATATATATATATATATATATATATATATATATATATATATATATATATATATATATATATATATATATATATATATATACGGATCTCTCCATTAGTGATTTTTTTTAAGAAAATTAACTAAAAAAGAAAACTTGAATCACCAACGACTTATGGGCCAGCCTGTAATTGTAGAAATATTTAGCTGAAGACACCCTATAATTAATGTATACAATTTTTTTTCGTATCGTGCATAATAAGGAATAATATATTGAACTTTAAAGATTTTTTTACGAAAATTCGACAAAAATGATATACCATTAACCGATAAACTCTATAGCTAAGACTACTGCCAAAACATCACAGAAAGGGTCTATTTGAAATGAATTTTCTGGGAATATTTTAGTAAAATGAAGGACAATGACGATTGAAACTAAGACTTCAGGCTTTGTAAAACATTCTTCTTGAGACATTTTCCTTCCATAGCTCATATTAGTTTCAGGTTCATTGCCTAAATATTACCAATTTTGACGTTTAAAATCGCGACTTTGACGTTTTGAGGAAACCCTAAATTTATTTTTCTTTAAATGTCTGTAATTTTTTGGCCCTTAACCTACAGAGCTAAATTTTGGTAGGTGAATTACCTATAATGATGTTAACGCGCTAATGAAATTTGGTTGCCCTTACTTTCTTAATTCCGAAGATATAATTTTTTTTCGATTTTTTTCGAAAGAAAACACAAAATTTTCCGGGAAAACCTCGGCGGATTTTCCTGGCTAACGAACTTATCCAAGCCGCTTGCGAAAGGAAGATACTCACCAAGTTTTATCAAAATCGGTCCATTATTTTTTTAGTTATAGGTGTGACACATAAATATGTATATATATATATATATATATATATATATATATATATATATATATATATATATATATATATATATATATATATATATATATATATATATATATATATATATATATATATATATATATATATATATATATATATATATATATATATATATATATAAACATATAAAGTCTGAAACCGACCTCGGATTTGGGTTCCAAGGATCATAAATAGCGCTCATTTGAACAATTTTTTTCAAAATTCAAAAGTCGGGATCTCCTCATTAGTGAATGTTTTTTAAGAAAATTCACTAAAAACACCGATACTTACGCGACCAACCACATACACTCCTACGCACACACACGCCCGCACACCCGCAAAACTACCGAAGCATGCGCGTGCGTGTCCGTTTGTTGTCAATTTCTTCTAAACAAAGAATGGATATGGATGACACCTCCCAGCAAGTAGGTACATACGTAATGTTTACATACCAAACAGGGATCACTAAAGGAACAGTGTTACAGACAGGTGTTATATATAAGTTATCAGTTATCTCAAACCTACATAAAAAATGTTACAATGAAAGATCACTGATGTAGCAGGTTTACATAACAGTGCAATATAAATTATATGGAAAACGTATATTGCAAGACAATGTAAAATGCTTGATAAAATGTTACTTTTTATTAGTGAATTTTCTTAAAAAAAATTCACTAATGAGGAGATCCCGACTTTTGAAAAAATTTCTTCAAATGACCGCGAACTAGGCCCCCTAGAACACATATCCGGGGTCAGTTTCAATTTTTATATGTTTATATATATATATATATATATTATATATATATATATATATATATATATATATATATATATATATATATATATATATATATATATATATATATATATATATGTATCACACCGATAACTCAAAAAATAATACGCCGATTTTGACTAAATTTGGTGGAAAAATTCCTTTTGCAAATGGCTTGGATAAGTTCGTTAGCCAGGAAAATCTGACCAGGTTTTCCCGGAAAATTTTGTGTTTTCTTTCGAAAAAAAATTATATCTCCGGAATTAACAAAGTAAGGGCAACCAAATTTGGTACGCTAGTTAATATCCTTATAGGTAATCTACCTACCAAAATTTAGCTATGTAGGTCAAAAGACAAAAAAGTTATAGGCATTTAAAGAAAAATAAATAGGGGTTTTCCTCAAAACGTCAAAGTTGCGATTTAAAACGTCAAAATCGGCAACATTTAGGCAAAGAATTTGAATCTAATACGGGATATGGAAATCAAATGTCTCAAGAAGGATGTTTTACAAACTCTGAAGTCTTAGTTTCAACCGTCATTGTCCTTCATTTTACTAAAATGTTTCCAGAAAATTCATTTCAAATAGACCCTTTCTCCGATGCTTGGCAGTAGCCTTAGCTTTAGAGTTTATCGTTTAATGGTATATAATTTTTGTCGAATTTTCGTCAAAAATCAATAAAGCTCAATATATCTGTTATTATACAAGATATGAAGAAAATTTGTATATATTAATTATAGGGTGTCTTGAGCTACATCTTAAAAAAATATTTCTACAATCACAGGATGGCCCATAAGTCGTTGGTGATAGAAATTTTCTTCTTTTTTTTTAATCAAACACGCCTTATGTTATTGCGTTTTTGAATTTTTCAGCGATGCATGTTTGTAAGAAAAGAAATTCGGGACGCAGCAAGTGCGTTATGGTAGCGAATTTTCATTAAATGCTTCAAATTTGAATAGCTCAATTTGCTATTAACCTATAAGGTTGACCAAGAAACGAGTTTTTCCGGGAACACTTTAAGTTTGCTTTTGGAAATTTTTGTACATTTTCACACAATAAAGTTATTTTTATGAAACATGGCACATTGTTTTTACTATATAGGTTATACTGGTAACCAAAATTGATGGCTGCTTTCTTAAAAAGGAAACACACATATTTGCAATTAAAAACATTTTTATGAAAATTCACTACCATAACGCACTTGCTGCGTCCAGAGTTTTATTTATTAGTGAATTTTCTTAGAAAAAATTCACTAATGAGGAGATCCCGACTTTTGAATTTTGAAAAAATTTCTTCAAATGAGCGCGATCTAGGACCCCTAGAACCCATATCCGGGGTCAGTTTCAATTTTTATATGTTTATATATATATATATATATATATATATATATATATATATATATATATATATATATATATATATATATATATATATATATATATATATATGTATGTACACACCGATAACTCAAAAAATAATGGGCCGATTTTGATAAATTTGGCATGTACCTTTCTTTTGTAAATGGCTTGGATAAGTTCGTTAGTCAGGAAAATCGGACGAGGTTTTCCGGGAAAATTTTGAGTTTTCATTCGAAAAAAATTCTTATCTCAAAAAGTGATAATCCGATTTTAATAAAATTTGGCATGTACCTTTCTTTTGTAAATGGTTTTGACAAGTTTGTTAGTCAGGAAAATCGGACGAGGTTTCCGGGAAAATTTTGAGTTTTCATTCGAAAATAATTTTTATCTCAAAGAATAATAGGCCGATTTTGATAAAATTTGCTATGTACCTTCCTTTTATAAATGACTTTAACAAGTTCGTTAATCAAAAAAATCGGACAAGGTTTTCTGGGAAAATTTTGAGTTTTCATTTGAAAAAAAATTTTATCTTAAAAAAATAAAAAATCTATGATAACCAAATTTGGTAGGTAGGTTTACGATATAAAAAGTAAACTATACACCAAAATTTAGATTTCTATGTTACAAGAAAAAAAAGTTATAATAAAATATTTTGTGCCAGATCATTTCTATGAAAATTCACTACCATAAAGCACTTGCTGCGTCCAGGCTTTTTTTTCTTATAAAGATAGCCTCTTGTACTTTTTTGATGTCTCTCTTTTATTTTATAGTAACTCTGCATGCTTCGACTTATTCTAATTTCGGTCATCATCGCGGGAGTTATAATGTCCACCGAATCGTAATTTTCTATCGAAAATAGAAATAAAACAATTTATTTATTGTTTTACTTTTATTTTCCACAGAAAATGATGATTTACATAATGAGGACATTATATCCTATTAGTGATGACTGAACTTAGAGTATGCCCAAAATTTCTTCATTGAACATCAATATTATGTGTGCCGCGGTACCATAGAGTAAATATTAAATTGTTGCTGCTCTGCATACAACAATGGCCAACGGGCGGCAAATGTCTAATGTCTACAGTTTAGTCTACGGCATAAATGTTTTGACTACTTACTTCATTGATGGTTGATGTAAGGCAGTCAGTACAGCATGTATAGTTACAGATATGGCTGATAGATGGAAGTAGTCGAACAATACCGGCAAATGATAGTGCAATCCTTCAACTGGAGACAGGTTGACTTGTAGGGTCCTCGAGGAAACCATTACCATAGAAACTGGTGAGGTATCGCTGAACCATAATTCTAATACCAAAGCAAAGTCAGCTTTCTCCAGAGATTCCTTCAGGTTATGTCCATCTACAAGCATGTGGCACCTAAACAACACGACATCTTTCAAGCCGACCTCTTCGTTCCTGTAGAGGATTTGAAACGGGCGGCATGCTCCATAATTTCCTAACACTATAGCTGATCCTAAACCTGCGCTTACTTCAGGTGTTGTTACTTCTACTTCCACACCTAATTTTGAAGACACTTTTAAAGAACACCGTACTTGATACATTCTGGAAGAAAAAATAGTTTAGTCAGCATTACATCATACATTAAAAATGTCCGTGGTGATTTGGTAGTGAATTGTCATAAGAATAATATATTATAGTAATTTAGCCTTATCTAGGCACCGCCGTGGCCGTGTTAGAAAGTCGACTGAATTTTTTTTTAAATTTCAACAACACACCACGAGGGCTCACAGCCTAAAACTATCGTACTGTGGGTGTCAACAAGGAGGAAAGAGGCAACTTGTTAATTCTGGACTTGGAGGTTTGGAGGAGAAGGAAAAACATGTGCCACCAAGGAGTTCCACAACTTGGGAGTCCTCGGGACAAAAGAGCGGGCATAACAAGATGTTCTATGTCTGGTGACAGTAAAAGAGTGCATTCGCTCTGTTCCTCTGGTAGAGTGAAAAGTATTTACGAGCCCGGAAGCCGCTTCTATAATAAATGTGACATGTTGGTGCCAATTGAGATTTCGATCCACAGAAATGCCAACAACTGAAAAGGACTCATTACTTTGAATAACTTGGTTGTTCATTGTGATGGGTCTAGGGCTGGTGTATCTCTTATGAGATAGAAAGCAAGACTGAGATTTGGTGGAGTTGAATTGTACAAGATTTCTACTTCCCCAGTCTAAGATTTTTTGGAGATTCACAGAGACTGAACCCTCCTTGAGTATGCAATCCTAATCTAATTGAGCTAAAGAGATAGGCTTAGAATATTGTATATTGAGTGAGGGTGCTGTCCTCTGCGTAACTGTGAACTGGGTTGGATGTGCTAGAGAGGAGGTCATTGATGTGAAAAGAAAAAAAATAGGGGCTAAAGCTGAACTTTAAGGGACTCCTGCATTAATTGGATACAGTTTAAAGGAATGGCCATCCACGACAACAAATGCTCCGATTGGAGGGAAAATTTTCTGTCCATGTACAGAGTTTTGGTGGTATGGGATTCACCGTGTAGTTCCATAGACTTGTTCCAAGAATGGGTGATAAAGGAAAGGAGGTCGGCAGTTGATCTGCGCTGACGGAATCCATGCGCTGACGGAATCCATACTGCCTGTCGTGGATTAGACTGTGTGTTTTCAAGAAATTTTAGTTATTCGGTGTTTTATATACTTTTCCATCACAAAGAAGAGAAATAGGCCTGTAATTGCTAGGAAGCGCTTTGGATCCTTTCCGGGGGACGGGTTGTACTCGAGCAGTTACTAGGGAATATGCCTGTATTGTAAGATGTCTGAAACAGACGCGTCAGGACAGGAGCAAGTACTGGTGCGCATTTTTTTAAAACAATTGCTCGGATCTCGTCAAGGCCAGATACTTTCCTGGTATTAAGAGAAGAGAGCATCTTTCGTACATTTTTAGTTTTTAAAAAATATCCGTCATTTTATGCGCGACATTGGGGACTGTTGGTGGTTGAACATTTGGAGGTTGCTTGAGAGTAGAATTGCCAGCGAACGAGGCAAAAAGTTCAGTCTTGCCCAGAGCGGTAGAAATAATTTCATCCCCTGTGTACGCGGAATAAATAATTCTGAGCCAGCTTGGATGATTTCGGTGACGTTTTGTGAGATATCAGAGGGGTCAGGATAAGAAAAGCAGACAGACGCCAATGGAAATGAGGAAAAGTAATCCCGCATTACGTCCCAGTTCGCAGAGTGGTCTGTGCGACCAAGGGGGGCGGTGACATGTCTTATAGCATTCAGGATTTGTAGTAAGAAGGAGATCCAAGGGATTTGAACTGTGTGTTGGGATGCGAGGAAAGTAAGTAGGTTGCTGAACCATATTGGCTAAAGAATAGCCGACGGCAAAGGCCTCCGCTGCTCTCCCTTGTGGATCGGTTTAAAAAGATCCTAGCCATTCCTTATTACGGACATATAAGTCACCAAGAATAGTGACCTCGGAGGAAGGATATTCAGAAATCAGATGGTCGGTTTTTTCAGGAAGGTAGTCGAAGATCTGGACAAAGTTGTTGTCAAAAGGTGACCGGTAAATGCAGCAGATGAATCTAGTTGCAGCCCTGAGAGAGAGAGAGAGAGAGAGAGAGAGACAGAGAGAGAGAGAGAGAGAGAGTTCAATCCAAAGTATGTATTTTCTTCCAGCTTGCAAATTGGGGAGTCTGGTGCAGAGTAGATTGCTACGGACGTATGCACACACACCTCTATGCAATCTAAAGGAAGTAAGGAGCTCATACTCCGGGAAATTAAGGTGATTAGTCGCTGTTTTGGCGCTGATTTAGGTTTCGGTGAGGAGGAGGAAGAGTTGGGGAATATTAGCCTGGAGGAAAGGGTGGACGGAGTTCAGGTTAGAATTTAGGCCACATATATTCGAGAAAGATATGTTAAATATTGATTCCGGCACCCCCTGTACATCCCACTCCCGGAGATCCGAATGGAGGGGTATTTTATCTCCAGAATTTTTTGTACAATGAGGAGCCATCATCATTTTTCTTTATAGGGGAAACCCACTTATACACCAGAACCGGAAATGTCCGTTGGGACTTCACCGGCCCCTTGATGTAAGGGATGGTACCTCCTCGGGCGTGAAAGTCCTTTACTATCACGTACAGGAAAAGTCCACTATCATCTACCTACTCCGATTAGTCACCTCGTACGACAGGCAGGAGTTACTTTGGGCCTATTCTTTTAGTTAGTCCCCAGACCCACAGGGGAAGTAGCCGAACTATTAACATATTGATTATTGCGCGTGCAAGTTATCGCTTATGAGCTGTAATTATGATGAGACGTGAATAATTAAATTAAAAAATATAAACTATCAATATAAAAATACAGCAATAAATATATACATCTGCTGGCACCTAGTAATCTCTTTAGTTTATACATAGAAGGATACTGTACACAGAGAGCATGATATCGAGATAAAGTTTACGGCATCTCATCAACAAACGATGCATGTCTGGTGTTATTAAACTCCACCAAGCAAGCTTAGTTTAATTTATGATAGTTGATACAATTTTAGAACTTGCTAATTAAGATGCTTATAATAATACGTTACCTTGATACTTGAACTAAAAAGCACAACACAGCGAGATAATACCTGTAATATTAGCTCCTAAAAGTTGCCACAGATATATCACCTTTAAATTTTACAAGATAAATCTACATTTTTTGGTCCAACTACAATTTAAAAAAAATCTCGTAAAACATATAAAGGTTACAAATTTGTCAATTTTCTCAGTTTTAGTGAATTTTCTTTGAAAAATTCACTAATGACGAGATCCGTGTTTATATATATATATATATATATATATATATATATATATATATATATATATATATATATATAATTTATTAGGTTTAGATTCGTGGAAACTTCTTCATTTTTGGACAAAAATTAAAACAGCATTTTTGATTTAACGACACTTCGTCGCCTCATGCGCGGGTTCTTCAGGTTTTTTTTATTTCTTTATTTTAATTTATATTAGTGAATTGTTATTAAAAAAATTCACTAACAGAGAGGTATCGATGGTGAGAACCCATATCCGGGGTCAGTTTCGATATATATATATATATATATATATATATATATATATATATATATATATATATATATATATATATATATATATATATATATATATATATATATAGAGGAGAGTACCCAAACCCGGGCCCCCATTTGGTTTTTGGCAACTACAAACTACAATATTGGGGGCAGAAATATTTTTGTAGCTCTAAGGTATAGTTTATATAGTTACCCATCAAATATATTTCACTTGGCTTAGAGAATGAAAAAAATTCGGAGAAAAAAATGTTCTCAGCAAACACTGTGTTTTATCGATTTCTAAAAGAGGGTTCCTAAAGTGGGCCCCAAGCCAACAAAATGAGAAATGTTGAATGGTGATAAAAATGGGGATATTATAAATAAAACATTGTAAACCTATTGCAACCTACACTATTTAATGTTTCAAGAATACAAAAAATTAAAAAAAAAACAAAAAAAAAACTAATGCGAAAAAACAAATTACTCAAAAACTCAAAAAATGTTATTTATTTGCAGAAATCGCAAATGTACGCATCTTTCTCAGCTCCTGCACAATCAACATGGGCCCACAATGAACACATCATGCACATAACCCACAGCTCGCCCCTAGTGTCTTGGGAAAATTTTATATTGCAGAACATACACTCTGCATCGTCATTATCTGATGGCGATATTCCCGGAGAAGCTTCTAGTTCGGAAGAACCTGAGGATACCTCGCCGTTCGATTCTTCACTGCTAGAATATTCAGTCATGTTAAGACGTTTTTTTACTGCCTCCTGCCTTGACTTTGGTTGTTGTGTAGCCTTTGGAACAGATGTTGATCCACGCCCACGGCGACGACTACATGCTGGCGGTTTTGATTGTGGATTCGGATGAGCTCTAGCTTCTATAGCTTGTTCTAAATTAGTTTTATATGGGGAGGAAGTTATTATTGCAGAACTGCATGCCTTTCGTCCCCTGGTAGAGGCCCTCTTCTTTATGCGCGGAATGGGGGCGAATTGGAATGGGCTTGTCTGAAAAGCCTTCGACCCACTTTCTGATATTTCTCGTGATGACAAACCGGATGTCGAGGGCACAGCAACATGACACGTTTCAGATGTTGATGCCTTATTGAGATCTGCTAGGTCTACGACTTGTTCACTGGCATTATCTTCTTTATGCTCTTGTTCTTTTTCATTTACTCCTTGTTGAGAGTTATGCATCTTCTGCAGCTTGCTGGCTTCTTCCATGTATTCTGCATCCGTAAATTTGTTTCTGTCCATGGGGTAAATGCCTGTCACTCGAAACCCGTTGATTGCAATTTGAGCGGTCTGGCACCTGATATAAGCTCTTCCAAACAACTCCATCACATCAAAGGCACTTACAGAACGATCATTGTGGCGTAACCACTGCCTGATTTCTTCGCTGTAATACGTCTTTAGGGGGCCCATGAAAGTTCTGTCCAGAGGTTGCATCTTGTGTGACGAGTGTGGAGGCAGTGAAACGATTGTAACGTGATTTGTCCTAGCCAAGTCGATTAAATCAATGTTTTGCGTATGACTGTAATGACCATCCAAAATTAGAAGCACAGGATTGTCCTCTGTAGGCTTGACAAACTGTATAAAATGTTCAAACCACTTGGTAAAAATATTAGTCTGGATCCATCCTGAGGGGTGAGCTGCAAAAATTGTTCCCGGTGGAGCCCCTCTTTGTAGTTGAACGTTCATATTTTTCCGTGGAAATACTACCAAGGGGGGAACGAATGAACCAGCAGCATTCATGCACACAACGATTGTAATTAGTGCTCCCCGTTCCGCAGATGTTAACGCCACTACCTGTCTTTTACCACGCAAACCAATTACTTTCGCCACTTTAGATTGCACAATTGTGATCCCACTCTCATCTACATTGTAGATTCTGTTGGGAGTGTATTTGCCTTTTTCATGAATGCCTTCAAGCAGTTTGAAGAATTTTTCAGTATTGTCTTTACTGAATCCCAAGGCTCTAGAATAGGATGTCCCTGTAGGCTTCCTTTCAGACAATTTTGATTTGTGGCGTTGTAAAAAAAGTTTCACCCATTTTTTCCCAGCCATTTCATTGCTAAAAGGATGTTTGATATTATTCCTTTCAGCTATCTGAAGAGCCATTCTTCGCAAGTCTACTCGAGTAAGCCCAAAAAATGAGGCTTCCATAGCTAAACAATAATCCACTAATTCATCCTCCAGGTTTTTGCACAAAACTGTAGGTCTACCCACTTTGGTTTGTGCTGCCTCCATGGGGGTTCCATATTTTTCTTTTGCCAACCTTTGAAGCGTCGACCTAGGCACGTTGTACATTCTACTGGCCTTCTTCAATCCCAACTTTTTTTCCCGAACAGCATTAATAGCTTTCGCCATGTCTGCTGAGGACCAGGATCTTAACTTAGTTGTTTTCGGCATTCTATCGTTGGAATCTGCAACATAATTCCAAGAAGATAAGACCTTCCCAAAATTAACCCATTTGGGGCATTTAACATTACAATATGGGGGGCCCGCTTTAGGAACCTTGAGGGGGCCCGAGTTAGGCACCAACGTAGTCATTTTTCGAGACCCCACAACTTTTTGCCTGAGCATGCAAACTAAATTGCGATACCATAATCAGATAGCTCTCACAATGCCGTTTAAGAATATATATAGTTTAAAGGACTTACCGAAAAATACAGCGTCAATAATTCGATGTAAACACAAACACGAAAAAACTTTGTGGTTGAACAATCTGAGAAACATGCGAAAGTTCGGTAACAAGTGAAGATACCGACTACGGCTGGCGGGACTCATGCGACCGTATAATAAACTATCAGTTAAAAGTGTTTCCGAAAGATGACAGCACTATGCTGATCCAGCAACAGGGGGGCCCGCTTTAAGGGAGGGGCCCGGATTAGGGCACTTTCCTCTATATATATATATATATATATATATAGGTATCCAACTGATAACTCAAAAAATAATTAACCGATTTTCATGAAACTCGGCGGGTGCCTTTTTTATTAATAGCTTGGATGAGTTCGTTAGCTAGGAAAATCGGACAAGGTCTTCCGAGAAAATTTTGAGTTTTCTTTCGAACAAAAATTTTTTCTCCGAAAATTACAAAGCTATTTCAAATGAACTTTGGTGTGCATGCTGCTTTGAGAAATACCTAACTATGTACCAAAATTCAGCTTTCTAGGTTTACAGAAAATTGAGCTATTAAAATTTGAAGCATTAATTTTTAATATCACCTTCATTGACAATGGCAAACCTGGCTTGGTATATGAGATATAGTATGTCTGAGTCGTTGTAACGGATCATTTGATATTATTGCGCAGGTCTGTTACACGCTGTAACTGACGTTTATCGTATGGTATTAGATTGTTTATCACAAATTATTTGTGCTATTTGGTAATTGTTATATACAAGTGCAAATTATTCCTTTACGATTTTATTAATGTTAGTGGGTGGACTAAACAGTGTTTGTTATGTTTTATCAACACATAAAAAAGGAGCGAAGTTTTACAAAAGGGCTGATATGCAACAGGTTAATTATTTTCTCTCTGATGCTTTGGCGGTAGTTTTAGTTAAGTTTATGGTTTAACGGTGCATAAGGTTTAGCTAATTTTCGTGCAAAAAATTCATCAATGAGAAGACCGCGACTTTAGAATTTTAAAAAGATTTCTTCAAATGAGCGCAAACTAGGCCCCCTAGAATCCATATCCGGGTTTACGTTCAGTTTTTATCTGTTTACATATATACAGGGTGACGCATTTCTACGGTAAAGCTCAATATAATTATTATTATACAAGAGACGAGAAAAAATTGTACAAGTTAATTATAGGGTGTCTTGAACTGCATCTTGTAAAATTATTTTAACAATCACAGGCTGGCCCATAAGTCGTTGGTGATCCCTACAATTTTTTCGAACACCCTTATTTTATTGCATCTTTTATCGAAATATGTTTGTAAGAAAAAAAAATCGAGACGCAGTAAGTGCCTTTTGGTAGCAAATTTTCATTAAATGCTTCAAATTTCAATAACTCGATTTGCTATTAACCTAAGGTTTGTTGGCTAGGAAACCAACATTTAAAGTTTATTGTCGGAAATTTTTTGTACATTTTCAAACAATAAGTTATTTTGATAAAATATGGCACATTGTTTCTACTATATAGGTTATACCGGTAACCAAATTGATGACTGCTTGCATTAAAAAAACATATTTGCTATCCAAAGCATTTTTATAAAAATTAACTTCCATAACGCACTTGCTGCGTCCAGACTTTTAATCTATTAACATTTCACTTTTACGGTTGTGTCACACCATCACTCAATTGTAATTGCCGGAAAGTATACCTTAATTGCTATAGTTTATTGGAATTTTTTAATCTTTAAGTATCTTATTGTATTTAGAGAGGACATTTTGTGTGTGACAAAATGTCATCTCTCAATAGAATTTCATCAAATAACAATAAAGTTATTTGATGAAACATGGCACAATGTTTTTTACTATATAGGTTATACTGGTAACCAAATTTGATGCCTGCTTTCTTAAAAGAGAACAGACGTATTTGCTATTAAAAGCATTTTAATGAAAATTCACTACCATAACGCACTTGCTGCGTCCAGACTTTTTTGAGTTTAAACTGTTTCTTGGTGTTGGTATTTAGTAATAGTCGTGCCAATGTCAAATACATAAGAAAGTAATACAATATAATATTTTAGATTCTGTAAAAATAAATTAGTACTAATATTAAATAATTACACGCATACCATGAAATGCGTTGGTTAGACGTTTTTATAGTTCTTAACGTATTTAAATTCTGAAAAAAATGCATTCATATATAAGACATATCGCTCTTTCCATGTAAAATAATTTGGAGTCGACATCACTTCCGGTTTAACCGGAAGTAGCGATCACCCCAAGAGGGCTCACAGCCTAAATACTATAGTAGCGTGGGTTTCGACAAGGAGGAAAGAGGCAACTTGTTATTTCTGGACTTGAAGGTTTGGAGGTTCGGAGGAGAAGGAAAAACATGTGCCGGCAAGGAATTCCACAACTTGGAAGTCCTCGGCACAAAAGAGCGGTCATAACAAGATGTTCTACGTCTGGTGACCTGGACAGTAAAAGGGTGCATTCGCTCTGTTCCCCTGGTAGATCTGTTCCGGGCAACTAGTGGAGAAACTATGGAAGAAAGCTCCTCTGAGCAGTGGCCGTGCAGATATCTATAAAAGAGAGAAAGAGAGGTCACCAACGGCACGTCGGTGGGCAAGGGATGGCAGCCTTTGGGCAAGGGGAGGGTCACCGATGAGACGTATAGCTCTCTTCTGATTGGAGTCCAGGATAGAGAGTGTAGAAGCGGCAGCGGCACCCCAGATGTGGGAGCAGTATTCGAGATTTGACCTTATTTGTGAAGTATATAAGGTATAGAGATTAGCTGGTAAAAAGTATTTGCGAGCCAGGAAGAGGAAACCTAATTTCTTAGCAGCCGTTTCTGCAATTGATGTGACATGTTGGTACAAATTGAGATTTCGATCCACAGAAATGCCAACAAGTGAAAATGACTCATTACTTTGAATAACATGGTTGTTCATTTTGATGGGTCTAGGGCTGGTGTATCTCTTATGAGATAGAAAGCAAGACTGAGATTTGGTGAGGTTGAATTGTACAAGATTTCTACTTCCCCAGTTTAATATTTTTTGGAGATCCACGGAGACAGAACCCTCCATGAGTCTGCGATTCTCATTTAATTGGGCCAAAGAGACAGGCTTAGAATATTGTATATTTGAGTGGAGGGTGCTGTCATCCGCGTAACTGTGAACTGGGTTGGATGTGCTAGAGAGGAGGCCATTGATGTGGAGAAGAAACAAAGTAGGGGCTAAAGCTGAACCTTGAGGGATCGCTGCATTAATTGGATACCGTTTAGAGGAATGGCCTTCCACGACAACAGAAATGCTCCGGTTGGAGATAAAATTTGCTGCCCAGGTACAGAGTTATGGTGGTAGGCTATAGGCCGGAAGTTTATTAAGCAGCGCTGCGTGGCAGACCTGGTCGAATGCTTTGGATATGCCTAGAGCGACAATCTGGGATTCACCGTGTAGTTCCATAGACTTGTTCCAAGAATGGATCACACAGGAAAGGAGGTCGGCAGTTGATCTGCGCTGATGGAATCCATACTGCCTGCCGTGGATTAGACTGCGTTTTTCAAGAAATTTAATAATTCGGTGTTTATTTACTTTTCCATCACTTTAGAGACGACTGAAAAGAGAGAAATAGGCCTGTAGTTGCTAGGAAGCGCTTTCGATCTATTCTCGGGGACGGGTTGTACTCGAGCAGTTTTCCAGTTACTAGGGAATATGCCTCTATTGTAAGATGTCTGAAACAGACGAGACAGAATAGGAGAAAGTTCTGGTGCGCTTTTTGAGAACAATTGCTGGGATCTCGTCAAGGCCAGAGGCTTTCCTGGTATTAAGAGAAGAGAGCAGCTTTCGTATCTTTTTAGTTTTGAAAACGATATCATTCATTTTATGCGCGACATTGGGGACTGTTGGTGGTTGAACATTTGGAGGTGGGTTGAGAGTAGAATTGCCGGCGAACAACGAGGCAAAAAGTTCAGCCTTGCCCAGGGCGGTAGAAAAAATTTCATCACCTGAAACAAGAGGTGGGAACGTACTCTTGCAGAAATTATTCCCAATAGATTTAGCAAGAGTCCAGAAGGGTTTGCTGCCGTTGGAGCTTGAGAGGACTTCGTTTTTGATGTGGTTATTAAACGAGTTTTTTGCCTCAGAAAGAACGCGGACATAGCGGTTTCTTGCGTCGTTAAATGCTTGACGGTTTTCTTGACTGGGATTGTGTAGAAGCGTTTTGTGAGCTTTGACCTTTTCAAGTCTGGCCTTGTCACAGGATTTAGAGAATCAGGGCTTTTGAGTGGCTGAAGAGGTTTTCTGTGTACGTGGAATAAATAATTCCATGCCATCCTGGATGATTTCGGTGACGTTTTGTAAGATATCAGAGGGGTCAGGATGAGAGAAGCAGACAGACGCCCATGGAAATGAGGAAAAGGAATCCCGCATTGTGTCCCAGTTCGCGGAGTTGTAGTGCCAAATCTGATATATATATATATATATATATATATATATATATATATATATATATATATATATATATATATATATATATATATATATATATATATATATATATATATATGTGTGTGTGTGTGTGTGTGTGTGTGTGTGTGTGTGTGTGTGATGACTGAGTGACCCCGGGTTGCATTGCGCAGGAAGCAGTGACCCTGCCGTGGTCTGAGCGACTAGGGGGGGGGTACAAAGGTATCTTTGTTATTGGTTTATTTAGGCGTGTGATGAGCACTGATAGGTGCACTTGGAGAACCCAAATCCCCACAACACATTTTAAAAGACCTGACGATCGTTTCACTCACCAAGTTAGCGTTTAAAATTTGTCATCCTCTGATGACGCTAACTTGGTTAGTGAAACGATCGTCAGGTCTTTTAAAATGTGTTGTGGTGATTTGGGTTCTCCAAGTGTACTTATTATTTAGGTGTTTTGCTTAACTCATTTACTTCACAATTGTGGCCGCATAATAATGTGTTGTTTTATAACACTGCTACAAAATAAAAGTAGCATCAAATGGAACTTGGTTTAGTTTGCTTAAAAACATCAACAGTCTGCAAGGTGGAAAGCAATCATGTTCTTCTATTTTAAATTATATCAAGTTGTTTAATATTTACTTACAATAATCCATATTCCAACACGAGAATCAGACGAATCAAAATTGCAAAATTTTGACTTATATGTTACAAATAATGTGGGTGGAAATTGAAATGTTGTTACAGGCACCCAGTAGGTATATAGGTAATTTTCTGGATGAAATACAAAGTCGTCTTGAGCCAATAAACCAACGTCTGAAGCATAAAGTTGTTCATTAAAAGGCCTCATCGCAATTAACAGCTCTTTTACAAATGTGTAATCAGGTTAGACTAACAAACCCATCTATGTTGTAATGGCGTTAATAGATCCATAGGACACCAACGTGCTTTATTGGATCCTCTAATTAATGTCTTCTAATATAGAATGTTTGTTCCGATAAGACACAAATGGATCGAACGGTTACATAAAATCTAATCCGATTCGTGTAGGACACTGAGTTCAGGGTTATATAAGTTTGATAAAATAATACATGTAACTATTTGTATTAGCAAACACATGGCAAATTATATATTATACAGACCTATGCACAGTGACCGTCTATTTAAGGTTTGTCAAAGCTGACACTAATTAATTTCACAATGGGAAATTTAGAACCCCGGATTTGTACTAATAAATACACTTTAGTAAAGTGTTTGTTTTAAGCGAATTTTTCGTAAAACGTAAACTTTTCTAATGAGGAATATATATATATATATATATATATATATATATATATATATATATATATATATATATATATATATATATATATATATATATAGGGTGGCGCATTGAAAACGAAACAGACCGATTTCCGTCCAAAGGAAAATTTTTTTAAGAAACACTGAAACACGTTAATGTTAATATTGAGGGGGACATGTTTTGATATAAAACTCAACTTTGTCACATCAACCCCTTAAGGGTGGTGATAACAACCCTTATATTTTAAATAGGGAACATGGGTTGAGTGTTACATCATTTGAAAGCTCCTTCTTTTCTGAATTCAGCACACTAATTTTTTTGGAAGTTTTATCAACTCGTTTAAAAATTATTCACAGTTGGAGTTGGAAGAACATATTTCATTCATTGTTGTAAGAAATGCACTAACTAGTCATTTTTTCGTTAAAAAAAAACTAAAAAACAAAACCAAACGTTCAAAAATGTTTATTCAGTTAAGTAAGTGTTCAAATTGTTGACCACCAGCTTCCATACAAAAGTACAAACTTTGTTCAAAACGAGCTCTAACATTCTGGAGCATTTGTGGAGTTACTAGACGGCATTCTTCAATAATGCGTCGTCGTAATTCTTCCAGAGACTCCGCTTCTGTTGCGTAATTCTACTCTTTAAATGTCCCCATAGAAAGAAGTCTAAAGGAGTTAAATCCGGTGATCTAGGGGGCCACTCAATAGCACCACTACGCCCAATCCATTGCTCTGGAAACTCTCTGTTTGAAAAATGCGGAGGAGCTCCATCTTGTTGAACAATAATTGATTTTCTTGATAACGATCATCATTTTGAACAATTTCAATTAGTAAAGGGTAAACGATATCTCTTAGTAACTCCAAATACGTTCCGCCACTCAAATTTCCATCAAGAAAAATTGGTCCGATTAAACGGTCTCCAAAAATGCCAGTCCAGACATTCAATTTTTGTGGAGTTTGAGTGTGGACTTCGTGAAAATTTCTTGGATTATTATCTGCCCAATAATGACAATTATGACGATTGACTGTAGAGTTTAATAAAAACGTACACTCGTCTAAAAACAGATATTGAACAGAAAGTTCCCGTTATCAGCTATTCGTGCAGTCATAACTTCACAAAACTCCAGCCGCCGATCAAAATCCTCGTCATTCATTGTTGTACAAGATGAATTTTATACGGGTGAAATTTATGATGCTTCAATATTCGCTGAATAGTTCTTCTTTTGATGTTTGAAACAGTGGCCAATTTTCTCGTGCTCAAAGTTGGGTCTGCAGCAATTTGCCCTAAAACTTCAATCTCAGTAGTCTCATTTCTAACCGGAAATTCACGTTTAGGATCCCGTTTTTTGTTGGCTACTGAACCACTTTGTCGAAACTTTGCAACTAACTCCAAAATGTATTTTCTGTTAGCATGTCTGTTCAGATGTCGTTCATTAAACAAATTTGCGGTACGGTTGACACCTTCATCGTTTTTGAAAAAAAGAGTAATTATTTCAACTTATTCTTATACCGAATACACCATTGTGAAATTAATTTTCGGTAGTACTATCAAGTATCAAACCGACCGATAAACTGAAATAATAAACCGCTTTTCTCTCATTCCGATAAGAAATGTTCTGATAGTCAATTTTTTGTTTACAAACCAACAAAACATTGACTATCAGCACATTTCTTATCGGAATAAGTGAAATGCGTTTTTAAATCTTTTACTGTGAATAATTTTTAAACGAGTTGATAAAACTTTAAAAAAAATTAGTGTGCTGAATTCAGAAAAGAAAGAGCTTTCAAATTATGTAACATTCCACCCATGTTCCCTATTTAAAATATAAGGGTTTATAATATAACCCTTAAGGGGTTGATGCGACAAAGTCGAGTTTTATGTCAAAACATGTCCCCCTCAATATTAAAATTAACGTGTTTCAACGTTTCTTAAAAAATATTTCTCTGGACAAAAATCGGTCTGTTTCGTTTTCAATGCGCCACCCTATATATATATATATATATATATATATATATATATATATATATATATATATATATATATATATATATATATATATATATATATATATATATATATATATATATATATGTTCAGAAAGATTTCCGCGGTCTTTAATGTGAGACATACTTGGTTCTAGGGTTGAACCGCGTCCAGAATTTATGAAAACTCGACGTTTTTTTATTTCCTTTACGCACCACTCTAAGGAGTAGGCAGATTGAGAACTTACATACTTACTTTACCTCTTGAAAATGGCTCCAAAACAGGAGCCGAAACGTCGAGTTTTCATAAATTCTGGACGCGGCTCAACCCTAGAACCAAGTATGTCTTATATATATATATATATATATATATATATATATATATATATATATATATATATATATATATATATATACATATAAAAATAAAAACTGACCCTGGTATGGGTTATAGCTAGTTCGCGCTCATTTGAAGAAATTTTTGCGAAATTCAATGGTCAGGATCTCCTCATTAGTGATTTTTTTTTAATTCACTAAAAAGCGCAAATAAACTTTTCCAGTTAATTCTAGATAAAGTGGCAGCATTTTTTTATTTGTCTGCAACAAATCTTAAAAATGTTTTATCTGTCAAAAATGAGGATGGTGCATTGTAGTAACGTAACTGCGTACTTGACTCAAAGTTTTACACCATTGAGGCTGTACAAAAACAAATTTCATACTAATAGTGAAACACTAGATTGATATTTATGCTGTTCTTAGTTACTGCGTATTTATTAATCGTTGTTTTCAATTTAAACATTATATACTAGAATAAATATTTTTTAGTAGTAATATTTCTACTTACTCACGGCCTTAAATATACGCACTGGCAACTGGTTATGTCTCTATTATTAAACGTCATTGTCACGCTATAAAAACGAGACAGGTAACATGACAGTTTAATTCGAGATTAAATCCACCCCTGACATTTACCCTCATCAAATATTGAAATAAGAGATCCTAGTGTTAAGCAGGCTGGGTGATAAATAATACACATGTCCTCTATTTTATCCAACAAACTCGACTATGTTTAATTAATTTGATATTGCTATAAGATGCTTAGAAATTGCTCGTAAATATCAGAAAAGCGAAAACACTGGAGCAAATAGTTTAGAAAATATAAATAAATGCATAGATAAATATCCTTTTAGGTTATGCAAATAAACGACAGAAGGTTGGTGCTGCACAGTTACCTCTTGGATCACTCAGTAGCTCATCGCTGTCACTCATTAACTTCTTGATTTCTTATTTTTTAATAATTTTGTCACAATTTTTATATTTAATAATAATAAAATAAAATACTGGTTTCTATATGACATACTTACACATATATTCACTCTCATTGATTCAGTTAGGATATACATTCCGACTGCGCCAGATAATGTAATGACATTAAAGTTTTATATATATATGGACTGTAGAGGCTACGCTCTAGCCACAACTCATGGTTTAAACTTTAAAATGATATGAGCTATATTTTTCAAAGTAAAGTAGCTCACATTTTTTATTTGAATGTCAAGAGACTTGCTCATCTCTCTCAGGTATACTACATTTTTAAAATAAGTGATTTTTAGAATTGTGAAAGGAAATACACTGCTTGCCTTAGACAATGCAACACCATTTCAGAAGTGTTCTTTCGATATGTCTTCAATTTATTCATATATTATCCAGCAAAAACGCCGAAGAAAAAAACAACCTGGTCAAAATAAATGGAGAATGGTGTCATTGCATAACGCAGGTTGATGACATATGGCTGTGATAAAAACAAAACAAAAACTGGGAAACATGGTCAATGTACAGGATGGTGTGTTAAGAAGAAATACATTAAAAGCCAATATAACAAAAAATAATACTAAATAATGATAAAAAGTCTGGACGTAGCAAGTGCGTTATGGAAGCGAATTTTCATAAAAATATTTTTAATCGAAAATATATCACTCTGATGCAAGTAGGCATCAAGCTGGTTACCGGTATAGCCTATGTAGTAGAAACAATGTACCATATTTTATCAAAATTACTTATTCTTTGAAAATGTATAAAAAATTTCCCGAAAATAAGCTTAAAATGTTTCCGAGAAAACTGGTTTCCTAGCCAATAAACCTGAGCTTAATAGCAAATTGAGTTATTGAAATTTGAAGGATTTAATGAAAATTCGCTACCAAAATGCACTTACTGCGTCTCGTTTTTTCTTTTTTACAAACATGCATCATATTTCAATAAAAAATGCAAAAATGCAATAATATAAGGGTGTTAAAAAAACAATTGTAGGGATCACCAACGACTTATGGGCCACTCTGTGGTTGTCAAAATATTTTTATAAGATGTAGCTTAAGACACCCTATAATTCACGTATATACTTTTTTTCTCGTATCTTGTATAATAACGATTGTATTGAGCTTTACCGTAGAAATGCGTCACCTTGTATATATGCAAACAGATAAAAACTGAAAGTAAACCCGGATATGGATCATAGGGGGCATACTTGGCACTCATTTGAACAAATCTTTTTAACATTGAAAAGTAGCGGTCTCCTCACTAGCGAATTCTTTCTACGAAAATTAGCTAAAAATTATAGACCCTTAAACCATAAACTTAACTAAACCTACAGCCAAAGCAACAACTTAACTAAACATACAGCCAAAGCATTAGAGAAAGGGTCTATTTCAAATGAATTTTCTGGAAATATTTTATTAAAATGAAGGACAATGGCGGTTGAAGCTGAAACTTAAGGGTTTGCAGAACACTCTTCTTGAGACATTTTCTTGACAAAATTTGTATTTGTTTCAGGTTCTGTGCCTAAATGTTGCGAACTTTGACGTTTCAAATCAGACTTTGACGTTTTGAGGAAAACCCCCTTTTTTTTCTTTAAATGCCTATAATTTTTTGTCTTTCAACTTACAGAGCTAAATTTTGGTCCGTGGATCACTATTTATAACACAAACATTTACCTTACTTTGTATCTCCAGAGATATAATCTTTTTTCGAAAGAAAACATGAAATTTTTCGGGAAAGCCTGAGCCGATTTTCCTGGCTCACGAACTCATCCAACCCAGAAAAGGAAGGTACCCACCAAATTCGATCAAAATCAAAATCAAAATCAAAATCAAGCTATATATATATATATATATATATATATATATATATATATATATATATATATATATATATATATATATATATAGGGTGGCGCACTGAAAACGAAACAGACCGATTTGCGTCCAGAGATTTTTTTTAAGAAACGCTGAAACACCTCAATTTTAGTTATGAGGGGGACATGCTTTGACATAAAACTCAACTTTGTCACATCAACCCTTTAAGGGTGGTGATAACAACCCTTATATTTTAAATAGGGAACATGGGTCGAGTGTTACATAATTTGAAAACTCTTTCTTTTCTGAAATTAGCACACATTTTTTTTTGGAAGTTTTACTAACTCGTTTAAAAATTATTCACAGTTAAAGATGCACAAACGCATTTCACTCACTTCGATAAGAAATATGCTGATAGTCAATGTTTTGTTGGTTTGTAAACAAAAAATTGACTATCAGAACATTTCTTATCGGAATGAGAGAAATGTGGCTTATTATTTCAGTTTATCGGTCGGTTTGATACTTGATAGTACTACCGAAAATTAATTTCACAATGGTGTATTCTGTAGAAGAAAGGGTTGAAATAATTACTCTTTTTTTTCAAAAATGATGAATGTGCCAACTGTACCCCAAATTTGTTTAATGAACGACATCCGAACAGACATGTTAAGAGAAAATACATTTTGGAGTTGCAAAGTTTCGACAAAGTGGTTCAGTAGCCAACAAAAAACGGGACCCTGAACGTGAATTTCCGGTTAGAAATGAGACTACTGAGATTGAAGTTTTAGGACAAATTGCTGCAGACCCAACTTTGAGCACGAGAAAATTGGCCACTATTTCAAACATCAAAAGAAGAACTATTATAAAAATAATCTTGTACAACAACTGAATGAAGATGATTTTGATCGGCGGCTGTTTTTCAGACGAGTGTACGTTTTTATTAAACTCTACCGTCAATCGTCATAATTGTCGTTATTGGGCAGATAATAATCCAAGAAATTTTAACGAAGTTCACACTCAAAACTCCACATAAATTGAATGTCTGGACTGGCATTTTTGGAGACCGTTTAATCAGACCAATTTTTCTTGATGGCAATTTGAGTGGCGAAACGTATTTGGAGTTACCAGAAGATATCGTTTACCCTCTACTAATTGACATTGTTGAAAATGATGATCGCTATCAATAACATCAATTAGTGTTTCAACAAGATGGAGCTCCTCCGCATTTATCACAACGTGTTAGGGAGTTTTTGAACATAAGAGTTTCCAGAGCAATGGATTGGGCATAGAGGTGCTATTGAGTGCCCCCCAAGGTCACCGGATTTACCTCATTTAGACTTCTTTCTATGGGGCCATTTTCGCAATAGAACCGGAGTCTCTGGAAGAATTACGACGACGCATTGTTGAAGAATGCCGTCTAATAACTCCACAAATGCTCCAGAATGTCAGAACTCGTTTTGAACAAAATTTGTACTTTTGTATGGAAGCTGGTGGTCAACAATTTGAACACTTACTTAACCGAATAAACATTTTTGAATGTTTGGTTTTTAACTAAAAATTGACTAATTAGTGCATTTCTTATCACAATGAATGAAATACGTTCTTGCAACTCCAACTGTGAATAATTTTTAAACGAGTTGATAAACTTTCCAAAAAAAAAATGGTGTGCTGAATTCAGAAAAGAAAGAACTTTCAAATGATGTAACACTTGACCCATGTTCCCCATTTAAAATATAAGGGTTGTTATCACCACCCTTAAGAGGTTGTGACAAAGTTGAGTTTTATGTCAAAACATGTCCCCCTCAATATTAAAATTGACGTGTTTCAGCGTTTGCTAAAAAAAATTCTCTGGACGCATATCGGTCTGTTTCGTTTTCAATGCGCCACCCTGTATATATATATATATATATATATATATATATATATATATATATATATATATATATATATATATATATATATATATATATTATACAGATTTGTTTTTACTGTACCTACTTTAGGGCAATTTTTGAGGTTAACATCTAAAACGTAAAAACTGATTATAATTACTTACCCTCTTTGAAATAAATCAACATTGTAAAACTTATACAATTCCACAGAAAATTCAATTGTGGACTGCAACTCGCTCATAATATTTTTGATTGAATTCGATGCATTCCTGTAAAAAACATAAGAAACCTTGTTAAAAATAATATGAAGGTGCTTCTAATCAAAAGCTATGAAACAGCGAAACAGACGTAGAATCTTTATATAGTGTCTGTTTCATTGTAAAGCTCGCTGTTCATACGGAGGGGGTGTTAATTTATTACCATCGTTGATATGCAAAATTGACCAAACCTATTAATGTCGAAACCGGTTTTTGTCATAATATGTTAATTATACAATTGCATAAAATTTGTTTCAGAAAGCCATTATTTTTAATAACAAATATTTTTGTTTGATTTACTTTTTGATGAAATAAACTTTGGTTAAGTTAACGTTAATGTTGTAGTAAATTGAGTTTCGTCAGGGCGTACTTATAGTACCTATCATAGGCTTTAAACGTATTTTTGTGAAAAATATACTATGTATGGTGAATTTCAATTCTAATAAAATATAATAGAAAATAATTTGGTGATTAATAATGATAATAATAATAATATTTATTTGTTGGCATTATTACAGAATTATTTCAGAATTGCATAAATCAACAATAATGGCATACTTTAAGCAATAGTTTGTGTGTGCCATATATTTAAACAATAGAATGATAACAGCTGTCTGTCAAGCGTTCAACAATTCCAGTAGCTGTAGATGGGCGGTTTGGCAACCACCACCGCCACTCCACCACCTCCACCAACGCTTTTGACGTCACCCACCACCGTTTTGTGTGACGTCTGTCACCTCCACCAGCGTTTGTGACGTCACCCACCACCGGTTTGGGTGAAGTCAGACGTCTCCACCACCCTTTTTTATGACGTCACTATCCTCCACCACCGTTTATATGACGCCACCTTCAAGCTCCACCACCGTTTTTTGACGTCAGCCACCACTACCCAGGTTAACCTAGGCTGCTGAGCAACTAACCTGAGATGACGTAATCCAAGATGGCGGTTGTTGGCGCAAAAATTCAAAAAATATAAAATTTAAAATATTGATTTTCTCGTATTTTCATTATGTATTTAATTAAATTATATGATTCACCACACTCAGCAGGATTATTTTCCATATTGTAAATTATTGTGGGTAGCACATTTGAAAATTTTTCAATGTCAACACCACAAAAAACACAAGTACGGTGCAGTTGTTCTGGGATAGTTTCACTAGAGGTAGAAACTTTAGTAGCGGATCAACACCAACATGTAATTGTTCCCCGTTTCACGTAAGAAAAAAACGTAGCTTGACATATAAGCTCATTGTCTTCTGTTTGTAGTGTTTTCTCGATGCTTTTCCTATTAACTTCCAATGTTTTTTGAAGGAATATATCTTCTTGTGTAGGTTGATATTCGGCTGTTTGGATATCGGTTTGATAGGCTGCATTAACAATATCTTCTATTGCTTGATTATTCTGCTCATTTGTTTCTGCTGGATGTATTGTACATAGTTCACTTATGATATTTTCGAGCGTTTTAGGTTCTTATTTTGGGGTTATACTTTCAATTGCATCAGCGAGGATGACATTCTGTAGCACTATACGTTTTTTACCACCACCACGGTTATTTTCTGTAGATTTTCGTTTTCTACTACCAATATTCACCATTTTCTTCTGTAACTCTTGCTCTACTTAAGCTTTCAAACTAACTAATTGAGCAAAACTATAGTCAATGAAGATTTAAACTGGTTTTTCCAACATCCACTACCAATATCTCATCATTTCCTCCCACATGGGATTCTTTGTTGCCAATTCTACCACCAACATCTAGATACCTGCCTGCTGAAGTCATCTTTCCGAATGCTGCTGCCCGGCAATTTTTCGTTTGTTATTTGTATTCTACTCTTTGAGCTGAGTAAAATAATACCAAACACTTGCCCTCTGAACCAATTATTAAAAAAGTTGGTTTCGGATGCGTGTCGCCATATTTGAATTCCATTCATCAAGACGAGCAACATGATACCAAACACCATACCTCTAAACCAAAAAATCAACAAGTTGGTGTACCCATGCGCCATCCGCCATCTTTGCATACGTCATGATATGCAAAATCACAATGGAGGATCCTCTTATCTCAACAGGTCGGGCCACATGTCTTATATTTTTGAAATTTTCGCGCCAACACCCGCCATATTGACCGCCATCTTGGATTACGTCATCTCAGGCTAGTTGCTCAGCAGTCCAGGTTAGCCTGGGTGGTGGTGGCTAACGTCAAAAAACGGCGGTGGAGCTTGTAGGTGGCGTCATACAAACGGCGGTGGAGGCCAGCGACGTCATAAAAAACGGTGGTGGAGACGTCTGACGTCGTAAAAAACGGTGGTGGAGACGTTTGACGTCACCCAAACCGGTGGTGGGTGACGTCACAAACGGTGGGGGAGACGTTTGACGTCACTCAAAACGCTGGTGGGTGACGTCACAAACTGTGGTGGAGGTGGTGAAGAGACGGTGCTGGTTGCACACCCACTAATTCCCATTTGTAAGAAATATAGCTCCTATTAAAATTACTCTACATTTTACAACAGCTTATTGGGTACCTATAACCATGCACTACTCAATGTAAAATAATAATATGGACAAATACAAACGACACCTGACTTTCCTTTTACAATTTTCCCGTTATAATTTTCTATTCCCAGGTAACTACATCCGGGAGAGTAGTCTCACTTGCCGTTGACTTCATTTCCTCATTCACACATCTAGCCATACTCACACACACATAACCTTCACATAAAATGCGCACCAGAGCTTGCTCCTGTCCTGACTCGTCTGTTTCAGATATCTTGTAATAAAGGCATATTCCATAGTAACTGGAAAACTGCTCGAGTACAACCAGTCCCCAAGAAAGGATCCAAAGCGCTTCCTAGCTACTACAGGCCTATTTCTCTCCTTTCAGTCGTCTCTAAAGTGATGGAAAAGTATATAAACACCGAATTACTAAAATTTCTTGAAAAACACAGTCTAATCCACGACAGGCAGTATGGGTTCCGTCAGCGCAGATCGACTGCCGACCTCCTTTCCTTTGTCACCCATTCTTGGAACAAGTCTATGGAACTACACGGTGAATCTCAGATTGTTGCTCTAGACATATCCAAAGCATTCGACCAGGTCTGGCACGCAGCGCTGCTTAATAAACTTCCGGCCTATGGCCTACCACCAAAACTTTGTACCTGGACAGCAAATTTCCTCTCCAACAGGAGCATTTCTGTTGTTGTGGATGGCCATTCCTCGAAACTGTATCCAATTAATGCAGGACTTCCTCAAGGTTCAGCTCTAGCCCCTACTCTGTTTCTTCTCCACATAAATGACCTCCTCTCTAGCACATCCAACCCAGTTCCCAGTTACGCGGACGACAGCACCCTCCACTCAAATATACAATATTCTAAGCCTGTCTCTTTAGCACAATTAGATGAGGATCGCAGACTCATGGAGGGTTCTGTCTCCGTGGATCTCCAAAAAATATTAGACTGGGGAAGTAGAAATCTTGTACAATTCAACCCCACCAAATCTCAGTCTTGCTTTCTTTCTCATAAGAGATACACCAACCCTAGACCCATCACAATGAACAACCAAGTTATTCAAAGTAATGAGTCCTTTTCTCTTGTTGGCATTTCTGTGGATCGAAATCTTAATTGGCACCAACATGTCACATCAGTTGCAGAAGCGGCTGCTAAGAAATTAGTTTCCTCTTCCGGGCTCGCAAATACTTTTTACCAGCTAATCTCTATACCTTATATACTTCACAAATAAGGCCAAACCTCGAATACTGCTCCCACATCTGGGGTGCAGCCGCCGCTTCTACACTCGCTATCCTGGACTCCATTCAAAAGAGAGCTATACGTCTCATCGGTGACCCTACCCTCACCCAAAGGCTGCAATCCCTTACCCACCGACGTGCCGTTGGTGACCTCTCTCTCTTTTATAGATATCTGCACGGGCACTGCTCAGAGGAGCTTTCCTCCATAGTTCCCCCACCTGCTGTCCCCAACAGATCTACCAGGGGAACAGAGCGAATGCACATTTTTACTGTCCAGGTCACCAGACATAGAACATCTTGTTATGCCCGCTCTTTTGTTCCGAGGACTTCCAAGTTGTGGAATTCATTGCCGGCACATGTTTTTCCTTCTCCTCCGAACCTCCAAACCTTCAAGTCCAGAATTAACAAGTTGCCTCTTTCCTCCTTGTCAACACCCACGGTACGATAGTATTTAGGCTGTAAGCCCTCGTGGTGTGTTGTTAAAATTTAAAAAAAAGACGCAGGCATATGTTCACGCACCCACATTCATAAAACAAATTCTCCACAAATTCTTCTACAAGCATCTGACACACACACTAGTTAAATTTAAAGTAATGGACATATTCCAAGACACAAGCATACGCCATTCATTCCATCACCCAAATTCCTACATTATATGCACAATTCTTGCTACTGTTCACGTATCTCAACTCCGCTCCTAGACATTATATTATTCGTCTTGTGAAAGTTTTGCACTACATAATTTTTAAACTTTTTCCTAAATTTATAATCTGTTTTTTACGTCGTATTTCCAATGGTATTTCATTATACAATTTAGGCCCAAGAAATGAAGTAGTCCTCAAATTAATGGTTTTCTTGGTCTAGGGAATGGTAAGATCTATGTTTTTGCGAGTAGGATAGGTGTTCTGAACAATATCGTGCTTACGTTTTTAGTGAATTTTCGTAGAAAAAATTCACTAATGGGGAGATCCCGACTTTTGAATTTAGAAAAAAAAATTCAAATGAGAGCGAACTAGCCAGGCTTTTTAGTGAATTTTTATTTAAAAAATTTTTTATATGTTATATATATATATATATATATATATATATATATATATATATATATATATATATATATATATATATATATGTATATGTATGTATGTATGTATCCATCTGATACCTCAAAAAATAATTAACCCATTTCGATGAAACTTGGCAAGTGGCTTTCTTTTATTAATGGCTTAGATGAGTTCGTTAGCCATAAAAATCGGACGGGGTTTTCCGGGAAAATTTTGAGTTTTCTTCCGAAAAAAATTTTTTTCTCCGAAAGTAACAAAGCTGTTTTAATGAAATTTACTATATATGTTGCGTTGGGAGAGATATTACTACGTACTGAAATTCAACTTTCTAAGTCTATAAAAAATTGAGTTATTCAAATTTTAAGTTTTCTTTCGAAAAAATTTTTTTTCTCCGAAGATTACAAAGTTATTTTAATGAAAGTTGGTAGATATCTTGCGTTGAAAGAGAGCTTACCACATACAAAAATTAAACTCTCTAAGTTTATAGAAAATTGAGTTATTCAAATTTGAAGCATCTACAACATGAAGTTTTACCACAGAAATCGTAGAAACCACGAGACGATTTTCACGTCTCTAGTATCAGGATCACATGAGAGTATAGGCAGTGGCAGTGTTTAAAACTGTTGTACATGCTAGAAATTACCACATTCCTGACATCTAGTAGTGAAAAGTATAAGCAATAAACCATTGGTATTCATAATGTTGTTAAAATCTTATTGATCATTTTATATAACTAAACATAAAACAAACCTCTAGCGTCTAGTTTTAACAATTGTTTTGTATTTTAAATTATTTTATCATAATTATACTAATACTTTACTTCAAAACTATAATCCCATATTCCATGTTATTAATTACTATTATTGACTAATAATAACATTCAGGGTTGTGTAGTTTTAGTAGGTGGGGATAGAGGTCGCAAGTTAGCGATAAGAATTTTTAACAATATTATAAATTTTATTTATATTTTTATTTTACTCCTAGTACTTTTCACTGCGAAATATGAGGAATGTCGTTTCTTCTCGCATTTAAAACATTAGTATAAAAAATATTTGGTCGCAGATCATTTCTGTGAAAATTCACTACCATAATGCATTTGCTGCATCCAGAGTTTTTAGTGTTGATTACGCCCCCAGTGCAGAACATACTTTTAGTGATTTTTTTTAAATTTTTATTAGAAAAATTCACTAATAGAGAGGTATCGATGGTGAGACTTTGCAAAAATTCTTTCAAATGAGTGCGAACTAGGACCCCTAGAACGCATATCCGGGGTCAGTTTCAATTTTGATATATATATATATATATATATATATATATATATATATATATATATATATATATATATATATATATATATATATATATATATGTATCCGTCTGATAACTCAAAAAATAATTAACCGATTTCGATGAAACGTGGCAAGTGCCTTTCTTTTATTAATGGCTTGGATGAGTTCGTTAGCCAGAAAAATCGAACAGGGTTTTCCGGGAAAATTTTCAGTTTTCTTTCGAATTTTTTTTTCTCTGAACGTAACAAAGCTGTTTTAATGAAATTTACTATATATGCTGCCTCAGGAGAGATCTTACTACGTACCAAAACTCAACTTTCTAAGTTTAGAGAAAATTGAGTTATTCAAATTTTAAATTTTCTTTCGAAAAATTTTTTTTCTCGGAAAATTACAAAGTTATTTTAATGAAATTTTGTGGATATCTTGCTTTGGAAAATACCTTACTACGTATTAAAATTAAACTCTCTAAGTTTATAGAAAATTGAGTTATTTAAATTTGAAGCATTGAATAAAAATTCACTACCATAACGCACTTGCTGCGTCCCGAGTTTGTTTTCTTGTAGAAAGTGTATTGCCGATACAATATAAATCCCCCTGATGTTCAGTATTTTCTCATCTAGCTTATTGTAAAGCAAATCACTTTTGTAATAAAAATTTAATCTAAACATTGATTTCAGAATAAAATTTGGTGTCGATTGTATTGAATAAATAACACTATCGTATGCAGATCCCCAGGATACAATCCCATATCTGAGTACAGACTCTACCAGAGCATAGCAAATCATCATCAAATTTTGTTTATCCATTTTATTTCTTAGTTTGCTAAATACATGTGCTATTTTTCTCAATCTGTTATTTATGTATTCAACATGGCTAGTTCAAAACTAAGTGAGATGTAAGATACGAAACATGTGCCGCCATCTCGTTGCGGAACCAAGTAGTATGTTGTCACGCCAGCTCCAAATAACACAAAGTGTTAAAAAAATAGAGACTGTATACAACCAACTAACAATTTAGTAAATTGTCAGCCTTGGCCCATTTCTACTCTAATATAGGGACAAAGTATGTAAGGCGAGACGCATTCCCACCACAATTAGAACCGTAGACCGGTTTCGCTCTAATTAGAGCTCGTCAGTACGGCATACTAATTGCAGCAAAAATACACCTATAAAGTAATACGGCTATGGTAGCCAGCCTCCCAAAACTAAGTGAGATATAAGACACGAAGAACGTGCCGCCACCTAGTTGCGGAACCCACTAGTATGTTGTCACGGCAGCTCCAAATAACACAGAATGTTATAAAATAGAGACTGTATACAACCAACTAACAATTTAGTAAGCTGTCAGCCCTGGTCCATTTCTACCCCGATATAGGGACTTTGTAAACTGTAGAACTGAACCATGTCTGTATACTGGGTTCGATCCCAGAATTCTCCTTTCACTTTTTCAGTGCAAACTGTAACATTAACATCGACCGAGGCTCTGACATTGTATTTGAGCAAGTTGAATGTCTGCAGGTCCCGCCCTTCGTAGGGGGCGTAAAGCCGTCGGTCCCGTGTCCGTGCCATGTTGGGCACGTTAAATATCCATACCCTCCTTACATAAAGGCAGGGGTTCGGAATAATGTCTAGGACAGTGAGGTGAAACTGCTCCCTGGAGTTGGTGAGTGGCTATAGTAGCGGAAATGACCGACGTTAAAGAAACAAAAACTCGGGACGCAGCAAGTGCGTTATGGTAGTGAATTTTTATTAAATGCTTCAAATTTAAATAACTCAATTTTCTATAAACTTAGAGAGTTTAATTTCAATACGTAGTAAGGTTTTTCCTAAGGCAAGATATCCACAAAATTTCATTAAAATAACTTTGTAATTTTCGGAGAAAAAATTTTTTTCGAAAGAAAATTTAAAATTTGAATAACTCAATTTTCTCTAAACTTAGAAAGTTGAATTTTGGTACGTAGTAAGGTTGAGGCAACATATACAGTAAATTTCATTGAAACAGCTTTGTTACTTTCGGAGAAAAAAAAATTTTTCGAAAGAAAACTCAAAATTTTTCCGGAAAACCCCGTCTGATTTTTCTGGATAACGAACTCATCCAAGCCATTAATAAAAGACAGGCACTTGCCAAGTTTAATCGAAATCGGTTAATTATTTTTTGAGTTATCATATATATATATATATATATATATATATATATATATATATATATATATATATATATATATATATATATATATATATAAACATATAAAAATTAAACCTATTTACAAATGAACTTTAATAAGATATTATGCTGTGACAATACCTCTCTCAAGCACCCTAAAATATAATCAAAATGTGCACAGTTATATATGTTTTATTTCTTTTTCCCTTGTCTTAATACACTACATATTTTATGACAATCGATTTAATTTACTTATTTGATTTCATAAATAGTCGGTTAATAGTGACTTGGAATGAAGTAGACACCACATCTTCAAACATATTAAGAGAATATGAGTAAATCAACAGCAACTGGGAATGAATTCGGTCAGTCGCCCAGCCACGTGGTTAAAAAACACTGTTTGTATGAGTGGTTAGAACTCTACCTCTAAATAAAAGGACTGTAACAGCGGCAGAAGCAGAAGTCAATGGAAGGTTTGTGTATTCGGAAAGAAACTATTGACTATTAATAACACATGAGTCAATAAGAAAAGCATTGACTAACCAACAGCAACCACATACTTATGATTTAAACATAAATGTTTCAAATATAAATAGCTCAATTTTCTGTAACCCTAGAAAGCTGAATTTTGGCACATAGTTAGGTATTTCCCAAAGCAATATGTAGACCAAATTTTATCGAAATTTTCGGAAAAAAATTTTTTTTTGAAAGAAAACTCAAAATTTTCCCGGAAAACCCCGTCCGATTTTCCTGGCCAACGAACTCATCCAAGCCATTAATAAAAGAAAGGCACTTGCCGAGTTTCATCTAAATCGGTTAATTATTTTTTGAGTTATCAGACGGATACATACATATATATATATATATATATATATATATATATATATATATATATATATATATATATATATATATATATATATATATATATATATATATATATATATATATATATATATATATATATATATATATATATATATATATATATATATATATATATATATATATATATATATATATATATATATATATATATATATATATATATATATATATATATATATATATATATATATATAAGCATATAAAAATTCAAACTGACCCCGGATATGGGTTCTAGGGGTCCTAATTCGCGCTCATTTGAAAGAATTTTTGCAAAGTCTCACCATCGATACCTCTCTATTAGTGAATTTTTTTAATAAAAATTCACTAAAACACACACACAACCTTGTCTGTAGTACATTGTGTGACATAAATAAATAAATTAGTAACTAAATAAATAAGTAAATAAATGAAGAAATGAATAAATAAATAAATAAATATGCATGAAACATTGTGAGCTGTACGACAGGGTTGCCATCTTGGTGCGTAACCAGGTAGTATGTTGTCACGGCAGCTATAATAAAGACAAAATGTTATAAATAGTGATTCTAGAACCATTTTGTAAATCGCCAGCCCTGATACATTCTTCCCTATACAGGAACAATGTATGTAAGACCAAATGCATCCATATCAGGAAAGTATGGTCGGATGTTGTGGGGAATTGTAGGAAGGCATTTTTATACGTTCATTTCGGCTTCTTTATTTACCACACAAGACAACTAACACATTCACTAGACTTCTTGAAAGAACATAACAGAATAATCCTCGTTAAAAACCACATCCCCGGGTTCCTCTTGTCGTTCCCTCTTTCGTCCCCGCACCGGCTTCACATGCCATCGGGTTATCCACTCCAGGCCAATAAATCAAAGTGGGTGCGAGAGAACAGGCCGGGGAACGTAAATACTGACTCCGAATGAAACGTATAAGCTACATTTTATTCCTAAACTAATAACGACATCTTGTAAATAGTGGTGGTAACATATATTAGAAACAAAGTAAGATCACAAGTCAACTTTACAGTGGAAATCCCTGATCGCGAGGCATGGCGGGAGGAGACGCCGGGCATGCCACGGGACGCGCTCGTCTGGTTCACGGACGGGTCTGGCGGGGAGCGTGGGACGGGGGCAGGTGTTTACTCGGAAGGACCGAGGGTAAGTCATAGTATTTCCCTCGGAGCCCATGCAACGGTGTTTCAGGCCGAGATGTACGCCATCCTGCACTGTGTGCGGGAGAACAAGAGGAGGGGCTACACCAACAAGCGGATCCTCATAGCCACATACAGCCAGGCAGCCCTTAAGGCACTAACTAGCCCACGGGTAAATTACTGGCTGGTGAGTGAGTGCCGAGACTAGACGAGCGACCTGGCTGGGCAGAATGAGGTGATCCTCATCTGGGTGTCGGGTCACTCGGGGGTCAAAGGCAATAAAGGAGCTGAGAGTCTCGCGAAGAGAGGGTCAGCAGAACCATTTATGGGACCAGAACCGGCTCTGGGCGTGTCAAAGAGCAATGCCAGGGGAGCCATTAAGTCCTGGATCAGAAACCAACACAATGTGTACTGGGCGGACTGTCCAGGGCTCAGACATGGGAAGTCCATAATTGATGAACCCAGTTTAAAGAGAGCTGTGGAGCTGCTAAATCTTAGCATAGGACAGCTCAGAAACACAACAGGTCTCTTGACGGGACACATGGCCGTCAAGAAACACCTGTATAAAATGGGGCGGTTTGAAGGGGACCTCGCATGCAGACTCTGCGGCGAGGGGGAGGAATCAGCCCAGCACATCTTGTGCGAGTATAAAGCTCTGCGCCGCAAAAGACAACTGATCTACGGTCAGTCTAGACCGGAGACAGAGCAATATAAAACTTCACCCTACCAATCGCTGTGCAGACTAGTTCAAGGCACAGTGATCTTGGAATGGGTGGAGTAAGACTAAGGGTATGCACAATCAACCAAGGGTTGCGGTGCTATCGGGGCGGCAAGGCCGCGGACGAGCCCTGAGGGAACAAAAAAAAAAGATCACAAGTGCCATAAACGAGTATCCTAAGAATAAACTCTCCCAAAACGCCAAAGAGACAAATATTTTTGTCTAATAAAATTTGGTATTGATATTTTAAACATTTATCCTCCTTCAGAATATATTAAACAAGAAAGATGTATGAAGTTTGAATATTGTTTGTAAATATCATAGGCTTTGTAGCGTGCCTATCGCTTTATGGAAATAACGTGACGGGTAGTAGTAGTAGTAGTATTATAGTAGAACATATCAAACCAATAATATAAGTCAACTGTGTTTCGCGACGAGAATATCGATTTCCCCAGATATAATAACAACACCCACGAAAAGTAGATATCGGTTTATTAAATATTTACAAAAAAAGCTAGAAATAGACGTAACACTTAGCTTAATAAAAACAACGTCTTATTTATTATTTGGTAAGTACTGTTCAGAAAAATAACACAGCTTAATTGTAGAAACGTGTTTCAAACGAAGTTTTATGAATTGAAAAACAAGATGTTAAATTATCTACAAGGTTAAGAATAAATTTGTCTAATTATTCCATAGCTTAAAATAAATTCTTTACGACTTAGAATAACCTATCATTTGCTCCCAAAAAATCACAAGAGCGGATAAAAGCTTACTATGTTGCCAGAATTTTTTTGTTTAGAAAATCTCGTTTTAAGTAAAGCTCTTGAACATTTTTTTGTGAATATGCTTCTTGGCCCTGCATTATAGCAAGTTTTTTAAGCCTTTAAAAGGAAATATGCTGAGAAATTAGCTCGTGATCTTTTAGATGTCCTAGAAGAAAGAAGAATGAACGCAGATTGTATGAAGAAATTGACAAACTGCGCAAAGAGTTAAATATTTTCATAAAGTTGTATAAACACTATAGACAGAGACATCTTACTAAGGTTTAAACCATACTAACATTCCAAGCGAAACCCCCAAAAATAGTACGAAACCGGTATTTTTGTATCTCTATTAAAGAACATCCTGGAGGATCTCAATTTCACTTTAATTCTAAAACACTTTGCCTAAAAATGAAAATATCATTCCTTTAATACAAAAAATGACGACAACATTTCATCATCAAAAGCAAATGTATCAAAATATTTGCTGGAATAGGAAAATAATAACATGAATAATAACATGCGCAAAGAGTTAAATATTTTCATAAGGTTGTATAAACACTATAGACAGAGACATCTTACTAAGGTTTAAACCATACTAACATTCCAAGCGAAACCCCCAAAAATAGTACGAAACCGGTATTTTTGTATCTCTATTAAAGAACATCCTGGAGGATCTCAATTTCACTTTAATTCTAAAACACTTTGCCTAAAAATGAAAATATCATTCCTTTAATACAAAAAATGACGACAACATTTCATCATCAGAAGCAAATGTATCAAAATATTTGCTGGAATAGGAAAATAATAACATGAGTCCAGATTTTTTACGAGTAACGTTGGATTTGGGTTTAGGTACAGCTGAATTTCTGTGTTAGAAAATAGAACAACAGTTCTCCAGGTGCTTGATGAAGTTGTTTAAACCCTCAAATTATCTGATAAAGAAGTATTTCGTGATATAGGTAAATTTCGCACTGACATTTTTTTAGTTTTGCCTGCCAGTGTGAAATCTGCAGAAAGGTGTTTTCCGCGTTAAGAACGCTCACTTTTGGCTCAACTTTATCAATGTGACAACAGAGGTTAAATGGACTAGCCTTCATCCATGAAGATCAGAGCACTCCTATAAGTGACGAAAAGGTTTTGGAGGGATTTGCAAAACAAAACAAAAACAGAACCTTGACATTACTCTGATTTCGAGGTTGATTTTAGCGAATTAAAAAATTTGGTTAATGAGGAGATCTGTGTTCATTCATATATATATATATATATATATATATATATATATATATATATATATATATATATATATATATATATATATATATATATATACACAAGACACAATCATGAAGATACAATAAAAAGCCATGTTAACAAGCTTTGAACAAACCATTTAACAGAGTGGTTTCCATCGTTACGGGACTTGACTTTTGCGTTTTCGTCGTGACATATACCACATTTGACTTTTACGTTTGAGACTACTCACTATTTTTAAGTAATTAATTGTATTGTCCGTAACTTTTCTAATTAAATATGGAAGTCTTTACCAACAATGAACTAACAGACATGCATGTTATGTGTTCACGGGCTTTTGGTAACTGTTATGAGGCGAAACGACTGTATGAAGAAGCCTTCCCAAATCGAAGAATTCCAGACAGAAGGATGTTTCAACGGATTGACATCCGTCTGCGAGAAACATGTACATACTTACATTATCTAATACATCGATCTGTCTCTTTCGAATATATATTTTTTTACCAGGTACCCTTAATAAAGTTACTGCTGATCGAGGCAGACCACGAACTGCATGAAATCCTGATTTTGAAGAGGCTGTTCTGGATGAAATTGAACATATTCCAAAAATAAGTACTAGAAAAATGGCGAATCATCTGGGAGCATCCAATGCAACGATATGGCGAGTTCTTCACGAGCAACAATTGCGTCCATATCACATCCAACGTGTGCAGACATTATCGCCTGAAAGAGATTTTATACCTCGCCTTCAATTTTGTCAATGGTTTCTTCAACATAATAATGTAGAGAACTTGTTGAATTGTGTATTGTTCACTGACGAGTCTGGATTTAGGCGCGACGGGATCGTCAATTTTTGTAATAGCCATATTTGGGCTGACGAAAATTCCCACGCAGTTTTTGAAGGGCATCATCAACAGCAATTTTCCTTAAATGTATGGGCTGGAATTGTAAGGTGTAATTTGATAGTGCCAATTTTTTTTACCTCACAGATTTAATGCTACAACTTATCTTGAAGTCCTGCAAAACCAACTAAATGGGTTATTAGAAAATGTACCTCTTGACATAAGACATAACCTGTAGTTTATGCATGACGGAGCCCCCCTAAATTTCGCCCTAAATGTCAGAAATTACCTAAGTCATACTTTTAGACGCAGATGGATCGGACGCGGTGGACTTCAGCCATGACCGGCTTGATCCCCTGATTGAAATCCTATGGACTTTTATTTATGGGGCATCTCAAAAGTATTGTTTATGAAGCAAATGTTGAAAATGTTGATGATCTGCAGCAAAGAATTGTACTTGGATGCGAACAAATTAGAAATACACCAGAAATATTTCACAGAGTACGACGTTGTATGCTCCGCAGAATACGAAAGTGTATTGAAGTGGAGGGTGGCCATTTTGAACATTTATTGTAGTCAGGTATCATAAAATGTTATAAACTTTTTTATTTGTTGTTTTATTTGTTGTTAAAATTTGCAGACAATACAATTAATTACTTGAGAAAATTTATTTTTTGAGCGACATCGACATACAAAAATTGAAATATCTCGAAAATGGTGTGTCTGAGAGATTTGGATCAAATATACATTTTTTGCTTACAACTGATAAGGGCTGCAACGTAGCTATACGGTAGGTCGATATTACTGGGTGTCAAAAAATTATAGCAAATTGAATGCGAGCCATGTCTTACAGGTGGCGCCCTCTACCAGCAGGGTATTTACAATAACATGTGTAAATTTCTTGCCCTCAAAAAACCCCGCATGCCAACTTTCAGGCCAAAATTTTAATTTGACCTAGACTTATTCGTGAAAAATTGACAAAAACAAATAACTTTAACACGCTATATTTAAAAAACTAAGCATTCGCGGACCCATGTTTATATGAAAAAATAGTCTTATTTTTTTGTGCTGAGTGTGCACCTGTAATATAGACCATCATTTTTGAAACAGCCTCTATATATGTACAAATAGCAGAAAGAAATGGACACAACAAGAAAACAATAGAAAATCTAGTAAAACAAATCAAAAACAAACAAATAAACAAAACCGAAAACAAAACACCAGAAACAAACACAAAATACACAACATTCACTTATAACCACCACGTCAAAAAAATAACACAAACACTCAAACAATATGACTTAAAAATAAGCTACAAAACCAATAACAAAATAATAAACAAAATAAATAAAAAACAAACACACAGCCCACATGAATTAAACGGAATATATCAAATAGAATGTAACACATGCAATAAAATATATAGGAATGACAAAAAAAATCAATAGAAACAAGATTCAAGGAACATATAACAGCATTAGATAAAATCCACATACCTGGCTACAAATCAAACGTAGCTACACGCATTCACAATAGAAAACACCAAAAACCAGACATCATCCAATTACAACTAATGAAAAATGTTAAAGACCACAAAAAAATGGAAATCTGGGAACAATACTACATTCAACAAACAAACAATAAGAAACAATTAATGCCAGAACAAATCCAAGCACAAACATTTAAACAAAACTTAATAAAGGCCATACAAATAGACAAATTATCAAACCACAGTGATCAAGACAGGAGACCGATACACACGACACAGTCCGAAGGCACAACCAATCAGAGAACAGGAAACCGACCAATAGAAGCTCACGGCGCATGCGCCACGTACAATCTCAGACGTAGACCACACAGGAGCGATAAGTCAGTAGCGTGCTGATGATGAACCGGGACGGTTCGAAACTGCAGTCTGCGCAAACCAATAAGAAATCACAAACGTACAGCAAACAAATAAAGTGTATATTTAAGAGTTATTACAGTGTAGTGCAATATTCCAATATATATATATATATATATATATATATATATATATATATATATATATATATATATATATATATATATATATATATATCTCAGTTTGGACACAGCAAGTGCATTATGGAAGTGAATTTTCATAAAAATGTATTTAATTACAAATATATCGCTCTAATGCGAGCAGGCATTAATTTGGTTACCGGTATAACCTATATAGTAGAAACAATGTATCATATTTTATCAAAATAATTATTTGAAAATGTACAAAAATTTTCCGAAAATAAACTTTAAATGTTCTGGTCTCCTAACCAATGAACCTTAGGTTAATAGCGAATTGAGTTATTGAAATTTAATGAAAATTCGCAACCAAAACGCCCTTGCTGCGTTCATACAAAAAATTTCCGAAAATAAAGTTAAACGTTGGTTTCCTAACCAACCAAACTTACGTTAATGGCAAATTGAGTTATTGAAATTTGAAGGGATTAATGAATGCACTTACTGCGTCCAGATTTTTTTTCATACAAACATGCATCCATATTTCGATAAAAAATGCTAAAATGCAGTATCGAATTTGTTCTACGAAAATTATCTAAAAATTATAGACCGTTAAACCATAAACTTCACTAAACCTACAGCGAAAGCATCAACTTAACTAAACCGACAACCAAAGCACCAGAATTAGGTATTTTTTATTTCAACACACCACGAGGGCTTTTTTTTTTTTTTTTGTTCCCTCAGGGCTCGTCCGCGGCCTTGCCGCCCCGATAGCACCGCAACCCTTGGTTGATTGTGCATACCCCTAGTCTTACTCCACCCATTCCAAAATCACTGTGCCTTGAACTAGTCTGCACAGCGATTGGTAGGGTGAAGTTTTATATTGCTCTGTCTCCGGTCTAGAGTGACCGTAGATCAGTTGTCTTTTCCGGTCCAGAGCTATACACTCGCACAAGATGTGCTGGGCTGATTCCTCCCCCTCGCCGCAGAGTCTGCATGCGAGGTCCCCTTCGAACCGCCCCATTTTATGTAGGTGTTTCTTGACGGCCATGTGTCCCGTCAAGAGACCTGTTGTGTTTCTGAGCTGTCCTCTGCTAAGGTTTAGCAGCTCCACAGCTCTCTTTGAACTGGGTCCGTCAATTATTGACTTCCCATGTCTGAGCCCTGGACAGTCCGCCCAGTACACCTTGTGTTGGTTTCTGACCCAGGACTTAATGGCTCCCCTGGCAGTGCTCTTTGACACGCCCAGAGCCGGTTCTGGTCCCATAAATGGTTCTGCTGACCCCCTCTTTGCGAGACTGTCAGCTTCTTCATTGCCTTTGACCCCCGAGTGACCCGGCACCCAGATGAGGGTCACCTCATTCTGCCCAGCCAGGTCGCTCGTCTCGTCTCGGCACTCACTCACCAGCCAGGAATTTACCCGTGGGCTACTTAGTGCCTTAAGGGCTGCCTGGCTGTCTGTGGCTATGAGGATCCGCTTGTTGGTGTAGCCCCTCCTCTTGTTCTCCCGCACACAGTGCAGGATGGCGTACATCTCGGCCTGAAACACCGTTGCATGGGCTCCGAGGGAAATACTGTGACTTACCCTCGGTCCTTCCGAGTAAACACCTGCCCCCGTCCCACGCTCCCCGCCAGATCCGTCCGTGAACCAGACGAGCGCGTCCCGTGGTATGCCCGGTGTCTCCTCCCGCCATGCCCCGCGATCAGGGATTTCCACTGTGAAGTTGTTTTCCCTGCACATTCGCGGGCTCGCGAAGTCTGACCTCATTTCAAGCATGGGTTCCTTCACGATCTCCTGAATTTTGCAGTGGCCCCTGAAGCCTGGGTTGATCTTCAGTCTACCATTGCAGGCTAGTCTGTATAGTCCTAGCCTGGCCTCTCCCATAATAACGAAGTGTAGGGGGGGTAGATCCAGCAACACCTCCATGGCGGCTGTTGGGGTTGAAGACATGGCCCCTGTGATGCCTAGGCAAGCCATCCTTTGGATCTTGCCTAGTTTTTGTTTGGCACTGGATTGTGTCACCTTAGGCCACCAGACCAGTGCCGCATATGTTAACGATGGTCTGACCACCCTTGTGTACAGCCAGTGGGCCATACTAGGTCTTAGTCCCCACGTTTTTCCATATAGCCGCCTAGTGACGGCTAAGGTCATGACTGCCTTACGCAGTATTTTTCCAATGTGACCATTCCAGGTTAGCTTAGAGTCCAATACGACCCCAAGATATTTTACCTCCCTGGCCATTGGAACGCTCCTACCGTATAGAGTGAGAGTTCTGTGGCTTTCACACTTCCTCCTCCTCGTAAACGGCACGACGGTTGCTTTCTCGGGGCTCACCCCGAGCCCTTGATCAACCGTCCACCCTTCCACCACTTTCAGTGCAGTCTGCATACGCTCCCACACTGCCTGTGTGACCTTTCCTCGGACTATGATGACAATGTCGTCCGCATAGCCCTGTACCTCATACCCCCCTCCCGAGAGCCTCCCCAGCAGGCCGTCCACGACTAGACACCAGAGCAAGGGAGACAGAACGCTCCCCTGCGGACACCCCGCCGCGACCCCCGCCAGCAGAGTCCCTCCCGCGAGTGAGGTGAACACCGCCCTGTCCCTGAGCATGGAACCGATCCACCTGCAGCAGGTCTCCTCTATTCCACGCTCCCGGGCAGCTGCCAGAACCGATCCGAACGAGGTGTTGCTAAAGGCCCCCTCTATGTCTAGGAAGGCCCCCAGCGCCACCTCCTTGTTCTCCAGCGTATTCTCCAGTTTCAGCACCAGTTGGTGCAGTGCTGTTTCTGTTGAGAATCCTGCTCTGTATGCATATTGTCCGCAGTGTAGAGGATATGCTTCCAGTACACCGCCCCTAATGTGCCGGTCGAGCAGTTTTTCCACTGTTTTCAGCAAGAAGGACATGAGACTTATTGGCCTCAGGGACTTTGCCTGGTCTGTTGGACGCCCAGGTTTAGGAATAAATACAACCCTGGCCAGTCTCCATGCCCTCGGAATGTACCCCAGAGCCAGGCTGGCCCTCATAATGAGGGTAAGCACCGGCGCCAGTATATCTATCCCCTGTTGGAGCATGATGGGCATTATTCCATCAAATCCCGGCGATTTGTATGGCTTAAAGCTGTTAATGGCCCATCTGATTTTGCTCCAGGTAACCACCTCTTTAGCGACTGTCCAGTCTACTCTAGATGCCCGCCTATAAGGCGCCTCTATTTCTGAGTGTTCCCAGTCCGGAGGTGATTGGTTTATTATGTTACAGCCGGGGAAGTGCGTCTGGAGTAAAATTTCCATAGTTTCCTCCCCCGAGCTTGTAAAGCCTCCCGTGGGTGTTCTAAGGGAGCCTATGTTAGTCTGAGGGCCCTTAGACAGGATCTTGTGTAGTCGAGCACTCTCGGACGTGTTTTCCACTTCTTCGCAGTGCCTCCTCCACGACTCCTTCTTGGCGTCCCTCAGTCTTTTGTTATAGGTCGATAGGGCCTGTCTATATTCATCCCATGCTCCCGACCTTTTGGCCGCGTTAAACAGCTTACGAACCTGCGTCCTCCTTTGCCTGAGGTCCTCGTTCCACCATGGGACGTTCCTGGTGGACACCCTCATTTTCAGGGGGCAGTTGGCGTTATAGGCCGAGGTAATTGCGTCTCGCAATTGGACTGCTGCAATCTCGAGGTCTATTGAATCCCTTATGGCCCTCTCAACCCCCCGCAGTTCCACAGCTAGGTCTGCCCTGTAGGCTTCCCAGTCCGCCTTGCGGGGGTCCCGGTACCATACCGTTTCTCTTTCGACTTTGGCGGTTTCAAACCGGATGTATCTGTGGTCTGAGCTACTCACTTCCCCAGACACAGCCCAGCTTTTAACAAAGTCACCCAGAAACTGGGTGGAAACTGTTAGGTCTAAAACTTCCTCACGCCGTGTTGTGACGAATGTCGGTTTATTACCTCTATTCAATATGTCTAAATTAAATTTCATAAAGAATTGTAAAAGTGCCTCACCCCTAGAGTTTGTGTCCGAGCTACCCCACAACTCATGGTGCGCATTCGCATCCATGCCGATGATGGTCTGCCATCCACCTGCTCTGCTACCCACCATCAGCTGCTCCAATTCGTTGGGTGGAGGAGGGTCCGTGCTGTCCCCTGGCAGATAGGCTGACGCGACAGTAATGTCCCTCAGCCCATCCGCTCCTCCACATCGGATTTTGATCGTTGCCAGGTCCCTGGAACAGAAATTCATTAGAGGGAGAAACTCTATCCCTTCCCTGACAAAAATGCAGGCCCTCGGATTCTCGCTGGACCTGCTGTAGATGAGCTTTCCATTAGCTCCGCCGAGTCCCTTGATCTCTCCTTTGTAGGAGTACGGTTCCTGGATGAGGGCCACATCCGTGTTCCTCAGAGCCATTAGTAGTCCGGCCGTGGCTGCCCTACTGTGTTGGAGGTTGACCTGAAGGAACCTAAGTCCCATTAACCCTTAATTGCTTCCCCAGTGGGCGGAAGCTAACCCTTCCCATGCCCCAGAATGCCTTGAAGGAGGTTCCTTCAAGGGCTCTGTAAGATGTCGGGTCGATCGAGAAGGCGAGCGTCTGTCCTTTCTCCTCTGCCTTCCTGCTTAGAACCGACCAGTGTTGCGTCCCCAGTTCAGGGTTCTGGATCTTAAGTCTGCTGATCACCGTCTCCTGCGGGACGGTGTCAGGGATCCGTACGAGGACCTTGCGTCTCTTTGGGAGTTCCTTGGGCTCGACGGCTGTCAAGTCCGCCCCCTCCCAAATCTGACCGAGGCCCCCGATCGTTTTCCGCAGCCAGTCCCGCGACTGCGGGCCGGCACAGGTTATCCAGAGGATGCCCCCCGTCAGGCGCGTCCGGTGGAACTGAGGCGGGCTCTCCCCTTCCTGAAGAGAGTCCACTGCAGCTACCACCGCAGCCTGGATCAGGTCCGCCTTCCCCTGGTCTAGCGTGACCTCAGGATGGCGTCTGTCAATCACCGCCATCCCGAGGCCCTCCGCAGCCTCCCTGTAAGAGCCAGTCTGCGCCGGTGTTCCGGCCTTAGTTCCTTTGGGAGGTCTGTCTGTAGTAGGCGTGCTAGAGCCAGAGCGCGGCGTCTTCCGACTCGCACTCTCCTCTTGCGCCTTTACAGGCACCCTGGCCCTTTTGGAACGTCTGTCTGTAGTGGGCGTGCTAGAGTTCGAGCGCGTCCTCTTCTGACCCGCACTCCCCTCTTGCGCCTTTACAGGTTTCTCGACCGTCCAGGTCCCGGCCGCCATTTTTTGCGCCCTCCGGAGCTTCTTTCTTTGCGCCCCGGAAAGACGCTTGGACTGCCGGGGCAGTCCCTCTACTCTAACAGTAGAGTCCTCACTGGTGGAGGGGCCCCCGGAGTCCGCGGAGCTCGCCGCCCTTCGGTGGGACCCAGCCTCCAGCTTGGGTGTCGGGGACAGGTCTCTGGCCGAAGCTACCCCCTGATCCCCCGTATCTACGCCGGTCGTGGGACCTCCAGAGTCCGCTGCCGCACCCTGGCTCGTCTCCGTTTCCGGGATAGACTCAAGGCTCAAGTCTGTAGCCGGAGCCACTCCTCGAGCCTCATTGGTTTTGGTTTTATATGTATTTATAATCTTCATGTTGTTCCCACGAGAATGGGGGAAATACTGTCCACACCATCAGAACCCCCTGTGTGGTGCAAGGCGGGTTACTCTGGAGGGTTGCCTGGTACTCCAGAGGTTCCGTTCACGACACCATCGCCCTGGTGCCATCCATCCATAGGCACGGGTCACGTGACACCGTAGATTGGGGGAGTTTAGTTCGACCTCCTTGTCTAGATCCGTCATGTTTAGTTATTAGCAGGGTCACCTCGTGCAGGATGCGGATTTTTACCGCGCATGACGGTCTTGGGGAAAGCTTCATCGGGAGTTTATGTTGTTATTTCCACTTCCTCAGCTTGCCCCCTGGAGTCCTTTGGCCCGCGACTCCTTAACCCCACCACGAGGGCTTACAGCCTAATAATATTTGAAAAGAACTTTCTGTAAATATTTTAGTAAAATGAAGGGCAATGACGGTTGAATCTGAAACTTAAGGGTTTGCAGAACACTCTTCTTGCAACATTTTCTTTTAACAATCTGTATTTGTTTCACGTTCTTTGCCTAAACATTGCCAATTTTGACGTTTTAAATTGCGAGTTTGACGTTTTGAGAAAAACTCCAAAATTTGTTTCTTTAGCTGCCCGCAACTTTTCTGTTCTTAAACTTAGAGACCTAAATTTTGGTACATCGTTCACTCTTAATAATACAAATACTCGTACCAAATTTGGTTGCCCTCACCTTGTTATTTCAGGAGATATAAACTTTTTTTAGAAAGAAAACACAAAAATTTCTGGGAAAACCTGGTCCGATTTTCCTGGTTAAAGAACTTATCCAAGCCACTTGCAAAAGGAAGGTACTCACCAAATTTGATCAAGATCGGTCCATGATTTTTTGAGTTATCGGTACGATATATATATATATAATATATATATATATATATATATATATATATATATATATATATATATATATATATATATATATATATATATATATATATATATATATATATATATATATATATAGTATCAAGTTTTTGTGAAGGTAATAGTGTTATTTATCAAAAAAATTGTGGGAAAGCCGTCAGTTGCAAAATAAAACTCTTTTTAATAGGCCAAGCTTTCGGAAAAATTTATTCCATTCTCAAGGATATAACTTGAGTTCTACTAAACTAATTATTAAATAACAAACATAAAAAAACCTCTATAAATTTGTTGTTTAATAAAAAATTGAATAATTTTTTCCGAAAGCTCGGCCTATAATAAAGAGTTTTATTTTGCAACTGACGGCTTTCCCACAATTTATATATATATATATATATATATATATATATATATATATATATATATATATATATATATATATATATATATATATATATATATATATATATATATATATATATATATATATATATATATATATATATATATATATATATAAACACGGATCTCCCTATTTTTTAAAGAAAATTCACTAATATAAATATTGAAATTGACTTTGGTTTTGAATTATTATAGACAACCTAATTCGCATTCTCTTGAAGACAGTTTTTGAAAGTTTTGAACCCAGGTCTATTAGCGAATTTTTTGTACAAAAATTCGCTAAAAACATTAATGAAATATTTGATACATTTGTCATGATTCCATCGTGACTGAATAACAATTATCTGATCTAGAAAGAGTTGCATGAAAATTATCAAATAATCTACCCGTGACACTAATTAATTAAGTCAGTATCTACTGCATTACGAAATAGCGAGATACCTTGTTACCTAATTAATTCTGCAATATCGCTATTAACAGGTAAATACCTACGTCTATTCACGTTGCTTGAAATTTACATGGTATTTTAAGTTATTCTACATTTGATGTTAAAAGCAGACATGTTACCGAAATAATAGAATACAATTGAAGTACACTGATATGGAAATGACAGATTATTTAGCGATTTTAAGATAATGTTTAGTCAATGATAATTTATATATGTATATTTTCCAGCACCATTTCATTCAATATTTAAATAAAAATTCCCGCCCAATTGCTACAGGACATTGAGAAATATTACACATTATTATATAGGCACCTATGCCTTCCAAAAATAAATAGAAAATTCAGTGACACAAAAACTCAGGTATATGAAAATAGTAAGTACGAGTTACAAGAATAGTTTAAAATACTCAACATTCCCCAATTAAACAGATCAATTTCATTAAACCCAATTAATGTATAACAACAAAATCGTCTAAAAATAAACTCACCACACACTCCAATTATCCTATTATTTTCAGCTACGGAAATAAACTAATAAGCCATTGTAACATGATGTCGTGGATTATTTCTTTGGTTTCTGGTTTGTTTTCATATTGGTTGGATTTGAACACGGCTAGGCACTGGGACTTTATAAATAACATGCAGTCCATTACATTTGGCCTGTGTCAGCGGGTAGAGCATGCAGCTCCTGGGCAGGCAACCAAGTTATCACCCCTGTCCTATTTCACTGCACAGTAGGCGCAGGACTGACGCGCAAGGGCGTCGCGCACTCGAAACCACCACCACTACCACTGAATCGTAATATCGCACTCGTAAAATAATGTCATCTTTTATTAAATACCCTTTCTATTATTAATATATTTGTTACGTTGAAAGTTACTGTTTGGCCAAATGATGTTTATATGCCCTTTTGTTTATAGGACATCCGTGCAGTGTGAGAGAAAAATAAAAGGAAGTTTAAGTAGCGATTCTCGTAAAATGCATCATCCCATATACAGTTCGATCCCTTTTTTGTCTAATCGAATTTAAATATTTCTTAGAGAAGGGAAAAGAATAGGTATGTTTAAACACCTTGCAAAAGTACATTTTGAAGAAATCATTTTCAAAGAGAAATGTTAATTACAATTACACCAAGTTGGCTTCCTACGTTACTTTTAGGAGTTATTCCCCTAGGTATACAGTGTGTCCCAAACTGGATGGGAATGTATTGCTATCTCCGTTATTATTAGAAATAGGGAGAATGTTTTGTAGAATTGCATGCTCGTTCCAAATATGACTTATATTTTACCCTGCCTCTTTTCGTTTTCGAGTTATTTTGAAGAAAAAAAAGATTTGTCCTTTTATTTTTTAGTGAATTTTTATTAAAAAAATTCACTAATAGAGAGGTATCGATGGTGAGACTTTGCAAAAATTCTTTCAAATGAGCGCGAATTAGGACCCCTAGAACCCATATCCGGGGTCAGTTTGAATGTTTATATGTTTATATGTTTATATATATATATATATATATATATATATATATATATATATATATATATATATATATATATATATATATATATATATATATATATATATATATATATGTGTGTGTGTGTGTGTGTGTGGGTGTGTGTGTGTGTGTGTGTGTGTATCCGTCTGATAACTCAAAAAATAATTAACCGATTTAGATGAAACTCGGCAAGTGCCTTTCTTTTATTAATGGCTTGGATGAGTTCGTTGGCCAGGAAAATCGGACGGGGTTTTCCGGGAAAATTTTGAGTTTTCTTTCAAAAAAAAAATTTTTTTCCGAAAATTTCGATAAAATTTGGTATACATATTGCTTTGGGAAATACCTAACTATGTGCCAAAATTCAGCTTTCTAGGGTTACAGAAAATTGAGCTATTCAAATTTGAAACATTTATGTTTAAATCATAAGTATGTGGTTGCTGTTGGTTAGTCAATGCTTTTCTTATTGACTCATGAAATTCATTTGTAAGTTTCCGAGAAATGTCAATAATACTGAATTCACTGATTGTTAATCATTGGAAGCATTTACGATTATATATAACCCTATTGTAATGTATTATCATTTATCACCTCTGTAGTATAATTATTTTTGCCTTACAACTCGCAGCGTTTTTAGTTAATTGTTGTTATTAATAGTCAATAGTTTCTTTCCGAATACACACACCTTCCATTGACTTCTGCTTCTGCCGCTGTTACAGTCCTTTTATTTAGAGCTAGAGTTGTAACCACTCATACAAACAGTGTTTTTTTAACCACGTGGCTGGGCGACTGACCGAATTCATTCCCAGTTGCTGTTGATTTACTCATATTCCCTTCCAAGTCACTATTAACCGACTATTTATGAAATCAAATAAGTAAATTAAATCGATTGTCATAAAATATGTAGTGTATTAAGACAAGGGAAAAAGAAATAAAACATATATAACTGTGCACATTTTGATTATATTTTAGGGTGCTTGAGAGAGGTATTGTCACAGCATAATATCTTATTAAAGTTTATTTGTAAATAGGTTTAATTTTTATATGTTATATATATATATATATATATATATATATATATATATATATATATATATATATATATATATATATATATATATATATATATATATATATATGATAACTCAAAAAATAATTAACCGATTTCGATGAAACTTGGCAAGTGCCTGTCTTTTATTAATGGCTTGGATGAGTTCGTTATCCAGAAAAATCAGACGGGGTTTTCCGGAAAAATTTTGAGTTTTCTTTCGAAAAATTTTTTTTTCTCCGAAAGTAACAAAGCTGTTTCAATGAAATTTACTATATATGTTGCCTCAACCTTACTACGTAACAAAATTCAACTTTCTAAGTTTAGAGAAAATTGAGTTATTCAAATTTTAAATTTTCTTTCGAAAAAAATTTTTTTCTACGAAAATTACAAAGTTATTTTAATGAAATTTTGTGGATATCTTGCCTTGGGAAAAACCTTACTACGTATTGAAATTAAACTCTCTAAGTTTATAGAAAATTGAGTTATTTAAATTTGAAGCATTTAATAAAAATTCACTACCATAACGCACTTGCTGCGTCCCGAGTTTTTGTCTAATCGAATTTAAATATTTCTTAGAGAAGGGAAAATAATAGGTATGTTTAAATACATTGCAAAAGTACATTTTGAAGAAATCATTTTTAAAGGGCAATGTTAATTACAATTACACCAATTTGGCTTCCTACGTTACTTTTAGGAGTTATTCCCCTAGGTATACAGTGTGTCCCAAACTGGATGGGAATGTATTGCTATCTCCGTTATTATTAGAAATAGGGAGAATGTTTTGTAGAATTGCATGCTCGTTCCAAATATGACTTATATTTTACCCTGCCTCTTTTCGTTTTCGAGTTATTTTGAAAAAAACAAAATTTGCCGATTTCTTTTTTCTTCAATATCTAAGTAGGTGTTGATCAGACATGTCTAAGACTTGCACATTATCAGGACACTTTTTACATAGTAATATTTTTGTGCTATTCTCAACTTTGGATTGTCATTTGTTTTTGAGCTACAGGTGTCAACGTTTGTTTTTATTACGGCAGCCATATTAGATTTTTTGCTCATGTGATAGCCTGTGAAAAGAGCTTTCCAATGATGTACAACATGCTTGAGAAATCTGGTAATTGCACTGAAATTTTGAGAAAAACCGTTTTGAGGATAGTAGGCTATGAAATCCAATACCAGAAAACAAATGACAAAAAACTCGAGACGCAGCAGGTGCGTTATGGTAGTAAATTTTCTTAAATATGTTTTTATTGCAAATATGTCTGTTTTCTTTTTATTTAAGAAAGCAGGCATCAATTTTGGTTACCAGTATAATCTATATAGTAAAAACAATGTGCCATGTTTCATAAAAATAACTTTATTGTGTGAAAATGTACCAAAATTTCCAAAAGTAAACTTAAAGTGTTCCCAACCTTATAGGTTAATAGCAAATTGGGCTATTCAAATATGAAGCATTTGATCAAAGTTCGCTACCATAACGCACTTGCTGCATCCAGAATTTCTTTTCTTACAAACATGCATTATATTTCGATGGAAAATGCAAAAATGCAATAACATAAGGCGTGTTTGATTAAAAAAAATAAGAAAATTTGTATCACCAACGACTTATGGGCCAGCCTATGAGTGTAGAAATATTTTTTTAAGATGTAGCTCAAGACACCCTATAACTAATATATAAAAAAAATTTCATATCTTGTATAATAACGGATATATTGAGCTTTATTGATTTTTTACGAAAATTCGACAAAAATTATATACCATTAAACGATAAACTCTATAGCTAAGGCTACTGCCAAGCATAGAAAGGGTCTATTTTAAATTAATTTTCTGGAAATATTTTAGTAAAATGAAGGACAGTGACGGTTGAAACTAAGACTTCAGGGTTTGTAGAACATTCTTCTTGAGACATTTTCTTTCCATAGCCCGTACTAGATTCAAGTTCTTTGCCTAAATGTTGCCAATTTTTGACGTTTCAAATCGCAACTTTGACATTTTGAGGAAAATCCCAATAATTTTTTATTTAAATGCCTATAACTTTTTTGTCTTTTGATCTACAGAGCTAAATTTTGGTAGGTAGCTTACGTATAATGATATAAACCCGCGCACCAAATTTGGTTGCCCTTACTTTGTTAATTTTGGAGATATAATTTTTTTACAATTTTTTTCGAAAGAAAACTCAAAATTTTCCGGGAAAACCTGGGCCGATTTTCCTGGCTAACAAACTTATCCAAACCATTTGTAAAAGAAAGGTACTCACCAATTTAATCAAAATCGGCCCATAATTTTTTGAGTTATCGGTGTGATACATATATATATATATATATATATATATATATATATATATATATATATATATATATATGTATATATATATATATATATATATATATATATATATATATATATATATATATATATATATATATATATAAACATATAAAAATTGAAACTGACCCCACGGATATGTGTTCTGGGGGGCCTAATTAGCGGTCATTTGAAGAAATTTTTTCAAAATTCAAAAGTCGGGATCTCCTCATTAGTGAATTTTTTTAAGAAAATTCACTAAAAAGAAACTGTTTACAAAGCAGTAAGCCATGGTCTAATAATAGACTTCTACTTTTAACTTTTAACATAATTTTCCGTAATGATTCACGATATAAAAATATTGTGACTTAATTTACAAAACTTAATTAGGTAATAATGATAGGTAATATTATGTGAAACAGTTTAATAACGAAACCCGGCAATAACAAATAGAAACTTAAACTCCACAAAACAACACAATTAGAAACGGAACTTAACAAAAAATAATATAGAAACTTAAAAATACACTAAATAGAAATTGTTCAATATGGCCACCGTTTTGTTCAATGCACTTTATACACCTTTTTGAAACATGCCTGCAAACTCTGGTGAGGGTGTTTTGGGTAATATGATTTATAGCTACCGTGATTCTGTTTCGTAATTCATTGATATTTTGTGGTGGATCGAATTTATACACATCATTTTTCAGAGTACCCCAAAAATAAAAATCCATGGGTGTTATATCAGGACTTCGAGCACACAAATGAACCGGCCCATTGTTACAAATGGCACGATTATTAAAATTTTGGTACAAAAATTCTTTGACGATTGTGAGCTGGACAACCGTCTTGTTGGTACCAAATCTCGTCTAAATAAACTCTTCTAATTGTTGCTAAGATGTCATTTCTCAATGGATTAAGATACCTTTCCCCAGTTAAATTATTTTCAAAAAATAACGGACCAACAATGAAATTACCTGAAATTTTTTAAAATGAACTGTCTAATCTACAAATAAAAATAACAGTTTTTTACCTAATAAGCCGCACCAGACATTCATTCCAAATCTGTCTTGCAATCGTCTTTCTTCCTTTAGATTGGGGTTTTCATTTGCCCAGTAATGCCTAGGCATTGGTAGTTTCTTTGCGTGGAAGCTATAGATGGTAATGACTTTGTTTTAATACATGGTGTACCGTACTTTTTGGAACGTCAATTTGTTCACCATAAAACCGAACAGATTGCGGAGGGTTTTCGTGTGAAAGGTGTAAAACGGCATTATTTCTTCCTTCATTTCTAGGCATTGGTAGTTTCTGGAAGCTACCGCCATTCAATAGATTGGTCACTATCCTGCGAAATATTTTGGTGTTTGGTTGGCGTCTTTCTGGGTAGTTGTTTTGATATTAATTTGCAGCTGCCTCAGTATTTCGATTATAACGAATATAACATTCCAACATGTCAAAATATTATTCATTACTGAACATATTGTTGAATAATATTTGAAATAAACTGGAAACAAACTATTTAGTACAAAATTTTAAGCAACGCGTTAAATACACATGAAGTTGTTCACATAATTAAGAATGACAGTATTCTTAATTGTCGCGATAGTGCTATATCCATAGCAACCTTTCTTCTGTTGTTTTCAAGTTGACTTACGTTTAAAAATCAAACAATTTTCAAAAGCATCCGAGCGATAACTCAAAAAATACTCAACCGATTTAAACGAAACTTGGCACATATATTTACTGTATTAAGACCGCGGACGAGTTCGTACATCAGCTATAACGGACATTTTTTCTCCTCAAAAATATACAACAATATTTTTGAAAACGCTATATTTTTGTAAGTATCAGAGTAACTCGAATAAGACTTTACATATGGCTAGAAATAGTGCAAGTAAACCTATGTTGTGAATTTTAAGTAATTTGGTACAGAATATATAGAGTTTTTTTTTCAAATTAAAAATAAAATCCCAAAGACATGCGTTGAAACGACTTAGTGGTTAAAGTCCAATTCATGACAGACAGAATAGTTAACTGCCACGCGTAGATTGATTCATACAACATGTATAAACCATACATCAACAGTAACCAAATATATACCAGACATAAAACATACTACCCGAACCAACAATTGTGAAACCTCCGCCACAGTTATGGAAAATGATAGACGACATGAAATTAAAAATTTGCTAAGTGATTGTTATTTACCTGGGGGATTCAATAATTATTCAAACACACTATATTTGGGAACGGCCTCAAATACAGTTTTAGCGCAGCATAGTTATATTATGCTCTCGCATAATATAGTAGAAATACAAGCAAAATCAAGCCAAATCTCTATAGAAATGATTCTAAAATAGTTTCTTTTATCTTTAAACTTAAACGTAAGACGTCATATAAGACCGAAACAGTCGTGGGATGTGTTTCAATGGTAATTATACTAATTCTGTAATTAATTGTTACGTATACTTTGTATATAATATCCCAAGCATGAAGCCGATCTAAAGTATCACGCAAATAAAACGTTAGTTGACGTGTACCTAGATAGTTGAGACGCGTCGCACTTGCCTCATAAGCAGATCGTCTCCAGCTCGATGAATATATGTTTTTTATGTTTTATTTTAACATTTGGAGACATAATAGTGCACAGATTACAGACGTTTTGAACAAGATCTCATTTTTGTTTAAAACCATTAAATAAGTTTGTCACCTTTGAATCTGAAATTATAATTTTGTTATTGTTGATATTGAAAAAACCGGTTTGATTAGGTTGACTAAGACGAAATCATACTGGCGATTAATAAGGAAAAATAACTGCTACGTTTATAATTTGGCAGATACTTAACTTTTCTAAATATGAATTGGTTTCCTTCTGGAATTCTTCCTTATAACTTTAATGAAATTTGCAATAGAAGTTTATTTTAAAGAGACTTACACTGTCTATAGATATAGCACATTTAGTTCTTTAGCTTCAAAGAAATTTGAATTTTGGGCATTTTTCTCGAAAGGAGTTAGAACGCAAGATTTTTTTATTAATAGAGAGATATCGATGATAACACTTTTGAAAGAATTTTTCCAATGTGCGCGTACTAGGAGCTCTAAAATCGATCTTCAAGGTGTGTGCAAGTTTAAAATATTAACTTTACTAATATGCCGTATAATAACAATGTACAATTCTTATGAAAATTCGCTACTATAACGTACTTGCTGCGTTCCTAAATTCTTATTTTCTAATTTCTATGTTGCAACGAATATCTTATTTGTTTCAGAATGCATACATTAAAAAATATCTCAACAAAGGAATTCCTGACAGCAGCTGCGATCACCCAGTTTAGGACACCTGTGGTTATCAAATGCAACGGCTTGTTTTTCGTTCTGTAGTAAGCTGGTTTCTGAACCTAAATATTGAATCAAGTAAACAGATAAACAAAAATTTTAACAAAATGGAAAACCGACTTCACAAAAAAATATTCTAAAACAAAAAATGCACTAAAAAGTAAAAAATAATTGCGTATTCTTCTGTCTACAACTTTTATTTTTTCCACTCAATGTACGATCAATGCATTTACCACGCAAGAATGTAGGTACCCACTTAAACTTAACCTCTAACTCCACACATACCTATGACTAACAGACAATTATCAAAATATTTATTTAGAGTTCACCTAAGCAGAAAGTTTTAAATATATGTGTAGACTGCTTAAAAGACAATCAAATTATTAGGATCATATAATGTAAAGATATTGTTATTTTTGGAGTCGGTGTCAGCCAAGATGGGTTTGTAACTACTTAACCTGAAATGTCTCACTATATAACAATTGGCATACACACTTTACACACATAGACGCAGCACGCAGCCCGGTCGGATCGATTCCGCGCGCGCGCCCTGAAGAAGGGTTGGAGGGGTATAGCCGAGTGAGCGAGGCAAACGTGTACGCCGGCCATCCGCCAGTCAGTCAAGAGAAAGAAGCGATAGGAGTTACTTGATTATAAACCGATTGCGATTCTTTTTCATTCTACACCGTCTTTCTTAAGATAATTCTTTATGTTTATTATTATAGCTACATTTTCATATCAATGTTGCTTGATATTGTCGTATTAAATTTCATTTGTAAATAGGTTGAATTAGGTAATGGTACTTTGTCTTGAGAGAGGTATTGTCACAGCATAATATCTTATTAAAGTTCATTTGTAAATAGGTTTAATTAGGTGTGTGTGTCTTGTTGCATTCAAATTCATTTGTAAAAAGGTTTAATTAGGTATTGGTATATTATCGTTTCAAGGTCCCAGGATATTGTCACAGTATATTGTATAAAATTTCATTTGTAAAATAGATTTCATAAGGTATTCTCGTATTATTAATGTAAGGTATATTGTCGTATTTCCTTGGCTGACACCGACTCCAAAAATAACAATATCTTTACATTATATGATCCTAAAAATTTGATTGTCTTTTAAGCAGTCTACACATATATTTAAAACTTTCTGCTTAGGTGAACTCTAAATAAATATTTTGATAATTGTCTGTTAGTCATAGGTATGTATGGAGTTAGAGGTTAAGTTTAAGTGGGTACCTACATTCTTGCGTGGTAAATGCATTGATTGTACACTGAGTGGAAAAAATAAGTCGATTGTAAGTTGTAGACAGAAGAATACGCAATTATTTTTTACTTTTTAGGGCATTTTTTTATTTAGAATTTTTTTTGTGAAGTCGGTTTTCCATTTTGTTAAAATTTTTGTTTATTTCTTTATTTTTAGTGAATCTGAAGCTTTATATCTGATTTAATTAGACGGAAGCGCAACGGTGTGTTCCAGAATCATCATCAATGTAGTCTACGTCAATTATATACGCATTATTAAGGATAACTCAAAAACTACTGGTTGGATCCTGATCACATTTATATGAGACCACACGAGAAGCACCAGCTTTCAAATAAAAGAAGAATCACCAAAATCGGTTCACCTAGAAAAAAGTTCTGAGGTAACACACAAGAACATCATCTATGTAGTCGAAGTCAATTAAATACGCATTATTAAGAATAACTCAAAAACTACTGGTCAGATCCTGATCACATTTATATGGGACCACATGAGAAGCACTAGCTTTGAAATAAAAAAAGAATGATCAAAATCGGTTTACCTAGAAAACAGTTATGAGGTAACACACATTAAAAAAATACAGTCGAATTGAGAACCTCCTCCTTTTTTTGAAGTCGGTTAAAAATATACCTACTCATCAACTTGCTTCAGTTTGTTTTCAACACAAAATCACTAATGCAGTCAATCAGGGAATATATAAAACCATAAATCTAAATCAAACCATTAGTTTTATAAAAAATTGCCACCATTTTTTATGTTCCTTACAAAATGTTTTTCATTTAAACTAACATTTTATTTTCGGCTTGCTTGACATTCTCGCCGGAATATTTGTCTCATTTCTGAGGCCGTTTCTAGATAAATGATCTTAAATACACATTACTTGGGCTCTACTTTTATGGATCACGTGTCACAATTCCAACATTTTTATATCTGTAAAGGACTCAAGTTGTTCATTGAATTTTTCTCTCATATTTTAGTGTCATCAGGGACGGTATATACATGTCTTTGGCAAGCCGGAGAGCCTTAATCCTCAGGGCAAACGTATAAAGTAAGCAATTAGAATATGGAAAGAGAAGATGTAGATCTAGACGTGAATGTAATAACTTTGATGCGACGGACGGTGTGAGATGGATTCAAATTCAGACTGGAATTAAACTTATGATAGTGCAAATAAGAAATAATATTCTCCTCTCTAACGACAAATGTACGCTTGCTTTACTTTTTAATTATCCTAGATACAAATAGATCATCAAGAGTTGAAGACTGCAGAGTCCAATTGTTGTATCTCCTGCAGTAATTATTTACACAAAATGATTTCAGGCAACGGGGGATTTAATAACTTTTGAAAATAATTATTTCCAGGTATGTAGGTAGTAAAGGATGAAAATAGAAAAACCTGTGAGAAATGAAATATGGTGGATGTTTGAAATATGAGTTTCGCTGAGGAACTGAAATAATGTTTGCAAAAAGTTAAGTTAAGAAAAACCTTAAATTAAATTTTGGGCTAGAAAGAGAAATCCTGTATAATATTCTCCTAGTAACATACTTGAATTAATTTTATTTGCAATATAAAAGTAGTAAAATTCCCACAGACGTTTTATACTCGATGATCTACGTATACACAGTGTCCGTTTTTCGAACTCAAGCATAATGATCTCTTGTATTATAAGAGAAACGAAGCAATTGGGGTAAAACTAGGCGTTGTTGCACTAAGTGAGATGTAAGACACTAAGCACGTGGCGCCACCTCGTTGCGGAACCAAGTAGTATGTTGTCACGGCAGCTCCAAATAACACAAAATGTTAAAAATAGATACTGTACACAACCAACTAACAATTTAGTAAATTGGCAGCCCTGACACATTTCTACCCTAATATAGGTCCAAAGTATGTAAGGCTAGATGCATTCTCACTACAATTAGAACCGTAGACCGGTTTCGCTCTAATTAGAGCTCGTCAGTACAGCATACTAATTGCAGCGAAAATACACGTATAAAGTAATATGGCTGTGGTAGCCAGCCTCCCAACACTAAGTGACATGTAAGACACGAAACACGTGCCGCCATCTCGTTGCGGAACCAAGTAGTATGTTGTCACGACAGCTCCAAATAACATAAAGCTTTAAAATTCGCACAGACGTTTGTTACTGAATTTTCTAAAAAAAAATTCACTAATGAGGAGATCGCAATTTTAGAATTTTTAAAAAATTTCTTCAAATGAGCGCGAACTAGGGATTATATATATATATATATATATATATATATATATATATATATATATATATATATATATATATATATATATATATATATATATATAGTCGGGGTTTGTTTTTTTCGTGAAGAGTTGTGCTATATTTTACTGGGTTAAGTTTCGTGAAAACTTCTTCATTTACCAACAAAAATTAAAGCAACCTTTGTATGTTTGAGTCAACGACATTTCGCCACCGCGGATTCGTCAGGTTATTTATATTTTATTTTATATTAATCTATTAACAACAAAATGTCAAAAACAGTGCATTCAACATTTACGACTGAGGGCTGTAAAAACTGAAAAAGCCATTTTTAGAATTGGGTTTTCCTTTAAATCATTGGAAAATATGTTTTGACAATTTACTTGGATTTTTTTATTTATTTTCTATTTCAACAATACACCACGAGGGCTCACAGCCTAAATACTATCGTACCGTGGGTGTCGACAAGGAGGAAAGAGGCAACTTGTTAATTCTGGACTTGAAGGTTTGCAGGTTCAGGGGAGAAGGAAAAACATGTGCCGGCAAGGAATTCCACAACTTGGAAGTCCTCGGGACAAAAGAGCGGGTATAACAAGATGTTCTATGTCTGGTGACCTGGGCAGTAAAAGGGTGCATTCGCTCTGTTCCCCTGGTAGATCTGTTGGGGGCAGCAGGTAGAGGAACTATGGAAGAAAGCTCCTCTCAGCAGTGCCCGTGCAGATATCTATAAAAGAGAGAGAGAGAGAGAGATAGAGAGAGAGAGAGAGAGAGAGAGAGAAAGAGGTCACCAACGCCACATCGGTGGGCAAGGGATGGCAGCCTTTGGGTGAGGGTAGGGTCACCGATAAGACGTATAGCTCTCTTCTAAATGGAGTCCAGGATAGCGAGTGTAGAAGCGGCAGCAGCACCCCAGATGTGGGAGCAGTATTCGAGGTTTGGTCTTATTTTTGAAGTATATAAGGTATAGAGATTAGCTGGTGAAAAATATTTGCGAGCCCAGAAGAGGAAACCTAATTTTTTAGCAGCCGCTTATTCAATTGATGTGACATGTTGATGCCAATTGAGATTTCGATCCACAGAAATGCCAACAATGTTAAGAAATAAAATCTTTTTTTTATGAAACATATGTTTAATTCAAAAAGTCACGGACTTATTGACCCTCCCCCGTACCCTACATACACAGGTATATATATATATATATATATATATATATATATATATATATATATATATATTGTAACACAGGTTCCAATCTTCACTTAGTAACCAACGAAACACCTTTTAACGGCTGTATTACATAGATACGGGATGGTGCATCAGTATGACAAACCCGGTATGTCCGTTACTATACAAGATACTAAGAAACATGGTTTAAAAAGTTTCAGAGTGTTCCATATTTTCAGGGCAAACCAATAGATGATATTTTTCCAAACAATAATGCAACAGTTATAGAAAACAATAGTTTTATTGTATTTTGTACATGTTTATACAGAAAACATTACATACTTAGTTTAGTAAAATGACTTAGGTTATTGTATACTCATAGATTATTCTATGCAGATACGAAAAATCGTCATACAATTATATTAGATTCTAAGCAATTTATATTGTCGGTATAAAATTTGTTTTTAATTTTTTTTTGTATTTACTTAAGTCGCAGGAAATAGAGAAATTGCTTATTATATGGTAAATTTTGAATACATTTAAAACACTGCAGTAGGGTAGACTGAGGGAATACCGGCAATTGGGGTAATTCCGGCCGGCAAGTTTCTCCCATTCTAATAAAAATTTTGGAGGGACTGGTCACGCATCTCAGTAAATCTAACGGTTAGTATCGTTTATGTAGTGCTAGTGCAAGCTATGTACTTTTTATAGAGAATTTTCTGAAAAAGCACGTTCTACCATAAAAATGGTGTGTTTTCAAGGCTGCATATTTCAACAACGGTAAGTTGTAAAAATGGTTTATATGGATATAAATGAACTATATGCCTATTCTTTCACTGAATTTGCCTAAAACGCACGTATTGGGTTTTAAATGATTGGTTTAGGGGTAATTCCGGCCACCATCGTGTGGGTAATATCGGCATGGCCGGCAATATCCCATATAATTTTGTTTCCCATTGTTTCAAATTTTCGGTTGCTTTCAGATGCCGCGGACTTATAAACGAAAAACTATCAGAGCTTCTTGGACTCCTGAGACGCTTCAGGCAGCTCTGGTAGCAATAGAAAATGGACGTCCTGTTCGGGAAGTTTCAAGAAGTTTTGAGATTCCAAGAGCGACTCTTCAAGATCGACGTAGAGACGGTCGAGTATCTAAGCCTCAACTGGGACAGCAGCGGGATTTATGAAAGCAAATAATTACTCTTGCCAAACTCATTTTTGGAATTACACCGGCACAGGTTTAGCAAAGCGCCTACACTTTGGCCAAATCCAATAATTTGGAAAATCGGTTTAAGGAGGAAAAAGGCTCAGCAGGGCGTGATTGGTTAGAGGGATTTTTACGACGCAATCCACAAATGACACTAAGGAAACCCGAATCAACCAGCGTAAATCGTGTGACTGCTTCCAACAAAGAAAAAATTGAAATTTTTTTTGCAAACCTTAACACTTCAATGGACAAATAGAAAATTTCTCCAGCAAGAATATTTAACGCTGATAAAACCGGCATTGCAAGGGTACAACGTCCAAACAGAATCTACGTTAAAAAGAGTAGAAAAGAGTGGGTACATTAACTAGTTGGGAGAAGGGAAAAACCACTACTGTTATGTGTTCATTTGGCGCATCTGGAATTTACGTTCCTCCAATATTCATTTATGCCAGGAAGAGAATGGCTGATCACTTGAAGAATAAAGGACCTCCAGGTGCTATTTATCACTGCTCAGGTAACGGAGGGATAACCGAAAATTTATTAATTGAATGGTTAAAGCACTTGGTGGATTGTGTTAAAATTTCAAAGGAATATCCAGTTCTGCTATTAATAGATAACCACTCTAGTGACTGCTCGTTAAATGTCTACAATTTTTGCAAAGAAAGAGGAATTATTATTCTGACGATTCCACCACATACATCGCACCGAGTTTAACCGCTTGATGTTACTTTTGATGGTCCTTTGAAGTCGGCATATAAATCAGAATGTGATAAGTTTGAGAAATAACCCAGGAGAAAAAATTAGGCCCAATATCGTCGCTGATTTTTCAACAAAGCTTTCGGTAGAGTTGCAACTATCGAAAAAACCATTAGAGGTGTTGAGGTAGCTGGAATAGTTCCCGTCAACCCTGATGTTTTCAGCACAGAAGAAGTTGCCCCTGTTGGAAACTTACAACCTACAAACTTAAATTGGCCGATTTCCAGAAATTAACAAATAGCAGACAACAGAAAATATGTAAGGGAAAAAGATATAGGAGAACAAGGAATAAAGGTAGACACAAACGAAAATGAAATAAGACAAAACCTATCATTTGGAGAAATAATACCAGTTCCTGGATGTTTGGAATTAATAAAACACTCTCAAATATTTACGTCTTCTCCCATGAAAGACATTCTAGAAGAGATAAAAAATGCAAAACAGCAAAAGCTGCAGAAGATAGAGCAGTCAAAAATAGATTTAAAAAAACAAGTTTTCGGTAACCCTAATGACACCAGCGTTTTGGAGAAAAAAAAAAACACAAATACTGTACAGCAAAAAGAAAAGCTCAAAAAGAACACAAAGGTGACTTACCATAAGTGTGATGAGGAAGGAGAAAAGTCAGACTCCGAAGTTACTGAGGACATTTTCATTATTTGTGGAGAGTGTGGGAAAAACCGGAAACTCTGACTAAGATGTGTGCGCTGTTCTGAATGGGCTCACAATAGATGTACCAGTGGAGAAAAAAAGAAAGCATTTCTGTGCGATTTTTTTCCTAAAAACAAAATTGTGGGTAATTGCGGCGCCGGTTTATATTACCCCATGCTTCGGGGTAATACCGTCCACTCATATATTTGTTTAAACATTTTGTATTCTTTTCAAACTGTTTCGTTCGGTTCTAATAAACATGTATTTTGTTCCCTAGCGTCTTATCTTTAATTGAAACCTACCAGTTCCTCTTAAATCATAAAATCTCCAAGATATTTAAAGACTTTCCTTAAGCGGCCGGTATTCTCCCAGTCTACCCTAAGGGGTCGTTTTTTATGTTTTTAATAGTACAATAAATTAGTGACTATAGGTACCCAATAAATTACATTGCAAGACAAGATAACAAGTAAACGATACAAAACAAGTTAAATATATTAAATGCACAACACAAAATTGTCTAGAGGGAGCTGTAAAGATAGTTGTCTCCTGTTAGAATGGACGCTAACAAACAAATATTTGTTTACCTCCTCAGTAGCTCAAATCGGCTGAGAATGCTGTCAAGCAGCGAAACTAGTCACAGAAACGTTGAAGATCATCCGAGAATTAGTACACTTGGAGAACCCAAATCACCACAACACATATTTCAGAGACCTTACAATCGTTTCGTTGACCATGTCAACATCTTCAGAGGAAGAAAAATTCTAAAATTAAACTACTAGCTACCGTGTATTTATATCGCGTCTAGGTAAACGAACTAGTCCGAAGTAAAATTGTCGTCCAAGACCCATCGTTTGTTTATTGTGTAGTGAAACTACGAGGTTGAAGACCTGCTTTAATCTTCTGGTCGATAAATTTATGAGCCCTTATCTAATATAAGGATAATAGGCATAAAAGGAAAGTTACCGAGTTATTTAAGAAATCTGCATGTTCCCTTTCGATCTAGAAATTTACTATGTGGATATTGGAGCAAGCCGACGACCACATCTGGCGAGACAAACACAATAACCTCCGCTCATCTTTTTTATATAGAAAACTAAACCCGGGTGTTTGGTTCACATTGTTAACTCTAACAAAAGATAAATTTAACTAAAATACTACATAAAAACTATATATATTATATATATATATATATATTATATTGATTTTAATTCTTCGTAAACAGTATTTATATTGACTTCATAGATACACAGAAAACGAAAGGGCCTTAAGGCGAGACAAGCGTAGAGATTAGTATATGTATAGACCGGCCGAGTTATTGACAGTAATTTATTATTGTACCAGGCAGGAGTGTTTAAGTGGTCTAATGCATGAATTAATAAATTATTTATCCTTTTTTAGAGCTAACAATGTAAGGCAAACACCCGGGTTTGGTTTTCTATATAAAAAAGATGAGCGGAGGTTATTGTGTTTGTCTCGCCAGATGTGCTTTTCGGCTTGCTCCAATATCTACATAGTAAATTTCTAGATCGAAAGGGAACGTGCAGATTCCTTAAATAACTCGGTACCGTTCCTTTTAAGCCTATTAGCCTTATATTAGATAAGGGATCATAACTTTGTCGGCCAGAAGATTAAAGCAGGTCTTCGACCTCGTAGTTTCACTACACAATAAACAAACAATGGGTCTTCGACGACAATTTTACTTCTTACTAGTTCGTTTACTTAGACGCGATATAAATACACGGTAGCTAGTAGTTTCATCTTAGAATTTTTCTTCCTCGGAAGACGTTGACATGGTCAACGAAACGAACGTATCGAAAGTCTCTGAAATAAGTGTTGCGGTGATTTGGATTCTCCAAGTGTACTTATTAGTGCTCGCCACAGGTTCCAGTTTCCACATAGTGAATCATCCGAGAACATTTAGAATTTATAAGTGCCTCTTGCTTCAGTTAGCTTACGCGCTGGCGCCTTCACATACAGAAACGCAACCCAACAGTGAAGCCAGAGAGATAGTCTCCAAGTCTTTATATAGTTAAATAGTATCCGAATTAAAATGTTTTAGTTTTGATTGTATAACATTGAATAAATCTTATTTATCTAATATGTTCCTAAAAGTGTCACCCAGTTTCCTAATTAAATGGAAGAGTGGCCTGAGGTTAAATATTGCCAGGTTTTAGGGCTTTGAAATATATATATTTTTTTGGTTTGTATTACTACGTACTTACGTGATGAAATACAATTTATTATTATTATTAAAATATATATATATATATATATATATATATATATATATATATATATATATATATATATATATATATATATATTTCAACAACACACCACGAGGGCTTACAGCCTAAATACTATCGTACCGTGGGTGTCGGCAAGGAGGAAAGAGGCAACTTGTTAATTCTGGACTTGAAGGTTTGGAGGTTCGGAGGAGAAGGAAAAACATGTGCCGGTAAGGAATTCCACAACTTGGAAGTCCTCGGGACAAAAGAGCGTCTGGTTACATGGACAGTAAAAAGGTGCATTCGCTCTGTTCCCCTGGTAGATCTGTTGGCGTCAGCAGGTGGAGGAACTATGGAAGAAAGCTCATCTGAGCAGTGCCCGTGCAGTTATCTATAAAATAGAGAGAGGTCACCAACGGCACGTCGGTGGGCACGTGATGGCAGCCTTTGGGTGAGGGTAGGGTCACCGATGAGACGTATAGCTCTCTTCTGAATAGAGTCCAGGAGTGTATATAATATAGAATTACTAGATTTTATGAAGTATCGGTCCAGTCACTTATTATTCGTCTTGTCATGTATTTTTTGCATTGCCTATTGTCAATTAACTATGTTTTGACTTTGGCAAATCGCAAACATTTTACAAAGACCTGCAACGATTTAACTGGAAACCTAAAGTAAACCGTCGATACAAACGCAACTAGAGATAACGTCTGTCATATCAAAACTCATTTACCTATAAATATTTTATATATACAAACACACGCCTTAGTCTACGTGATAAGTCAATAACATTTTTTTAATATTTGGCTACAGAATTATAAAATCTATCAAGTCCTTAAGTCGCATACTGCCCTAGACGTAACGTGACGCTATCGGGGATTAGAGTGTCTAGCAACACGCACTGTGGACAGTGGGGGACTACCACCGATCACTTTCTGATCAAGGGAGATACCGGGTATCAGTGTCACGACAGGTGAGTTCTTACTGCTTCAAGCCTGCTTGCACCTGCACACGATATCAGTTTCACGGTTGCACTTCACACACGAAGTATGTCTCAAATGAACAAGGACTGTCGTTCCACTTCAGTCCTTTACCGTCACGATTCCATAACTCCAGACAATTCTCCTCCTCGCCGTTCTCGTACTGAAAGTTGTTGGGCTCTCCGGCGTTCCAGTTGGTAAATGTTATAGGTTTGCCAGTCGACATCCAGAAAAAGTTACCCTCGTCTGCTAGGTCTGTACCGGAGGTCCAGAAGTGCTCATTACCGAACCCTGAAAAAATGCAATATTTAGAAATGTATATACATATAACATTTACAATGAACAAAATATTTATTAAAAAAGAGCATTATAGTAGTGAATTTTCATAAGAAATGTACACTATTAATAAGGTTTATTAAGTCCTGGGTCAGAAACGAACACAATGTGTACTGGATAGATTGTCCAGGGCTCAGACATGGGAGTAGTAGCAGTGGTTGGGAGGCTAATGCCAAAGAAGTAGGCCACAATGGGCACTTTTTACCAACCCCAGCAACCATGATCTACTCTTCCTTGGTTCCATCCCCAAACCGCCTCGACCTCGAAATGAAGGCCGAGACGGTCTTCAGTTGGACGGTACTTACCTGATTCCTCTGCAGAGTCCTCGAACCGAGCAACTCTGCTCGAAAACTCCCAAAAGCCTCCCATTTACACAGGTAGTGGTAGGACGTTTCTTCATCCTCGCCGCATTTCTGGCAAATGGGATCCCTCTCTACGCCTATCAATGAGAGGTTTATTCTAAGGGCGCAGTGACCTGCCAGCACCCCAAGGATGCGTCGTAGCGTAGGTCGACTCCTACCGAGTATTCAGAGAGCTTTATCTCTGTCCGGCCCCTCCACGAAGTGCCTCGCCTGCCTACAGCCACCAACCGACCCCCAGTGCCTCTCCATGGCTTCCTCAGTCCACCTGTCTAAGGCAACAGAGACCGTCTTCCTACTTATGCATATCGCAGGCTCCGGGCCACGGAACGGCCGACGGAAACCAAGCCTTGCGAGATTATTCAATACCCATACCCCGCTTCGCCACAGTGTCCTGGAACCTACACCAGTTGCACCTGCTTTGTCCTGGCTAGTCCTTTGAGGGCGTCAGCGCACTCTTGAACCAGTGTTGACCTGATTCTGGCCGCACAGACTGCCCGGAGGACCGCCTGGCTATCCGAGCAAATGTATACACATTTCTCGGGGCTCCTCCTCACATCCTGTCTATTGGCCACAGACAGGATAGCGTACACCTCTGTTTCGAATGCCGTAGTATATGCGCCCAGAGCATAACTCTCGCGCAACCCTAGGCCCTCGATGCATATACCTGCCCCGGACGATTGTTGATCTTCCAGCCGCGATCCGTCGGTAAAACAGACCAGGCTTGCGGGCTGGAATGCAACCTCATTTTCCCTCCACTGATCACTACTGGGGATCCTAAGGGTATATGGCCTAGTCAACGTAATATCGTCTTCGGCATCCCGTACCTTGATGGCGGAAATCGGAATTTCCTTGTCCACCTCCTTGGCGACTCTTGCATGCCCTATTACTGCTCCCTCTCCGCAACAGTTTCCAGAATCTCGCAATCTAAGATGCGACGCCATAGCCTTCCTTCGGATATAGATGGGAAGTGGTGGCCGCATCAACAAGACCTCTAGCGCGGCTGAGGGTGTCGTCCTCATAGCGCCTGTGATACCCAGGATGACATGGGAAGTCAGACATGGGAAGTCAGTAATTGAGGAACCCAGTACAAAAAGAGCTGTGGAGCTGCTAAATCTTAGCAGAGGACAGCTCAGAAACATAACAGGACTCTTGACGAGACACATGGCCGTCAAGAAACACCTGCATAAAATGGAGCCGTTCGAGTGGGACCTGGCATCCTGACTCTGCGACGAGGGGGAGGAATCAGCCCAGCACATCTTGTGCGAGTGTAAAGCTCTGCAAAAGACAACTGATCTACGGTCAGCCTAGACCGGAGACAGAGCAATATAAAACTTCACCCTACTAATTGCTGTGCAAACTAGTTCAAGGCACAGTGATTTTGGAATGGGTGGAGTAGAAAAGACAAAGGGCGTGCACAATAAGCCAAAGGCTGCGGTGCTATTGGGGCGGCAAAGACGCGGGCGAGCCCTGAGGGAGAAAAAAAGGTTTATTATTAAAACTAATTCTTTAAATTTAAATGGATCTTAGAGATTGGATTTTGAGGTTCCAGTAAGCGATTACTTGAAGAAACTTATATTTTCTATGGAGCTAGAAGATTAAAATTTGGTACATATATGTAAATACTGCAAGTCACTTTAAAAAATTGTGGTACAAATTTCATTAGTTACAAAAGTTTATTAATTAATCTGATCATTACGGAGAGAGATTGCACGGCAAGAAAATTTTGTTTGTAAAACTGAATTGTTTCATTGGCAGTATAACAGGTTGCACCATCTTGTTAGAAGAACATGTATTCCAAGCCAATAGTAGTAGCTGGAACAAGTTCGTGAACCAGGAAAATCGGACCAAGTCTTCCAGGAAAATTTTGGGTTTTCTTTAGAAAAAATTATCTCTGAAAGTGTCAAAGATATGGTAACGAAATTAAGCAAATACGTTTAGGTTGTAAAAAGTAAACTATGTACCAAAAGCTAGATCTCTATGTGGCAACAAAAAAAAGTTATAAGCATTTTATATAAAAAGATTTTTGGTGCCAGATCAATTCTATGAAAATTCGCTACCATAACGCACTAGCGGAGTCCAGACTTTTTAATTTAATGTTTATCAACATAATTCTTTTAAAGTTGCACTGATATTTCTTTATATAGGTTAATATTAAAGTTTCTCCATGTCTGAGCTCTTACATGGCTTCCTCATTTGTCTTCATTTGATTTTTAGTAGAAAAAATTCACTAATGGGGAGATCACGACTTTTGAATTTTGAAAAAATTTTGCAAATGAGCGCGAACTAGGACCCCTAGAACCCATATCTGGGGTCAGTTTTAATTTTTATATGTTTAGATATATATATATATATATATATATATATATATATATATATATATATATATATATATATATATATATATATATATATATATATATATATATATATATATATGTATGTATCACATCGATAACTCAAAAAATAATGGGCCGATTTTGATAAAATTTGGCACGTACCTTCCTTTTGTAAATGGCTTAGATAAGTTCGTTAGTCAGGAAAATCGGACGAGGTTTTCCGGAAAAATTTTGAGTTTTCATTCGAAAAAAATTTATATCTCCGGAATTAACAAAGCAAGGGCAACGGGTTCATATCATCATAGGTAAGCTACCTACCAAAATTTAGCTCTGTAGGTTTAAGGACAAAAAAATTACAGGCATTTAAAGAAAAATAAATTTGGGTTTTCCTCAAAACGTCAAAGTCGCGATTTCAAACGTCAAAATTGGTAATATTTAGGCAATGAACCTGAAATTAATATCAGCTATGGAAAGAAAATGTCTCAAGAAGAATGTTTTACAAAGCCTGAACTCTTAGTTTCAATCGTCATTGTCCTTCATTTTCCTAAAATATTCTCAAAATATTAATTTAAAATACACCCTTTCTCTGATGGCAGTAGTGTTGGGTATAGAGTTTATCGTTTAATGGTATATCATTTTTGTCAAATTTTCGTAAAAAATCATTAAAGCTCAATATATCCGTTATTATGCAAGTTACGAAAAACAATGGTATACATTAATCATAGGGTGTCTTAAGCTACATCTTAAAAAATATTTCCACAATTACAGGGTGGCCCATAATGATATCTGCATGGGCACTGCTCAGAGGAGCTTTCTTCCATAGTTCCTCCACCTGCTGCCCCCAACAGATCTACCAGGGGAACAGAGCAAATGCACCCTTTTACTGTCCAGGTCACCAGACATAGAACATCTTGTTATGCCCGCTCTTTTGTCCCGAGGACTTCCAAGTTGTGGAACTCCTTGCCGGCACATGTTTTTCCTTCTCCCCCGAACCTCCAAACCTTCAAGTCCAGAATTAACAAGTTGCCTCTTTCCTCCTTGTCGACACCCACGGTACGATAGTATTTAGGCTGTAAGCCCTTGTGGTGTGTTGTTGAAATTTAAAAAATAAAAAAAAATAAGTCGTTGGTGATTCAAATTTTTTTTTAATCGAACACGCCCTATGTTATTGCATTTTTGCATTTTCCATCGAAATATAATAAATCTTTGTAAGAAAAGAAATTCGGGACGCAGCAAGTGCGTTATGGTAGCGAATTTTTTAATCGAACACGCCATATGTTATTGCATTTTTGCATTTTCCATCGAAATATAATACATCTTTGTAAGAAAAGAAATTCGGGACGCAGCAAGTGCGTCATGGTAGCGAATTTTTTAATCGAACACGCCCTATGTTATTGCATTTTTGCATTTTCCATCGAAATATAATACATCTTTGTAAGAAAAGTAATTCAGGACGCAGCACGTGCGTTATGGTAGTGAATTTTCATTAAATGCTTCAAATTTGAATAGCTCAATTTGCTATTAACGTATAAGGTTGACCAGGAAACCAGTTTTTTCGGGAACAATTTAAGTTTACTTTCGGAAATTTTTGTACATTTTCAAACAATAAAGTTATTTTGACGAAACATGGCATATTGTTTCTACTATATAGATTGATGCCTGCTTTCTTAAAAAACATGTTAGCTATTAAAATCATTTTTATGAAAATTCACTACCATAACGCACTTGCCCCGTCCAGGAGTTTTTTTTAATGGAATTTCCCAAACCGTCTATGTTTACATTCTCTATCTTTTTACATTATTTTCCACACATTTAACTTCCTCTTCTTGATATAATTTTCCAGTGGGCTCTCCACACTTTACAAATAGATTTTCAAATTTAAAAACTGAACACAGAAATTGATCTATTAAATGACGCAATTTAATTAATGTGATACTATCCTTAGAATTTGTATTTATAAAGCTAATTATCATATTAATTAAGAATGTTGTTTGTCATGTTTATATAACATCTACATTAATACAGTTATTCAAATAAGGTTGCTTACACTAACGAAGACTACCGACCATTATTATATCAAAATTACTTTTAATCTTATTATAAAGTATCCCAGCGAGAGGTTGAATTTTAAAGATGGCATCCTTCTGTCAAACTGACGGTTGTCAAAATTTCATAATTACCATGGATAATCGTTGCTATTACTTTCACATCGTCTTAACGTATGGAAGTATCGCATCGGCGATAAAAATTGCAAATTTGTTTTTCCGCTTAAACGTAAAATGCATCAAAACATATAGAAAACATGATTTGGGAACGATTTTTTTGTTTGTCGGTCTGTCTGTTTGTAGCCACGATAACCTTAGAACGAATTGGGATATCGTCTTCAAATTTGGTATACAGTTAGCACTCGATAAAGATAGATTCGGATATTTTTTGGGTAAAATGGCTGTAGCGGGCAGGCGATGGATGGGGGATGATTTGGTGAAAATTTTCACTTTTAAAGAAGAAAAATTATAACATTTTTAAAGTGACTTTTCTGTTATTTCTTGACCTTTTTGCGTCAAGAAAATCTAATCTTTGTCTGTATTATACAATAGATCTTGTTATCCACACAAAATATTTTGGTTTTGTGCATTTATGTGGTCATCATTGGCACCCAAATTTTTCTTGCAAACGTCTATAATTTTTTTCCTTTCAACCTAGATATCTGAATTTTGGCATGTTGTGTAAGTTTAATAGCGTAAACCAAAGTGCCAAATTTGGTTGCCATAGCTTTGTTACTTTCGGAGATACAAATATTTTCCGAAAGAAAACCCAATATTTTCCAGGAAAAAACGGTCCGATTTTCCTGACTAACGAACTTATTCAAGCCACTTGCAAAAGGAAGGAACCAACTAAATTTCATCAAAATCAGTTTATTATTTTTTGAGTTATCGGTACGATATATATATATATATATATATATATATATATATATATATATATATATATATATATATATATATATATATATATATATATATTCGTTATTTTGGTTACTGTACATTCTTAAAAATCCCGAAACACGTCAAATTTAAATTATAAATTGACATTTTTCAACGTGAAAATGCGATCCCTACCTTCAACCCCCTTCGAATGACAGGTAGAATCCCCATTTTTTAAAGGGGAAGTATAGGCTTGTGATATGTCGTTTAAAAGGTCTGTTAAATCTCTATTCAAAAATGTTATCGTTTTCAAGTTAATTGCAACAATTAAGATAGAATAAAATAAAAACATGTGGTTACCGAAATTCGCTACAATACAATAAAAAACTAAAATGTAATGCAAAATGTAATAAAATGGAAAACACTAAAAAGGACTATGAATGCCAATGAAGTAGATGTTCAAATTGTTCACCGCGAACTTCTTGGCAACACACTAATCTGAAATAAAACTGTCTTCTAACATTATTTAACATATCAGGCGTGATCGATCCAATCGCAAGGGTTATTCGTTCTTTTAAGTCATTTAAATCAAAAGGTTTAGTTTTGTACACAATGCTCTTTACATATCCCCATAAAAAGAAATCTAATAAGGTAAGATCAGGTGATGGCGCTGGCCATTCTATCGATCCTCGACTCTCTATCCACCGATTGGGAAATATTACATCTAGGTACTGCCGGACATTGAGTTGGTAATGTGGTGGTGCTCCATCCTGCCGAAACCATATCGTATTCACTGGAACTTGAGGGTTTCCTGGATCAGGATCTAAGTTTGCCAAAGTTGGAATGACATCATTTTGAAGTAGCGCCAAATAATTATAGCCATTCAAATTACCCTGAATGAAAAAGGGACAAATGATATGGTTTCCAACAACCCCAGCCAAATATTAACCTTCTGAGGGTATTACGTGTGTTTTTCTCCCATCCAGTGAGGCTTTGTCGTTGCCCAGTAGTGACACTTTCACCGATTAGCATGACCGTTAAGTAAAAAGGTGCACTCATTAGAAAACATAACGTCTTATAATTGGATAATATTGTTATCCAACATGTCCATCATTCGCTCACAAAAATAAGTTATCATATCAAAATCGTCTTCCATGAGCTCCTGAGTAGGTATTGTTTTATAGGGATGCATTTTATTTTCTTTTAATATGTTAACTATCGATGCATGGCTAACATTAAATGTAGTGGATGCCTGTCTAGCCGATGTATGTGGGTTTTTTACAAATTCAAGCATCACATCTAATTTGATTTCATCACTCAGTGCATTGGCTGATTTTTTTATCTGCCTTACATGACCAAACTCGCGAAACTGCTTTTCTATTTTACAAATTGTTCCTTGGGATATAGGCGGTAAATCAGGAAATTTCTCATGAAATAGACGAGTTACTTCATGTTGTGTTCGGGTTTTATCTCCGTAACCAATCATTTGTATAACTGTTATTTTATGCATTTCCGTTAATCTAACCATTTTTCAGAATTGAAGTTAACGAAATTCAAACTAAATATAATACTCACAATTTAAATGACAACTTATAATCGCAAAACAATTTGCTTAGGCATTTTAAACAAACTAACATTGCCTCGGAAACTTAATGTATTTTTTAAGGATACAAAAGCACATTACTATGATTTTTGCTCACGTTCTTATCTTCAAGACCTAAACGAGAAATAAGTTTTGAGTATACTAATTACAATATTGTAATAAGTTTTGAGTATTTTATAGCGAATATCGGTAACCACATAATTTTATTTTATTCTATCTTAATTGTTGCAATAAACTTAAAAACGATAACATTTTTGAATAGAGAATGAACATACCTTTCAAACGACATATCACAAGTGTATACTTTCCCTTTAAAAATTTGGGGGTTGTACCTGTCATTCGAAGGGGGATGAAGGTATAGATCGCATTTTCACGTTGAAAAATGTCAATTTATAATTTAAATTTAAGGTGTTTCGGGATTTTTTTATAAGAATGTACAGTAACCGAAACAATGAATTTATTCCATTTGGCTTTTACACACTATATATATATATATATATATATATATATATATATATATATATATATATATATATATATATATATATATATATATATATATATATAAACACGGAAAATTCACTAATATAGATTAGGTAGCTGAATTAGATAATCTTGAATATGTATGTTAATTTAGAGAAAGAATGTCTTACCAAAATCTTTAATGTATTTTTCTAACTTGTCGTTTTCTTCTTGCGATGTGATACTGGCTAGATGCATCCCGTGGAATCTACAATACTGTGTAGCCCTGAAGTAATTTGCCTGAAACAAATACAAATTATGAAACTCCGAGTATTTGTTCAATTAGTGGATTACATATATAGCAAACATGCAAGATGCAACACTAAATTATTGAGTTTAAAGGACGGCACCGACATAATGCACAGAGACTTGTGGTGTGTTGAAACTCATATATAAATACCATTTATTCTTATGTTAATATTAACATTCTTCTAGATTTTTTTTAATACGCATAACAATTTAAAGTAAATTATAAATTATGAAAAGTTCACGAAAAGAATGTTAATATTTCTCAGCGATAATTACAGGTTATAATAGTATATGAATTTAATAAGAGAAACATTTATACAATGTCATTTAGCTTATCTAAAGTACAATTTAAGCTATTTCAGTCTATGATAAAGACAGTATTGTCTAAAAAACAGCTAATGAAAATAAAAGTAATGTAGACATTTTAGTGAATTTTCTTAGAAAAAATTCACTAATGGAGAGATCCCGACTTTTGAATTTTGAAAATTTTTTTGCAAATGAGCGCGAACTAGGACCCCTAGAACCCATATCCGGTGTCAGTTTCAATTTATATATATATATATATATATATATATATATATATATATATATATATATATATATATATATATATATATGTATCACACCGATAACTCAAAATATAATGGGCCGATTTTAATAAAATCTGGCATGTACCTTCCTTTTGTAAATGGCTTGGATAAGTTCGTTAGTCAGGAAAATCGGACGAGGTTTTCCGCGAAAATTGTGAGTTTTCATTCGAAAAAAAATTTTATCTCAAAAAATAAAAAGGTATGATAACCAAATTTGGTGGGTAGGTTTACAATATAAAAAGTAAACTATACACAAAAATTCAGATTTCTATATTACAAGAAAAAAAAGTTGTAATAAAATATTTGGTGACAGATCATTTCTATGAAAATTCACTACCATAACGCACTTGCTGCGTTTGCGTTGCTGCGTTTGCGTTTTATATAGAATTTCAACAGCACTGCTTTTAGGATAATAATACTTTTACTCCTCATTATAACGATTAAGGTAAATGTAGCAAAGACTTGTCAAGAAGGACCGTAATGTCAAAAAAGTCTGGACGCAGCAAGTGCGTTATGGTAGTGAATTTTCATAAAAATGTTTTTAATAGAAAATATGTGTGTTTTTTTTAATAAAGCATCAGGTTTGGTTACAAGTATAACCTATATAGTAAAAACAATTGTTTGAAAATGTACAAAAATTTTCGAAAGTAAACTTAGTGTTCCCGAAAAAACTCGTTTCTTGGTCAACCTTATAGGCTAATAGCAAATTGAGCTATTCAAATATGAAGCATTTAATCAAGATTTGCTACCATAACGCACTTGCTGCGTCCCGAATTTCTTTTCTTACAAACATGCACTATATTTCAATGGAAAATGCAAAAATGCAATAATATAAGGCGGGTTCGACTAAACAAAAAAGAAAATTTGTATCACCAACGACTTATGGGCCATCCTGTGATTGTAGAAATATTTTTTTAAGATGTAGCTCAAGACACCCTATAATTAATGCATATAATTTTTTTTCATCATATCTTGTATAATAACGGATATATTGATCTTTATTGATCTTTTACGAAAATTCGACAAAAATTATATACCATTAAACGATAAACTCTGTAGCCAAGACTACTGCCAATGCATCAGAGAAAAGGTCTATTTGAAATGAATTTTCTGGAAAGATTTTAGTAGAATGAAGGACAATGACGGTTGAAACTAAAACTTCAGGGTTTGTAAAACATTCTTCTTGAGACATTTTTTTTTCCATAGCCGGTATTAGATTCAAGTTCTTTGCCTAAATGTTGCCAACTTTGACGTTATAAATCGCGACTTTGACGTTTTGAGGAAAACCCCAATTTATTTTTCTTTAGCTGCCTATAACTTTTTGTCTTTTAACCTATAGGGCTAAATTTCGGTACCTAATTTACCTATAACGATATAAACCCGCGTACCAAATTTGGTTGTACTTACTCTGTTACTTCCGGAGATATACATTTTTTTCGAAAGAAAACACAAAATTTTCCGGAAAAACCTGGCCCGATTTTCCTAGATAACAAACTTATCCAAGTCACTTGCAAAAGGAAGGTATTCAGGAAATTTAATCAAAATCGGCCCATTATTTTTTGAGTTATCGGTGTGATACGTACATATAGGGTGGCGCATTGAAAACGAAACAGACCGATTTGCCTCCAGAGAATTTTTTTTGAGAAACGTTGAAACACGTCAATTTTAATATTAAGGGGGATGTGTTTTGACATAAAACTCAACTTTGTCACATCAAACCCTTAAGGGTGGTGATAACAACCCTTATATTTTAAATACAGAACATGGGTCGACTGATACATCATTTGAAAGCTCTTTTTTTTTCTGAATTCAGCGCACTAATTTTTTTTAGAAGTTTTATCAACTCGTTTAAAAATTATTCACAGATGAAGATGTAAAAACGCATTTCACTCATTCCGATAAGAAATGTGCTGATAGTCAATGTTTTTTTGGTTTGTAAACAAAAAATTGACTATCAGAACATTTCTTATCGGAATGAGAGAAATGCGGTTTATTATTTCAGTTTTTTGGTCGGTTAGATACTTGATAGTACTACCCAAAATTAATTTCACAATGGCGTATTCTGTAGAAGAAAGAGTTGAAATAATTACTCTTTTTTTTTTCAAAAAGGATGACTGTGCCAACCGTACCGTAAATTAGTTTAATGAACGACATCCGAACAGACATGTTAAGAGAAAAAACATTTTGGAGTTAGTTGCAAAGTTTCGAGAAAGTGGTTCAGTAGCCAACAAACAACGGGATCCTGAACGTGAATTTCCGATTAGAAATGAGACTACTGAGATTGAAGTTTTAGGACAAATTGCTGCAGACCCAACTTTGAGCACGAGAAAATTGGCCACTGTTTCAAACATCAAAAGAAGAACTATTCAGCGAATATTGAAGCATCATAAATTTCACCCGTATAAAATTCATCTTGTACGACAACTGAATGAAGATGATTTTGTCGGTGGCTGGCGTTTTGTGAAATTATGACTGCACGAATAGCTGATAACGGGAACTTTCTGTTCAATATCTGTTTTTCAGACGAGTGTACGTTTTTATTAAACTCTACAGTCAATCGTCATAATTGTCGTTATTGTGCAGATAATAATCCAAGAAATTTTCACACTCAAACTCCACAGAAATGGAATGTCTGGACAGGCATTTTTGGAGACCGTTTAATCGGACCAATTTGTCTTTATGGCAATTTGAGTGGCGAAACGTAGTTGGAGTTACTAGAAGATATAGTTTACCCTCTACTAATTGTCATTGTTGAAAATGATGATCGCTATCAAGAAAATCAATTAGTGTTTCAACAAGATGGAGCTCCTCCGCATTTTTTAAAACGTGTTAGGGAGTTTTTGAACAGAGAGTTTCCAGGACAATGGATTGGGTTAGAGGTGCTATTGAGTGGCCCCCTAGATCACCGGATTTAAGTCTTTTAGACTTCTTTCTATGGGGCCATTTAAAGACTAGAATTTACGCAACAGAACCGGAGTCTCTGGAAGAATTACAACGACGCATTGTTGAAGACTGCCGTCTAATCTCCACAAATGCTCCAGAATGTCAGAGCTCGTTTTGAACAAAATTTGTACTTTTGTATGGAAGCTGGTGGTCAACAATTTGAACACTTACTTAACTGAATAAACATTTTTTAACGTTATAGTGAATTTTCTTTAAAAAAATTTACTAATGTGGAGATCCCGACTTTCTAATTTAGAAAAAATTTCTTCAAATGAGCGCTATTTAGGACCCCTGGAACCCAAATCCGAGGTCGGTTTCAGACTTTATATATATATATATATATATATATATATATATATATATATATATATATATATATATATATATATATATATATATACGGGTTTATACAAAAAAATTCCGAAAATAATGTTAAATGTTGGTTTCATAACCAACAAAACTTACGTTAATAGCAAATTGAGTTATTGAAATTTGAAGGATTTAATGAAAATTTGCTACCAAAACGCACTTACTGCGTCCAGATTTTTTCTTACAAACATGCATCACATTTCGATAAAAAATTCTAAAATGCAGTAAGGAATTTGTTTTACGAAAATTAGCTAAAAATTATAGACCGTTAAACCATAAACTTCACTAAACGTACAGCGAAAGCATCAACTTAACTAAACCGACAGCCAAAGCATCGGAGAAAGGGTCTACTTGAAATGAATTTTCTGTAAATATTTTAGTAAAATGAAGGACAATGACGGTTGAATCTGAAACTTAAGGGTTCGCAGAACACTCTTCTTGTAACATTTTCTTTTCACAATCCGTATTTGTTTCACGTTCTTTCCCTAAACATTGCCAATTTTGACGTTTTAAATTGCGAGTTTGACGTTTTAAGGAAAACTCCAAAAAATTTTTTTTAGCTGCCCGTAACATTTTGTCCTTAAACTTAGAGAAAGGGTTTATTTGAAATGAATTTTCTGGATATATTTCAGTAAAATGAAGGACGGTTGAAACTGAAACTCAAGAGTGTGTAAAACACTCTTCCTCGGTATTTTCTATACATAACCCGTATGTGGTTTTAGGGTCTTTGCCTAAATGTTTGACAATTTTGACGTCTCAAATCGCGACTGTGACGTTTTAGGAGGAAAACCCCAAAAATTTTTTCTATATATGCCTATAACTTTTTTGTCTTCTAACTTACAGATCTAAATTTTGGCCCGTGAATTAATTTTTATGATATAAACCCGCGCACGAAATAGGGTTGCCCTAACTTTGTTATTTCTGGAGATTTAAAAATGTTCAGAAAGAAAACGCAAAATTTGTCGGGAAAAACTGGGCCGATTTTCCTGGCTAACGAACTCATCCAAGCCACTTGCAAAGGGAAGGTACTCACCAAATTTGATCAAAATCGGACCATTATTTTTGAATTATCGGTGTGATACATAAATATATATATATATATATATATATATATATATATATATATATATATATATATATATATATATATATATATATATATATATATAATCTGAAATTGACCTGGGATATGGGTTCCAGAGGGCGTAGCTCGCGCTCATTTGAAGAATTTTTTCAAAATTAAAAAGACGCGATCTCTTCAGCCACTGATACCAAATTATATCCAACTCTATGAGCAAAATTGTGATGGCCAAAAATAAAGATAAAAGTAAGAAGAGCATGCCTATATTTGTATTACACATGTCAGAAAAGAAAATATTTGTTTACATGTCACTTTTAACCTAGATCTGACATTTGTCAAAATAATTTTTCATTTGAATGACATATACTCATGATATAATGACTTAGAAGATATATGATATTGCGCATATGCCCCGCCCCACTCCTATGGCGTCACGCGGTGAGTAACGTTATAGAAGTCCAACTACACACTTAAAACAAAGTCATTCGCAATCAAAAAGTTTCTATACGTCAATTTAATGCGGTTGAAGTTACGCCTATATTGTCTTTTTCAAATAATATAGATCGCAGCACTAAATTTAATCTTTTTCATTTTTATTACTTCCAACTGTATGCACTTAAATATTAGTAAAATACGTATTTTGTTAAGAGGTTGTGATGAAACGTCAAACCCCACTGCACGACAGAATATTATTGTTGCATTGGACTCACCACTTGACACCATGCGCGTGACTGGTCTAAAAATAGGTAGTCTCATTATCATATCTCTCGTTATTTGTATCATGACATATACTATTGCCATGGACTATTACTATGCACTATTATATTGAGCCTTAGAATCTTGTTTTGTGGCGTACGAAAGCTTATTTTACTGTTTTAATATGTTTCGATCCCTTGACTCGAAATGGTCTTGTGCTCTATAAGATTGCATTAATTGTGTTTATCAAACAAAAATTTGTCGTCATGCGTCCTGATTTGATCTTCAGAGCAGCGGACATTTTTTGTATTAAATGCCTATAACTTTTAGGTCTTTTAACCTAGAAATCTAAATTTTGGTACATAGTTTAGATTTTATGAACTAAACCCACGTACCAAATTTGGCCGGCTGCCCTAGCTTTGTTATTTCCGGAGATAGCCAAATTTTCCTAAAGAAAACACAAAATATTTCAGGAAAGCCTGGTCAGATTCTCCTGGCTAACGAACATATCTAAGCCACTTACAACAGGAAGGTACTCACAAAATTCTATGAGAATCGGTTTATTATTTTTTTAGTTATCGGTGTGACACATAAATAAATAAAAAATAAAATTTATATTTAAGAAAATTCACTAATATAAGCGGAAAATATTCATACACTCATGTCACAAGCTGTCAGAATAAGAACGTTATTTAAGTCTGTCTCTGTGAACTTTCATTTGACTACTTAGATATTATGAAAATGTAAACATAGATAGTCTTATCAAGTTAGGTAATTATTTCACAACTTCTTTTGTACCAAAACTATTTTAAATATTTTCATCTTTTTCTTCGAAAACTCGCTAAATAATCCCATAATTTGAGCGGTTATTAAAAGTGAATAAAAAACGTAAAAAAAGTAAACTAATCTCTACAATAATTATGTTATTCAGTTATATATGTAAATATTTTTAAAACTAGTCATTAGGTATAGAAAGTCTGATGCAAAAGTTGAATCAGAGGGCGTGTCTTTCACTTTTGACGCATAAAATACAGGCTCTTCCATTTCAAAAAAATTAACTTACGACGGTTTGAATTTTTTCAATCTCAAAAATTATTACCTTGAAAAAAATTCCTAGGTAGTACCTCTTCTCTCCTAAACTTAACAGAGGCATACTCCATCTAGATGTTGCTTGGAATCTAGAAGGCGTTGAATCGTCTATACAGTTCGGACAGTCTGCAACATAAGAAAAAAGGATAATTAACCAGTTTTTTTTAAGTTTACTGTCGTTCACTAAAATTTAAATAAACTAATATCTTAAACCAAATAACTTAAAGGTAAAAGTAAATACTCCAACGCAACCAGGGTGTCGATGTTTCCCGAAGGAAACTTGATTAGTAAATATACTCGGTGGTTTGCCGTTGACTTCTGAGGGCATTCAACAGCACACGGTGTTCCAATGTGGTCACTTGTCCAAGTATTCACCGTGTCCGGCGTTGTTTAACTTCGGTGATCGCATTGATTCAACGTGATGTGGCCGTACACGTCTAACTTAAAGTTATCAATATATTAAATGTTAATATTTTGGGCAGTTGTTTCGAAAGTGAAACGAAACGTCATTAAACGTAAAAGTCTGGACGCAGCAAGTGCGTTATGGAAGTGAATTTTCATAAAAAAATGTTTTTAATAGCAAGCACTGTGTCTGTGAGATGAGACGTATAGCTCTCTTCTGAATGGAGTCCAGGATAGCGAGTGTAGAAGCGGCAGCGGCACCCCAGAGGTAATAATAATGTCCTGTCGTGGCTCAATTAAGAAACATTAAAAACGGAGTGTTAAATCTTAGAGTATGATTTACTGATTTTCTATTTTATGTAAAATTGTATTGTTTTAAGTCATTAACTCACAATTTTTATTTATAACCGTCGTCCAATATTTATTTTCAATATTTATATCCATGTTTTAAATATGTTAGGTTAGTTAAAAGTCAGTGGTAAAATATCAAACGTTGTACACTGTCTCCATCTATAACATTTTGTGTTAACTAGAGCTGTCGTGACTACATACTACCTGGTTCCGCACCGAGATAGCGTCATCCACGTACACCTTTCAATGTTCTACATGCTAACATGTTGCAATAAGGTAATGTCCATTGTTTTTTATCTAAGATTTATTTAAATAGCACAGCAGTATAGGTACGTCATCTGTGTTTGTCTAACACTGTAGATATTGCATTACAGAATCTGAAGTGATGTCGAGGATTATTTTAATATTAATTTAGAATAACTTTATTTTTCTTTGATGAAAAGACTTGAAAATTGGTTCACAGCCACATCTGTCGATGCTCTTTTAAATGTAAATTTTCGTTTCAATCGCTTAAACAATTTGAGAGATATTACGTTTAAAAAAATATTTTGTAATTTTTTTAAGAAAATTGGGCGTCAAGATCTGATGCACGAACTCATTCAAGCCACTAACAAAACAAAGGGAATTCCCAAATTTGGTTTAAATCAGTGAAGTATATATATATATATATATATATATATATATATATATGTATGTATAAAAAATTTAGTTTATATATATATATATATATATATATATATATATATATATATATATATATATATATATATAAACTTTTTAACTGACCTTAGAAATGGGTTCCAGGGGCCCTAACTCGTTTGAAGACATTTTCCGAAAGTCTCACCATCGATACCTCTCTATTAGTGAATTTTCATTAAGAAAATTCACTAAAATGGACATTTCCGTTTTTTTTTTGAATAATTAAAAAACAAAAAAAAGTCACCTCAAATTTGCTTTTAGATAATTGATCAACATAGAATCGCGTAACTTTTCCCCAATTTAACCATCCTCTTATCTCTTACGGCTTAGAAGATCGCAATGGTGAGACTCGAATTTGAACTGCCCTGTATATATATATATATATATATATATATATATATATATATATATATATATATATATATATACATATATATATATATATATATATATATATATATATATATATATATATATATATATATATATATGGTAATTTTATTTATTTGGCAAATGAATCATACAATGTATTATGTATTATACATAGAAGCTTTGCTTATGCATGTGATTCATACAATTTTAATATAAATGTCCAATAGGTAATGCCAAAAGTATTTGAAACTGTCACCTTAAAATGTTCTTAAGGAAATTAATTAGAAAGACACAGTTATCCTTTCCAGCAATACTTCTGCCATATCCACATTATTCACTCTCTATTATATATATATATATATATATATATATATATATATATATATATATATATATATATATATATATATATATATATATAACAAAGTTAGCATCATCAGAATGATAAATAAAGTAGGCCCTAACTACTAAACTAAACTAGCGAAGCAGCAGGATGTATAAACTAAGCCCAACTACTAAGCTAAACTAGCGTCATCAGAGGGATGAATAAACTAAGCCCAACTACTAATCTAAACCAGCGTAATCAGATGGATGAATAAACTAAACCCTAACTACTAATATTAACGAGCGTCATCAGATGGATGAATAAACTAAACCCTAACTACTAATCTAAACCAGCGTGATCAGAGGGATGAATAAACTAAACCCTAACTACTAAACTAAACTAGCGTCATCAGTGGGGTGAATAGACAAACCCAAACTACTAAGGTAAGCTAGCGTCATCAGAGGGATGAATAAACTAAACTCCAACTACTAAACTAAGCTAGCGCCATCGGAGGGAGGAATAAACTAAACCCAACTACTAAACTAAACTAACGTCATCAGAGGGATGAATAAACTAAACCCTAACTACTAAACTAAACTAGCGTCATCAGAGGGATGAATAAATTAAACCCTAACTACTAAACTAAACTAACGAATCAGAGGGATGAATAAACTAAACCCAACTACTAAAGTAGCGTCATCAGAGGGATAAATAAACGAAACCCAAACTGCTAAACAACTAGTTTACTAACTGACTTTGTTAGTTGTTACCGAAACTGTATTGTAAATAACTGGGTTCTTCATTGGGTTTTATTGAAAACGGTTTATTATTTCTAGAGTTACCACGCGGATATTCACAAAAAAATACTATCGTAGCTCGTTACTGGCGATTTTTTCTCTATAAAGATTTGGTGAACAAAGTTAAGCAAATATATATTTATCACCGATTTTTTCAAGATGATATAAGTGGCTTATAATACAATTAATCTATCTAGATCTTATACTTCTATTACAAAATTCAAAAATCATTAAGAAGGAAATAACTATGATTGTTTACCGTATCCACTGTGTCTTGCAATTTCGGGGATAGCTGAAGCTGCTGAAACTACGACCGCACAAGCCATGAAGAGGTACATCATGTAACCGTCTCTGTACGAAGACTGAATGGATTTGACAGTAAGAAGTTAACAAAAACTCTTGAACGACCTTGTTGATATAAGAAAGTGTGTAATATCTTTGCATGTGTGAATGCATAATAAAATACCTATTCCAAATGTATTACAAATCTCACACAGTTGGTAATGACCGAATTGAACTCACAAGCCATTCCGTTAGTTAATAATACAACTGTTCCAAAAGTATCATATACAAAGAAATATCACAGCAATTTGTTAAACTCTAGCTATACATATCCTGGAGCATATATAGTGATCGTAATCTGGTTGTGGCTATGTTCAAGAGCACTGTAACAAGGAATACGAAGTACAAGAATAAAATGGAGGGTACGTAAGCTTAAGGTTGCAGAAAATTGAAAAAGAAACCAATAAGGGGAATTTCAACAATCAAGTATCTCTGTGGACATACATAAAGAGCGATTTTGAGGCAGAGAGCAGAAGTACTAAAGTGAATAAGAGAACTAAAAATGTGTAGAATTGTTATAATGAAAAGACATACAGTAAATGTAAACAAATTAAAAATATAATTGGACAAAAATGTACGAAAGAAAAAGAAGTGGGTATATATTCAAAGAAATAGTATATAAATCGAAAAATACATGAAGAATAAACGGTCGGATCACGCTTGCCAATAGGTCAGATCAGGTCAGGTCAGGTCAGACTACAATACAATCCAGAAACAAAAAGTCTGGACGCAGCAAGTACGTTATGGTAGGGAGTTTTCATAAAAATGTTAATAATTATTAATTTTAAAATATTATTCCCTCCAGACAGGTGCTAATTATTTGATTGGGTCTGTAAAATATTACATTCGACTAGCTACACCTTATTAGCTAATAATTCATTAAAGTATTGTTTAAAATTACACAAATTCTCAACATTTTCACAAATTATTAGTTTGTTACAGGGTGATTCACGTATAATGTTATCCACATTAATCGTTTTATTCTTTTGTTCAAAAAAAATCAGCAATAGAAAAGTTCTAAGAAATTTTCATTTAAGTTTAATCTCCATTATAGATAAAAATAGTGCTGCAATTTGAAACATAGCTTCCCCATCGCTGTGATAATGTAATGTCCGAGAAAGACTTTGTCATGAAATATATTTGTAGTCAATGACTTTATTACAAAAAGGTCTGGACGCAGCAAGTGCGTTATAGTAGTGAATTTTCATAAAAATGTTTAGTAGCAAATATGTCTGCTTTTGAAGAAAACAGGCATCAAATTTCGTTACCAGTGTAACCTATATAGCAGAAACAATGTATCATATTTCATCAAAATAACTTTATTGTCTAAAAATGTACAAACAGTTGACGAAAATAAACTTAAAATGTTCCCGAAAAAACTAGTTTCCTGGACAATGAACCTTAGGTAAATAGCAAATTGAGCTATTGAAATTTGAAGCATTTCGTGAAAGTTTGATACCATAACGCACCTGCTGCACCAGAATTTATTTCATTACAAACGCGCATTATATTACGGTGAAAAATACAATAATATACGGCGTGTTAAATTAAAAATAAATTTCTATCACCAACGACTTATGGGACATTCTGTGCTTGTAAACATATTTTTTTAAGATTCAGCTCAAGACATCCTATAATTAATGTAAACAACTTTTGCTCGTATCTTGTATAATAACGCATATATTAAGCTTTACCGTAGAAATGCATTACCCTGTAAATATGAAAACAAAATTGAAACCAACCCTCGATATGGGTTCTAGGGGGGCTACTTCGCGCTCATTTCGAGAAATCATTTCAAAATTTAAAAGTGGCGGTCTCCTCAGGAGCGAATTTTTTCTACGGAAATTTCTAAAAATTATAGATCATTAAACGAATAACTCTATACCTAAAACTACTGCCAAAGCATCAGAGAACGGGTCTATATGGAATGAATTTTCGGGAAATATTTTAGTCAAATGTAGAACAATGACGGTTGAAGCTGAAAGTTAAGTGTTCGTAAAACACTCTTCTTGCGACATTTTTTCGACATGATCCGTATTTGTTTCAGGTTCCTTGCCTAAATGTTGCCAAGTTTGACGTTTCAAATCGCGGATTTGACGTTTTAAGAGGAAAACCCCAACTTTTGTATGCCTATAACTTTTTTGTCTTTAAACTTGCAGATCTGAATTTTGGTGCGTGGTTTATTTTTTTATGATATAAACCCGCGTACTAAATTTGGTAGCCCTAACTTTTTCTTTCCGGAGATATTAAAAATTTCCGAAGAAAAATGCAAAATATTTCGGGAAAAACTGGGCTGATTTTCCTGGCTAACAAATTTTCCAAGTCACTTGCCAAAGGAAGGTACTTACCAAATTTGATCAAATTCGGCTCATTATTTTTTTAGTTATCGGTGTGATACATACATACATACATATATATGTATATATATATATATATATATATATATATATATATATATATATATATATATATATATATATATATATATATATATATATATTGCTATAAATAGGAAATGTCATAAAATTAGAAACCTTTTTGTGGAGAAAAACGAGCCATGTATATTAAATTTATGCATCCTAATATTTAAATGCTCTGTATATTTAAAAGAGTGTTGAATATTTTCGGTTAAATAGTAATTATCACGAGAATTGAAAGAATACAGAACAATGCTATGTTTCTATTTATAATGTTTTGCTTAAAGAAAAAATATATTTGGTCCTAGTGAATAAGTAAATTTAAGGTAAAAATTTTTTGTCAATAAGTTCTAAAAAGACACACAGTGTTAACAGTGAAACTCGGGGACGTTTTTTATTATATGCAACTAATAAGAAGTTGGACAATGGCATAATGCAGGGCTAATGGACTTTGTATTGCACAGCCTGTATCCAAAAGGAGAGTTTTTATGAGAGAGAAGTAGATATTTAAACGAAACAGGGAAATATAGAAGGTATTCGATGATAAACTGCGGCAATGTGAGTGAAGGCAATTTCATGATAGACTGCGCCAATGTGAGTTAAAGAAACATTCGAATATAAACTGCCGGTGAGGTGAGGTAAAATATATTAAGTGTGAAACTGTGAAAGTGAAACGGATAAGTGTAATTAGCACTCGATTTTAAACTGCCTTAGTATAAGATGGCAGGGTAATGAATATGAATCAGCAATAATCGTCAAGGTAGAAGAAAATTTTCCACACAAAGGGCTATCCAAAATAAACCCGATATCAATTCATTGCCCCAATGAAATGGTGGCAGTAATAAAATCCAAATAGGTGATCCAATGGCGAAAAATACAAATCTCATTGAAGAACCAATTAGATACACTAACCAGTAAGTCAATCTTGTGAGTATTGTAATTATAAATGTTGTTATTATTTTATTGTGTTTAGTTTTAAGTATTTCAGTTACATTGATAAATTTTGTGTATGTTTAGAACATTAAGGGGGATATGCTGATAAAGGCCGAATTAATAGAGCATAGTTTATTTAATTAATTGTTAAAATAAGATGTTGATTTCTGTGATTTATTGACAACGATCAATAATAATTTTTGATATGGCTATGTTTTTCAAACGAATTTAAATAACCAGAAATAAAACATTATAGCTTCTGGTTATATAGTCTGATTAATTTGGCCCATTATATATATATATATATATATATATATATATATATATATATATATATAATATCACCAAAGAAGTCTATATTCAAATGATTATCAATTAAAAGAGTAAAATCAATAAGAACTCAATTGAAAATATTTTAACGAAATTTCTAACACTCTGGATTTAAAAAAATATTCAAATAAGGTACATCAAAACAAAAATGCTAGCCCAATTTCAGAACTCTACTCATGAGGTAAGAGAAAAATTTACAGATACAGTGGTAAGTAAAGAAATATTGGCATAATTTCATTTGCATCAATGTTAATACTTTAAATAAAGAGGAAAACCCATAATAATTCTTCAAGTGTACTTATCAATGCTCATCGCAGGTTCCAGTCATCACTTAGTACTTAGGTACTTACAAAATCTGTCAAACAATATTAATGCCTGTATGAAATTCCTGCGTGCGACAGGCTTTTAACTCAATCGATTCAACATAATATTGCCCAAATAAAAAAGTTTGACTTAATTTTCCCGTTTTGGTACAATTGAAGAAAAGCTTTTTCTTGAAGGCTTTTCACATATAATTCCATTTGTGGTCTTATTTTACACTGGTTATTTTATTTCTGCTTGCTCTGAGTGAGGATGGAAACCTGTGGTGAGCACTGATAAGTACACCTCGGAGAAACCAGTTCCCCATAACCCGTTTTTAAGACCCCACCATCGTTTTATTTACAGCGTAAATGTCATCAGACGGACGAATATTGGTTTGAGACTTGACGACCATTTCATTAATAATGTTAGCATTATCAAAGAGATGAATAATATATATATATATATATATATATATATATATATATATATATATATATATATATATATATATATATATATATATATATATATATATATATTCAGAAAGGTAGTCGAAGAGCTGGACAAAATTGCTGTCAGAACGTGACCGGTAAATGCAACAGATGAATTTAGTTGCAGCCCTGAGAGAGAGTTTCATCCAAAGTATGTCTTTTCTTCCAGCTTCTAAATTGGGGAGTCTGGTGCAGGGTATATTGCTACGGACGTATGCGCACACGCCTCCACGCAATCTAAAGGAAGTAAGGAGCTCATACCCCGGGAAATTAAGGTGATTAGTGGCTGTTTTGACACTAATTTGGGTTTCGGTGAGGAAGATGAGTTGGGGCCCATTAGCCTGGAGGAAATGGTGGACGGAGTTCGGGTTAGAATTTAGGCCACATATATTCGAGAAGGATATGTTACATCTTGATGCCGGCAACCCCTTGTACACCCCTCTTCCGGAGATCCGAATGCAGGGGTATTTTATCTCCGAAATCTTTGTACATGGAGGAGCCATCATCATTTTTGTTTATAAGGGAAACTGACTCATACACCAGAAGCGGAAACGTACGTTGGGACTTCACCGGCCCCTTGATCTAAGGAGTGGTACTTCATCGGGCGTGAAAAAATCCTTTACTATCACATAAAGGAAAAGTCCACTACCACCTGCCAAAGTCAACTACCACCTGCTAATATATCTTTTAGTCCTCCCACTGATGACGCTAACACTGCTAATGGAACGATCGCCGGGTCTTAAACAAGTGTTTGGGTAAATTGTGTTCTTCAAAGTGTACTTATGCTGCTTGCTTATCTTATAAAGTATGTAAGAACTGGTATAACGATCATCAAAGAACTTTGTGTGGTTTCCTCAGTTTTAGCAGTGAAGAGGCTTTGTTACGTTAACCAAAATACAAAAATATATATTTTCTAAAGTTCTCATTTACGTGGAATAAACGCAAGAAAGATTTTACCACAACTCAGATTTGTTTGGTATCAAGTAAACTAATTGTTTGTTTTTATCCACCATGTATAACCAAATGGATAATAAACAAGATACAACACCTGGGTCTACATAGAAATAAATTATCAAATTGTTACAATCGTAATCATTATTTTATGCTGGGGGGCAAGGCTGTATAGCTGGGTTTATATAATTGACTTGTCACATTAACACAGAAAAATATATATTTGTTTTCAATAGTTAACTGCTATTAAAATTGTCTATTAATCATAGTAACTGAAGTTTATATTGGTACATTGATAGCTGAAGGCCCTATAGTTTTTTATAAGCGTTGTAAGAAGCAGTAAGTAAAACTCCAATTGGACACAAAGGTAATGCCAATAAATTATACGAATAAATTTATAAAACATAAATATAATTTGTTGTAATTATCAAAATGAAAAGAAGTACAACGATATGGAATGAGGCAAAATTTAAAGAATATTTACAATATAAAGATTAACACCTGTGGTGGACACTTTTAAGTATACCTTCAGAATTCCTGACACCATTTTAGTGAATTTTCTTAAAATAAAAAGATCACTAATGAGGAGGTCCCGACTTTTGAATTTTTAAAAAATTTCTTGAAATGAGCGCTAATTTCCCCCTTAGAACACATATCCGGGGTCAGTTTCGATTTATATATATATATATATATATATATATATATATATATATATATATATATATATATATATATATATATATATATATATATATATATATATATATATATATATATATATATATATATATATATCGTCCCGATAACTCAAAAAATAATGGGCCGATTTTGTTTAAATTTGGTGAATACCTTCCTCTTGCAAGTGGCTTGGATAAGTTCGTTAGCCAGGAAAATCGGCCCAGGTTTTCCTGGAAAATATTGTGTTTTATTTCGAAAAAAAATTATATCTCCACAAATAACGAATCAAGGGCAACCAAATTTGGTACGCGCGTTTACATTATTATTGATAAATTACGTATCAGCATTTAGCTCTGTAAGTCAAAATAAAAAAAGGTTATAGGCACTTAAAGAAAACTAGATTGGCGTTTTCCTCAAAACGTCAAAGTGGCGATTTAAAACGTCAAAATTGGCAACATTTAGGCAAAGAACTTAGATCTAATACGGGCTATGGAAAGAAAAGGTCTCAGGAAGAATGTTTTACAAACCCCGAAGTCTTAGCTTCAACCGTCATTGTCCTTCATCTTACTAAAGTATTTCCAGAAAATTCATTTCAAATAGACCCTTTCTCTGATGCTTTGGCAGTAGTCTTAGCTATAGAGTTTATCGTTTAATGGTAGATAATTTTTGTCGAATTTTCGTAAAAAATCAATAAAACTGTTATGTCCGTTATTATACAAGATACGAAAAAAAAATTATACATTAATTATAGTGTCTTGAGCTACATCTAAAAAAGTAATTTCTGCAATCATAGGTGGTCCATAAGTCGTTGGTCATGCAATTTTTTTTAATCGAACACGCCTTATGTCAATGCATTTTTGCATTTTCCATAGAAATATAATGCATGTTTGTAAGAAAAGAAATTCGGGACGCAGCAAGTACGTTATGGTAGCAAATTTTCATTAAATGCTTTAAATTTGAATATCTCAATTTGCTATTAACCTATAAGGTTGACCAAGAAACCAGTTTTTTCGGGAAAACGTCAAGTTGACTTTCGAAATTTTTGTACATTTTCAAACAATAAAGTGATTTTGATGAAACATGACTTATTTTTTCTACTATATAGGTTATACTAGTTACCAAATTTGATGCCTGCTTTCTTAAAAAAAACTCATATTTAATATTATAAACATTTTTCTGAAACGCACTTACTACGCCCAGATTTTTTACTAATTAAGCTAGTTTGGTAGCGAGAGGATCGTCAAGCTTCAACCCCACTTTGAAGGCCTATAACTTTTCAGGGGTACAACTTAGTATAGGGGTTGTTGTTATTGTCCGTTAGTCTAAGAGATCGTGTTACTAGTGATCGAACCACGCAATTTAGTTGCGATGGGTGATGGTGAGATTGGGCGTTAAGATAACGATTAGTGTGGGTTGGTTTTCGGTAGACAGTGTAAGAAAACGCAGCCTCGAAAATCCGACCCCTCATCGGCGCATGCATCATATTCATACAGGACACAAAATAGACTTCGATGATGCCAAAACAATAGCACCGGTTTACAACTTCAAAACCAGAATTATCCGCGAAGCAATCGAGATTGAAAAACGTCCCGATTGTTTAAATAAGAGAGATGGTGGTGTTCGCCTTCCGACTACTTGGAAACCTATTATATCTTCATTACAAACACAAAAAACTAATTCCACAGACAATTTTATTGCCCCATTATATGTCACAACAAATGCCGGTGACCCTCTTAACCCTCCCCATCCTCTATGTACCGTGACCAAAGCCCCCCACTTAATTGACCGTGACCCTACTACTCTCACTGATAACGAAGCAGGTAGACGGAACAACATATATAAGACAATACTTGCAATGAACTGACAGATCTCTCTGAGGCCTAGGGTTGAACACCTCACAGACGATCTCCGGCGAGATTTGGGGAGTAGGCAGATTAAGGCCCGTAATCGAGCTGCAACAACCCAACCCACCTTTGTCCACCGCTCTAAGGAGTAGGCAGATTGAGGCCTTAGAGTGTCCTTACATATTTCCTTTACTTCCTCAAAATGGCTCCAAAACAGGAGCCGAATCGTCGCGTTTTCATAACTTCTGGACGCGGTTCAACCCGAGAACCAAGTATGTCTCTCATACATACATATATATATATATATATATATATATATATATATATATATATATATATATATATATATATATATATATATATATATATGTATGTATGTATGTATGTATGTATTACACCGATAACTCAAAACATAAAAGTCCGATTTTTATAAAATTTGGCAGGTATCTTCCTTTTCTAAATGGCTTGGACAGGTTCGTTAGCCAGAAAAATCGAACCAGGTTTTCCGGGAAAATTTTGGGTTTTCTTCCGGAAAAAATGTTTGTTTCAAAAAATAGAAAGGCTATGGTAACCAAATTTGGTACTTAAGTTAACGATATTAAAAGAAAACTTTGTAAAAAAATTTATGTTTCTATGTTACAAGAAAAAAAAGTTATAAAAAATATTTTGTGTCAGATCATTGCTATGAAAATTCACTACCATAACGCATTTGCTGCGTCGAGACTTTTAATTAACTCAGTATATTTCATACTATATTATATACTTCTGTATAAAAAGATAACAAATAAACCCTAATCGTCAAAATTTAACTAAGTTAAGTTATGTTATAAGCGTTGTTATACAACGTATAATTAATTTTAAAAAACTTAGATTTTCCTAAGCAGTATGAGCATCTCGAATTGGAAAGTGACTTAGTTTCTCGATCTTGTTAACAAGATCAAGAGATGCCTATTTAAATTTAAATTTACAAAAACCTGCAAATAAGACTAATTTCTCTTCGCGGGTGATTTTCTTATTGACAACTTATGATTAAACTAGGCGCGGGTTTGTGTTTAACAACTTCACTTTCTTGTCGTTACAGTTTTACAGCACTAAACTACTTAACCTGGATTTATCACTAATAGTCGTAGTAGGCTGTCGGTGTGGATACTACTGTCATTTGTTCCACACTGTAGAGATAAAAAATTTGGTTACGTATGGATTTCATACGCTCAAGATCTGTAATTATCATAGAAGTGTAGCTTTCATTGCCTGCTGCGGTATGCTTAGAGGTATCAGTAAAAGTTTGTTGTCACTTAAGATTTCATTACATTCCACAATCAAGCAACTAATTTACCAGATTTCAACAATAATTTTAGAATAATTGTGTGTTGGCCTTAGAGGAGTTATATTAAGCGACAGAAATGGCTCATTAGCAGGTTTTTCTGCTCACTCACTAGACAATAGACCGATTTTGATTAAAATTTCCAGGCGTTTACTGTTGCTACAAGGGCAGATCCTTATGCTCGGCCTTCGACCTATTTGCAGTAGCTCAATAGTTAGGATATTTCGACATTTCAATGCTAGGTATGTATTGACCTTCCTGTCGAAGTGTAACATTTCGAAGACAGATAATAATCAACCTCCACCAAATTAAGTGAAGTAATTACATCTTATCAGTTAAAAATTGATGGAATTGAGCAGAGAGTGGTCATCACTCACAAAGAGTCTAAGGTCCGATTGCGAAAACTCTTGTTAAAAATGTGCTGCTACGTTAGGGGAGCATTGGTTCAAATAACCAATCACATACTCTTTTTCGGTTTTATTGTCATTTTTATTTATTTCAACAACACACCACGAGGGCTCACACCCTAAATATTATCGTACCGTCGGTGCCAACAAGGAGGAAAGAGGCAACTTGTTAATTCTGGACTTGAAGGCTTGGAGGTTCGGAGGAGAAGGAAAAACATGCGCCGACAAGGAAAACCACAACTTGGAAGTCCTCGGGACACAAGAGCAGGCACAACAAGATGTTCTATGTCTGGTGACCTTTACAGTAAAATGGTGCATTCGCTCTACTCCCCTGGCAGATCTGTTGGAGGCAGCAGATGGAGGAACTATGGAAGAAAGCTCCTCTGAGCAGCACCCGTGCAGCTCTCTATAAAAGAGAGAGGTGACCAACGGCACGTAGGTGGGCAAGGGATGGCAGCCTTTGGGTGAGGGTAGGGTCACCGATGATATGTATAGCTCTCTTCTAAATAGAGTCCAGGACAGTGAGTGTAGAAGCGGCAGCGGCACCCCAAATATGGTAGCAGTATTCGAGATTTGGCCTTATTTGTGAAGTATATATGGTATACAAATTAGCTGGTGAAAAGTATTTGTGACATGTTGGTGCCAATTGAGATTTCGATGCACAGAAATGCCAACAAGTGAAAAGGAATCATTACCCTGAATAACTTGGTTGTTTATTGTGATGGCTCTAGGCCTGGTATATCTCTTATGAGAAAGCAAGACTGATATTTGGTGGGGTTGAATTGTACAAGATTTCTACTATCCCAGTCTAATATTTTTTAGAGATCCACGGAGACAGAACCCTCCATGAGTTTGCGATCCTCATATAATTGGGCTAAAGAGACAGGCTTAGAATATTGTATATTTGAGTGGAGGATGTTGTCGTCCGCGTAGCTGTGAACTGGGTTGGATGTTCTAGAGAGGAGGTCATTAATGTGGAGAAGAAACAAAGTAGGGGCCAAAGCTGAACCTTGATAAACCCCTGCATTAATTGGATACAGTTTAGAGGAATGGCCATCCACGAAAACAGAAATGCTCCGGTTGGAGAGGAAATTTGCTGTCCAGGTACAGAGTTTTGGTGGTATGGAATACACCGGAAGTTTTTTAAGGAGCGCTGCGTGCCAGACCTGAGCGACAATCTGGGATTTACCGTGTAGTTCCATAGACTTGTTCCAAGAATGGGTCACAAAGGAAAGGAGGTCGGCAGTTGATCTGTGCGGACGGAATCCATACTGCCTGTCGTGAATTAGAGTGTGTTTTTCAAGAAATTTGAGTAAATCGGTGTTTATATACTTTTCCATCACTTTAGAGACGACTAAAAAGGGAGAAATAATAAGCATGTAGTTGATAGGAAGCGCTTTTGATCCTTTCTTGGGGACGGGTTGTACTCGAGCAGTTTTTCAGTTACTAGGGAATTTGCCTCTATTATGAGATGTCTGAAAAATACGATTCAGGACAGGAGCAAGTTCTGGTACGCATTTATTGAGAACAATTGCTGGGATCTGGTCAAGGCCAGAGGCTTTCCTGGTATTAAGAGAAGAGAGCATCTTTCGTACCTTTTTAGTTTCGAAAATGATATCCGTCATTTTATACGCGACATTGGGGACTGTTGGTGGGTGAACATTCGGAGGTGGGTTGAGAGTAGAATTGCCGGCGAACAACGAGGCAAAAGGTTCAGCCTTGCCCAGGGCGGTAGAAACTATTTCATCCTCTGAAACAACGGTGGGAACGTGCTCTTGCACAAATTATTAACAATAGATTTAACAAGAGTCCAGAAGGGTTTGCTGCCGTTGGCGCTTGAGAGATATTTGTTTTTGATGTGGTTATTCTACGAGTTTTTTGCCTCAGAAAGAATGCGGACATAGCGGTTTCTTGCGTCGTTAAATGCTTGACGGTTTTCTTGACTGGGATTGTGTAGAAGCGTTTTGTGAGCTTTGACCTTTTCAAGTCTGGCCTTGTCACAGGATTTAGAGTACCGGGGCTTCTGAGTGGCTGCAGAGGTTTTTTTGTGTATGTGGAATCATAGGGGTCAGGATGAGAGAAGCAGGCAGAAGCCCATGGAAACGAGGAAAAGTAATCCCGCATTTCGTCCCAGTTCGCGGAGTTGCAGTGCCAAATGATACGCGGGTGTGATGACTGGGTGACCTCGGGTTGCATTGCGCGTGGTCACTACGCCTGCTCTGAGCGATCAAGAGGGGCGGTGACATATCTTATTGCATTCAGGTTTTGTAGTAAGAAGGAGATCCAAGGGATTTGAACTGTGTATTGGGATGCGAGGAAAGTACGTAGGTTGCTGAATCATATTGGCTAAAGAATTGCTGACTGCAAAGGTCTCCGCTGCTCTCCCTTGTGGATCGGTTTTTGAAGATCCTAGCCATTCCTTATCATGGACATTGAAGTCACTAAGAATAGTGACCTCAGAGGAAGGATATTCAGAAATCAGTCGTTTTTTTTCAGAAAGGTAGTCAAAAAGCTGGACAAAGTTGTTGTCAGAAGGTGACCGGTAAATGCAACAGATGAATTTAGTTGCAGCGCTGAGAGAGAGTTTTATCCATAGTATGTCTTTTCTTCCAGCTTCTAAATTGAGGAGTCTGGTGCAGGGTAGATTGCTATGGACGTATGCGCACACGCTCCATGCAATCTAAAGGAAGCAAGAAGCTCATACCCGGGAAATTAAGATGATTAGTGGCTGTTTTGGCACTGATTTGGGTTTTGGTGAGGAAGAGGAGTTGGGGCCTATTAGCCTGGAGGAAATGGTGGACGCAGTTGAGGTTAGAATTTAGGCCACATATGTTCGAGAAAGATAAGTTTCATCTTGATGCCGGCGCCCCCTGTACACCCCTCTCCCGGAGATCCGAATGGAGGGGTATTTTATCTCCGAAATCTTTTGTACATGGAGGAGCCATCATCATTATTGTTTATAAGGGAAACCGACTCATACACCAGAACCGTAAACGTCCGTTGGCACTTCACTTAATGTAGGGGGTGGTACCTCCTCGGGCGTGAAAAAATCCTTTACTATCACGTAAGATAAAAGTCCACTACCACCTGCTTGACACCGATTAGTCGCCTCGTACCACAGGCAGGAGTTACCATGGGCCTATTCTTTTAATTAGTCCCCGGACCCACAGGGGACAAGGATATTTCGACATTTCAATGCTAGGTATGTATTGCCGCTCCTGTCAAAGTGTAACATTTCTAAGACAGATAATAATCAACCTCCACTAAATTAAGTCAAGTAATTACACCTTATCAATTGAAAATCTATGGAATTGAGCAGATAGTGGTCATCACGTATCTACAAAAAGTCTAATGTCCGGTTGCGAAAACTCTCGTTAAAAATGTACTGCGACGTTAGGTGAGCATTGGTTCAAATGACCAATCACATACCGTTTTTAAGTTTACGCAGTGATTGATGTTTTAGTGAACTTTCATAAAAAATTCTCTAATGAGGAGATCGCCACTTTTGAATTTTGAAAAAAATTCCTCAAATGAGCACGATTTAGGACTCCTGGAACTCAAATCCGAGGTCAGTTTCAGACTTTTTATGCTTATATACATACATATATATATATATATATATATATATATATATATATATATATATATATATATATATATATATATATATATATAAATAAAAACAAATGAAGTGTCACACCGATAACTTAAAAAATAATGGGCCGATTTTGATCAATTTTTCCGAGTACCTTCCTTTTGCAAATGGCTTGGACAACCTCGTTAACCAGGAAAATCGCACCAGGTTTTCCCTGATAATGGGCCCAGGTTTTCCCGGAAAATTTTGTGTTTTCTTCCGACAAAAAATTATATCTCCGGAAATAACAAAGTAAGGACAACCAAATTTGTTACGCGTGTTTGTATTATAAAGAGTGAACCATATACCAATTTTAGATCTGTAAGTTGAAAGACAAAAAAGTTATGGGCATTTAAATAACACAAATGGAAATTTCCTCAAAACGCCAAAGTCGCGATTTGAATCGTCAAAATTTGCAACATTTAGGCAAATAACCTGGAACAAATACGGATTATGTAAAGAAAATGTCGCAAGAAGTGTGTTCTGCAAACCCTTAAGTTTCAGCTTCAACTGTCATTGTCCTTCATTTTACTAAAATATTTCCAGAAATTTCATTTCAAATAGACCCTTTCTCTGATGCTTTGGCGGTAGTTTTAGTTACGTTTATGGTTTAACAGTCTATAATCATTAGCTAATTTTCGTAGGAAAAATTTGTTAATGAGGAGACCGCGACTTTTGAATTTTAAAAAGATTTCTGCAAATTAGCGCAAACTAGGCCCCCTAGAATCTATATGCGGGTTTGGTTTCAGTTTTTATCTGTTTACATATACACAGGGTGACGCATTTCTACGGTAACGCTCAATATAATTGTTATTATACAAGAGACGAGAAAAAGTTGTATACGTTAATTGTAACGTGTCTTGAGCTGCATCTTATAAAATTATTATAAAGACAAACATTGACAAATGTTGAAAAGACAATGCACCAAGTCACTAGTTAGTTATCGTAATATTCGCCATCAACAGTGCTGGGTTTGAACTTTCAAACATCCGCCTTATTCACCAGATCTGGCGCCAGGCGACTACATGCTGCTTCCTTCAAAGAATAATAAATTTTCGATAGATAATGAAATATAGGTAGCTGTTAATGAGTGGTTTCTTGAAGTTAGTGAACATTTTATTTTCTGTAAACGTTACAGCATCGTTGGGAATGGTGTTACGAGCAGGAATATTAAAGGTTTATTTAGGATAATGTTTGTATATCTGAAAATGATATATTTGTTTTCATCAGATTGTCTGGTCTTAAGTGTTATATTGAACTCTTGCATGTGTGACTGCATCTCACAAACAAGACAGAAGATATTAAAATCAAATGGGCTTTAGAATCCAGTTTTGGTGTAATAAGTAAATTACTCATAAAACCAGTAGGTGATATATGGTGTTTTATTTACATACTACGGTTTTAAAAGGAATTCAAAGACTATATACGTGACAGTTGTTACCAATGTTTTCACTCGGTTACACCTACTGGTAGCTTAAATCTATGTCACTAGGTAAAAAAAAGTGATAGATTGCTTGCATTTCCAGATGTTCACGCAGATAACTTAATTGATATATATCATTTACATAAACAATAATTTATAGTACCTATATAGTGTGTAAAAGCCAAATGGAATAAATTCATTATTTCGGTTATTGACATTCTTATAAACAATCCCGAAACACGTCAAATTTAAATTATAAATTGACATTTTTCAACGTGAAAATGCGATCTCTACCTTCATCCCCCTTCGAATGACAGGTACAACCCCCTATCTTTAAAGGGGAAGTATAGGCTGGTGATATGTCGTTTGAAAGGTCTGTTCATTCTCTGTTCAAAAATGTTATCGTTTTCGAGTTTGTTGCAACGATTAAGATAGAATAAAATAAAATCATGTGGTTACCGAAATTCGCTACAATACTACAAAACACTAAAATGTAATGCAAAATGTAATAAAATGTAAAACACTAAAAAGAACTATGAATGTCAATGAAGTAGATGTTCAAAATGTTCACCGGGAACATCTTGGCAACGCCCTAATCTTGAATAAAACTGCCTTCTAGCATTATTTAACATATCAGGCGTGATCGACCTAATCGCAAGCGTTATTCGTTCTTTTAAGTCATTTAGATCAAAAGGTTTAGTTTTGTACACAATGCGCTTCACATATCTCCATAAAAAGAAAGCTAATAAGGTAAGATCAGGTGATCGCGCTGGCCATTCTATCGATCCTAGCCTCCCTATCCAATATTGATGGTCAGGGACAGCGGGGGGAAGGGGTTTCCGCACAAAAACTTACTGATAAACACAAAATGCTATAAATGGAGTGTGTACAACCAAGCAGCGATTTTGTTATTGTCAGCCCTAGAACTTTCTTCCTTAATACAGGGATAATGTACGTAAGGTTAGATGCATTCTATCCAAAATTAGAAACGAAACCGGTATGGGCTGCTAGTTATGGTCAGAATGCATCTAGCCTTTTATTTAATTTTTTAAGCATCTTTATATAAATATATGTACGGGTATATTTATTATTATAGAAGCAGGATTGTGCAACACCTTAAAAACTTGAGGTAATTATTAAGCTATTGTTTGGTTAATCATTTCACCGACAAAAACAAACAATTTCTGCAATGTACATGAATATATCAAAATTCCAAATATATTTGTAGATGACACTTTCACTATTTTCACAAATCGTTCTGTTTAGCCGTTGAAGAATGAATATATCATTACGAAATAAAAATATTGCACAATCGAAACAATAACTAATAGTATAGAATTTAAGTTATAAAATACTAATTATTATTACACTTGATTAAACAATGGTAATGCCATATTAAAAACCGATGCCCACATTCGAGTCTTATTTTCATTCGTGAAAGTTTACAATCTAATCGGGCAGTGGAAAAGAAAAGAAAAGTTATACAAGTTACATTTAAAATAATATGTACGGAAATCTATGAAATAAGGATCGTAAACTTAAATATGTTGGGCAAACTGAAAGATGTATTGAAAAAAGATTTAAAGAACATTTAAAGCATCCGAAATTTGCCACTATTGATAAATCATATACTGCTTAACATGAAAATTACCATGTAGCTGAAGAAATGTTCAAATTAACCAAAAGTGTCAGGTAATCGCGACAGGCACAGACAAGTATATATATATATATATATATATATATATATATATATATATATATATATATATATATATATATATATATATATATATATATATATATATATATATATATACAGTATGTCCCAAACTGGATGGGAATGTATTGCTATCTCCGTACCTACATGCTTTTTATCGCTTTATATAAACTATTTAAATTTACGTGACAATTATGTTTATTTTTACATGTCCCATATCTTAAAACATGCCTTCTGCGTCCAAATAATCGTTATAAAACGAAGCCACTTGCTCAGATTCCCCACTCTCCAGAGTTTCTTTATCAGACGTCCTGTTAAGTACTTCTTGAATGTTGTCGGATGACGCTGTGCCGATTTTCGATGGTAGAATCTCCCATACAGAGGGCGCCTTAGACGGTCGATGTCTGTTCGGAAACAACCGCTTTTCCAGATAATTTTGCAGAATCTGTTCTGTGATCCTATTCTGTCTTGCTATCTCCCGATAATCCAGTTGATGTCCTGAAAGCATCATAATTGTCAGCGTTGTGCAAAACTTTTGAATAAAGATATTAATTGTTTTCCCTCGACCAAAGGGAAAATGAAAGTAGAAAGGGTTATTTACATTGAAAACCCTTATAGGAGTGTTATTGGGCAGGACAACATTTAACGCATGCAGAGTTAGTTATAATGCACACCATCTACCCACGTACCCAAAAACATATACCTACTAAAGAAACAAACATTTTGCACAACACTTGCGAATTATAATGCTAACATTCCACTTAATTCTTTCAAGTCTGTACCGGTCATGTTGAATTTGTAATGAAACATAAAAGGCCGAGGTTGCACACTGTGGCTGATAACTGAAACAAAAAGCACCTTCACCCCAAAAACCACAAAAATGATAACAAAGGGTTATGTGCTAGATACTGATAGATAATGTGTTTCCCATCGTGGTTCCCCCGCCTGTCCAAAGTCCCGCCGACTCGAAAGAAACACTCAGACATGCATAGTGAAATTCATACCAACAAACAAAAATCGGGCAGTTATCAAATATCTTGTAATAATTGCGAGAAAATCTATATTGGGCAAACGCGGAGATCACCAACAACAAGATTCAAAGAGCGCATAGCTCATTTGAGATTCAATAGTGGAGAAAAATCTAGTGTAGCCCAGCATATGATTGACTCGGGACATAAGGTAGGCGATAGTAATCTTAAGTTGTTGAACGCAACCACGGATTATATCGTTAACATACGCGGCACTGGTCTGGTGGCCTAAGGTGACACATTACAGTTCCAAACAAAAACTAGGCAAGATCCAAAGGATGGCTTGCCTGGGCATCACAGGGGCCATGTCTTCAACCCCAACAGCCGCCATGGAGGTGTTGCTGGATCTTCCTCCCCTACACTTAGTTATTATGGGGGAGGTCAGGCTAGGACTATACAGACTAGCATGCAATGGTAGACTGAAGATCTACCCAGGCTTCAGGGGCCACTGCAAAATTCAGGAGATCGTGAATGCTTGAAATGAGGTCAGACTTCGCGAGCCCGCGAATCTGCAGGGAAAACAACTTTACAGTGGAAATCCCCGACCGCGAGGCATGGCGGAGGAGACGCAGGGCATACCACGGGACGCGCTCGTCTGGTCCATGGACGGATCCGTCGGAAAGCGTGGGACGGGGGCAGGTCTTTATTCGGAAGGACCGAGGGTAAGTCATAGTATTTCCCTCGTAGCCCATGCAACGGTCTTTCAGGCTGAAATGTACGTCATCCTGCACTGTGTGCGGGAGAACAAGGGGAGGGTCTACACCAACAAGCGGATCCTCATAGCCACAGACAGCCAGGCAGCCCTTAAGGCCTTAAGTGGCCTACGGGTAAATTCTTGGCCGGTGAGTGAGTGTCGAGAGGAGACGAGCGTCCTGGCTGTGCAGAATGAGGTCACCCTCATCTGGGTGCCGGATCACTCGGGAGTCAAAGGAATGAAGAAGCTGACAGTCTCGCGAAGAGAGGGTCAGCAGAACCATTTATGGAACCAGAACCGGCTCCGGGCGTGACAAAGAGCACTGATAGGGGAGCCATTAAGTCCTGGGTGAGAAACCAACGCAAGATGTACTGGGCAGACTGTCCAGGGCTCAGACATGGGTAGTCAATAATTGACGAACCCAGTTCAGAGAGAGCTCTGGAGCTGCTAAATCTTAGCAGGCGACAGCTCAGAAGCATAACAGGTTTCTTGACGGGACACATGGCCGTCAAGAAACACCTCCATAAAATGGGGCGGTTCGAGGGGGACCTCGCATGCAGACTCTGCGGCGAGGGGGAGGAATCAGCCCAGCACATCTTGTGTGAGTGTATAGCTCTGGACCGCAAAAGACAACTAATCTAGGTGAGTCTAGACCGGAGACAGAGCATTAAAAAACTTCACCCTACCAATCGCTGTGCAGACTAATTCAAGGCACAGGGATTTTGGAATGGGTGGAGTAAAGAGACTAAGGGCATGCACAATAAGCCAAATGTTGCAGTACTATCAATGCGACAAAGCCGCGGACGAGCCCCGAGGGAGTAAAAAAAAACACGGATTATCGCAAGTAAGATGCTTGGGAAAGTTTGGAAATCCGCAAGGCGAATCCACAGAATTTGATGAATTTAGACATTTGCCCGGTCAATTCAGGACTTTTTGAAGTAGCACGAAATCATCCATGGTTGCTTTCAACATCGACAAAACTGGTTGGGCGTATTCATTGACACAACAATAGTCCTTGAATTACGTCACCTGGTGTTACGTGATCCGGTGTTACATCATCTGGTACTGAGGCATCTAATATTACATCATTCGGTATTGCATCATCCTGTATTACATCATTATCCGGTATTGCATAATCCTGTATTACATCATCATTCGGTATTGCATCATCCTGTATTACATCATCATTCGGTATTGCATCATCTTGTATTACATCATCATTCGGTATTGCATCATCCGGATTACATCATTTTTAGTGTATAGTTTAGGTATATAAATAGGATAATTTTGCCCATAGGGTTTGTTTCGTCGCAGTTACTGATGAAGGCAACTTCGTTGTCGAAATACGTATCAGGCGCATAACTCTTTATTATTATTTTTGTGGTTTTGGGGCGATTTTTCATTTTGTTTCTAATAAAACAAGAACAAAATATTTTATTAAATCTGTTTCTACTATAGTCCATGTAGGCCTGGCCATTATTTTTAAATAAAGACGTAGTTAAGTAGCCTTTAAATAAAATAGGAAAACTATGATATAACATTTGAAAACCTTAGCATCTCTATAAATAGCAATTCTCTTTTTCATATAAGAAACATACAGCTAAATAGGATGTTTCCACCCCCTGGTTTAATTCATGTTTGGTAATATCCTAAACTGCCCTTGAACAAAATTATGTATATATATATATATATATATATATATATATATATATATATATATATATATATATATATATATATATATATATGTATATATATATATATATATATATATATATATATATATATATATATATATATATATATATATATATATATATATATCAGTAGGTAGAGATAGCTGGTTCTGAGCCCGCCTCCCGCTACTGAGCATGTGCGTGACGTAACAAATATGGCGGCTGTATAGGTTGTGACGTAAGCTCTAAACTGAGATGACGTAATCCAAGATGGCGGCTGTTGACGCGAAAATTCAAAAAAATTGACATTTGAAATGACAGTTGGTGCAACCTGTCTAAATAATAGACTCCGCGACTTTGATTTTCGCAGAGAGTGATGTATGTATATATGACGGTTGACGCAGTCGCAAACCGAACTTTTTAGTTTTGGTTTAGACCTCATGTGTGAGGTATCATTTTAGTGGGCTCGATAAGAATTCAAATATAGCACATGCGGATGCGTAAACTAAACTTTTTTAGTTTTTGGCCTAGACCCCATGTGTGTGGTGTCATTTTACTCGACTCAGTAAGCAGAATTCAAAAGATGTGTAAAATCAGTTGAAATTAAAAATATGCGACAGCCAGACATGTGGAATATACCACACATGTGGGAACAAGACGGCGGCTGCAGCGGTAAGAGCTCTAAACAGAATATGCGAAAGCCAGACATGTTGAATATACCCCACATGTGGCAACAAGGGGGCGGCTGCAGCGGTAAGAGCTCTAAACAGAATATGGGAAAGCCAGACATGTTGAATATACCCCACATGAGGCAACAAGGCGGCGGCGGCGGCAAGAGCTCTAAACTAAACAAAAATCCTAAGAATATGCGACCGCCAGACATGTTGAGTATACCTCACATGTGGCAACAAGGTAACAACCTTCTTCAACAGTTCACAGCTGGAAATTGAGAGTGACCTCGAATAAATACATGTGACCTCTTTTAATCGCGTATATAAATATGTCGTGTTAGTAGTTTTCAGTTGTGCAGAGGCTTAAGCAGCATAATGTATAACAACGTGTAATGAATCAGTTTTCACGTGTAATCATTACTGGTTTACAAACACTTAGAAGACCCCCAAGCATAATAAATAATACCAGAAACCCTATCTATATTAAATATTTCACGTTTTAGTTTCAAAATAATGTTGTTGAAAATTCGCTAAAAAATTCTGTATCGTAAGAAGCGTACTGAACTCCCTATAATATACGTCGAGATCTAAATATTGAAAAACGTTGCATTTTGTTGGGGAAAATAAACATCTCTATTGTCCTGAAATTCTAGGTAAAATCTGACGTAATTATGATGAAATCTAGAAAAACGGTTACAAAATGAACGGACGAGTCTATTATTGTGGAGGTGTGTATAGAAGACGTCGGTGACTTCGCCAACGATTTGAGGTCTCGTTTTATCTCATTCGAAGAATGAAGGCGAGAAAGGGCTCGCACATAGCCACTAACGCTCATGACTCTGAAAATTTCGTGCAGGAGTCAGGAGCAACAGAACGCTCTCTACCTTTGGGAGTCTGGCACTGACGCCTGTGGCGTAAACATCGTTTACTTGAGGTGGCTCCCGAATTGTCTTATAAACGGGGTTTTAATACGCTTTCTGTTACCTATACTGCCTTCTAACAATATTCAGTGATTATTTGAAGTGTTTTAATGATTTTCGAGTTTAAATAAACATCGTAGTTAGCATAAAAACGGGACTTAAGTTGTGGCTCTTTGTTTCAACCTGTTGATTTGCTACTTTAAAAAGAATTCCGGGTTTTCGCTGAAGTTTAAGTCAATTGGCGGTGAATTTCGCCAGGGCAAATTCAACGTTTTAATTGTAAATCGCGAAGTTTCCACCAAGCGACTTCAGAATATCGACCTGGTTGTCAAAGGGTTTTGTACACGTGAGACAATAAATCCACCTGCAGTGACCACTAATGTGAAGCATCACTGTTTTTTCCAGCTTCTTTTCTCTTGTTGGAGTCACTGAGACTTGTGTCAGCTATTAATATTTGATTCAATTTGGAGGTCACCCCCATAGAGTAACCAGGTAATTCAAGGCAGAAGATTCGGTGAGTCAATAGAAAATTTCTCTGAACTAGCAAACTTGGTCTTATGCACTCATCTGGCAACTGAATTTTTATAATCTGAACTTTCAAAGACACTCAATCAAGTTTTGATTTTGAGCAACCTCGGGGAGTTGCTATTAGAATAATTATAAATCTCCTGTTCTAATCTCTGGAATCGTATCAGTTTTTTTATAAATTCAAACACGTAGTTTTTGGAATTGTAATCAGCGAATCTTGTGTGTAAAAATATTTAACCTGTACTTGTCTTTAATATCACCTGTTTTTCAATAATTAGTATAGAGTTTTCACGTAGACATACACATATATATTTTTCAAAATTGAGCTTAACTCGAGAACTGGCCAGGATCTAAGCAAAAAGATTAACAGAATTGATTGACGAACGTCAAATAATTTACATATTAATGTTTTTTTTTGAGCTGCAACACACAGCATCTCATTTTTTATATATCTCAATATATAAGTGCTCAGATTTATCTAGTAATAAACAAACTATATTTATATCATTACTCTGTCATATGTATGTTAATTAATAATTTCTTGTTACTGAAGCTCTTGCTATTTATTAGATTTCTACTTGTGTACAATTAATGTTTATTTTGAGAGTTACCAACCATTTAATCTTATTTTGTTCACCATTTCAAATTCAATCCATATGAATAAATTGAATATTTTGTTACATTAACATGTCTGTTTGATTGAAGATTAATTCCTCTTTAAACCCTTTTGACTTTTTGGTGACAACCAAATTAGGACTCTTTAATATCGCATATCGAAGAGAGATTTTAAGTAAAGATCATCGTAACCAGGCACTAGTTTGGAGCGCTGATAAATATGAGACTTCAGGCAGTGCAACACAACAGCGTAAGTAGTAAACAGTATTATGATCTTCCAACCTTATAAGCTATTTCTAATCTTGCTAGTTATAAATCTGATAGATAGAAACCTTTTAGGGTAGGATTTATAGAAAATAGTGACCTCAATACTGACCAGATTTGGGTTCACTTGAGGATATACTAATATTACTGCTTGCCTATTACTGAGTTATAAATATAAATCACTTTTTATTTATGGGAGGTTATAAATGACTTGTGGTACGCTAGTAAAAATAAAATACCGGATGAAGTAAACGAATATGAATTAAAACAGTTAGTGCTGGAGATACAACGACAAGCCTTTACCGATGAACGTGATTCTGAAGGTGAAGATTATGAAAGTGGTCATATAGTTGAGTTATGTGACGCACATTTGGGTGGTTACTGTTCTACACAATTCTTTGCTGTAGCACTCATTCGATACCACCCAGGAGCTCCGTTAAGCAAACCGTTCTTCAAATATTTACCCGAAGAAGCTCAAAATCAATATAGAAGGTATTACAATGGAGAAACCACCTGATGTTATTATAGTGAAGACATCGCAACAATGGAAATAGAAATTGAACCACCAACTGAGGCAGAAATTGAATAGGAGACACTCGAAATGATGAGAGAAGGGTTTAATAAAGAATACGAATTTTCCAGTTGTGATGATCTACACCAATTTGGAGACCATTTATATGATATACTACTATACGATTACAAGTCTTACGGCAAACACAGTAAATACTTTAATTTTCTAACACGAAAACTTCACAGAACAGATGTTACACATATATTATATATAATTTGCAGAGAATATTTTAACAATCTCCCAACCAATACCGATTGGGATAAATATGAGAATGGGGATTGTGTTAATGTAGAAAAGTTTGTTAAAATTTGGCATAATCACCTTGTTGAGCACCATGAAGTGTAGTAGTAGTATTCAGTGATCGCAACAGATTTTTAAAATCTAACAACAAACCAATGAGAGCAATACAACCAATGAGAGTGGAAAGGGAAATGTACTTAACACCAAAGTTTATAGTCTAGCCATGAAAGTTAATTGTGACTGTCTCAACATGATGTGTGATGTAGATGAAAACGATGATCCTGATTTCACAGAACACCAAAACAGAAGACTGATGTTTAACAAATATCAAGATGATAATAGGCTGCTGATGGAAACCACTTTTAACATCAAACGTTCTTTGAAATTGGTTACTGGGATCAGTGTAAGAAATGACTTTACAATACTTGTGAAATTTATCAACCCGTTAGCGCTGGATGAAGAAAACCAATATCTGGGTTGGAAGAGTGGGAGTTTTACGATTTTATGGACAACATATGTGTTCGAGTTGGGCTCGAACTTGATAAAACTTCGTGTACGATCCCCCTTTTTGGAGGAATCAAAATATTCGGTGTCCACTCGAGTTGATGCTACGAGAGGATAAACTGATTTAACAATATGTGCCGTTTCGAAGGACCTGTGGAATACGTGAATTGATACTTTGACTGTAATTTTATGGGCTTTTATTAACACTAACAACTTAAAACAATACAAATACGGAATTTAGCTTAACTAACAGGTATCGACCCGCGTGTACGTGCTCACAATCGTGGTAGTAAACTCTGTCTCCTTCTCGTTGCGTTTCTCACCACCTGTTGAGTGTCTCTTGGGGTGCTCTTTGCGCACTCATGCGCACATACCTAGTTCATATGGGTATTATATTTAAAAGTTCATATATTGTCCTTTGAACCCTAACAATACGTGTATTATATTTAAAATGGTTTAAAGATGGAGAAGAGGCTCATGCGGTAACTCAATCGAATTACAGCCGAATAACTTATACACGTATTCTAAGTGAAAAAGTTTTATGTGCTGATAATTGTTTTGAACATATGCATATGTATCTGAATGAAGAAACCATAGAAAAGCTGATGGATTATGAGGCCATCGTTACAGAAAGTATTGAGTATGTGAGAGAAACACAATTTGCATGGACATACGATTGTTTTCTTCGAGACATCGTTCAAACATTAAGAGATCTAGGTGTTTCAGATGTTAGTGCAGCACAAACCATCCGCGTGAAAAAACCCTACTCAACAACACATCTCCCACATTCAAGTATTACATGTCAACCGCCGTTTAAAATGCCAAATTTTTGAATTTTCGCGCCAATAGCCGCCATCTTGGATTACGTCATCTCAGTTTAGAGCTTACGTCACAATCTATACAGCCGCCATATTTGTTACGTCACGCGCATGCTCACTAGCGGGAGGCGGGCTCAGAACCGGCTATCTCTACCTACTTATATCCACTTAAGACGTGAGGCCTGGATTTCTTTCTTCCACATCACGCGAGACGGAGATGGAGATTGTTCACCCGAAGATGCAAAACGCCTTGGCCCTGCCTTTAATATACGTAATGTTGAACGATTCAAAGAGCACTTTCCTAGAACTCTTTGCTCAAACCGGTTGACTATATTACCTCATTGCATTTATCATTGAAATTACTTATTTTGTCTGTTTTGAAAGTATAGCTAAATAGTTAATTTCCCCCTTTGGAATTTAGAGGGTAAGTGTTTTCTAAAGAGCGCCGTCTCTAATATCAAAATTTTATTAAATAATTAGGGTCTACCACACTTTCACCAGATAGGCTTTATCTCCATCCACATGGGAAATTTCGCCAATGTTTTGGACAATCCTTCCATGCTATTGCAAACATGCTAAACTGCAGTTTAGCCCATGCATTGTCGGTGTTGGGTGCCTTATTAAATTTTAATGCCGTATTTTTTTCAGTTTATGAGTAAACAAAAACCATTTTAATTTATCAAAAAATAGTTTCATTGTCTACTTAAAACTTTAGTAGTGTTGTCTTAAGATAATATCGAGTATGTAATACATGTGGCCTCAGTGTTAATTTGTTTATATTTAGTCTAGTCAACAGCTTGGAAAAAGTGGGGTTAGGTGGAAAAAGATCGGAAGTTAATGAAACTTTTTGATGTTGTTCAAAAGTGGTTAGTTAACATTTTCTCAACTTTCGGATCTCGAGGACCCTGTACAAAAAAGGGAGAAAGAGAAAAGAGGGAGGGGGGTTGCAAAATTTTCGACCTTTCTCCGGTTTTTCCTTGATAACTTTTTTACCTTACATAGTACGGCAAAATATCTGAAACTTTCTTGTAGAGCGTTAATGTTCCTACTATTTTGACTATCAAACATGTTTGTGTGTCAAATCGTTACCGAGATATGGCGCTTCGAAAAAAAATTTATCAAAATTCGCTAAAAATGCCGAAGAATGCAGAATTCCACCATATTTCTTCTGTTATACCCGAATTATTGTGAAATGTTATTGTCATTATTATTTCTGGTTACAACCGCCAACTTCGGAAACCCCAATTCACAAAAGCTAATTTTCTTCTCTGATGAAATCCGACCATACTCACTCCATGATCGTATTGATATTAGTTACTCTTTCGATCGATCTGCGGTACCGATTATTTACACGATCAGTGACTAAGGCTAAATTTCAACTGGCCCGCCTACCAATATCTATCAAAACCGATATCAATCCAAAAAGTAACAAATATCAATACCAACATGGAGTGGGTATGGTTGGATTTCATCAGAGAAGAAAAGTAGCTTTTGTGAATTGGAGTTGGGCGGGGAAGGGGGGAGCGGGGGTGGGTGGTGGTTTACAAAGTTGGCAGTTGTAACCGGAAATCATAATCACAACAACATGTCACAATAATTCGGGTATAACAGAAGAAATAAGGTGGAAATCTGCATTCTTCGGCATTTTTTAGCGAATTTTGATTTTTTTTAAAATTTCGAAGCGCCATATCTCGGTAACGATTGGACATACAAACATGCTTGATAGTCAAGATAGTAGGAAATTTAACGTTCTACAAAAAAGTTTCAGATGTTTTTGCCGTAGTATGTAAGAGAAAAAAGTTATTAAGGAAAAACCGGAGAAAAGTCGAAAATTTTGCAGTTCCCCACCCCCTCTTTTTTCGCACAGGGTCGTCGAAGTCCAAAACTTGAGAAAATGTTTCCTTAAAAAACTTTCCAAAGTTTCATTAACTTTCGACCTTTTTCTATCTGAAACTACCTGTCGACTGAACTAATTCGCTTGTTTATATTCGCTTGTTTCTCTTTAAATTGCATATCTTGAATAAAATACCCACATTTTCATTCGAAGACATTTTATCAAAATTCAAAAATGGCAATTTTCTCATTAGCGAAAATTCGCTAAGACTTAGTTGTCGTAAAGTGGGTTTTACATTTTACAAAGTGTAATTATTATCAATTGATGCAGTTACAGTTTGTTATAGTTTTGTATTTTTACACGTATCAACATTTAAAATGTAATGTAAAATGTCCAGTGAAATAAAATTATGATAGTCATCTTCTTCGCTTAGAGGTATACACTTGATCTAATTGTTAAACGTATTAAGAACATAAGAACTTATACCGTACAAGTTATTGTCAATGCTGTTAGATTGCACAATAATCAGACCTAGTTTCTCCGATGTTAATCGTAGCTTAGTGTATTATTGAATCGAATAGAAACTAAAAACTTGTGGCTACTGTAGCAGCTTCATCTTGCATTGATTAGCGATAACTTTTAAAAGCACTAATTAATAAATGTCATTATCAATATTAGATTTTTACGCCATAACGTAAAACCCTAACACTTTTAAAACATTGCATGTCTGAAACAAATTCCCTTTCCAACAAAATTTTTACAAACAAATAGGAGATGCTTGAATGGGTTCATCACTCTTCCCTGCAATGACTAACATCTTCATAGAACATTTTTAGTGAATAGGGATGTAGCAATCCAAAATAGAAACAACCTATTGGTTAAGGTACATTGACGACATTTCTCTCACCGTAACAATGTATTCGCGCTTATGTGTATAGTGCATTTTCTACTTTCTTTAATCTTGCAAGTTTGAACTTATATAAATTTTCGAAACATAGAGTTCACCAAGCGCCAACATCTGAGTTTAAGCGCTCATCTACTGGCTATCGATACATTTCAGCGGTTGGAGACTGATGAACGCACAGTTGACTCCAAGCACTAATGTGTAACGTTTTTCTCTCATTCCGTTTTGACAAATTGACAACAGTTAAGTTCTAGCAAAAGCACAGCGGGACTGGTGAACGCATACGTTTACACACCTGTTCAACTGTTGGCGCCTAGTGAACTCGGGCTATGTATTCCCTGTACGTTTAGCTGATACGTGGATACTAGCGTAAATTTTGTACACTAACAACTAACCAGTATTTCTACTCTATTGGTAATGAGCACTCTGACTTAGTAAAACCGTTCATATTACATACAAATATATACGCAGGGGCGACCTTTTAGTTTCACAAATCTACTTATAGGTTGGTACTTCCCATACCGAGAGGTATGATATTCATACTACCTATTTTTACAACTGTCACGCACATGGCGTCAAGTGGTGAGTCCAATGCAACAATAATATGCTGTTGTGCAGTGGGGTTAGACGTTTCATCACAACCTCTTAACAAATTACGTATTTTACTAATATTTAAGTGCATACAGTTGGAAGTAATAAAAATGAAAACGATTAAATTTAGTGCTGCGATCTATATTATCTGAAAAAGACAATATAGGCGTAACTTCGACCGCATTAAACTGACGCATAGAAACTTTTTGGTTGCGAATGACTTTGTTTTAAGTGTGTAGTTGGACTTCTATAACGTTACTCGCCACGTGACGTCATAGGAGGGGGCGGGGCATATGCGCAATATCATATCTCTTCTAAGCCATTATATCATGGGTGCTTCCTGCTGCTATATTCAACTACTTCTGCCGATGGTTAATAACTTCTCAGTTTATCAACAATTATCTTATAAATAAGCTTATCGAAATTATAACCCTTGTTACTTCTTAATTTTAAAAAGTCTGGACACAGCAAGTGTGTTATGTTGGTGAATTTTCATTAAAATGTTTTTAATATCAAATATGTTTTTTAGTGAATGAGCGCGAACTAGGCCCCCTAGAACTCATATCCAGGGTCAGTTTCAATTTTTATATGTTAAATATATATATATATATATATATATATATATATATATATATATATATATATATATATATATATATATATTTGTGTGTGTGCGCGTCACACCGATAACTCAACAAAAAATAATGGGCCGATTTTGATCAAATTTTCTGAGTACTTTCCATTTGCAAGTGGCTTGGCTAAGTTCGTTAGCCAGACAAATCGGTCCAGGTTTTCCCGGAAAATATTGTATTTCTTTCGGAAAAAATTATATCTCCGAAAACAACAAAGTAAGGGCAACCAAATTTGGTACTCTGAACTATGTATTAAAACTTATGTCTGTAACTTTAAAGACAAAAAAGTTATGGGCATTTAAAAAATGGGGTTTTCCTCAAAATATCAAAGTCGCGCTTTGAAACATCAAAATTGGCAACATTTAGGCAAAGGACCTGAAACAAATAAATGCACAGATCAGGCGTGAAAATTTTCAGAAGATTTTAAAAGACATCGGGGGAATATACCTACAGATGAGTGTGCTGAATAAAGTCGTTTCCCTCACATAGTCGAAATGTGCCTAACCGAACTATTTCCGCATAATTTGACTCCTATTCTGTTTAAGAGATGTGGCAGTTAGAACTCTGATCCAATCAGATTCAAACACGCGCTACAGACTTCGTAGGGGAAGTTTGTCAAACAAAACCAGTCGAGACCGATCATCAACGGGAGACTCTCTCGGACAAGCTAATGAAGTGCAGCGTCTTCACGGAATGTATACTTGGTGTAGTTATGTGCAATGTGCTACAAATAGTTTGAGTTAAGTAAGTGATTGTAGCGACCCGTTTAAAAGAATTAAACGGTAAGTTTTTAATAAACTTTTTAATGCAGCGTCAGGTTGCTAATGGCATTCTTTGTTGTCATTGCAGGGTTAAGTTTTAACTCCAGATTCAAATTCAGGTTTACGTTTATATTTACGTTTACCTTTACGGCTACCTTCACGATTATTTTCTGGTTCAAGTTCCACCCTATTGTCTACCGTACCTTCTGCATTGCTCTCGACCTCATAAGAAAAGTAATTCAGAACGCCGCAAGTGCGTTATGGTAGCGAACTTTCATTAAATGCTTCAAATTTGAATAGCTCAATTTGCTATTAATCTATAAGGTTGACCAAGAAACCAGTTTTTTCGGGAACACACTAAGTTTACTTTCAGAGATGTTTGTGCATTTTCAAACAATAGTTATTTTGATGAAACATAGCACATTGTTTTTACTATATATGTTATACTGGTAATCAAATTTGATGCCTGCTTTCTTAAAAGAAAACACACACATTTGCTATTAAAAACATTTTTTTTTGAAAATTCACTACCATAACTCATTTGCTCCGTCCAGACTTTTTTTTTCTGTTCAAGGATAGAAGTGGTTCAATGCAGAGAACAAACAGTGGACCTGAAAATGAAAGGCCTGACGAATGCCCTGCTCAAATTGAATCGGAGCAGACAGAAGGCCATGCGTTTTGACCATACAAACTGAATCTTCATAAAGAAGCCTTACGTAGCTTGTATATAAGCGGCCAAAGTTGTATCTTTCCAGAAGATAAAACATATGCGTGTGTGTGTGTGCGTGTGTTCGGAAAGGTTTCCGCGGTGACACATAGAGCAGAATAAATGAATGGTGAATTTGTCTAAACTGATAAATTGTGTTGCGAATTGAAAAGAGCTCCCGGACACATAGCCATGGTTCCGACGACAAGGTGAACTTGTCTTTATCATGTTATCATAAGTAATTCTTGTTGAGCATCTCGACCTACTTCGCTAGAAATTAAAAACATTACGTCACCTTTTTGCTTTACGCCTTTGGTAACGCGACATTTCAGAAATTGTATCAAAATTGAATAGATATCTGGTGCCCTGAAATCCAGAACTTTTTGCAACTTTTAATGGAACTGGCAAATATATTATTAAGCCGCTAAATACAAATAAACGTTCCAGATGGAACTTGTTAAGCTATTGGCTGAAACTTTAGAAGTAATCATCAAATTGACAGGTTCACGGGATGAGTAACGGATATTGATTTTGAGATAAAGAAGGATTTAACACGGTTTATAAACACGTCCACATTTTAATTGAATTCTGCTTTAAATGTCATGTTGAAAGGTTATCTGTAAGAAACTCAAAGCTTTCCCATCCTGGAGACGATTAAATCAATAGTTATTAGAGCTTTTTGAAAGGATAAAACATGATGTTGCTCCCGGTTTGATATTTCGCAACTGAAACAGCTATCAATGTATACAAATTTCCGTGAAACAAATATTCAATCAAACGTCGGAAGAGTTTGGATTTAGTCTGAAATTAATTTGTTAAATTACATTCGTTCAATCTGGTGAATTTTAATTAAGCCTTCTCGATTTTTAATTTAAGATTTTATCTCACAAAACTAACATTGTTAGAGCCTGTTTTCTCTCTTTATCTCTCTCTCTCTCTCTCTTACACACACATATATACACATATATACACAAATGCAGACACTCTTTCGATCTCGCTTCCTCTTTACAATTCTTGTTGTTGGCTCATACATGCTGAGTCATAACTATTAGCACATACAGTAAGTGCAGCTTATTTGGACCAAAATACGAGAATTGGGCCAAAGATGCCTTTAGAAAATCATGCTGTAGAAAAAGTATAGGGAGTTAAAAGCGGCATATTTTTATTTGTTTTGCCAATAATCTCACAACATATTCATAAATTGTTATCAAAATTGGCACAGAGTTATTGCTGTAGGCGAGAGATATTATTTTACGTATTATTTTACATTTCCAACTTAGATAAATATCATAACAAAAGCCTGGACGCAGCAAGTGCGTTATGGTAGTGAATTTTCATAGAAGTGATCTCTCAAAAAATATTTTATTACAACTTTTTTTCTTGTAACATAGAAATCCAAATTTTGGTGTGTAATTTACTTTTTATATCGTTAACCTTCCTACCAAATTTGGTTATCATACCTTTTTTATTTTTTGAGTGAAAATTTTTTTTTGAATGAAAACTCAAAATTTTCCCGGAAAACCGCGTCCGATTTTCTTGACTAACGAACTTATTGAAGCCACTATGTGAAAACTGGAACCTGTGATGAGCACTAATAAGTACACTTGGATAACACCCAAATCACCACAATACATATTTCACAGACCTTACGATCGTTTCGTTATCAATGTCAACATCTTCAGAGGAAGAAAATTCTAACATAAAAAACTAGATCCCGTGTATTTATATCGCGTCAAAGTAAACGAACTAGTCCGAAGTAAAGTTGTCGTCCAAGAACGATAGTTTTTTTATTGCGCAATGAAACTACTAGGTCGGAGACCTGCTTTAACCTTCTGGTCGACAAATTTATGACCCTTATCTAATATAGGTTTAAAATGACCAGAGTTATTTAAAGAATCAGCACGTTTCCTTTCGATCTAGAAATTTACTATGTGAAAATTGGTTCATGCCGATAAAGACATCTGGTGAGACAAACAACATCAACTCAACTCATCTTTTTTTTTTTAAATATAAAACTAAAAACCCAGATGTCTGTCTCACCATGTTAACTCTAACAAATGATAAATAATTCAACTAAAATACTACATAAAAACTATATTTATATTGGTTTTAATTCTACGTGAAAGTATTTATATTGACTACATAGATACAACAAACCGAAACAGGTCTTGAAGTCGAGACATAGAGATTAGTATATGTATAAACTGGTCGAGTTATTGACAATAATTTATTATTCTACCAGACAAATTAGGAGTGTTTAAGCGGTCAAATGCAAAGTGAAAATAAAGGACTTGAAATTAAAGGTGCCGCACGATTCAATGAAGTTTTGTTCTGAATAGACCTTAATATAAAAATACTTTCTAATGAATCAAGCATAGTTTGATGTCTGACATTTTTGACAAGTTTCAAATTTTTTTTGTCAATGTGGTAGTTATTATCCCGTATATGTTGTGCCACACATGATTTGTCCACCGTACCATATCGTAACTGTGCGAGATGTTCACGAAATCTGGTGGCTATGTTTCTCTTAGTTTGGCCCACGTATTTAATATCGCGATCTTTGCAACTAATCTCATAAATACCGGACATTTCAATGACTTTGTCTTTGTCTTTCGTATTACATAACAAATTTTTTAAATTACTTTTCGTCGAAAACGTCAAACGTAAATCGGCTTTCTTAAAAATACTTTCCAAACCCTTTGTGATTCGTGGTTCATAAGGCAAACACACAAATTTTTTCTCTATTTTATCATTCTTAAATGTCGTACATTTAGATATCACCTTCTTTGTTCTGTGTTTGTTAACTAATTTGTCTATTAAACCATCCGAGTAACCGTTTTATCTCGCCACATTTTTTATGTATTTTAAGTCTGTATTAAATCTATTTTTACTCAACGGAAATTTGATCAATCTATTTACTAAGAAATTTAAACTAGCCGTTTTTTGTGCAAACGTATGAAATGTGTCGTTAGGAATATAACTAATAGTAGCCATTTCCTTCCTATAGACATCGAATTCAAGCGAGCCATTATTTTTATTTTTAATAACTAGTACATCTAGGAACGAAAAGTTTATTGTTGATTTCTATTTCGTGGGTAAATTTTATTAAATCAAACTGACTATTTAGTTTTTCAGTAAATTCTTCTACCTTACATGTATTTGTGTCAAACACTGCAAAAATATCATCGACATAACGATTTCGTCAAGCAACTGCGAACTGACTGAGGCAGACTTGTTCGTATACAAATGCTGCGCCTGCTTCGGGACGCTTGCATGAGACGGTTGCCATGGCAACGGCACGCGCACTGGTAGGTTGGTGTTTATTAGTGCCACAAAAGTGATGCAGAGTTCTGAGCCTGCTTCAAAGCTTAGTTTCCGTCGTTCTGTTTAGCTTGAGTCGGATCGTCAGAGCCGTATTTTTATTTTTGCTATGGTGCGGTTAAATAATCTGGTATGTGTCACATTTCCAGACTTTGAAAAACTGGATTTTTCATGTTTCTTTTTGATAAGTGGTATTGATCTGTTTATTATCACTTCTAAAAGAATAATTTCGAAATAATGAAATATCAGATATAAACTTTCAAATTACAAAAAAAAAAACAGAAAGGCCTTGAATTTGAAAAATATATGCTTGTATCCCGCCCATCTATAAACAGATTTTCATAGGTAATACGCGCCGTATTATATTACCGTATGCGTGCGTGTACAGGGTGGCTCAAAATCGAGCCTCATCATTGGGATCTCAGAAACCATAAGAGATACAACGTCGGTTAAATTATGGTAAAGTTGTGTAATTTGATGCTCAGCAAAATGCAGTTTAGAAAATTAGAAAATTCCGAATACTTCCGGTGATAATCGGAAAAAACCGAAAACTAACAAAATCTGTTTTATTTTTTTCTGGCATTATTTGAAAATATATAACAAAATGAATCACACTTCGTCTCTCCTACAAGATGTCATTTTTAAATTCGAAATCCGATGTTCCGTCTTTCAGAAACCATCATCAACTCCATTTTTTCAAATACGACCCTAGATTTTTTATTTCATATTTTGTTACCTTTGAACTACCTCAAAACAATACCCCATCACAACTTTTGAATTTCAAACGTTTTGATAACAAAAAATGACATTTTCCGTCTTTCTTGTAAATATTTAATAGGACTCTACTTTTGAAACAAAATATTCCTTGAATAATATAATTTGATTAGGTTAGATTAAAGATGAGCCTGAATTTATGATTATGAGTCAAATATTTTAAGTTCAATCCAATGCAATGCAATGACATGTCTGTTCGTTCATCTTAGCGGCTTTGATATTCAGAAATATCAAGTCCTCGCTTGTCATAATATGACAATAGAACTTTTGACAATTTAACTTTCAAAATAAACATTAAGAGAGCAAAAATGGTGTTTCCCAATTTCGAGAAACGTGATATGCTTCGGATTTATTATAGTAATAACAGAAACTCGCACATTTCATGTGAACGTATTTAGAGCAATACCCGAGCGTCCACAACCCCATTATTCATATTTTAATAATTTGGACAGAAATTTAGGTCTCTTTAGTAGTTTTGGTAAACCTAGAAATACGCACGGCCAACGAATGGAAACTGAAGATGAAGAAGCTGTTTTAAATGCTGTAAGTATCGTTATAAAATGATGCTATGCAATCTTATAATATATAATATTTTGCGATAACATGTCAAAGATATTTTACCAAAACGTTTTGTTAAAGGTTACGGAAAAGCCTCATGGTTCAATACGGCAATTTGCTTTGGAACTGAATATGCCTAAAAGCCGAATTTAGAGGGTTTTCAAAAAACATAGGTATCATCCCTATAAACTTCATGTTTGCCAAAAACTAAGACCAGGAGACAGGGACAGAAGGCTTGAATTCTGCAATTGGCTTGATGGAAAAATGCAACAAGATGATGATTTCTTAAATAAAATCATCTGGACAGATGAATGTAATTTTTCCACAAGCGGCCTTTTTAACAGAAATAATGAGCATTATTATGCAGTAGAAAATCTGTACCAAAGTCGGCAAGTTCGAAGACAGGAACGAAAATCATTCAATGTTTGGGTTGGAATGTATCGAACCAAAATCTTAGGGCCAATTATTTATGATGGAAACTTAAATACTGAACGGTATCTTAATTTAATCCATAATTATATATTCGATGCGCTTGAAGATGAACCGTTAAATATGCTGCGGCAGCTGTGGTGGCAACAGGATGGTGCACCACCCCATAATGGAAGGGCAGTAACGGTGTTTCTTAATGAAACATTTCCCAATCAATGGATGTGGTGCGCTGGCCTGTCAGAAGTCCTGATTTGTGCCCGCTGGATTATTTTTTATGGAGATTCTTGAAAAATCGCTTATTCAAGGATACTTTTCCGAATGATATAAACATTTTGCGACAAAAGTTAGTGTTAGAATTCACAACTTTACGAGCAAGAGGAAGAATAATCCAGCGGGCTGTTACGAACAATCTGCGAAGATGTATGTGAAAATGCATAGAAGTCCAAGGGGGCTTATTCGAGCATTTACTTTAGGTTTTTAAATTTGTCCATTTTAAAAGTTAAGTAAGCACTAAATATTTTCAAAAAATACAGAAAATGTAATTTTTTGTTATCAAAACGTTTAAAAACCAAAAAGTGACGAGGAATTGTTTTTAGGTAGTCCGGGAAACAAAATATGAAATAAAAAATCCAGGGCCGTATTTGAAAAAATGGAGTTGATGATGGTTTCTAAAAGACGAAACATAGGATTTCGAATTTGATAATGCCATCTTGTCGGAGAGAAAAAGCGACCTTGATGAAATGTGATTCATTTTCTTATATCTTTTCAAATAACGCCAGAAAAAAATAAAACAGATTTTATAAGTTTTCGGTTTTTTCCGATTATCACCGGAAGTATTCGGAATTTTCAAATTTTCTAAACTGCATTTTGCTGGGCATCAAATTACGCAAATTTGTCATAATTTAACCGACGTTGTATCTCTTACGGTTTCTGAGATCCTAATGATGAGGCTCGAATTTGATCCACCCTATACAGTGTCTTCTCATCGAATATTCCTGGTCATTATTCCGAAAATTATTCCTTGTGAAAGTCCATATTTTTGTAGAAATTGATTTTTAATTTAAATACTGAAGTGCCAGGAGAACGCGAGATAAATGGAGCCCCAACAATGGGCCTTTATACTACAAAGTTGCCATCCCACAGTCAGGACCGTCGAGTCAGCAGTAGACTTGGAGGAGTCCGCAAGTATGCAGGCTCAGACTAGCAAGTTGGACGGAATATCACTCGTGAGAATCTACATCAGCAGATCCTTTGTTACACCCAGAGACAATAGTGCCACGCCTGGAGTGTAGTGTATAAATAGGCTGCTCGCAAGGACACGACCGTTCATTCTTGTTCCGAGTAGTTAGACTCTGCACATCGCGTGCTAGACTTTAGATCACATGTATGTTGATCGTTACATTTATCATTAGTTTATATTATTCATTTATGTATTAAGTATTGATTGTTTAGAGTAGTAAATAAATTGTTTTAAAAATTCAAACGTCTTAACCGTAAAGTTAAGTCGCGTGACCTTGAAAATTAAAAAACATCGCCTGCGGTGCAGAAGGGGGTTTTCATCTCCCCCCGCCCCCTTGGTGCCGCGCGGATTCTGCTTTAGCCACTCCCAAAGATACGAGCCGCCACTGGTTAGGGAATCGATTAGTTACATATAAAAAAAATAGAAAAAATAACACAAGGAGATACACATACTCACCAAGGCCGGAGCTATCGTCGTAAATGGTTCGGGAATTACTCTTGTTCGGTATATTCAATCTAGGGAGCTTATTCTGGCTTAAATTAATTTGTTCGGGAGGACACCTTAGCATAATATTTGTTTTGTTAAGGAGTGATGCTAGGTTCACGTAGTGCAAATACCAATTCCCTTCGACAACACCTGAAATGCATATTAAAATATTTTTCTGTTTTTTGTATAGCCAATTTATTGTGTGGCCTGTTTTGAGTTCTGCAAAGCAAAAAAGCACTGATCGAATTAGTATTTGCACGCTGTTAGCCTTAATGTGTGGATCTGTGTTATTGTTTGTAAGAATAGGGATGTTTTGTAGATATAGCTTGGATGAATATTGATTCAATATGCTAGGATTGGCGCTAATGATGAACACTGATAAGTACATTTTAGAGAACCTGGTTCAATACAACATATTCTATTACCGTTTCGATAACAAAGTTAGCCTCAGCACTGGATGATATGGAGTAATTTAAAGTTATTTCATTATATGATAAAGCTAACGCTATTAGTAAGATAATCATCTAGTCTAAAAATATGTATTGTACTTTTTAATTTCAACAACACACCACGAAGGCTTACAGCCTAAATACTTTCGTACCGTGGGTGTCGACAAGGAGGAAAGAGGCAACTTGTTAATTCTGGACTTGAAGGTTTGGAGGTTCTGGGGAGAAGGAACAACATGTGCCGGCAAGGAATTCCACAACTTGGAAGTCCTCGGGACAAAAGAGGAGCATAACAAGATGTTCTATGTCTAGTGACCTGGACAGTAAAAGGGTGCATTCGCTCTGTTCCCCTAGTGGATCTGTTGGAGGCAGCAGGTGGAGGAACTATGGAAGAAAGCTCCTCTGACCAGTGCCCGTGCAGCTATCTATAAAAGAGAGAGAGAGGTCACCAACAGCACGTCGGTGGGCAAGGGATGACAGCCTTTGGGTGAGGGTAGAGTCACCGATGAGACGTATAGCTCTCTTCTCAATGAAGTCCACGATAGCGAGTGTAGAAGCGGCAGCAGCACCCCAGATGTGGGAGCAGTATTCGAGGTTTGGTCATATTTGTGAAGTGTATAAGGTATAGAGATTAGCTGGTAAAAAGTATTTGCGAGTACGGAAGAGGAAACCTAATTTATTAGCAGCCGCTTCTGCAATTGATGTGACATGTTGGTGCCAATTGAGATTTCGATCCATATAAATGCCAACAAGTGAAAAGGACTCATTACTTTTAATAACTTGGTTGTTCATTGTGATGGGTCTAGGGCGGGTGTATCTCTTATGAGAAAGAAAGCAAGACTGTGATTTGGTGGGGTTGAATTGTACAAGATTTCTACTTTCCCAGTCTAATATTTTTTGGAGATCCACAGAGACAGAACCCGCCATGAGTCTGCGATCCTCCTCTAATTGGGCTAAAGAGACAGGCTTAGAATATTGTATATTTGAGTAGAGGGTGCTGTCGTCCGCGTAACTGTGAACTGGGTTGGATGTGCTAGAGAGGTGGTCATTGATGTGGAGAAGAAATAAAGTAGGGACTCAAGCTGAACCTTGAGGAACTCCTGCATTAATTGGATACAGTTTAGAGGAATGGCCATCCACGACAACAGTAATGCTCCGGTTGGAGAGATTTGCTGTCTAGGTACAGAGTTTTGGTGGTAGGCCAGAGGCCGGAAGTTTATTAAGCAGCGCTGCGTGCCAGACCTGGTCGAATGCTTTGGATATGTCTAGAGTGACAATCTGCGATTCACCGTGTAGTTCAATAGACTTGTTCCAAGAATGGGTGACAAAAGAAAGGAGGTCGGCAGTTGATATGCGCTGACGGAATCCATACTGCCTGTCGTGGATTAGACTGTGTTCTTCAAAAAAATTTAGTAATTCGGTGTTTATAGACTTTCCATCACTTTAGAGATGACTGAAAGGAGAGAGATACGCCTGTAGTTGCTAGGACGCTTTGAATCCTTTCTTGGGGATGGGTTACACTCGAGCTGTTTTCCAGTTACTAGGGAATATATCTCTATTGTAAGATGTCTGAAATAGACGAGTCAGGACAGGAGCAAGTTCTGGTGAGCATTTTTTGGGAACAATTGCTGGAATCTCGTCAAGGCCAGAGGCTTTCCTGGTTATTAAGAGAGGAGCGCATCTTTCGTACCTTTTTAGCTTTGAAAATGATATCCGTCATTTTATACGCGACATTGAGGACTGTCGGTGGTTGAACATTTGGAGTAGAATTGCCGACGAACAACGAGACAAAAAGTTCAGCCTTGCCCAGGGCGGTAGAAACAATTTCATGCCCTGAGACAAGAGGTGGGACTGTGCTCTTGCAGAAATTATTCCCAATAGATTTAGCAAGAATCCAGAGGGGTTTGCTACCGCTGGAGCTTAAGAGGACTTTGTTTTTAATGTGGTTATTAAACGAGTTTTTTGTCTCAGAAAGAATGCGGACATAGCGGTTTCTTTCGTCGTTAAATGCTTCACGGTTTTCTTGACTGGGATTGTGTAGAAGCGTTTTGTGAGCTTCCACCTTTTCTAGTCTGGCCTTATCACGGGATTTAGAGAACCAGGGCTTTTGAGTGGCTGCAGAGGTTTTCTGTGTACGTGGAATAAGTAATTCCATGCCAGCTTGAATAATTTCGGTGATGTATTATGAGATATCAGAGGGGTCAGGATGAGGGATGCAGACAGATGCCTATGGAAATGAGGGAAAGTAAACTCGCATTTCGCCCCAGTTCGCGGAGTTGTAGCGCCAAACGATACGTTGGTGTGATGACTGTGTAACCTCGGGTTGCATTGCGCAGGAAGCGGTGACCATGCCATGGTCTGAGCGTCCAAGGGGGGCGGTGACTAATTTCTTATAGCATTCAGGATTTGTAGTAAGAAGGAGATCCAAGGGATTTGAGCTGTGTGTTGGGATGCGAGGAAAGTAAGTAGGTTGCTGAACCATATTGGCTAAAGAATTGCTAACTGCAAAGGCCTCCGCTGCTCTTCCTTGTGGATCGGTTTTTGAAGATCCTAGCCATTCCTTATTATGGACATGGAAGTCACCAAGAATAGTGACCTCGGAGGAAGGATATTCAGAAATCAGATGGTCGGGTTTTTCAGAAAGGTATTCAAAGAGCTGGACAAAGTTGTTGTCAAAAGGTGACCGGTAAATGCAACAGATGAATTTAGTTGCAGCACTGAGAGAGAGTTTTATCCAAAGTATGTCTTTTCTTCCAGCTTCTAAATTGGTGAGTCTGGTGCAGGGTAGATTGCTACGGACGTACGGGCACACGCCTCCATGCAATCTGAAGGAAGTAAGGAGCTCATACCCCGGGAAATTAAGGTGATTGGTGGCTGTTTTGGCACTGATTTGGGTTTCGGTGAGGAAGAGGAGTTGGGGCCTATTAGCCTGGAAGAAATGGTGGACGGAGTTCAGATTTGAATTTAGGCCACATATATTGGAGAAGGCTATGTTAAATCTTGATGCTGGCGCCCACTGTACACCCCTCTCCCGGAGATCCGAATGGTGGGGTATTTTACCTCCGGCATGTTTTGTACAAAAAGGAGCCATCATCATTTTTGCTTATAAGGGAAACCGACTCATACACCAGGAACGGAAACGTCCGTTGGTACCTCCTCGGGCGTGAATATGTATATGTGTCACACCGATAACTCAAAAAATAATCGGCCGATTTTGATAAAATTTGGCACGTACCTTCCTTTTGTAAATGGCTTGGATAGGTTCGTTAATTAGGAAAATCGGACGAAGTTTTTTGGAAAAATTTTGAGTTTTCATTCAAAAAAGAAAATTTTCTCAAAAAATAAAAAAGCTATGATAACCAAATTTGGTGGGTAGGTTTACGATATAAAAAGTAAACTATACACCAAAACTTAGATTTCTATGTTACAACAAAAAAAAGTTATAATAAAATATTTTGTGCCAGATCATTTCTTTGAAAATTCACTTCCATAACGCACTTGCTGCGTCCAGGCTTTTTATTTATTTGGAATAATCAATTTTGTAAATAAAACAAAATATATTTATTCTGAAAGAAATTAATATTGTTCCTAAACGTCAAAATGTTAGAGGTTGACATCTTTGGGTGAGTTGAATAAAAAGGCTTTTTCTTTCCAAAGAAATGTTTTATTCCTTGTCCCGACGCGTTTTGATCTTTTTAACCGGTCATCCTCAGGGGAATTTGTCCATAAATAAACAGGACTAAAAAACTATACAGTTGAATGCCCAAGGAATACGCTTCATATGTTGCTGTAGGATGGAACCACCGGCGTCAGAGGTGTTACTAACACGAAAAGGAGCAACTTTTATTGAAAAAAGAACGAATTTTTCTTTTAACATGTAAAAATAAGTTTAAAAAGACGTCTACAGTGACGACGGACACGAGCAGACCAAAAGAACAAGGCAAACGAATTTCAAAAATAAAAAAGCAATGTATAGGAAATTAAAAGCTTGAAAAAATTTGAGGGATGACACCCCGCTCAGGAGGACAAGGTTTGGGCTATAATTTTTGCGTAAAAAAGTGTCCCTCTCGCAAACAAACTTGACGTGTTTCAGAATTTTTTTGAGAAAAAAATATTTTCCTGGCAGTCATGGCTGCCAGCTCTTTTTCAGGGCCGATATATAGATATATATATATATATATATATATATATATATATATATATATATATATATATATATATATATATATATATATATATATATATATATATATATATATATATATAGGGTGACGAATTGAAAACGAAACAGACCGATTTGCGTCCAGAGAATTTTTTTTTAAGAAACACTGAAACACAGCAATTTTAATATTGAGGAGTACATATTTTGACATAAAACTCAACTTTGTCACATCAACCCCTTAAGGGTGGTGATAACAACCCTTATATTTTAAATAGGGAACATGGGTCGAGTGTTACATCATTTGAAAGCTCTTTCTTTTCTGAATTCAGCACACCAATTTTTTGGAAGTTTTATCAACTCGTTTAAAAATTATTCACAGTTGGAGTTACAAAAAAGTATTTCATTCATTGTGATAAGAAATTCACTAATTAGTCAATTTTTCGTTAAAAAAAAACTAAAAAACAAAACCAAACGTTCAAAAATGTTTATTCAGTTAAGTAAGTGTTGAAATTGTTGACCACCAGCTTCCATACAAAAGTACAAATTTTGTTCAAAACGAGCTCTGACATTCTGGAACATTTGTGGAGTTATTAGACGGCATTCTTCAACAAAGTGTCGTCGTAATTCTTCCAGAGACTTCGGTTCTGTTGCAAAAATTCCACTCTTTAAATGGCCCCATAGAAAGAAGTCTAAAGGAGTTAAATCCGGTGATCTAGGGGGCCACTCAATAGCACCTCTACGCCCAATCCATTTCTCTGGAAAATGCGGAGGAGCTCCATCCTGTTGAAACACTAATAGATTTTCTTGATAGCGATCATCATTTTCAACAATGTCAATTAGTAGAGGGTAAACGATATCTTCATGTAACTCCAAATACGTTTCGTAACTCAAATTGCCATCAAGAAAAATTGGTCCGATAAAACGGTCTCCAAAAATGCCAGTCCAGACATTCAATTTCTGTGGAGGTTGAGTGGGGACTTCGTGAAAATTTCTTGGATTATTATCTGCCCAATAACGACAATTATGACGATTGACTGTAGGGTTTAATAAAAACGTACACTCGTCTGAAAAACATATATTGAACAGAAAGTTCCCGTTATAAGCTATTCGTGCAGTCATAACTTCACAAAACTCCAGCCGCCGATTAAAATCATCTTCATTCGGTTGTTGTACAAGATGAATTTTATACGAGTGAAATTTATGTAGCTTCAATATTCGCTGAATAGTTCTTCTTTTGATGTTTGAAGTGGCCAATTTTCTCGTGCTCAAAGTTGGGTCTGCAGCAATTTGTCCTAAAACTTCAATCTCAGTAGTCTCATTTCTAACCGGAAATTCACGTTCAGGATCCCGTTTTTTGTTGGCTACTGAACCACTTTATCGAAAGTTTGCAACTAACTCCAAAATGTATTTTCTGTTAACATGTTTGTGCGGATGTCGTTCATTAAACGAATTTGTGGTACGGTTGGCACAGTCATCGTTTTTGAAAAAAGAGTAATTATTTCAACTCTTTCTTCTACAGATTACACCATTGTGAAATTAATATTCGGTAGTACTACCAAGTATCAAACCGACCGATAAACTGAAATAATAAACCACATTTCTCTTATTCCGATAAGAAATGTTCTGATAGTCATTTTTTTGTTTACAAACCAACAAAACATTGACTATCAGCACATTTCTTATCGGAATGAGTGAAATTCGTTTTTGCATCTTCAACTGTGAATAATTTTTAAACGAGTTGATAAAACTTCCAAAAAAATTAGTGTGCTGAATTCAGAAAAGAAAGAGTTTTCAAATGCTGTAACACTCGACCCATGTTCCCTATTTAAAATATAAGGGTTGTTATCACCACCCTTAAGGGGTTGATGTGACAAAGTTGAGTTTTATGTCAAAACATGTCCCCCTCAATATTAAAATCGACGTGTTTCAGCGTTTCTTAAAAAAAATTCTCTGGGCACAAATCGGTCTGTTTCGTTTTCAATGCGCCACACTGTATATATATATATATATATATATATATATATATATATATATATATATATATATATATATATATATATATATGGTCCTGGTCCTTCATAGTAAAAGTAGTGGGCCCCCCAAAATTGAGCACTTGATATAAGTGCCTGAGAAATGCAGATTTGATATTGAAATCAAGTAACTCTGTAGCATTGGTAAAGTGCCTGACCTGTAATGTATGTGCTGGCTAAGAGACTGTTGGCCGGCTGCTGGCCAGAGTTTCCTATGGTTACCGGCCCAGCATGGTTTCAAGCACTTCTTAAAATTGGTGTGTTTCAGCGTTTCTTAAACAAAAAAGTCTCTGGACGCAAATAGGTCTGTTTCGTTTTCATTGCGCCACCCTATATATATATATATATATATATATATATATATATATATATATATATATATATATATATATATATATATATATATATATATATATATATATATATATATATAAATTCAAACGGATCTTGGATATAAGTTCTGGGGATACTAACTCGTGCTCATTGGAAAAAAGTTTCCGAAAGTTTCACCATCGTTACATCTCCATTTCTCCAGTGGTGAATTTTTTCAATGAAAATGTACCAATATGAAACATCGTTATAGATATGGAAGATTCAAACGAAAAAAGCCTATTTATTAACATGTGACAATGATCGTCATAGTGATTAAGAGATTCCAATTAACATAAACAGTTATCACGTGTAATTAATGACATTCCTAACTGCTCACAATTTGATGCATACATGATTAGAAACCTCAGTCTACTCATACTCCAGCAGTGTGACGCAATATAACAATAAAATTAACCCTGAAGTAGAAATGCATAGTTAAACGGTAACTGTAACAAACACTACCGCAAGAGAAACAGGTAATGTAAACAAATACCAGATTATTGTATAATATGTTATGTATGTTCACTTACGTCATACATAAAGTAGAAACAAGTGGGCATACTATGCATTAATGTAGAACGTCGTGACATTTTCAGCTAATGGGCGATCCATAAGAACAGCCTAGGCGATACTTCAACAGGAATTGTATAATTTTGACTCCCATTTCTTTATAAACGGTTTTATGTTGGCTCTTCTAGATTCATAAGTCATCATCGTTTTCGGCTCATCCTTCTTCGCTTAAAGAGGCGATGTAAAATTCTTCGATAATTACCGATCTCTATTTTAAAAGTATGGGCTTTTTAACCGACCATCTGTTCGGTTGTAGAAATTAACGGTAGACTGTACAGGTAGTCAGTAAGGTTGTTGGAGACATTGTTTCTGGTCTTGAGATGGGTAATCATCTCGACCTTAGCAAGGCCTTTGAGAGCCTCGGTGGTTCAGTGGCAAGAACGTGTGCCTCTGAACCAAAGGGTACTGGGTTCGATCCCAGGGTTCTCCTTACACTCTTTCAGTACATACTGTAACATTAAAATGAACCGAGGTTGTGGCATCGCATTTGAGCAAGTTTATTGTCTGCACGTTCCGCCCTTCGGAGGGGGCGTAAAGCCGTCGGCCCCGTGTCCACGCGATGTTGAACACGTTAAAGATATCTACCCTCTTTACAGAAAGGCAGGGGTTCGTGCATATTTCTTAGGTAAATGAACAAATTGATTAAAACTATTTTATAGAATGTATATGTATAACTGAGGCAGTTTCGCTCAAGTGCTCATCTTTGTCAAATACAGAATGAAAGTAGATTTTAAATTTTGAATTTGAAAATGTTGAAATTTAAAATCTACTTTCATTCTGTATTTGACAAAGCTAAGCACTTCAGCGAAACTGCAGCAGTTATACATATACATTCTATAAAATAGTGTAAATCAATTTGTTCATTTACCTAAGTTGACAATAGATTTACATCAAGTATCGGCCTCCACAATACCATGTCCGGCAGAATTTCCAGGATAGAGAGGTGAAAGTGCTCCCTGGCGTCGGTGATTGGCTATAGTCGCAGAAATAGACCAACGTTAAAGAAACAAACACACACACACACACACAAGCCCTTTGAACTGCTGTTTGAAAATTTGTTCAGATATTGTGTTATGGATCCCCCGCGCCTTTTTCAATGAAGAAGTATCGAATATTGGGGCTGTGGGAAGTCGGGTGCCGCAGGGTTCTATCTTGGATCCGCTATTCTTCAAATTCTACATAAATGGTTTTTTTTTTTTTGTATTGACATTCTATAATTGTGGTAAATAAAGCATATTATTATTATTATTATTATTATTATTATTATTATTATTATTATTATTATTATTATTATTATTATTATTATTATTATTATTATTATTATTATTATAATAAGAGATTCCACTTAGTTTATCCTGAGGATTATATTACATGAGTTGAACAACACCGAGTGGACTCCGTGCACCTAGGGTGTTGCTTCTGCGTCTGGATGTCAGGAAGTATCATAGTATCTTCCGTGCTATATGCGCCGTCCTCAGGACCACCGCCTTTTGCATTAGCAGGAGATTGTATTTTCATGGAACTTCCTTCATGAAATTGGTGGTGGCATTAGAAATAAGTCCTGTGACTCCGATGATGACGGGGATTATTTTGGCCTTTAGGTTCCACATGCGCTGTACCTCAATTTGCAGATCTTTATATTTAAGCATCTTTTCTGCTTCCTTCTGTGTGATGTTGTAGTCAGAAGGTATGTCCACGTCTATGATTAGGCGGTGTTTTTTCTTCTTATCCTTAACTATGAGGTCTGGTTTGTTTGCAACTATTTTTCTATCTGTATACACTTGTGTGTCCCATATGATTGTCACATCTTCAGCAGCTATTACAGGGTCCGAGGTGTGCTGGTACCACTTTTCATTTACATATATCTTGTAGTGTTTGCAGATGTTCCAGTGGATCTGTCTGGCTACTGTGTTGTGTCGCTCCAGATACGAATGTTTTGCTAGTATGGGACAGCCCGCAACAATATGGTGGATGGTTTCATTGAAAGACCGACAGAGTCTGCATTTTGGGTCTGTGTCGGTCCTCATTATTTTAGCTTTCACATAATTTGTTGCGATGGCTTGATCTTGGCAGGCAGTTATCAGAGCTTCCGTCTCGGTCTTGATATTTGCATGGGTGAGCCACGCCTATGAGTTATTTTGATTGATTTGCTATTTGTCCATTCATTTCATTCTCTGTTTTATTTCCATCACCTTCTTTTTCTCAGGTATACTATGGCTGTTGTGCTCTGGTACTCTTTTTACTTCGTTATCTCCGCCTTCCTCTGTGCTGTCATATTCTCTAGGGGCGCCTTGTTGTTGTCTGTACACCATTCCCAGGTATTTATATTTTTGTTTTAGTTGCAGGTAGCTGCTGATTCTTTCCTTGGCGATGTTGCTAGCAGCCTCAATGCTAATCATTCCTCTGCCTCCTTCTTTTCTAGGGATGTACAATCGGTCAATGTCGGCACGTGGATGGAGAGCACCGTACATTGTGAGGAGCTTGCGTGTCTGGGTGTCCAGTTTCTGAATCTCTGCCTGGGTCTACTTGATAATCCCTAGACTGTATTGGATGACAGGAACAGCTAGGGAGGTTATGGCCATCATCTTGTTTTTGGCATTGAGCTCGGTTTTAAGAATCGCTCTTATTCGCCGGTAATATTCTTTTTTCTATTTATTTAATATTATTATTATTATTATTTTTATTATTGTCGACTTTAGCCTCAAGGGCTTTCACGCTCCCTCAAAGGGCAGCATCACTCATCTCAGGTATCTCAGATACCAAAGGGACTGAGCTCAGGTGGAGCCCTTTTCCAAGTTATCGGCCCCGAATGACAACGCGACACATCCTTATTTCCCAGGAATCTCCGCACGGCGTGGGCAGTTGCAAGTATTACTGCCTTCTGCATAACCTTATAAAGATACCCTCCAAGGCCCAGCCTTTTAATGTTCTCTCTAAGATTCTTAGGAACCACACCAGTTGACGACATGACTATTGGAATCACTCGGGCACTATCTGCCCTCCACTGTCTCCTTACTTGTATCTTGAGGTCTCTTAATGACGTTCTGGTTGTACTTTATCTCTAGATTATTAGTATTCGGGATGACCACATCCATCAGCGTCACTTGTTTGCAGGACTTATCCACTATTATTACATCTGGCCTGTTGTGGGCAACTGGTTGGTCTGTGAGCACGGGCCGATCTCAGTACAACATGTATCCTGAGTTCTCTAGAACAGGCTCAAGACCGTATCTATAATAGGGAACCTTACTAAGATTTAAAAGACCCAGTTTCAGAGCCAGCTCTTGGTGAAGTATTTTAACAACTGCGTCGTGCCTCTCTTTATACTCTGTTGCAGCAAACGCTTGACATCCTCCTGTGACGTGCTGGATAGTCTCTGATGACTGACACCCTAATATACATCTGTCATCTTGGACCGCATTATCTCCAACTATATAATAAATCTGTTTTCAGATGAATCTGCGTTGCAACTACATGGCCAAGTCAATTGCTATAATTACGACTACTGGAGCGATGAAAATCCCAGAATTTTTCGTGAAAATTATTAGCACCATGCGGGAAATTAAATGTTTGGGCGGCCATACTAGGGCTTTTCTTCCTACCCCGAAATCTGGATGGAAACATGTTGCTGAATCTACTGGAAATGCATATCGAATGCAAAATAGACAAAATATTTCCGATAAAACTGGCTTCCTAGCCAACAAAGTTTAACAGCAAATGAGGTTATTGAAATTTGAAGCATTTAATCAAAATTCTCTACCAAAACGCATCTACTGCGGCTCCATTTTTTTTCTTACAAACATGCATCACATTTCGATAAAAATGCAATAATATAAGAGTGTTTGAAAAAAATAATTGGTGGTATCACCAACTACTTATGGGCCAGCCTGTGATTGTCAGAATATTTTTATAAGCTGCAGCTCAAGACACCCTACAATTAAAGTGTAAAATGTTTTCTCGTATCTTGTATAATAACAATTATATTGAGGTTTACCGTGTAAATGCGTCACCTTGTATATATGTAAACAGATAAAAACTGAAACTAAACCCGGAGATGGATTCTAGGGGGCCTAGTTTGGGCTCGTTTGAAGTAATCTCTTTATAATTCAAAAGTCGCGGTATCCTCACTAACGAATTTTTTCTACGAAAATTTGCGCTAAAAATTATAGACCGTAAGCCATAAACTTCACTAAAACTTCTGCCAAAGCATCAAAGAAAGAGTCTAAGCATTTGTAAAAAAATCTCTTCTTGCGACTTTTTCTTTACATAAACCGTCTCTGTATGAGGTTCTTTGCCTGAATGTTACCAATTTTGACGTTTCAAATCGCGACTAACGTTTTGAGGAAAATCTCTTTTTTTTAATGCCTATAGCTTTTCTGTCTTTAAACCTACGGACCTAAATGGTTCACCATTTACAATACAAAACGCGTACGTAATTTGGTTGAACTTACTTTGTTATTTCCGGAGATATAATTTTTTTTCCGAAAGAAAACACAACATTTTCTGGAAAAACCTGAGCCAATTTTCCTGGGTAACAAACTTATCCAAGCCACTTGCAAAAGGAAGGTACTCGGCAAATTTGATCAAAAACGGCCCATGATTTTTTGAGGCACGATCTGACCTGACCTGACCTGACCTGATCTGACCCTGGATATGGGTTCTAGGGGGCCTAGTTCGCGCACATTTGAAGATTTTTTCAAAATTGAAGTCGGGATCTCCCCATTAGTGGATTTTTTACTTCCACATCGTCACAACGTGTGGATTATCGCATCGGCGATAAAAATGTCAAAAAAAATTTTTTCGCTTAAGCTTCGTAAAAAGTATCCAGATATATAGAAAACATGATTTGGGAACGCAATTTTTTTTTGGTCTGTAGGTGTGTCGGTCTAGCGGTCTGTCGGTCTGTATGTCTGTCTGTTTGTAGGCACGATAACTTTAGAACGAATTGAGATATAATAATAATAATTATTATTATTATTATTATTATTATTATTATTATTATTATTATTATTATTATTATTATAATAATAATAATATAATATTCTTTATTGGTCATAATTATACAGCATGTCAATACATATAAGTCGTTGATTTGTGAAGTATTTCGACATAATTTTACCAAACGTCATCAAAATATTTGACAGCTATCTTCTAAATAAGATTCTTAAAATTTTGACATACTAATTTTCAAATTTAGTTCTGCCTCTTTCTTCTCCATCTAAAATTTCACCCAAAACCTTTACTGCCTCGTATTCCTTTCCATATCACAATACTTCAGAACAAGCAACTTTCTTTTCTGTTCCATATTTTTGCCAAAATAATAAATTTTGTGAAGAGCCAAGTTACATTGACTTTTACAGTTAGCATTTGACTAACTAACGGTTCGGATTGTTTCTGGGTAAAATCGATATAGGGGGTAGGGGATGAATGGAGGGTGATTTGGTGAAAATTAATATTTTTTCGTTAAACTCGAGTAATATAACGTTTTAGGGTTTATTTATTAGAAAACTTTTAATTGCGTCAAACATCTGGTATTCTGTGCTGAAATTAAATTAGGGGTCGGATGTGTGGGAATGGAATATTGTTGACAAAACTTCGAAAAATTTTGCTACAATGGCCAAAAAGTCTCAAGATATAAATAAAAAATTGATTCTGAAATGAATATTTTTTTCTCTGGCGGTCGGTGGGTCTGTCGGCATGTATGTCTGTCTGTTAATAGGCGCAATAACTTACGAACGAATTGAGACATCATCTTCAAATTTGGTATCTAGGTAGCACTCGACAAAGGAGCGCTTCGAATTGTTTTTGCGTAAGATTGCTGACCGCTTCAGGGGATAGATAAGGGATGATTTGGTAAAAAATGACATTTTTTAAATAAAACTCGAGTAACATACCGTTTCCAAAATTTTTGGGTAAAGGAATACAAATATTTTCTTCGTGGTTAAGTCATGGGCCCTAAATTCATTCCATGAGAATGTCTTTCTGAAGAGAATAAATTATCACAGCTATGTGGAAGTTGTGATTTAATTTGCAGCACTATTTTAAGAAAATTCAGTAAAGGAGGAGACTGGATCAGTTGAAGTTCAGGGGAAGCGATAATGTGAGAAAAAAATTGAACTTCCTGATATGAATCGATTCCATTGAGAAATAGCAAGCCGAACCCCAGAAAGGCAAGCTATGACCTTCTGCAAGGCTTATAATAGGCTGGAGTAAAAATTTACAATTCGTGAACGCCTTTTGGTGGGAGGAATAAAATCTGTGAGACCTCAAAAGAAACAGCTTCTGACGAAGGCTACGACTAAGAAAAGGCTGATTTGGGCAAACATTTTAGAAAAAATGTAACAAGATGTGGAAATAATGAATCTCATTTGACACCAGCACATATCATTTTCGCAATGACCGTGATCATCAACATAAGCTTCCGGGTGTTTTATGACCATTTTAGTTTTTATGACACTACTTTCATTTTTAAATATCACATAGTTAATTTGTCGTGTTAAGATCATGAAGTAATATTTATTTTATTGTTATTAGCTGTGATTTATGATGTTTATGATACATTATAAGCAGTCTAAGGTTAAATTATATGGTGATAGTTGAAGGTCTGCAGAAAAAACTACAAATCGATTAAAGAAACAAATGAGATCGCACTACTTGTTTCACGTTAGGAAATTTTAATCTTAGGATTGTAGCCATTCAAGAAATATAAATAAGCAACGTTAAATAGGAAACCATAAATAGGTACAAACGTCTGAACGCAGCAAATGCGTTATGGTAACAAATTTTCGGAAAATTGGGTTTCCATTTAAAGTTTGTTAGTTAAATAATTAATAAAGATTGAAAGAAATAATAATAAAGAGTGTTTGTAGTGGAAGAGTAAATATAAATATATTAAGTAGAGCATGCACTTCACGATATGTCACAAGTTCTTAGGTGAATAAATATGTCAGTTTGAATTTAGACAAGGTATTTGTCAATTATTTTTAGTTGCGAAGTATCAATTTAGTTGTCACCAAAACATTGTAAGCTAAAATGGAATATCCTTGCATTTTGTGTTTTTTAATACTTTTAATTCTAAAAGTGCCACTAAACTGGTTAGCTTCTAACAATTTATACCTTCTTTGTTTATTTCGAGCCTTTTTCGCTTAATTTCAACAGTAGTTTAGTAGTAAATATAATGAAATCAGACAAGAGCGTAGTACGCAGTCAACAGGCTATCTAAATTAAGGTAGGACTTTAAAGTCTTTAGAATGTAGAAAACATGTTTCAGACATCTTACAATAGAGGCATATTCCCTAGTAACTGGAAAACTGCTCGAGTACAACCCGTCCTCAAGAAAGGATCCAAAGCACTTCCTAGCAACTACAGGCCTATTTCTCCTTTCAGTCATCTCTAAAGTGATGGAAAAGTATATAAACACCGAATTACTAAAATTTATTGAAAAACACAGTCTAATCCACGACAGGCAGTATGGATTCCGTCAGTGCAGATCAACTGCCGACCTCATTTCCTTTGTCACCCATTCTTGGAACAAGTCTATGGAACTACACGGTGAATCCCAGATTGTCGCTCTAAACATATCCAAAGCATTCGACCAGGTCTGGCACGCAGCGCTACTTAATAAACTACCGGCCTATGGCCTACCACCTAAACTCTGTACGTGGACAGCAAATTTCCTCTCCAACCGGAGCATTTCTCTTGTCGTGGATGGCCATTCCTCTAAATTGTATCCAATTAATGCAAGAGTCCCTCAAGGTTCAGCTTTAGCTCCTACTTTGTTTCTTCTCCACATCAATTACCTCCTCTGTAGCACATCCAACCCAGTTCACAGTTACGCGGATGACAGCACCCTCCACTCCAATATACAATACACTAAGCCTGTCTCTTTAGCTCAACTAAATGAGGATCGCAGACTCATGGAGAGTTCTATCTCCGCGGATCTCCAAAAAATATTAGACTGGGGAAGTAGAAATCTTGTACAATTCAACCCCACCAAATCACAGTCTTGCTTTCTTTCTCATAAGAGATACATCAGCACTAGACCCATCACAATAAACAACCAAGTTATTCAAAGTAATGAGTCCTTTCCACTTGTTGGCATTTCTGTGGATCGAAATCCCAATTGGCACCAACATGTCATATCGATTGCAGAAGCGGCTGCTAAGAAATTAGGTTTCCTGTTCCGGGCTCGCAAATACTTTTCATAACCTAATTTCTATACCTTGTATACTTCACAAATAAGACCAAACCTCGAATACTGCTCCCACATCTGGGGTGCCGTGGCCGCTTCTACACTCTCTATCCTGAACTCCATTCAAAAGAGAGCTATACCTCTCATCGGTGACCCTACCCTTACCCAAAGACTGCCATCCCTTACCCACCGACGTGCCGTTGTTGACCTCTCTCTCTTTTATAGATATCTGCATGGGCACTGCTCAGAGGAGCTTTCTTCCATAGTTCCTCCACCTGCTGCCCCCAACAGATCTACCAGGGGAACAGAGCGAATGCACCCTTTTACTGTCCAGGTCACCAGACATAGAACATCTTGTTATGCCCGCTCTTTTGTCCCGAGGACTTCCAAGTTGTGGAACTCCTTGCCGGCACATGTTTTTCCTTCTTCCCCGAACCTCCAAACCTTCAAGTCCAGAATTAACAAGTTGCCTCTTTCCTCCTTGTCGACACCCACGGTACGATAGTATTAAGGCTGTAAGCACTCGTGGTGTGTTGTTGAAATTTAAAAAAAACCTGTTCAGCCTTGAGCAGACTGCATCAACATTACTGGACCAGGAGAAAACTCTGTCAATTATTGTTCCCAGAAATGATGTGGAGACAACATAAGTTGAAGAGCTGCGATTAAAGTTAACACTGATGTCAACATGCGGACTCAACTTAGGTTGAAAATGCAGTAAGTGCGTTTTGTCATAGTTTATCACCATGCTGTTTTTTGTACACCACCTGCTGAATTCATGTGAAACGTTAATAATTATGTTATAGTCTCTAAAGTGATGGAAAAGTATATAAACGCCGAATTACTAAAATTTCTTGAAAAACACAGTCTAATCCACGACAGGCAGTATGGATTCCGTCAGCGCAGATCAACTGCCGACCTCCTTTCCTTTGTCACCCATTATTGGATCAAGTCTATGGAAATACATGGTGAATCCCAGATTGTCGCTCTAGACATATCCAAAGCATTCGACCAGGTCTGGCACGCAGCGCTGCTTAATAAACTTCCAGTCTATGACCTATCACAAAAACTCTGTACCTGGACAGCAAATTGCCTCTCCAACCCAAGCATTTCTATTATCGTGGATGGCCATTCCTCTAAACTGTATCCAATTAATGCGGGAGTCCCTCAAGGTTCAGCTTTAGCCCCTACTTTGTTTCTTCTCCACATCAATGATCTCCTCTCTAGCACATCCAACCCAGTTCACAGTTACGCAGACGACAGCACCCTCCACTCAAATACACAATATTCTAAGCCTGTCTCTTTAGCCCAATTAGATGAGAATCGCAGACTCATGAAGGGTTCTGTGTCTGTGGATCTCCAAAAAATATTAGACTGAGGAAGTATAAATCTTGTATAATTCAACTACACTAAATCTCAGTCTTGCTTTCTACCTCATAAGAGATACACCAGCGCCAGACCCATCACAATGAACAACCAAGTTATTCAAAGTAATGAGTCCTTTTCACTTTTTGGCATTTCTGTGGATCGAAATTTCAATTGGCACCAACATGTCACATCAATTGCAGAAGCGGCTGCTAAGAAATTAGGTTTAGTCTTCCGGGCTGGCAAATACTTTTCACCAGCTAATCTATATACCTTATATACTTCACTCAAATACTGCTCTCACATCTGGGGTGCCGCTGCTGCTTCTACACTCGCTATCCTGGACTCCATTCAGAAGAGAGCTATACGTCTCATCGGTGACCCTACCCTCATCCAAAGGCTGCCATCCATTGCCCACCGACGTACCGTTGGTGACCTCTCTCTCTCTCTCTCTCTCTCTCTCTCTCTCTCTCTTTTATAGACATCTGCACGGGCACTGCTCAGAGGTGCTTTCTTTCATAGTTCCTCCACCTACCGCCCCCAACAGATCTACCAGGGAAACAGAGCGAATGCACCCTTTTACTGTCCAGGTCACCAGATATAGATCATCTTGTTATGCCCGCTCTTTTGTCCCGAGGACTTCCAAGTTGTCGAATTTCTTGCCGGCACATGTTTTTCCTTCTCCTTCGAACCTCCAAACCTTCAAATCCATAATTAACAAGTTGCCTCCTCCCTCCTTGTCTACACCCACGGTACGATAGTATTTAGGCTGTAAGCCCTCGTGGTATGTTGATGAAAAATAAAAGAAAATAGAGAGATGGAAGATCTGGGCTGAGACTAAAATTGACGTATCGTCAGGGTACATGAATACCAGTCGATTCGATACAATATATTTTAGCAAGCCATTGAAGCAGCAGGCCCAAAATGATTCCCTGTAGTTGATTCTGCCAACATTTTTTTGTTTTCTGTTCGTTAACTAATTTCTCCACTAGACAAGCAGTGTATTCGTTATACTCGGCCGCGTTCTTAATATAATTTAATTCTTTGGTATATCTACTTTTGACCACCCCCCCCCCCCCTCCCTACACTTAGTTATTATGGGAGAAGCCAGGCTAGGACTATACAGACTAGCCTGCAATGGTAGACTGAAGATCAACCCAGGCTTCAGGGGCCACTGCAAAATTCAGGAGATCGTGAAGGAGCCCATGCTTGAAATAAGATCAGGCTTCGCGAGCCCGCAAATCTGCAGGGAAAACAACTTTACAGTGGAAATCCCTGACCGGGAGGCATGGCGGGAGGAGATGCCGAGCACCGTCTGGTTTACGGACGGATCCGGCGGGGAGCGTGGGACGGGGGCAGGTGTTTATTCGGAGGGACCGAGGGTAAGTCATAGTATTTCTCTCAAAGTTCATGCAACGGTCTTTCAGGCCGAAATATACGCCATCTTGCACTGTGCGCGGGAGAACAAGAGGAGGGGCTAAACCAACAAGAGGATCCTGATAGCCACAGACAGCCAGGCAGCCCTCAAAGCCCTAAGTGGCCCACGGGTAAATTCCTGGCTGGGAGTGCCGAGACGAGACGAGCGACCTGGCTGGGCAGAATAAGGTGACCCTCATCTGGGTGCCGGGTCACTCGGGGTTCAAAGGCAATGAAGAAGCTGACAGTCTCGCGAAGAAAGGGTCAGTAGAACCATTTATGGGACCAGAACTGGCTCTGGGCGTGACAAAGAGCACTGTCAGGGGAGCCATTAAGTCCTGGGTCAGTAACCAACACAAGGTGTACTGGGCAGACAGGTCTCTTGACGGGACACATGGCCGTCAAAAAACACCTGCATAAAATGGGGCGGTTCGTGGGGGACCTCGCATGCAGACTCTGCGGAGAGGGGGAGAAATCAGCCCAGCACATCTTGTGCAAGTGTAAAGCTCTGGACCTCAAAAGACAACTGATCTACGGACAGCCTAGACCGGAGACAGAGCTTTATAAAACTTCACCCTACCAATCGCTGTGCAGACTAGTTCTAGGCACAGTGATTTTGGAGTGGGTGGAGTAAAAAGACTAAGGGCATGCACAATAAACCAGAGGTTGCAGCGCTATCGGGGCGGCGAGGCAGCGAACGAGCCCTGAGGGAAAAAATTAATTCACCTGTTTACTAAAAAATTCATTTTTTGTATTTTAGTAAACAGGTTAACTAATTTTCCTTTAAGTACAAGTAGATATACCAAATAATTAAATTATATTAAGAACGTGGCCGAATATAACGGATACCTTGTCTAGTGGAGAAATTAGTTAACAAACAGAAAGCAAAGAAAATGTTGTCAGAATCAACTACGTTTATAAGAGAGAAAGCGGAAAAAACCTTTGTTTGCTTACCTTTTCAACCTTGAATCACGAGGGGTTTAGATAGCATTTTTTTAAAACCAACTTGCAATTAACATTTTCGACAAAAAATACTTTCAAAAACCTGCTAGGCAACCCAAAAGACAAGGATAGTGTGGCCAAAATGTCTGGAATTTATAAAATAAGTTGTATAGATTGTGATCTTAAATACGTCGGACAAACAAAAAGATCTATTGCAATTAGATTCAAAGAACACTTAGCACAATTAAAATACGGTACTATAGATAGATCTACCGTCGTCTGCCATATTTGGGATAATTATCATCACGTTAATGAGGATAATCTAAAACTGATTAGAAACGTTAGAAAACCACGACAATTGAACGCCTCCGAAAGTATATAAATCGCTAAATATAATAATAATAAAAAGTGTATGAATCTCGCCCCACCTCCCATCTCCAGTCATTTGATAGAGAGCTTTGCGAAATATGTAAATACCAACAAAAACGCGCCCGAGAGATAAGAAAACATTACAGATATTTCCGATAAACAAAAATATCAGCAAAGGATCACTAAGGTGTCAATTGGTGTAATAAAGGGAAGTTCAATAACCTCTTCCGGCAATTGAGGATATAATACACAAAGGTTGCGTCTGCTACTTAAAAAAATCTACTCTCGTTTTCGTTCTTTTACCTGGAAGTCTATACAGGGTGGCGCATTGAAAAAGAAACAGGCTGATTTGCGTCCAGAGAAATTTGTTTTTTAATAAGCGCTGAAACACGTCAATTTTAATATTGAGTGGGACATGTTGTGACATAAAACTCAACCTCATCACATCAAGCCCTTAGGGGTGGTGATAATAACCCTTATATTTTAAATAGGGAAAATGGGTCGAGTGTTACATCATAACTCGTTTAAAAATTATCCACAATTGGAGTTGTAAGAACGTATTTCATTCATTGTGATAAGAAATTCACTAATTAGTTAATTTTTCGTTAAAAAAAACTAAAACACAAAACCAAACGTTCAAAAATGTTTATTCAGTTAAGTAAGTGTTCAAATTGTTGACCACCAGCTTCCATACAAAAGTACAAATTTTGTTCAAAACGAGCTCTGAGATTCTGGAGCATTTATGGAGTTATTAGACGACATTCTTTAACAATGCGTCGTCGTAATTCTTCCAGAGACTCCGGTTCTGTTGCGTAAATTCTACTCTTTAAATGGCCCCATAGAAAGGAGTCTAAATGAGTTAAATCCGCTGATCTAGGGGGCTACTCACGAGCACCTCTACGCCCAATCCATTGCTCTGGAAACTTTCTGTTTAAAAACTCCCTAACACGTTGTGAAAAATGCGGAGGAGCTCCATCTTGTTGAAACACTAATTGATTTTCTTGATAGCGATCATCATTTTCATCAATGTCAATTAGTAGAGGGTAAACGATATCTGCTAGTAACTCCAAATACGTTTCGCCACTCAAATTTCCATCAAGAAAAGTTGGTCCGATAAAACGGTCTCCAAAAATGTCAGTCCAGTCATTCAATTTCTTGAGGGTGGACTTGGTGAACATTTCTTTGATTATTATCTGCCCAATAACGACAATTATGACGATTGCTTGTAGAGTTTAATAAAAGCGTACACTCATCTGCAAAATAGATATTGAACAGAAAGTTCCCATTATCAGCTATTCGTGCAGTCATAACTTCACAAAACTCCAGCCGCCGATCAAAATCATCTTCATTGAGTTGTTGTACAAGATGAATTTATGAAGCTTCAATATTCGCTGAATAGTTCTTCTTTTAATGTTTGAAACAGTGGCCAATTTTCTCGTGCTCAAAGTTGGGTCTGCAGCAATTTGTCCTAAAACTTCAATCTCAGTAGTCTCATTTCTAACCGGAAATTCACGTTCAGGATCCCGTTTTTTGTTGGCTACTGAACCACTTTGTCGAAACTTTGCAACTAACTCCAAAATGTATTTTCTGTTAACATGTCTGTTCGGATGTCGTTCATTAAACAAATTTGCGGTACGGTTGGTACAGTCATCGTTTTTGAAAAAAAAGAGTAATTATTTCAACTCTTTCTTCTACAGAATACACCATTGTGAAATTAATTTCAGTGGTACTATCAAGTATCAAACCGACCGATAAACTGAAATAGTAAACCGCATTTCTCTCATTCCGATAAGAAATGTTCTGATAATCAATTTTTTGTTTACAAACCAACAAAACATTGACTATCAGCACATTTCTTATCGGAATGAGTGAGATGCGTTTTTGCATCTTCAACTGTGAATAATTTTTAAACGAGTTGATAAAACTTCCAAAACAATTAGTGTGTTGGATTCAGAAAAGAAAGAGCTTTCAAATGAAGTAACACGATCCATGTTCCCTATTTAAAGAATAAGGGTTGTTATCACCACCCTTAAGGGGGTGATGTGACAAGTTAAGTTTTATGTCAAAACATGTTCCCCTTAAGATTAAAATTGACGTGTTTCAGCGTTTCTTAAAAAAAAAATCTGGACGCAAATCGGTCTATTTCGTTTTCAATGCGCCATCCTATATAAATACGTGTAGAAGTGTAAGGGCGGACGTTTTTTTTTTTCTAAAGATATTGAATAATATCGAACGCAACCCTTCGATGACACAAGGTTACAACCCTCTTAGTAAATAATAGAGGTAACCTCTTATATTACTAACAATCGACTAACGGTCACATAATATAATTACATAGCTCAACAATCAATCACCAGTCGATATATTACCTAGAAGTTGTGTTATCTACTTAAGAGTAATCATGCAAAAGGCAAAAGGTTTATTACTTGTCAGAATGATGGCGAAGTCATAATGTACGGGCGTAATGAGTCGGGCGAGCGGGTGCCAAATGTGTCCAGTAATAACATTACTAATCTGTAATTAAAAATATACCTGAACACACCGTTGTCTATCTAAAGTACTAACTAACATATATACGAGGAGCATTCAATTATGAGTCTATCAATCATTTACCAATTACACGCTCCACCGAGCGACTCATAATCAATAACTGTTATATTCAAAACTCCACTGAGCAACCTAACATTAAGAGCAGTTTCGACATAACGTTCCAGTGAGCAACTCCAACATGTACTACTCAAGGCTCCACTGAGCCACATAATACTCTCTCAAAATCGCACATCAGTGCCTCAGAACTGCTTCTCAACAATGTCTCTAAATGCTCAACCATTAGGTTCTCAAAAATAATTACTCAGGCAATAATTACTCAAGTAGTTACTCACACGATAGTTACTCAAATAATAATTACTCAAACAATAATAATTACTTAACCAATAGTTTAGCTTGTGTGTTTGTTTGGGTGCTGTACCCGACACCAGGTCAGTGCCGGCTTCCAGGTGTGCAATGAGGCACAGTTCAATGCCTCACCTAGAGTGCTCGCAACTGTCAGAGTTGGGTACTGAGAAGTGCAATGGGCACACGATGCACACTCCAGGGTGTGCCCTTCTCCAAGTAGCCCAACTCCTACACTGGGACTGACACGTGCAATGAGACCAACGGGTGAACTGACCACAGTGTCTCGGTCAAGCTACCAGATCGACCAAAATGCAACAACGGTACCCCCGTGAATACTGAGAAGTGCAATGGACGCATCGGAGCACCCTCTACGATGTGTCCTCTCCAATATCCAGCTATCGACGGGAGTAGGTGCAATGGATACCTAGAGCGAGCTCAGCTGTACCCCTACCAAAATCCATCGATGCAAACAAAACAACCGTGTTGCGGTTACGTAACCTAGGCCTAAACCCCACGTCTCTACCAGTATGACGCCCTACTGGGTGAGCAAACAGCGAAGGTGTCCCACACACCTTCCAAACTAGCATCAATTTACTTCCCAACAGACTCTACTTTATTTACTCTAGACAAACTGACATAATTCAACTCTTACTCAATTTATGAATATTGACTTAACCTCGTATAAGTAACAACCCTCATGTAAACTTGGCTAATACCTAAAATATTTCATAAAGCCCCTTTATTTGAATATGATAATTACTTCTCAATTTATAACTTATACTCGTACAAATAATAAACTGACTTTGAACTCTAGCTACAATTTATTTTCATATAAACTAGTCATTAAAATGAATTTCTAAAACCACCCTGAATCATATACCTATTGAAATTGCTCCTCAATGTATAACTCAAACAAATAAGAACAGGTAAAATAAACAAACAACGAGACATCTCCAATGAGCATTCACTCACCTTATATGAAGTTATATAACGTGCACTGTAAATTTACAGAAAACGATAAACACCACACAAAATGTTCTGCTGCAACCAACACGTTAAACGATACAATGGCTAATGCCTTCTTTAGATGAACCATATGCCCGATAAGCAATCTCCCCTAACGTTGACTTGAGATAAGATATATCGCACTTAAACCTCCCCTTACGTCCAGCTAAGATTTTAAACAAGCGACGATGGCCAGATGCCTACACTTTAGATTTAATGGAAATACTCCGACTAGTGAAACGTATTCACCCAAGAACGTGTCTATTTAATACCTACAGAGAATTTTCATAATAAAATAGCCTTATGAGCAGGGTGAGAAAATACATTCCTTACAGAAGTATAAATCAATTAGAATATTTTCATCCTCTGATGACGCTTACTTGGTTAGGAAACCGATCTTTTAGTGAATTTTTATTTAAAAAATTCACTAATAGAGAGGTATCGATGGTGAGACTTTGCAAAAATTCTTTCAAATGAGCGCGAATTAGGACCCCTAGAACCCATATCCGGGGTCAGTTTGAATTTTTATATGTTTATATATATATATATATATATATATATATATATATATATATATATATATATATATATATATATATATATATATATATATATATATATATATATATCCGTCTGATAACTCAAAAAATAATTAACCGATTTAGATGAAACTCGGCAAGTGCCTTTCTTTTATTAATGGCTTAGATGAGTTCGTTGGCCAGGAAAATAGAACGGGGTTTTCCGGGAAAATTTTGAGTTTTCTTTTTAAAAAAATTTTTTTCCGAAAATTTCGATAAAATTTGGTTTACATATTGCTTTGGGAAATACCTAACTATGTGCCAAAATTCAGCTTTCTAGGGTTACAGAAAATTGAGCTATTCAAATTTGAAACATTTATGTTTAAATCATAAGTATGTGGTTGCTGTTGGTTAGTCAATGCTTTTCTTATTGACTCATGAAATTCATTTGTAAGTTTCCGAGAAATGTCAATAATACTGAATTCACTGATTGTTAATCATTGGAAGCATTTACGATTATATATAACCCTATTGTAATTTATTATCATTTATCACCTCTGTAGTATAATTATTTTTGCCTTACAACTCGCAGCGTTTTTAGTCAATTGTTGTTATTAATAGTCAATAGTTTCTTTCCGAATACACACACCTTCCATTGACTTCTGCTTCTGCCGCTGTTACAGTCCTTTTATTTAGAGCTAGAGTTCTAACCACTCATACAAACAGTGTTTTTAACCACGTGGCTGGGCGACTGACCGAATTCATTCCCAGTTGCTGTTGATTTACTCATATTCTCTTAATATGTTTGAAGATGTGGTGTCTACTTCATTCCAAGTCACTATTAACCGACTATTTATGAAATCAAATAAGTAAATTAAATCGATTGTCATAAAATATGTAGTGTATTAAGACAAGGGAAAAAGAAATAAAACATATATAACTGTGCACATTTTGATTATATTTTAGGGTGCTTGAGAGAGGTATTGTCACAGCATAATATCTTATTAAAGTTCATTTGTAAATAGGTTTAATTTTTATATGTTTATATATATATATATATATATATATATATATATATATATATATATATATATATATATATATATATATATATATATATATATATATATATATATATATATATATATGATAACTCAAAAAATAATTAACCGATTTCGATGAAACTTGGCAAGTGCCTGTCTTTTATTAATGGCGGCTTGGATGAGTTCGTTATCCAGAAAAATCAGACGGGGTTTTCCGGAAAAATTTTGAGTTTTCTTTCGAAAAAATTTTTTTTCACCGAAAGTAACAAAGCTGTTTCAATGAAATTTACTATATATGTTGCCTCAACCTTACTACGTACCTAAATTCAACTTTCTAAGTTTAGAGAAAATTGAGTTATTCAAATTTTAAATTTTCTTTCGAAAAAAATTTTATCTCCGAAACTTACAAAGTTATTTTAATGAAATTTTGTGGATATCTTGCCTTAGGAAAGATCTTACTACGTATTAAAATTAAACTCTCTAAGTTTATAGAAAATTGAGTTATTTAAATTTGAAGCATTTAATAAAAATTCACTACCATAACGCATTTGCTGCGTCCCGATTTTTTAAAATGTGTTGTGGTGATTTGGGTTCTCCAAGTATGCTTGTTATGGCTTTAAAGGGCAAAATGCGTTGTGATACTCTTCCACGTGACAATAAAAAAGTAATACCATTAAGTAACCTGCATCGACAATAACATAAATAATACTTTGAGAATCACAGTGTAAATGACCGCACCTTCTCCTTCAGTTGTTATTTATTAACCTTGGCCATAACTTTTTTTTAAATAGCCGTTACGCATAAGAAATCAAGAGTGTAACAAACAAATGACATTCCTGAAGAAATATCTTCATGTACTGAATTATTTATAAATAATAATAATAACTAAAAGCTTAGGTAATAGTTATTTAAATCTAGTACAGAAAAACTTACAACTACTAAATGACGCGTATTTTCAGGAGTAGGAAGACCTTCAAACATTCGAGGCATATGAAGACACGATTGCTTGAATATTAGGCTAATTTCAATTATATACAAGACAGCCAATAAAAAACAATAATTTAGGAATAGATGGCGAAATAGGTGCAAGAGAAATCGGTTGATTTCTTAAAACCAGTGATTTTGTCAGATTTTTAATTGAAATCAATATTTTTAACAGACTAAAACAAAACATATTAAAATCAGAGTAGTCACTGGGCAGCAAGTGTAATGATTTATTTTTCTGAATAAAGTATTTCCAATAATAACAGGAAGTGAAAGGTTTTTCGATGCCAAGTGAATAAGGAATGCAGTAAAAACTGACAAAAGCCATTTCACGCATCGTGAGCACATCTTTTTGCATGTAATTGTACACGAATGTTTTTCTTGATTAAAGATTTAAGAAATTAATTTAATTTAACTTATCTTGAAGGCATCATTACGTTGATTGACCGTGTAACACTACTAACAAAAGTCTGGACGTAGCAAGTGCGTTATGGTAGTGAATTTTCATTAAAATGTTTTTAATAGCAGATATGGCTTTTTTTTAATGAAAACAGACATCAAGTTTGGTTACCAGTATAACCTACCTAGTAAAAACAATGTACCATATTTCATCAAATAAGGTTTTCCGCAAAACTCCCAAAAAATCTTTTTGCATGAAAATGTACAAACAATTTTTCCACGAAAATCCGAAAGCATTTTTGTTGTATTTGAAACAATTGAGTTACGACAGTTTGATTTTTTTGTTTAATTCAGTCCCTATTTAAGAGCGCGCTGTATACGGCATCTCGATTTTTTCATGAAATAATATAAACGAAAACCTCTTTGAATGCGTCATTTGCATTAGACTTTTATTTTTGTTGGTAAAACGCCGTATCAATTTTCGATAGGTGCCAAAAATGTGAAAAGTTGGCAAACAATTGAAATAAATCGAAAACAAGCAGGTATTACAATTAAATGAACAATGCAATGGTGGAAGGCCATAGGCCGGAATTTTATTAAGCAGCGCTGCGTGCCAGACCTGGTCGAATGCTTTGGATATGTCTAGAAAGACAATCTGGGATTCACCCTGTAGTTCCATAGACTTGTTCCAAGAATGGGTGACAAAGGGAAGGAGGTCGGCAGTTGATCTGCGCTGAGGGAATCCATACTGCCTGTCGTGGATTAGACTGTGTTTTTCAAGAAATTTTAGTAATTCGGTGTTTATATACATTTCCATCACTTTAGAGACGACTGAAAGGAGATAAATAGGCCTGTAGTTGCTAGGAGGCGCTCTGGATCCTTTCTTGGAGACGGGTTGTGCTCGAGCAGTTTTCCAGTTACTAGCGAATATGCCTCTATTGTAAGATGTCTGAAACGGACGAGTCAGAACAGGAGCAAGTTCTGATGCGCATTTTTTGAGAACAATTGCTGGGATCTCGTCAAGGCCAGAGGCTTTCCTGGTATTAAGAGAAGACAGCATATTTCGTACCTTCTTAGTTTTGAAAATGATATCCGTCATTTAATACGCGACATTGGGGACTGTTGGTGGTTGAACATTTGGAGGTGGGTTGAGAGTAGAATTGCCGGCGAACAACGAGGCAAAAAGTTCAGCCTTGCCCAGGGCGGTAGAAACAATTTCATCCATTGAGACAAGAGGTGGGAACGTGCTCTTGCAGAAATTATTCCCAATAGATTTAGCAAGAGTCCAGAAGGGTTTGCCGCCGTTGGAGCTTAAGTGGACTTTGTTTTTGATGTGGTTATTAAACAAGTTTTTTGCCTCAGAAAGAATGCGGACATAGCGGTTTCTTGCGTCGTTAAATGCTTGACGGTTTTCTTGACTGGGATTGTATTGAAGCGTTTTGTGAGCTTTGACCTTTTCAAGTCTGGCCTTGTCACAGGATTCAGAGAACCAGGGCTTTTGAGTGGCTGAAGAGATTCTCTGTGTACGTGGAATAAATAATGTCATGCCAGCTTGGATAATTTTGGTGACGTTCTGTGAGATATCAGAGGGATCAGGATGAGAGAATCAGACAGACGCCCATGGAAATGAGGAAAAGTAATCCCGCATTTCGTCCCAGTTCGCGGAGTTGTAGTGCCAAACGAGACGTGGGTGTGATTACTGTGTGACCTTGGGTTGCATTGCGCAGGAAGCAGTAACCATGCCGTGGTCTGAGCTACCAAAGGGGGCGGTGACTGAAATCGTATAGCATTCAGATTTTGCAGTAAGAAGGAGATCCAAGGGATTTGAGCTGTGTGTTGGGTTGCATTGCGCAGGAAGCAGTAGCCATGCCGTGGTCTGAGCGACCAAGGGGGGCGGTGACTGAAATCGTATAGCATTCAGATTTTGCAGTAAGAAGGAGATCCAAGGGATTTGAGCTGTGTGTTGGGATGCGAGGAAAGTAAGTTGCTGAACCATATTGGCTAAAGAATTGCTGACTGGAAAGGCCTCCGCTGCTCTCCCTTGTGGATCGGTTTTTAAAGATCATAGCCATTCCCTACTATGGACATTGAAGTCACCAAGAATAGTGACCTCGGACGAAGGATATTCAGAAATTAGATGGTCGTTTTTTTCAGAAAGGTAGTCAAAGAGCTGGTCAAAGTTGTTGTCAGAAGGTGACCGGTAAATGCAACAGATGAATTTAGTTGCAGCTCTGAGAGAGAGTTTTATCGATAGTATGTCTTTTCTTTCAGCTTCTAAATTGAGGAGTCTGTTGCAGGGTATATTGCTACGGACGTATGGCACATGCCTCTATGTAATCTAAAAGAAGTAAGGAGCTCATACCCCGGGAAATTAAGGTCATTAGTGGCTGTTTTGGCACTGATTTGGGTTTCGGTGAGGAAGAGGAGTTGGGGCCTATTAGCCTGGAGGAAATGCTGGAGGGAGTTCAGGTTAGAATTTAGGCCACATATATTCGAGAAGGATATGTTAAATCTTGATGCTGGCGCCCCCTGTACACCCCTCTCCCGGAGATCCGAATGGAGGGGTATTTTACCTCCGGAATCTTTTGTACAAGGAGGAGCCATCATCATTTTTGCTTATAAGGGAAACCGACTCCTACATCAGAACCGGAAACGTCCGTTGGGCCCCTTGATGTAAGGGGTGGTACCTCATCGGGCGTGAAAAAATCCTTTACTATCACGTAAAGGAAAAGTCCACTATTACCTGCTTGACTCCGATTAGTCGCCTCATACGACAGGCAGGAGTTACCATGGGCCTATTCTTTTAGTTAGTCCTCGGACCCACAGGTGACATTGGTCGAAATGCGACTTCTGTCGGCATTGTCTTCCTTTGTCGCAAAAAGTATTCGTATATTGTGTGAAATTAAATGTTTTAACACCTTTCAGTTTATTTTAGTCGACAAAGAAGTCATTGCTTAATTATACCTAATTTATTTACAATTTTTCTAATTATTTATATTAGTGTTTATATAAGGACCTCGGTGGTTCAGAGGTAAGAACGTGTGCCTTTGAACCGAAGGGTACTGGGTTCGATCCCGGCGTACTCCTTTCACTTTTTCAGTACAAAACTGTAAAATTAACATCAACCGAGGTTCTGGCATTGTATTTGAGCAAGTTGAATGTCTGCACGTTCCGCCCTTCGGAGGGGGCGTAAAGCCGTCGGTCCCGTGTCCATGCGATGTTGGGCACGTTAAAGATCCCTACCCTCCTTACAGAAAGACGGGATAGTGAGGTGAAACTGCTCCCTGGCGTCGGTGATTGGCCATAGTCGCGGAAATAGGCCGACGTTAAAGAAACAAAACACACACACAGTGTTTATATATTATATACCTTTTTATTTGTAAATAATAATAATTATTATTATTATAATAAAGTGTCACTTATGGAATCTTTTCACCGGCAAAACCATCTCACTGATATTTTATTTGAAAGGCAAAATTTCTACTAAGAGAAGAGAACGCTCTGCATTTAACCAATAAATCGTCTTACAAGGTAAACTACACCACCTGCATATGCACCAGAGTGAAGACTTATTGCATGTTTCTCTTATGTTCTTGACTTTCATTTTGCACTTATGCAATATTAGTTGACAAAGTGTACATTATCGATAATTATTATGACAACGTGCGTGCATTAAACGTTTATCAATAACACAGATAATTTGATGAAATATATGTAATAATTTATTGTCACATACCAGTTCTTCCGCTTATCTAAATTTGTCTCTATCATATCACTGTGGATGCAAACTGTGACACACCCCAAAAAAAAAACACAAAAATAATGACACAAATCTATGTGGTAGATACGTATTTCAACAAGAAAGTTGTCTTTATCAGTAATATCAGTTAGCAAAAACTATAGCTGAAAACAGCTTCTTCTTTGTCGAAATACGTATCTAGCCCAAATTTGCTGTGCATGATGTTATCCCCAGCACTGGTTCTGGTCCGATAAAGTCCCTCTGGGCTCCACTCCTGGCAAGCGCGTCGGCCGCAACATTGCCATCATGGTCCGAGTGACCCGGTATCCAGACCAGCGACACCTCATTACAGCTGTCCAGTTCGTTGAGGGCAGATTTACAACTCCATACCGTTTTTGAATTGCAATGGTAGGAACCAAGAGCCTTTATTGCAGCTTGGCTATCTGAATATATCTTTATCGATTTGTGTGTGCACTGGTTTTCTATACTTTCCCTTGCATACATCTCGATGGCATACACTTCTGCCTGGTGTATGGTTGCGTACTTTTTGAAGCTAGTTGATAATCTAGCATCGGTGTTGCCCCCATATGCGCCGGCTCCTACCCCCTATTGGTTTTGGAGCCGTCAGTATACCAGCAGAGATCGGCCTTCAATAGGGTCGTTTGATTTCGTTCCCAGTCCTCTCTTTTCGGGAGGACGGTCTTGAAATACAGATCTCTACTGATCTTTGTAGGCATCAAGTCTGAGATCATTACCAGAACCTCATGACTCTCAATGCCATCGAGGAGTCTGTCCAATCATTCACTACATTTAGTGCCTCTTGAAGAGTACTTGCAAGTTCCTCCTCAGATTTGCCTCTAACCATTATGACAAGATCATCAGCATTCGCCTGGACCCCAACCTCCCACAGCCTCAGGATAGCCAGCAAATCGTCCACAAAGAGGGACGACAGCAGGGTAGATAAAACTCACCCCTCCCCCCCAAGGGCACCTCCTCGCAGCCCTGAAGATGACCACCTCCCCCTGCAACGTGATAATAACGGTCCGATTGTGAAGCATGCTTCCGATCCAGCCACAAATGGTAGGTTCCACCCCTCTAGCGATAGTGGCTTCGTAGATTGAGATAGGTAATGCATTATTAAATGCTTCTTCAATGTCGAGAAATACAGACACCACCACCTCCCCGTTATCCAGGGAGTGTGTGATTTTCTCGACGAGGTTATTGAGTGCTAACTTAGAAGATTTGCCAGTTTGGTAGGCATACTGGTGGGTATTAAGGGGGTTGTTGACTAAGATGTTCCGCCTAATGTGTCCGTCCAGTATTTTTTCCAATCCCTTCAGGAGGAATGAGGTAACACTGAGAGGGCTCAGTGATGTGAGTAGGAAGTCATTACGTCCCAGTTTGGGAATGTAAACCCCCATAATCACCGTCCAACTGGATGGAATATAGTTCTATATAGCCTGATAAGGAATGGTACGCGAATTTCCAGTCTATTTTCTAGTAGCACCGGAATCACACCATCCTCCCTGGCGCCTTGAATGGCTGAAAATGTTTCACAGCACACTTCACTGCCGAGACTGTAACTATTCTCCGAGCAACCCGCCAGTCTTCGCTTTGAGGGCGTTTAAATTGACCCTCGGCTGGCAGGATCAGACAATCTGGGAAGTGTGTGTGTGTGTGCTAAGAGCTCTAATGTTTCTTTCCGTGATTCTGTAAAGGAACCATCTGGTCGTTTTATCGATCCCAGTTCCTGAACACGGTCGCGTGAGAGAAATCTGTGGATTCTGGCGCTTCTGGGCAAATTAACAATGTCCCCGCAGAACCTCCTCCAGGACTTCCTCTTAGTGTTCCTTATCTCTTTGTTGTAATGTGTTAGAGAGGATTTATATTGTTCCGAGTTGCTTGTAGTCTTAGCACGATTGAAGAGACGTATCATTTCTCTTCGTAGTTTTTAGAGGTTATTGTTCCACCAAGAAGACCCTCGACTATCTTTTTTTGTCTTTGGTGGACAGTTTTCATGATATGCTGAGACACACACACAGCATCCTTTACCTGTTCAGCCGCAATCTCAATCTCTTCACGATCCCTCACTGTGGGGATAGCGGACACAGGTCAGGCGGCGAGGGATTACTTGTACCCCTCCAAATCCGTCCTCTTCGGGTCACGATACTGCACCACAGGTCTAGGGCTTATTTCAGTCGCAAATAGAATATGGGCATGGTCTGAACATGAGGGTTCAGACGACACCCACCATTTGACGATTTTGATGCTCAATAGCCTTGAGATGATCGTGAGATCTAAAATTTCTCTCCGATTAACCGTTAGAAAGGTGGGTTCCGAGCCTACGTTGTTAACGACCAGCTCCGCCCCTAATATGTATTCAAACAGTGACTCACCCCGCCTCTTAGTGCCTGTGCTCCCCCAAACCATATGATGGGAGTTCGCATCACACCCCATTACAAGGTGATAATTGTTCCTCTTGCAGTAGGTGATCAATTTCCGCACCTCTGCTGGAGGTGGTTGGTCTGCATCTCTGTCTCCGGGGAAATAGGCCGGTAGAGAGGTAACAATGGTGAGACTTTCGGAATCTTTTTTGAAATGAGCGTGAATTAGGGCCCATGGGTTAATTATAGGGTGTCTCGAACTGCATGTTATAAACATATTTTGACAATCACTAGGGTGGCCCATAAGTGGTTGGTGAAACACACTTTCTTTTTTTTTAAGAAACCTCTTATGTTATCGCATTTTTGTATTTTCCATCGATATAATGCATGTTTGTAAGGAAAAAAATTGATATCGTTAATCGTTTTTGAGTTATTTCAATTGTTTTGGAACTTTTCACATACTTGACACATATCACGGCGTTCTTACCAATATAGATAGCGGAGTCCTATGTAAATGAGGCAGTTAGAGAGCTTTTTGCTTGTATTACCCGTCGAAGAAATCGAGCTGCCGTATACAGGTACTCTCCAATAGTGGCTGCATTTGAGAAGTTTTCGCAGAAATGTTTTTAGTGTTTCCGTAGAAATATTTTTTTGTATGATTTCTGTGATATGTTGATAATTGATAAAAAAAATTAGTAAGTTATTGTAAAAAAAAGTTGTCCAATTTTTGTGAAAAATATAATCTAGTGTAGCATTACTGGGAAATTTCTGTTAAAAAAATGGTGAATTTTTTTTCAATTTTAGTCCTAAAGCTGTTTGTGAATGATTATATCTTGGTAGGTATGATAGTAGCTTGGAGAGATTCGTTGGCCAGGAAAATCGGAACAGTTTTTTCTGGAACCTTTTAAGTTTGTTTTCAGAAAATGTTTGCACTTTTTGAAACAACAAAGTTATTTTAAGAAATATGGTACATTGTTACTACTATATAGGTTATACTGCCAGCCAAATGTCCTTCTTTGAGAAACAAGACATATTTGCAATTAAAAACATTTTAACGAAAATTCGCTAACATTACGCACCTTTTGCGTCCAGACTTTTTTCAATATCAACAATAATAAAATGTATCCCGAAAATTATAACTTCAAACTCAAAGGTGACAAAGTTATTAGGCCGTTTTAAACAAAAATGAGATCTTGTTCAAAACCTATGAAATCTGTGCATTATTATTTCTCCAAATGTCAAAATAAAACAATAACAAAAAACATCCATTCATTGAGCTGGAATCGATCACGCTACCTTCTGCGTAGAAGATAAGCACGCTACCCTTGAGCTATCTAAAGATACGTTAAATAACGTTTTGATTACATGATACTGATACCGGCGTCATGCCCGGAATATTATATTAAAAATATACGTAACAATTAATTACAGAATTAGTAGAATTGCCCTTGAAACACATTCAACGATCGTTTCGGTCTTATATGACGTCTTATGTTTAAGTTTAAAGAGAAAATAAACTATTTTAGTATCTTTTTTATAGAGACTTGACTTCATTTTATCTACATTTCTACCCTATTATGCTATACTTTTAGTCTAAAACCACAGCCTAATATATCTATGCTGCGCAAATACTGTATTTGGGGCCGTTCATTAAGCTACAAATATAGTGTATTTTAAAAATTGATTGTATCCCCCAGTTAAATAAGAATCACTTGGCAAAATTTTAATATCATGTAGTCTGTCTGGCATTGGACTTTAACCACTAAGTCGTTTCAACGCTTGTCTGTCAGATTTTATTAGTGAATTTTTATTTAAAAAATTCACTAATAGAGAGGTATCGATGGTGAGACTTTGCAAAAAAAATTTCAAATGAGCGCCAGCTAGGACCTCTAGAACCCATATTCGGCGTTAGTTTTAATTTTTTTGATGTTTATATAATATATATATATATATATATATATATATATATATATATATATATATATATATATATATATATATATATATATATATATATATATATATATATATATATATATATATATATATCCGTCTGATAACTCAAAAAATAATTAACCGATTTCAATAAAACTCGGCAAGTGCCTTTCTTTTATTAATGGCTTGGATGAGTTCGTTAGCCAGGAAAATCGGACGAGGTTTTCCGGGAAAATTTTGAGTTTCCTTTCAAAAAAAAATTTTTTTCCCTGAAAGTAACAAAGCTGCTTTAATGAAATTTACTATATATGTTTTCTTGGGAGCGGCCTTACTACGTACCAAAATTAAACTTTCTAAGTTTATAGAAAATTGAGTTATTCACATTTTAAATTTTCTTTCGAAATTTTTTTTCTCCAAAAATTACAAAGTTATTTTAATGAAATTTGGTGGATATCTTGCCCTAGGAAAGACCATACTACATACCAAAATTAAACTTTTTACGTTTCTAGAAAATTGAGTTATTCAAAGTTGAAGCATTTTATAAAAATTCACTACCATAACGCACTTTCTGCGTCCCGAGCTTTTTAGTGAATTTTCTTTTAAAAAAATTCACTAATGAGGAGATCCTGACTTTTGAATTTTGAAAAAATTTCTTCAAATGAGCGCTAATTAAGCCCCCCAGAACACATATCAAGGGTCAGTTTCAATTTTTATATGTTTATATATATATATATATATATATATATATATATATATATATATATATATATATATATACCCTTCGGTTCAGAGGCACACGTTCTTACCACTGAACTAATTAGGTTTTATAGTTTTCTTATATCATTTTACATGTCTCCAGTTTGGGTTCTATTTGGATAATTTTATTTTAAAAAAGATCTATTTATATTGTAAAGGTCTATCATACTATATATACTTTAAATAACAATACAATGTATATATATATATATATATATATATATATATATATATATATACATATATATATATATATATATATATATATATATATATATATATATATATATATATATATATATATATATATATGTATCACACCGATAACTCAAAAAATAATCGGCCGTTTTGATTAAATTTAGTGATTAAATTCCTTTTGCAAATAGCTTGGATAAGTTCGTTAGCCAGGAAAATCTGCCCAGGTTTTCCCGGAAAATGTTGTGTTTTCTTTCGAAAAAAATTATATCTCCGGAATTAACAAAGTAAGGGCAACCAAATTTGGTACGCTGGTTTATATCCTTATAGGTAAGTAACCTACTAAAATTTAGCTATATAGGTCAGTTTTAGACATTTAAAGAAAAATAAATTGGGGTTTTCCTCAAAACGTCAAAGTTGCGATTTAAAACGTCAAAATCGGCAACATTTGGGCAAATAACTTGAATCTAATACGGGCTATGGAATTAAAATGTCTCAAGAAGGATGTTTTACAAACCCTGAAATCTTAGTTTCAACCGTCATTGTCCTTCATTTTACTAAAATGTTTTCAGAAAATTCATTTCAAATAGACCCTTTCTCTGATGCTTGGCAGTAGTCTTAGATATAGAGTTTATCGTTTAATGGTATATAATTTTTGTCGAATTTTCGTAAAAAAATCAATAAAGCTCAATATATCCGTTATTATACAAGATATGAAAAAATTGTATATATTAATTATAGGGTGTCTTGAGCTACATCTTAAAAAAATATTTCTACAATTACAGGATGGCCCATAAGTCGTTGGTGATTGAAATTTTCTTTTTTTTTTAATCAAACACGCCTTATGTTATTGCATTTTTGCATTTTCCATCGAAATATAATGCATGTTTGTAAGAAAAAAAACTCTGGACACAGCAAGTGCGTTATGGTAGCGAATTTTGATCAAATGCTTCATATTTGAATAGCTCAATTTGCTATTAACCTATAAGGTTGACCAAGAAACGAGTTTTTCCGGGAACACTTTAAGTTTACTTTCGGAAATAAAGTTATTTTGATGAAACAAGGCACATTGTTTTTACTATATAGGTTATACTAGTAACCAAAATTGATGCCAACTTTCTTAAAAAGAAACACACATATTTGCAATAAAAACATTTTCATGAAAATTCACTACCACAACGCACTTGCTGCGTCCAGAGTTTTTTTAATTTGGAAAAACTCCTAATATTGTGTACCAAATTACTTAAAATTCACAACATAGATTTATTTACACCATTTCTAGCCACATGTAAAGTCTCATTCCAGTTACTCTGATACTTACAAAAATGTAGCGTTTTCAAAAATATTGTTGTATATTTTTGGGGGGAAAATTGTCCGTTATAGCTGATATACGAACTCATCCGCGGTCTTAATACAATTATTTTTTTAAATTTCAACAACACACCACGAGGGCTTACAGCCTAAATACTATCATACCGTGGGTGTTGACCAGGAGGAAAGAGGCAACTTGTTAATTCTGGACCTGAAGGTTTGGAGGTTCGGAGGAGAAGGAAAAACATGTGCCGGTAAGGAATTCCACAACTTGGAAGTCCTCTGGACAAAAGAGCGGGCATAACAAGATGTTCTAAGTCTGGTGACCTGGACAGTAAAAGGGTGCATTCGCTCTGTTCCCCTGGTAGATCTGTTGGGGGCAACAGGTGGGGGAACTATGGAGGAAAGCTCCTCTGAGCAGTGACCGTGCAGATATCTATAAAAGAGAGAGAGGTCACCAACGGCACGTCGGTGGGCAAGGGATGGCAGCCTTTGGGTGAGGGTAGGGTCACCGATGAGGCGTATAGCTCTCTTTTGAATGGAGTCCAGGATAGCGAGTGTAGAAGCGGCAGCAGCACCCCAGATGTGGGAGCAGTATTCGAGGTTTGGCCTTATTTGTGAAGTATATAAGGTATAGAGATTAGCTGGTGAAAAGTATTTGCGAGCCCGGAAGAGGAAACCTAATTTCTTAGCAGCCGCTTCTGCAGTTGATGTGACATGTTGGTGCCAATTAAGATTTCGATCCACAGAAATGCCAACAAGAGAAAAGGACTCATTACTTTGAATAACTTGGTTGTTCATTGTGATGGGCTGGTGTATCTCTTATGAGAAAAAAAAAACAAGACTTAGTTTTGGTGGGGTTGAATCGTACAAGATTTCTACTTCCCCAGTCTAATATTTTTTGGAGATCCACGGAGACAGAACCCTCCGTGAGTCTGCGATCCTCATCTAATTGGGCTAAAGAGACAGGCTTAGAATATTGTATATTTGAATGGAGGGTGCTGTCGTCCGCGTAGCTGTAAACTGGGTTGGATGTGTTAGAGGGGAGGTCATTGATGTGGAGAAGAAACAAAGTAGGGGCTAAAGCTCAACCTTGAGGAACTCCTGCATTAATTAGATACAGTTTAAAGGAATGGCCATCCACAACAACAGATATGGTCCTGTTGGAAAGGAAATTTGCTGTCCAGGTACAAAGTTTTGGTGGTAGGCCATAGGCCGGAAGTTTATTAAGCAGCGCTGCGTGCCAGACCTGGTCGAATGCTTTGAATATGTCTAGAGCGACAATCTGGGAATCACCGTGTATTTCCATAGACTTGTTCTAAGAATGGGTGACAAAAGAAAGGGGGTTGGCAGTCGATCTGCGCTGACGGAATCCATACTGACTGTCGTGGATTAGACTGTGTTTTTCAAGAAATTTTAGTTATTCGGTGTTTATATACTTTTCCATCACTTTAGAGACGACTGAAAGGAGAGAAATAGGCCTGTAGTTGCTAGGAAGCGCTTTGGATCCTTTCTTGGGGACGGGTTGTACTCGAGCAGATTTCCAGTTACTATGGAATATGCCTTTATTATAAGATATCTGAAACAGACGAGCCAGGACAGGAGCAAGCTCTGGTGCGCATTTTTTGAGAACAATTGCTGATGAAGGTATGTGCCAAGTTTCACTCAAATCAGTTCAGTATTTTTTGAGTTATCGGTCGGATACAAACACACAAATATATATATATATATATATATATATATATATATATATATATATATATATATATATATATATATATATATATATATATATATATATATATATATATTTGTCGCAAAATTTAAGGGACACCTGTGTGTTACTATATAGTAATATGATTTCGTATGTAATATATGTAATTACAGATTAACTTTAACTGAACAATTTTCCACACAACACTTCAGGGTGACCTTTTAGAGTATGATTTCTCTCCACAAAAACTAATTGTGATAAATGTATAATGATATCTGTTGGCAAATAATAATAATAGTTCATACAATTAAAGTAGTTTGGGCGCAATATTTCTACTTTTTTCCTGCATTCTTTCAATTCTGTTGCAACATCTTTTACCAAATATTTAATGCTAAGACTACACTATATTAATAATTATATTGACATGCCGTGTAACATATCGAGATGAATGTAGTAATATTTCTTTCTAAAATTAATTTTGTATGTACTTGTCTTATAAATAACTAGTTAAATCTTTTAATTGACTTGTTTTATGCAGAATATCTGATTAGACAATGTAGTAACAATCTTAAAACTATGTAAAACTTGCCTTGGTTAACCCAGATATTTGTATTCAATTAAATATCTAATACATGTGTCACTTGCTTATAAATGTACTAAAATTTGATCTTATTTATTTTCGCAAGAACTTGGAAAAGCGTTTTCAGTATCATGGCGTCTTCTTGCTAACTAAAACTCCAAAGAAAACCAAATTTTAGTAGATTAAATTAGATTTATAATGAGTGGGCTATTCCAGTCCCTCCACCGCGACCTTAGGTCTATTGTGGCTCACGTCTAATTATTTAAATTTCGAGTCGATCTTTTCTTGAAGGTGAAAGATTGTTTAGCAGGTGTACTGCCATCTGAGTTAAGTCGCTTGTCCGTTTCGAAGCTCAAAGAGAGATAACCTCTCTCCGAGTGCGTCTGGACCAGACATCCTCCAGTGTTTGCCTCGAGGCGGTATAATGAGGTCCCGCTCTCGAGCAGCATCCAATTTCCAGTTGTAATCCACCACTAGAGATCTCAGCTCCCCCCAGGCTCGTCTAAACCCGACACCCAACAGTGTTAGACTCAAGGCAACATCCCATCGAGTCGCGCTCCCGAGCATCATCCAAGCGAGGCCGTCCGTCCGTTTCGTAGCACACAGTGGGGACCCCAAACTCCGGGTGTATACCACTCTTTAGAGATCACAGCCCCCCGGGTCGTCTGGTTACATGACACCGGCGAGCGCTCAATCTAGGGCGGTATCATATGGAACCCCGCTCCCGAGTAAGAACCAAGCGAGGTCAATTGTCCATCTCTAAGCCCACAGTGGAAACGTCAAAATCCGGGTGCATATCACTCCCCAGAGATATCCGCCTCCCTGCAGGCTCACATGTACCAGTGTTTCATTAACTCGAGGCGGTATCATGAAATCCAGCAGCATCCAAGCGGGGTTGTTAGCCCGTTTCTAAGCTCACAGGGTAGGCCTAGTATCCAGGTGTAATCCACCCCTAGAGATCTCAGCCTCCTCCGGGTTTGTCTAGACCTGATACCCGCCAGCGTTTGCTTAAATTTTACCCAACAAATCGAGTTTCCTGAAGGAGACGATATTTGTGAGGTGAAACTTTGTTTGACAGATGTGCTGCCATCTGAGCGAAGTCGCTTGCCCGTTTCAAAGCTCACAGAGAGATAACCTCTCTCCGAGGTCATCTGGACCAGACATCCGTCAGTGTGTGACTCAAGGCAGTATCATGAAGTCCCGCATCCGAGCAACATCTAAGTGAGGTCTTTTGCCCGTTTCGAAGCTCACAGAAGAGGCCTCAATATCTAGTTGTAATCCACCCCTAAATATATCAGCTCTCCTCCGGGTTCGTCTAGACTCGGCACCCACCAGTGCTAGACTCAAGGCGACATCCCATCGACTCCCGCTCTCGAGCATCACCCAAGCGAGACTGTCCGTCCGTTTCGAAGCACACAGTGTGGGCCTCAAACTACGGGTGTATACCATTCATCAAAGATCTCAACCCCCTCCGGGTCGTCTAGACACACGACACCCGCCAGCACTCGACCCAAGGCGGTATCATCTGGAACCCCCCTCCCGAGTAACAACTATGCGAGGTCAATTGTCCATTTCTAAGCCCAGAGTGGAGGCCTCCAAATCTGGATAAGATCTCCGCCAGTGTTTGATTCCGATTAGTCGGGTCTTACGACAGGCAGGAGTTACTTTGGGCTTATTCTTTTAGTTAGTCCCCGGACCCACAGGGGGACAATCTTTATTAAGTTTTTAATACCTAATTTGGTCCTAACTTTACTTTAGGGGACCAAATTCACGACAATATATTTGAACAGGTCGAATAGCTCAGTTCGCGAGGCGGATAACCTCTAGAATTGAACTAGGAGGTCGCGGGTTCTAGTCACAGAAACGTTGAAGAACATCCTAGAACGTCTAGAATTCGTAAGGGACTCTTACTCCAATTAGCTTATGCGCTGACTACACCCTTCAGCTACAGAAACGAAACCCAGCAGTGAAGCCAGAGAAGTAGTCTCCAAGTCTGTATGTAGATAGATAACTTGTCTTGGTTATTAGCGAATTTTCATTAAGAAGAATTCGCTAATAGAGAGGTCACGATGAAAAGTTTTTGAAAAAATGTCTTCAGTGAGTTAGAACCCAAAACCAAGACCCCTAAAATTTTTATATGTTATATTTATATATGTTATATATATATATATATATATATATATATATATATATATATATATATATATATATATATATATATATATATATATATATATATATATATATGTATCCGAGCAATTAGTCAAAAAATACTAAACTGATGAAATCTGGCAAAAATCTTGTTTGGACGAAAACGGAGGTCGAGTTGGTTAATCAGCCTTTATGTTCAAGTTTTTCCGGTGGAAAATCGGGTAACACTTTTTGAAAACACTATATTTTTTAAATGAGTAAAGTGAGTGGAATGTAATTTTTCACATATATAGAACATTCAAAGACCTTCTCATATATTAATTTTGAGGCGTTTCTCTCAACAAAAATTTAAGTTTTCCTGAATTAAAGAAATTTAAAAGCTTAGTGTGCGTGGGAGGGGTTGACATAACGGATGTCTTAGTTTATTTTTTTAATGTTCTAAAGCTACAAAATCTGCCTAGCTAATTAAAACAGCCAGAGTTGTCAGTTTCAAAATTTTATTACACAAACTTGGGAATTCTCCCTCGTTGGGAAAATTAACGGTAATATTTATTTCTAGAATTGATTTGTTATTCAAACAGATATATGGTAAAATCATCCAAATAATAACTAAATAAAACCCTTATAAGTTGAATTAAACTTTTCGAATTATAAATTTTTTTGTTAATTTAGTTTAGGGAGATTTATATATAGATTTGTTCTATAATGTTCTGAAATGACCAACGACACGATTCTTGGTCACGTGGTCAGAAATTAAATTGCTATTGGTTTGTTATGTTATTTGCATTCTTATAGCAAAATGGCGCGGTTTATGTAGCGTCATATATCATATCAATTTATTTTTATTTTATGTTAATGAGAGAATAAGTGAGTTGTCCAAGACCCTAACCTTTAAAATAAGTCATGTTAAATTCTTTCACACAGGAACAGTACGTATGCAATCAAGCCTGGTAAAAATTGTGTAAATATTGCAAAATTTGAAAATAACGTAATTCTTTATTTAAAATCGAAACATAAAAATTAATCATGATTATATAAACCTTGGATAAATAAACATTTCAAGCGAATGGCTATACCACGTTGAAAAAACCCAATGGTCGTGCGATAACCGAAGTTAAGCTACCTGTGGGATGGTCAGTGCTTAAATGGGTGACCGCCTGGTAACACCGTGTACTATTGTCTTTTTTTAGGTAGTGACATTTCGATGGTGAGACTGCAAAATGTTTTTCCAATGAGCGTGAATTTGGGCCCCTAGAACCCGAAACCAAGGTACGTTTAAATATATATATATATATATATATATATATATATATATATATATATATATATATATATATATATATATATATATATATATATATATATAAAGTATTCACACGATAACTCAAAAATTTATTAACCGATTTTGATAAAATTTGGTTGGTATGTTGCTGTTCTAAATACCTTACCACACACCAAAACTCAACTCTCCAGGTTTATAGAAAATTAAGTTATACAAAGTTGAAGCATTTAATGAAAATTCGCTACCAAAACGCACTTGCTGCGTCCCAAATTTTTTACTTGTAGTCTACATACTGACCTTACACACAATTAGAATATTAGTTACATAGAAATAATCGTAAAAATTCAAACAGCAAGTCACCTTAATTAGGATTTCATCATAAGAACTAAATATGAAAGACATATTACTCAAGATCTATAGATACAACTTTTATATTTTATCATGCAATCAATATTACTCATATCAAGATTAACGAAAGACTGTCATAGCTGATGACAAAAGTATATAGAAAATATTATTTTGTCAAGTACAAGTCATTATTTGGCTGGAAGAAATACGTGTGTGTTTTGTTTCTTTAACGTCGGCCAATTTCCGCGACTATGGCCAATCACCGACGCCAGGGAGCAGTTTCACCTCAGTATCCTGGAAATTTTACCGAACCCCTACCTTTCTGTAAGGAGGCTAGGGCTCTTTAACGTGCCCGATATCGCATGGACACGGGACCGACGGCTCTACGCCCCCTCCGAAGGGCGGACCGTGCAGACATTCAACTTGCTCAAATACAATGCCAGAACCTCGGTTGATGTTAGTATTACAGTTTGTACTGAAAAAGTGAAAGGAGTACCGTGGGATCGAACCCAGTACCCTTCGGTTCAGAGGCACACGTTCTTACCTCTGAAACATCGAGGCTCTGGGAAGAAATGCAATTTTGGGAAGAGTTAGGTGTAGAAATAGAACCGTTTTATACTGAAGTATAGTGTATAACAGCCAATGGAATAAATTCAGGATCTCAATTATCGTGCATATTTATAAAAAAATCTCGAAAAACGTCAATTTCAGATTAAAAATTACATCCTGCAACGTGAGCGCTTCACCCCTACATTCAACCCCCTTCGAGTGACATTTGCAATCACCAAATTTTTAAACAGCAAGTAGGGCCTTGTGATACCTTATCTGAAAGATCTTTTTTTTTCTATTCAAAAATGGTATGTTTTAAATTTTATTGCAAAAATTAATAGCAAAAAAAATGCATCTAGTTGACGAACTTTGCTACAACACACGCAGAAATTGACTCTTAAAGATAGGAAAGGGTTTTCTTTAATTTCCTGCAAATATTTTCGCGTTTTATTGATCATTTTTAAGTACGATATTGTGAAGGCAGATACTTGATCTAAATCCATTGTTAACTTAAGTAAATGAATAAATTGGTGTACACTATTTTATAGAATGTTGTTTTTTTCAACAACACACCACGGGGGCTTACAGCCTAAATACTATCGTACCGTGGGTGTCAACAAGGAGGAAAGGGGCAACTTGTTAATTTGGACTTGAAGGTTTGGAGATTCGGGGGAGAAGGAAAAACATGTGCCGGTAAGGAATTCCACAACTTGGAAGTCCTCGGGACAAAAGAGCGGGCATAACAAGATGTTCTATGTCTAGTGACCTGGACAGTAAAAGGGTGCATTCGCTCTGTTCCCCTGGTAGATCTGTTGGGGGCAGCAGGTGGAGGAACTATGGAAGAAAGCTCCTCTGAGCAGTGCCCGTGCAGATATATATTAATAGAGAGAGTCGGTGGGCAAGGTATGTCAGCCTTTGGGTGAGGGTAGGGTCACCGATGAGACGTATAGCTCTCTTCTGACTGGAGTCCAGGATAGCGAGTGTAGAAGCGGCCACGGCACCCCAGATGTGGGAGCAGTATTCGAGGTTTGGTCTTATTTGTGAAGTATACAAGGTATAGAAATTAGCTTATGAAAAGTATTTGCGAGCCCGGAAGAGGAAACCTATTTTCTTAGCAGCCGCTTCTGCAATCGATATGACATGTTGGTGCCAATTGAGATTTCGATCCACAGAAATGCCAACAAGTGGAAAGGACTCATTACTTTGAATAACTTGGTTGTTCATTGTGATGGGTCTAGGGCTGGTGTATCTCTTATGAGAAAGAAAGCAAGACTAAGATTTGGTGGGGTTGAATTGTACAAAATTTCTACTTTCCAAATCTAATATTTTTAGAGATCCACGGAGACAGAACCATCCATGAGTTTGCGATCCTCATCTAATTGGTCTAAATAGACAGGCTTAGAATATTGTATATTTGAGTGTAGGATGCTGTCGCTCGCGTAACTATGAACTGAGTTGGATGTGCTAGAGAGGAGGTAATTGATGTGGAGAAGAAACAAAGTAGGGGCTAACGCTGAACCTTGATGAACGCCTGCATTAATTGGATGCAGTTTAGAGGAATGTCCATCCACGACAACAGAAATGCTCCGGTTGGAGAAGAAATTTGCTCTCCAGGTACAGAGTTTTGGTGGTAGGCCATAGACCGGAAGGTTATTAAGCAGCGCTGCGTGCCGGACCTAGTCGAATGCTTTGGATATGTCTAGAGCGACAATCTGAGATTCACCGTGTAATTCCATAGACTTGTTCCAAGAATGGGTGACAAAGGAAAGGAGGTCAGCAATTGATCTGCGCTGAAGGAATCCATACTGCCTGTCGTGGATTGGACTGTGTTTTTCAAGAAGTTTTAGTCATTCGGTGTTTATATACTTTTCCACCACTTTAGAGGCGACCGAAAGGAGAGAAATAGGCGTGTAGTTACTAGGAAGCGCTTTGGATCCTTTCTTGGGGACAGGTTGTACTTGAGCAGTTTTCCAGTTACTAGGGAATATGCCTCTATTGTGAGATGTCTGAAACAGACGAGTCAGGACAGGAGCAAGTTCTGGTGCGCATTTTTTTGAGAACAATTTCTGGGATCTCGTCAAGGCCAGAGGCTTTCCTGGCATTAAGAGAAGAGAGCATCTTTCGTACCTTTTTAGTTTTGAAAATGATGCGCGACATTGGGGACTGTTGGTGGTTGAACATTTGGAGGTGGGTTGAGAGTAGAAATGCCGGCGAACAACAAGGCAAAAAGTTGAGCCTTGCCCAGGGCGGTAGAAACAATTTCATCCCTTGAAACAAGAGGTGGGAACGTGCTCTTGTGGAAATTATTCCCAATAGATTTAGCAAGAGTATAGAAGGGTTTGCTGTCGTTTGAGCTTGAGAAGACTTTGTTTTTTGATGAGGTTATCAAACGAGTTTTTTGCCTCAGAAAGAATGCGGACAAAGCGGTTTCTTGCGTAGTTAAATGCTTGACGGTTTTCTTGACTGGGATTGTGTAGAAGCGTTTTGTGAACTTTGACCTTTTCAAGTCTGGCCTTGTCACAGGATTTAGAGAACCAGGGCTTTTGAGTGGTTGAAGAGGTTTTCTGTGTATGTGTAATAAATAGTTCCATGCCAGCTTGGATAATTTCGGTGACGTTTTGAGAGAAGTAGACAGACGCCCATGGAAATGAAGAAAAGTACGTGGCGATTTTGGTTGTTGCCCTCGAATTGAGGGTCTTCCGAATGATGCTGCAAATGTGAACTGGTTGCCTGTTGTGACTCCGTGTATTTTTGCATCTTCATCCAGAGTGTTCCCATCATCACCTGGCTATACCGTACTGATGATAGCTAATAAGCTTGAAACACGTGTGTGCGGTTGTCTCCTTGCGGCCTTGCCCTTAACCTTTCTCCTTGTATAGTATAATGTATATATATATATATATATATATATATATATATATATATATATATATATATATATATATATATATATATATATATATATATATATAAAGTCTGAAACTGACCTCGGATTTGGGTTTCGGGGGTTTTAGTTTGCGCTCATGTGAAAAAATTATTTCAAAATTCAGTCGTGATCTCCTCATTAGTGGATTTTTTTGAGAAAATTAACCAAAAACATGATTTGTGACGAATATTTTTTTGTCTGTCGGTCTCTATATCTGTCTGCTTGTAGCCACGATAACTTTAGAGATAATTGAAATATTGTCTTGAAATTTGGTATACATTTAGTACAAACGAACGGTTCAGATTGTTTTTGGGTAAAATCGCTCCAGGGGGTAGGGGATGAATGGGAAGGTGATTTGCTAAAAATTGAAATTTTTTTCGTTAAAACTCGAGTAATAAAATGTTTTAGAGTTTGTTTATTAGAACACTTTCAATTTCAACAAACATATGGTATTCTGTGCTGAAATTAGATTAAGGGTTGAATGTGTGGGGGTGGAATATCGGTGATAAAAATTTCGATTTTTTTGTTGATAATTTTGCTTATTAACGGCGTAAAATGTCTCAAAACATATAGAAAACTTGATTCTGGAGCGAAGATTTTTTTGTCTGTCGGACGGTGTGTCGACCTGTAGTTCTGTTTGTTAGTAGGCGCAGTAATTTTCGAACGACTTGACATATGATCTTCAAATTTGGTATCCAGTTAGCACCCGGCAGAGGAACGGTTCGAATTGTTTTTGGGTAGGATCGCTTCATGTGGTAGCGGATAAATAAGGGCTGATTTGGTGAAAATTGACATTTTTTCGTTAAAACTCGAGTAATATAATGTTATAGAAGTTTATGGGTACAGGGATACGAATATTTTCTTTGTGGTCTAGCCATGGACCCTAAATTCATTTCATGAGAATGTCTTTCTGAGGGGAGTAGATTACCACAGCTATGTGGAAGTTATGATTCAATTTGCAGCACTATCGTTATTTGTGAAATTGCTTAAATCACGAGGTAATGAAAGCCGACCTTTTGCTTGCTACGCAACCATTAAATTTTTTGTAAATTACCGTTTTTATTTCGTATCTATAGACAAACAATTATTAATGTCTCCAGTGCCTTAGGCAAATTTATAATAAATGATAACCCTATATCATCAGAATTATAATAAGGAAGCGTGTAACATCTTTCTTATCTCCGGGACCTTCCTCCTTTCATATACATTGCTTAAATGAAGGACTGTATGAACTTTTCCAAGCTAAAATTCAACAAATAAAACCAGCAATTATAAATTTCACGTGTAATCCGTCGTGAGTTACATTTGTTACAGCATTATTAAATGCGTATTATTAATCTCTTTTTGTGATATTTGTGTTTTGGTCTCAACTGTTCGTTTATTGGGTTTGGTCACTTATTCACTAAATATAACTGTATTTTATGATGGGAAATTAAAACTTTGGCATTTCTTTGAAGACACTTGATCACCTTCACATTATACAAGAACTACGTTAAACACATCCATGCATTCTTCTGTATCACACGTTAAATTGATACGTGTAGACTGGAAGACCTCTTCATATTTCTTAAGGTCGAACCGATTATTAGGATGCAAAGTGAAGGAACATAATAGACAAGTATTAATCGATGTAATTATAATGTATTCCAATTCTTATAGGTAATTGAGTGACGCTGTTGTATGCTTTTGTAATGGATTTGGGAATGTATGTTGTTTTTCATTAGCAAGCGCAAATAAAACAATCGCGGACCCATTAAAAGTGTTGTACACATTTCCATACCAGAGGCAGTGCTCTAACTTTTTACAGAATATTCGTAGAAAATAGTGCCGCAAAATGAATCATACCTTCCACAAGTCCCTCAAGGTTCGGCTTTAGCCCCTACTTTGTTTCTTCTCCACATCAAAAAGACCTCCGCTCTAGCACATCCAACCCAGGTTACAGTTACGCAGATGACATCACCCTCCACTCAATTATACAATATTCTAAGCCTGTCTCTTTAGCCCAATTCGATGAGGATCGCAGACTCATGGAGGGTTATGTATCTATGGATCTACAAAAAATATTAGACTAAGGAAGTGGAAATCTTGTACAATTAAACCCAACCAAATCTCAGTCTCATATCATAAGAGATACACCAGCCCTAGACCAATTACAATGAACAACCATGTTATTCAAAGTAATGAGTCCTTTTCACTTGTTGGCATTTCTGTGGATCGAAATCTCAATTCGCACCAACATGTCACATCAATTGCAGAAGCGGCTGCTAAGAAATTTGATTTCCTCTCCGGGCTCGTAAATACTTTTCACAAGCTAATCTCTATACCTTATGTACTTCACAAATAAGGCCAAACCTCAAATACTGCTCCCACATCTGGTGTGCCGCTGCCGCTTCTACACTCGCTATCCTGGTCTCCATTCAGAAGATAGCTATACGTCTCATCGGTGACCCTACCCTTACCCAAAGGCTGCCATCGCTTGCCCATAGACGTGCCGTTGGTGACCTCTCTCTCTCTCTCTCTTTTATAGATATCTGCACGGGCACTGCTCAGAGGAGCTTTCTTCCATAGTTCCTTTACCTGCTGCCCCCAACAGATCTACCAGGGGACCAGAGCGAATGCACCGTCTTACTGTCCAGGTCACCAGACATAGAACATCTTGTTATGCCCGCTCTTTTGTCCCGAGGACTTCCAAGTTGTGGAATTCCTTGCCGGCACATGTTTTTCCTTCTCCTCCGAACCTCCAAACATCCAGGTCCAGAATTAACAAGTTGCCTCTTTCCTCCTTGTTTACAGCCACGGTACGGTAGTATTTAGGCTGTGAGCCCTTGTGGTGTGTTGTTGAAATAGAAAAATAAAAAAACATAGCTGTGATAATTTATTCTCGTCAAAAAGACATGCTCGTATAGTGAATTTTGAGCCCATGACTTGACCACCAAAAAAATATTTGTATTCCTGTACCCATAAACTTTTGAAGCCTTATATTATTCGAGTTTTATTGAAAAAGTGCCAATTTTCACCAAATCACCCCTTAGTTATCGCCTACCCCCGGAAGCGATCTTACCCAAAAACAATTCGAAGCGTTTCTTTGTCGAGTGCTAACTGGATACCACATTTGAAGAAGATATATCAATTCATTCGAAAGTTAATGCGCCTATTAACAGACAGACGTACATGCCGACAGACCGACAACCAAAAAAAATCCTACCAGAATTAAGTTTTCTATATATTTTGAAACTTTTTACGCCGTTTTATCACACAAAAATTTCGAAATTTTTGTTAAAAATATTCCCCCCACCCCCACACACATTCAACCCCTAAGTTAATTTCAGCACAGAATACCATATGTTTGATGTCTAATAAATAAACCCCAAAACGTTATGTTACTCGAGTTTTAACGGAAAAATATCAATTTTCACCAAATCACCCCCGATTCTTCCCGTACCCCCTGAAGCGACAATCCGAAACGTTCGTTTGTCGGATGCTAATTGTATGCCAAATTTGAAGATGATATCTCAATTCGTTCCAAAGTTGTCGTGGCTACAAATAGACAGACATGCAGACCGACAGATCGACAGACCGATAGACGGACAGACCGACATACCGACAGACCGACAGATCGACAGACCGACGGACCGACGAATATTTTCATTGCGCTGTAACTTCCGGTTGAACCGTAAGTAACTTTTTTTTTTTAATAGAACCCTATAAATATTATCGCATTTTTAAATTCTACGTACAATTCTGAAACTGTTGTATTTTGAATCGTTCTCCTGTTTTTAGTGAATTTTCTTTAAAAAATTCACTAATGGAGAGATTCCGACTTTTGAATTTTGAAAAAATTTCTTCAAATGAGCGCTAATTAGGCCCCCCAGAACACATATCCGAGGTCAGTTTCAATTTATATATATATATATATATATATATATATATATATATATATATATATATATATATATATATATATATATATATATATATATATATATATATATATATATATATATATATATATATATATATATATATATATATATATATCACATCACACCGATAACTGAAAAAATAATGGGCAGATTTTGATATACTTTAGTGAATACCTTCCTTTTCCAAGTGGCTTGGATAAGTTCGTTAGCCAGGAAAATCGGCCCAGGTTTTCCTGAAAAATTTTGTATTTTCTTTCTAAAAAAAATTATATCTCCGGAATTAACAAAGTAAGGGCAACCGAATTTGGTGTGCGGATTTATGTCGTTATAGGTAAGTTACCTACAAAAATTTAGCGATGTAGGTCAAAAGGTATTTGAAGAAAAATAAATTGGGGTTTTCCTCAAAACGTCAAAGTTGCGATTTAAAACGTCAGAATTGGCAACATTTAGGCAAAGAACTTGAATCTAATACGGGCTATGGAAAGAAAATGTCTCAAAAAAAAAATGTTTTACAAACCCTGAAGCCTTAGTTTCAACCGTCATTCTCCTTCATTTTACTAAAATATTTCCAGAAAAATCACTTCAAATAGACCCTTTCTTTGATGCTTGGCAGTAGCCTTAGCTATAGAGTTTATCGTTTAATGGTATATAATTTTTGTCGAATTTTCGTAAAAAATCAATAAAGCTCAATATATCCGTTATTATACAAGATATGAAAAAAATTGTATACATTAATTATAGGGTGTCTTGAGCTACTTCTTAAAAAATTATTTCTACAATCACAGGCTGATCCATAAGTCGTTGGTGATACATTTTTTTTTAACACGCCTTATGTTATTGCATTTTCCATCAAAATATAATGCATGTTTGTAAGAAAAGAAACTCTGGACACAGCAAGTGCGTTATGGTACCGAATTTTGATCAAATGCTTCATATTTGAATAGCTCAATTTGCTATTAACCTGTAAGCTTGACCAAGAAACGAGTTTTTTCGGGAACACTAAGTTTACTTTCGGAAATTTTTGTACATTTTCAAACATTAACGTTATTTTGATAAAACATGGCACATTGTTTTTACTATATAGGTTATACTGGTAACCAAATTTGATGCCTGCTTTCTTTAAAGAAACACACATATTTGCTATTAAAAACATTTTTATTAAAATTCCCTACCATAACGCACTTGCTGCATCCAGACTTTTTAATTGTTTTTTAGATATTAAATTTTTTCAAAAAATGTGGACAGAGGGGGTGACTAACTAAAATTTCCTTATTACCAATAATTGTAACGTTGAAACGTTTATTCTTGGTAAACACCTTAACAAAAGAGTGTCCTATCAGTATCCATTAATAGTATTCTAAAATGCTATACAAGGTGTCTGGTATTTTCGTTCACTTTTGTGTCACTTAATATTAAATCTAGTCTCAATGAGTCTCTTAGTCTGCCCAACCAATTTGGGATCACAATTTTTACAACCTATCTTATGGATACTCGACATTTCTGTGGGTTTATCTTTATCTTTCGTATTACCTAACAAATTTTATATAAAATTATATTTAGATATAGTATAGAATTAGAGTACATTAAAAACGTGGCTCAGTATAACGGATATTCGGATTGCTTAGTGGAAAAACTTATTAATAGACGCAGAATAAAGAAAATGTTAGTGGAGTGCACGACATTCAGAAAAGATAAAATAGAGTGGTTAACATTATAAACATTTCCCGCGAGTGTTTAAATCACGCAGTGCGCCACCGTTGACAGCTCAGATGTCAAGCTGTCTTGGACATTGGTTGTGCGCATGTCCGACGACCGCGATGAAGAAGGAAGGTGAATGAAGACCGTCAATCGTTCTATTCGTTTGCAACCACCGATTCGAGTGCTTCGCTCAGCACGCCGTTTCGTCTTGTATATTTATTCTTCTTAGTTATAAGTAATGTAATTAGTGTAAATAGTTAATACATATTCTACAGAAATCCACATTGCTTTAATTCAATATTCGATACAGTCCACTAAATCTATCGAGGACCGGCCAAAAAAATCAATTCGACGGCACCAACGCCGTAACCTCCATAGAGAAAAACTTTGTTTGCCTATCTTTTGAACGGCGTATCACACGAGGACTCGAAAGCATTTAAGAAAGCTGATTTGCAGCTAACTTTTTGACAAAAAATAGTTTAAGACATTTGTTAGGTAACTCCAAAGATAAAGATAAAACCACTCAAATGTGGAGTATCTATGAGATAGGTTGTGTAGATTGTAATCTTAAACTCGTTGGGCAGACTAGGACAACCATTGAGACTAGATTTTGTTAACATCTGGCACATTTGAGATACGGTAGTGTAGACAAGTCATGCGTGGCACAACATGTTTTGGATAAATGCCACCACATTGATAAAGAAAATCTGAAACTTATCAAAAATATTAGAGACCACGCGAAGCTTGGTATATGACAACGATGTGTACGAAAAATCCGGTGTACGAAAGTATTTATATTTCTAGGGCAATAAAAAACAAGAGTGTTTTAAATCGAGCCACGCCACTGGTTTGTTTGGGATAAAAGCCACCACATTGATAAAGAAAATCTAAGACTTATCAAAAATGTTAGAGACCAAGCGAAGCTTGATGTGTACGAAAGTATTTACATTTCTAGGGCAATAAAAAACAAAAGTTCTTTAAATCGAGCCCCGCCATTGGTTTGCACTCCACTGTTTGCGCTCCGTCCTTGAAGCAGATAAACATTCCGGAACCTGTGAGGTAAAGTGATAAAGGAAGTTCAAAGGTATCGTTGATTACTAAGACTCAGTATAAAAGATGTTTTTTTTTAGTAAAAAGTAGTTCGAATTTTTCATCCTCTGATGACGCTAACTTTGGTAGTGATCGTCAGGTCTTTAAAAATATGTGTTGTGGTGATTTGGACTCTCCAAGTGTACTTACTTTTTTGGGTTTTTAATCAATTTCGAGAACACTGACCAAAATAATTTTCAGATAGTCCTCGTATTAGACTTGGCAGACTAGATGTGGTAACAGGAAGAGTCTGTTTAAAGAATTTTGTTTGGGCTATCGTAGTTGCAAATAGAGGCAGGTGAGTGTGCAGAAAACGCCTAAAGATTGTGTTTAATAATGAAAATAGTTGGTTACATCACACTTTCACTAGTTCTTGGTGGCAGAAGCAGCATCGGGTTATGTCTTTCTTAAATCGATTGGGCAATACGACGAACTGATGCGCGTTCTTATGCAAAAAGTTGACACAAAAACATACTTTTAAATACGATGTTGTCTAACTGGTAATCAAATAATAAATCAGCCTAATATCCATCTTGCTGCAGTTAATATCTTTATAATTACCAAGAGTTGAGATTTGTTCAACCGTTTAAAGAACAATTAACATGTTATTTCTATTAATATTGTTTAAAATGAAACGATCGATTTTCGATAGGCAGGTAGGTCCGAGAACATTAAACAGTCTTGGCGCAGCAGGTGTGTTATGGTAGCGAAATTTAATAGGATTTTTCGATGCTAAGAAAATTATTTTTCATTAGTTTAGAAACTTCAATTAATTTTCATGCAACGTAAGATGTCTCATACGCCAAATTTCATCAAAGAAACTTTATTACGAGGGAAGTGAATATAAATCTACCTGGCCATGAAAAACGCTCTGCCATGACAAGTGTTTTCTATCAAGTTACTGCAACTTTTTAAATGGTATCGGTCAAGTTGTGTATATATCATTCATTTTTGTGTTTTTTTTTGCAAATTTTCGCAGAAAAAATTCGCCAACGAAGAGATTGCATTTTTAAATTCAGAATTGTTTCCAAATGAACGCGAACTGTGACCCCTAGAACATATAAAAATTTAAACTGGCCCTGTATATGGTCGGTTCCAAATTATATATATATATATATATATATATATATATATATATATATATATATATATATATATATATATATATATATATATATATATATATGGGAACGGTCCGCTTAACCGCAACTACATATTAACGTGATTATAATAGAATATGGCCTAACAACAGTTGTACATACCTTAATAAAGTTAAACAATGTGGTATATTTCGTTTTTAATAACCTTTCAATGATAAACGCGATTAAAACGTTAAGAGTTACTACAAAAACGTATATTTTTGTACCTGAGATTATGACTGTTGTTTCGTTGACATATTTCATGGAGATGGGCGTTTTTGTCAGTTTCGAAGCTGTTTCCTTATTACTGTGTAGTATGTGTCTTCTTTTTTCTGTAGGGAAATTTTCTGTGGTAACTATGGCACAATGATTAATAAAACTTAAAAAAAAGTTCCTCTTTATCAGTTTGTTGCTATATTATATTATTTCGGGAGGGGTCGTGGGGATTTTCCTTCCGCTCTCGCGTGCATACAACCAGCCTCGTTGCATAAACCACAAGAAAAATGTCTTATTCATGCCCGCCAAGGAAGATACGGCACCTAGGGGAATAGGGGTGCTGTGCGGGGTAGGCAGGGTTTAAGGGGGATATGGCTTTAAGATATTAAGAAGACAGCCTTCAAGCCCGTTTTCTTCGCATTTTCTGCTCATATTTCCTTTTTACTACCTACCCCCGCCCAGCACCCCTATTCACTTCTGCTCCCGTAACTTCTTTGGGGGGGGGGGTGAACAAGACATTTTTCTTGTGGTTTGTGCATCCAGGGGGGGGGGGCTAGACCTGTTTCTGAAAACAGTTTTTTTAATAGCGTTCGGGACATAATCTGCAAATTTACCAGATATATTAACACTGTTAATTCACTGGTTTAGCTTTTATTTAGACAAGATGATGTGTTGTCAGGTCCAGAAGGACAGGTCGGCAGGATTGTGTGTAAAAAGCATTTTAGATCTTCTATTGCGTTAAAGCGGTAAAACACTCTTGGAATTAGATATTACATGTAGCAACACTGCTGAAAATTTACAGTTCGAAACTTCGAAACGTCACAATGGTGCATTTTTGAGAACTTAATTTCTCAATTAATCCGTTATTTATGGTTTTTCCGTTTTTTTTTCAGATTTTTACTTACGTTACATACTCTTTCTTGTGGTGTGCGCCGTTTTGCTAGATTCCGGTTGCAGTTAAGTGGACTGTCCCCATATATATATATATATATATATATATATATATATATATATATATATATATATACATATATATATATATATATATATATATATATAAACAATACAGTGCAATTCGGAGAACCCAATTTATCGGACTTGACGATCGCTATGCTAACCAAGATAGACGGATGAATAATAAGTATTATTCATCGCTCTAATGACGCAAACTTTGTTGGCGAAACGATCCTAGGGTCTGAAAACTGTATTGTGATGAATTGGGTTCTCCAAATAGCACTTATCGTTGCTCATTACAGGTTCCCCTCTTCACTCATTATATATAAATTTTCGAAAAATTTTTTCATCTGAGATCAGTTTCAATTTATATACCTATATATAACTTTCGAACAAAAAATGTGTCTGTCATTTATATAAAAATTTGCTACCATAATGTACTTGCTGCGTCCAGCCTTTTAGTGAATTTTCTTAAAAAAAAAAAACTCACTAATGAGGATATTGGCGACTTTTGAATTTTGAAAAAAAAAATCTACAAATGAGCACAAACTAGGCCCTTTAGAACCTATATCCAGCGTCAGTTTCAATTATATATATATATATATATATATATATATATATATATATATATATATATATATATATATATATATCTGTAATATTAATTATAATCTAATAATGATCTACTCTTTATATATTTATAATAAATTTTGTATATTTGGTTTTGCACAGAGTGACCCATAAGTTGTTGGTGATACTTTTTTTTTTATCGCACAGCCTTAAATTATTGTATTTTCGATCGTTATATCATGCCTGATTGGCTAAAGTAAAAGAACAATTCGAGACGCAGCCAAGTGCGTTTATGCGGCACGCGAACTTTTCACTAAATGCTTCAGTCGATAGCTCAATTTGCTATTTACCTAAGTATCGTTGTCCAGGAAACTAGTTTTTTCGGGAACATTTTAGGTTTTTTTCGTCAAGTTTTTATACATTTTTAAACCATAAAGTTATTTTGATGAAATTAGGTACGTTAGTTCTGCTATATAGGTTATACTGGTAAACAAATTTGATGCCTGTTTTCTTTTTTAAAAAAAGAAGATATATTTGTTATTAAAAATATGATTATGAAAATTCACTACGATCACGCACTTGCTGCGTCCAGACTGTTTTATTTATAGGTTTATATTGGATGCGAGATAGGTACAGGAAAATAAAATGCATGTTTTTAGTGAATTTTTATTTTTTTTTAATCACTAATAGAGAGGTATCGATGGTGAGACTTTGCAAAAATTCTTTCAAATGAGTGCGAACTAGGACCCCTAGAACCCATATCCGGGGTCACTTTCAATTTTTATATGTTTATATATATATATATATATATATATATATATATATATATATATATATATATATATATATATATATATATATATATATATATATATATGTATCCAACCGCTAACTCAAAAAATATTTAACCGATTTCGATGAAACTTGGCAAGTGCCTTTCTTTTATTAATGGATTGGATGAGTTCGTTAGTCAGAAAAATCGGACGGGGTTTTCCGGGAAAATTTTGAGTTTTCTTTCAAAAAAAATTTTCTCCGAAAGTAACACAGCTGTTTTAATGAAATTTAGTACATATGTTGCCTCAGGATAGATCTTACTACGCACCAAAATTCAAATGTCTAAGTTTAGAGAAAATTGAGTTATTCAAATTTCAAATTTTCTTTCGAAAAAAATTTTTTTCTCCGAAAATTACAAAGCTATTTTAATGAAATTTTGTAGATATCTTGCCTTAGGAAAGACCTTACTATGTATTAAAATTAAACTCTCTAAGTTCATATAAAATTGAGTTATTTAAATTTGAAGCATTTAATAAAAATTCACTACCATAACGCACTTGCTGCGTCCCGAGTTTTTTACATTTACTAGTCCATAAGCGTTTTCTGGCGACATGGTTCCTAATTACACTCATTTTTCATCGACGTTTTACTTTCTAAAAGAGTAAATACCTTTCTACAATACGTAATACCATATTCCAATAATTCGGTTGTCTCAGATACAGATAATGAATTTATTTCAATTTAGCACCAAGTTTCTAATTAACACATGCTAAAATCACATTACGTAAACAAAATATTCAAATTGAGTGAAAATATTTGCTGCCTATATTAACTTTATATCATAAAAACTTCAGAGGCATTAGAATAGTCACTCGTATAATATATAAAGGGCATATCTTTGGCTTCCGAAACAATAATCTGGATAAATCTGCATCCGTGTAACATGTCACTACTGACACATGGTATAGTGCATAGACGTTCTGAGAATCACTGCATGTTTGCCGTTTTTTCCGTCCAGTATCAGGGAAATGATACTCGAAAAGAACCGCGTGCGTAGACTAGCTCAACGCACCGGAAACCCCACCGACAAACGAGACGCAAACAGACTCATCAAACAAGTACGATCCGCCCTACAAGAACTCCGCACAAGAGTTGGAAGGAGCGCCTGCAAACCCTGTCTACCCATGACAATTCCGTCTGGCAAATGGCAAAAGTCCTTCGCTCCCAAAAACTTCCGATATCCCCGCTTCACGGCCATAACGGTGTCGTATATACACGGATGCGGAGAAAGCTACTGCATTCGCAGATCATCTGGAGTTGCAATTCAGCCCGAATTATAACAACGTTGATCTGTCACACGTAGCAAGAACGCACCGCTACGTCAGGAGTGCGCAACAGTCACAACAATCGAGCCCACAACTTTCGAAGAAGTTTCCCAAATAATCAAATCATTAAAAAATAGGAAAGCTCCGGGATACGATGGAATCTCCAACGTAGTCCTGAAAAACCTCCCCCACAAAGCCGTGGTATTCCTAGTTACGATTGTGAATGCCATGCTGCGATTTGAACATTTTCCTTCCATGTGGAAACTTGCCAACATTATCAACATCCCGAAACACAGTAAAGATTCGCTGTTCCCTCAGAACTACAGGCCCATTAGCCTGCTACCAGTCATCGGCAAGATCGCCGAAAACTGATTCAGAAAAGGCTAGCTTCTTTCACCTCAGAAAATCATATCCTCCCGGATGGGTAATTCGGTTTCAGACACCAGCACTCCACCACAGACCAAGTCCTTCGTGTGGTGGAAAACATCACCGAAGGATTTATTAAAAACAAGTCAACTGGTGCAATATTTCTTGACATTGCTCAAGCCTTCGATAGGGTTTGGCATGCGGGCCTCCTAAACAAACTTCTATCATTTAATTATCCTCTCCCTCTGATTCTGCTAATCAGGTCATACCTACAACAGAGGAAGTACCAGGTCAAACATCTGGAAGCCAGATCTAGTACGTACCCAGCAACGGCTGGTCTCCCGCAGGGTTCTGCTATCTCTCCTCAGCTGTACAATATATTTGTCGCAGACATTCCGACAGCCCCCTAAACGTTCATCTTTGTGAAAAGAGTTCGTGTAAATACTCCTGTACTTGAAGAGCAACGTGGGGTGGTGCACCGGATTGTTGAAACCATACCCTTTCATGGGGAATATTAGATTCCATTACATTTGGATACAATTCTGGTAACATTGGGACAACCTGTTCTCTTAACACTTCTAAATATCTTGGACCGTTTAGAATTTCTATAAAAACAGGTCCAACTACGTGATCACCAATGGTACCAGTCCAAACATTCAACTTCTGAGGATGCTGTGTGTGTGTGTTTGTTGCATCCAGTGGGGGTTTTCGGCAGCCCAGTATTTGCCATTTTGCCTGTTTACATCGCCATTCAAAATAAATGTTGTTTCATCGGAAAACAGAACGTCAGCAGAAGAAACAACATTTCTATGTAACATGACCAGCAGTTGTTCACAAAATTACAATCTTGTATCAGAATCACCGTCAATCAACTCTAGAACGTGTTGTAGTTTATAGGGATGCATTATTTCGTTTTTAAGACACCTTAAAACAGTTGATCGACAAACATCATTTTCACGTGAAACTTGACGGGTAGAAGTTGTTGGTTCTTATTGACTAGCCAATAAAATATTGCGTTTTACATCTTCTTCAACAAACTTGGGTCTCCTAGGCAGTGGTTTAACGTGTCCATAATCACATAAACTGTGAATGTATCTTAGACACAGTTCCCCGGGTTAGTGGGAGAACTATGTGAAAATATGGATGTTTTTCATTAAATAAGTTAACAACTTGTGTCTGTGTTCTGCACACATCACCATACCCAATGATCATTAATATTTCTGTTCGCAGAGCTTCAGTTAAATATCGCATTATTAGACCAAAAATTATTTGAAATTATTGTAACAAAATTACGACTAGTTTCAATTATTTCACTATTCACTTTTTTAATGGTACACCTGTATATTGTTTCATTTCTGAATTCCTCTTGTTTTGCCGATTCATCGAGTGTAGAAATTGTTGTGGTCTACACAGAGTCGTTCAAAATTTATGGCCACTTTTTTAAAACATCATAGGCACATTTAACGATTTGTACCTTCATTAATATGTCAGCATTCAACACTATATCATGCCAAAAGCCTAAAAAAGTGTTCTTCTTTCAACTTCAATCAATACGGAAAGAATTCCTTGAAAACAGTATACGGGTCGTGATAAACACTGGAGTCAAGTTATCGCAGGAAATTCAAATGGAACACCTGTATATTATAATCTATTTCAATACATCAACAAATGTTCTTTCAGTTTCATGAAGTATTCCCTACACCTAAAACCAGTATTTAGTGAGATATTGTATTTTTTAAGAAAATGGGTACATTTATACACAGGAACGAATTACTGTATTATTTTTGAAATACATGTATACAATTTCCTGACTAGACTCCTCTCGCTTTGATTATTAATCGTCTGTTGGGGCATATGAAGCATTATATTAAGATTTAGGGTCACTACTTCTCAAAACCTAGTACTTATTACCACCTCGTTTCATTAATTCAGAAAACCTGTAAATGTCTGCTTGTTTTAACTGTGACATATTCTTTAAAGGCTGTATTGTCATCAATACACAAAAGCATAGAGAAAAAATATTCCTCAAATAAAAATACTAACTAGAAAAGAAAATTTTAATGGAAAAATTTAACAAGTATGAATTAAAGACTATTCGATTTAGTGATATTCAAATAAAACTTAAAGCTGAAATTAGAATGTATCAAATCACTGAAAATTGTGATAACAATGATATAACAACTACACAAAAGCAGTGAAAACTAGTTAATTAAGTGTTCGAAATGACCACCATTTTGCTCAGCACATAAGTTTAAGCGAGTTTCAAAAGAATAGTTAGCGTCTCAGAATACACTTAAATTAATATTATCAAGTACACCACGGATTTTTTGTCGACGGTTGTGTCTGATAAACTTAACTTTTTCCATAATCCCATAAAAAGAAGTCCATTTTTGTTAGATCAGGTGACCTAGGCGGCCATGCGTTCGGCCCTCCTCTCCCAATCCAGCGTTCTGGAAAATGTTGGTTAAGAAAAGCATGAATGTTAGCTGTATCATGAACTGGGGCACCGTCATGCATAAATAGTCAGCAGTTGGTCTAATAATGGTACAAGGTTTTCTCTTAGAAACTCAAGATATCGCTGTGCAGTGAGCCGTTCTTCAAAGAAATGCGGACCGGTGTCCAAATTTCCAAAAATTCCACCCCAGACGTTAATAGACCACCTATCTTGACTAGTCGTGTGAGTAAAGTGAAGGGTTTCAGTAGAATAGTAATGGAAGTCTGTTAAGATGTGCGTTCTTATAAAATGTTGCTTCATCAGTGAACAACACAAAGTTGAAGAATCTTGTATCTCTTTGGATTTGTTGCTGTGGCCAGTGACAAAATGATAGTCGCCTTTGATAATCGTCATTGTACAGTTCTTGTAAGAGTTGAATATGGTATGTGTGAAGTTTGTTTTTAACTAAAATTCGTAAAATAGAGGTCTTACTGATATCAATTTCCCTTGCTATTTTTCTTGAGCTGATATGAGGGTCTTCTAGCATTTAAAATTTACTATCAACTCTTTCTCTTCCTTCAAAACAGGCTTGGTTCTCTCAGTTTTCTTGTATCCTGTGTTCCCCGTTTCGTCAAAACGTCGCATCAGTCTCAACAGCACTTCTGTGTGGTTGTTTTCTATTTGGATATGTCTCTTGTTAGATTCTGGTCGCGAATAAACAGTTTTTGTTACTTGCTTCTAACACATAAATCATATCGATCATTTCTTGTCGAGAGAAATTCATTTTAGCGTCTTGTTATAATTCAACTACGAGAAAATAACTACTCGATAGTTTAAGCTAATGTTTGACAAGTAAGTCAATACATTCAATAATAGACTATTTCCACGAGTTTTCCATTAAATGAGTTTAACATTTACCTAATAGTTTTTCATATATAGAACATTACATGCATGAAAATACCTAAACACATATGTAGTGGACAGAAAAAGAATTTTAAAAACAAAAAATTTCGAACTATTATTATGTGACCGCGAACGTTCTGTTATTGGTCGTGACATACTTGGACAGTGAATAAATGACGTGTTTACATTTGCCTTATGATATGATAAAAACGGTAGCTTGTTTCTCAACATCGTGCTGAATTTTATTCGTTTATTTTGTTTCTTCTTGTTGAATAGTGTAAAATGTCTTCCATTATTACCAAAGAAGTGTTTCCTGTTGTTGCAGTTGAAGTTTCTCCGAAAGCTTCTTCAATAAAAATCCTTCTATTTCTTTTTGAAGCTGCTGCTCTTTCGACTAGATATGATTCATATCGCCGTTGGAAATCAAAAATGTGAGGTGATATTTTGTCAATCTCAGTTTCACCTTACTCATGAGCTTATCTTGCCAAAAATTGTCCATATCTTATTCTAACTGAAATAATGCTTCAATATTGACCATAAGAAAATTGCAACCTAACTTAATAACGTATGATAAGAAATTTAACCTTATATCACTAATAGTCATTCTGAAAATGAGGAGGTACTTATATTCAAATGGCCTTAACAACAATATAAGGCGGTTTTCTTAGACAACTGTGGATGTTTCCTATCATCCCGCTTTATAACTTTGCACCATTGCTTTCTTATTTGAGATACTTTTGGAACAATCAACAAAAGTTTTTCTGGAGTTTTTATAGTCGTATTTGCACACATTGGTAATGTACAGTATGTATAAGCTTTATGTTTCATATTATCAAATAAATACATGTGCATAAGCCGATATTCAATCAATAACTTGCAACCCAGAATGTAAACAGAGAACCAAGTTCATTGTCATTGTTGATATTACCGTCCAGTAACGTCACAGATCATGCCGGCAAAATGGTGGTGTTTGAAATCAATTGTGAAATTCGCATTTTCAAATGTTTTTTTGCATCGTCATTTTTGTTGTATGTGACATGAAAAAATATTAAAAATCATCTTTGTGGGATGTCTATCCGATGTGATAAGAAGAAAAGAACATGCAAATTGTCTATTACGATAATACACTGTGTATAAATGTACATTTTTTTAAACACCTAATATCTCAGTAAATACTGGTTTTAGATGAAGGGAATACTTTATGAAGCTGAAAGAACATTTGTTGATGTATCGAAATGGATTATAGTATACAGGCTGTTCCATTTGAATTTCCCGAGAAAACTTGCCTCCATCGTTTTTACTCATCCTGTATACTATTCTCAAGGAATTCTGTCTGTATGTTTATATATCAAGGTCGATTAAGAACAAAACGTCATTGAATCGTGCGGCACCTTTAATTTCAAGCCCTTTATTTTCACTTTGCATTTGATCAGCTAAGATTTTTGGCATGACAGAGTATTGCATGCTGACATATTAATGAAGATACAGACCCTTAAATGTGCCTATGATATTTAAGAACAGTGGCCATAACTTTTGAACAACTCTGTATAAACCCCAATAACTATACACTGGATGAATCGTCAAAACAATAGGAATTCAAAAAGGAACAATATATAGGGTGTACCAATTCAAAAAAGTGAAGTTTGGGGTGAATATAACTTATGGAACATCCTGTATATGCAAAAATAATTTTAGTTCGTAGCTAACGTTAGCACCTGCAGCTTTTGTTCCAAAAATTTTTTGATTATTGAATTAAAAAGGAGATATTGAAGTTGAACGCACTGTTGGACCAGCCTGTATGTATATCGTTTACATAACACTTTTTACGATAAAATAATTGACCATCAATACGAGGTAGGAAAGAATTTTTATGAAACAATATTACTCATTATTAATTTATACATGAGGATTTCGATTAAATATTGAAGTCGTACTGAATGGTATGTTGATCTTTTACCATCATCTCTACCGTTTGACCTTTACGGGACAGATGAAACGCTGTCTTATGTAAAAGGTTGCTATTTAGATACCAGTATAAAAATACTAAAACTATTATTTGAGAAAAATAGAAACCTTTTCAGACGGTATATCTTTTTCAATCAACGAAACAAAAGTTAAATTTCCAAAAATGCTTTACTGTTAATAAAGTAGGTATTTCAAGAAATTTACTCGTAGCCCAGTTCGTAGATACATTGTACCTTACAAAAGATGTTGCGAGTTATCACTGGGCTGTAAACTATGGATTAATTGATAGGAGAAGGATCTCCAGTTGTGTTTTTTGAATATTTCGTGAATGGATGTTGTTGATAAACCCAACTCCCTTTGACAATCCATGAGACATGAATTTGGCTCAGCAGCGAAATATGATATTGACTTTGTTTACCTCTACCTAACTTGTAGCTTATTTTTTCTTCAAGTTATCAGGTATAAAATGCAACTATGATTCTGCAAAAATTTTCGAAAAAAAAACAATATATTTTGAAAATGGTTAATTTTAGACACATAGTATGCCAGTAAAAGTCGACCTTAAATTACGAGTAGAATTCAAAATTATATTAAAAAGTGGCATATTGTATTTAAAATAACGTGCCACGTGAGCAAAAATATTTTAGTTTAATTGGGGTTGGACAAAATCCTAGGAATCGAAATTTTCCGAATTAAAATCATTTCGGTTATTGAGAAACTCCTAACAGAAACGCTTAGCGCCTCACTCTGTATGTATTTATATATGGTGGCTTGGATAAGTTTGTTAGCCAGGAAAATCGAACCAGGTTTTCCCGGTGTCTTGAGCTGCATCTTATAAAATTATTTTGACAATCACAGGATGGCCCATAGATCGTTGATGATACCTACAATTTTTTTTCGAACACCTTTTTATTATTGCATTTTTGCATTTTTTTTATCGTAATATGATGCTTTTTTTATTTCAACAACACACCACGAGGGCTTACTGCCTAAATACTATCGTACCGTGGGTGTCGACAATGAGGAAAGAGCCAACTTGTGAATTCTGGACTTGAAGGTTTAGAGGTTCGGGGGAGAAGGTAAAACATGTGCCGGCAAGGATTTCCACAACTTTGATGTCCTCAGGACAAAAGAGCGGGCATAACAAGATGTTCTATGTCTGGTGACCTGGACAGTAAAAGGGTGCATTCGCTCTGTTCCCCTGGTAGATCTGTTGGGGGCAGCAGGTGGAGGAACTATGGAAGAAAGCTCCTCTAAGCACTGCCCGTGCAGATATCTATAAAAGAGAGAGAGAGAGAGGTCACCAACGACACGTCGGTGGGCAAGGGATGGCAGCCTTTGGGTGAGGGTAAGGTCACCGATGAGACATATAGCTCTCTTCTGAATGGAGTCCAGGATAGCGAGTGTAGAAGCGGTAGCGGCACCCCAGATGTGGGAGCAGTATTCGAGGTTTGGTCTTATTTGTGAAGTATATAAGGTATAGAGATTAGCTGGTGAAAAGTATTTGCGAGCCCGGAAGAGTAAGCTTCTAAGCAAATTCCAATAACTCAAGTTGCTATTAACCCAAGGTTTCTTGGCTAGGAAACCAGTTTTCTCGGAAAAATATTAAGTTTCTTTCCGGAAAATTTTTGTACATTTTCAAACAATAAATAATTTTGATAAAACATGGTACATTGTTTCTACTATATAGGTTATACCGGTAATGGCTGCTTGTATTAGGGAAACATATTTGATATTCAAAACATTTTAATTAAAATTCACTTGCATAACGCACTTGCTGCATTCAGACGTTTTTGTAAATATACCTTTTCAAAGCCTAAAGAATATTTTTAAGAAGAATAGAACATGAAGAGGACAATTTTTTTAATTGTTGGAGTGATTGAAGAAAATTACTGAAACAACAGTATGAGCTGGAATGGCATTTTTCTTTATATTGGGCATTAACATTTTACTTTTGTGAAGTGAATTAGGGAACCCTGTGTTAGTTGAAACACCACAAATCTTCGCAGATGTTCGTACTTCCTTCCGATAAGATGGACCAGCAGTTAATGACAGTGATCTCAAGGTAAAATATGAAATCTCATGTTAAAAGAGGTGTTGTAATCAAAAGCATATTGTTTATCTCATTAACCTAAAACGATAGTGATCGTGCCATCATTCAAACTAGTTTCAATTACAGGATATTGTAACTGTAGATACGATAATAGGTCATTATTAAATTCACGATTTAGAAATTGCCACTGCAAATTCTATTGTTATATAATGGAATGTCCATCACAGTCGAATACTTTTCACTCTACAGTCTGATACAACGAACTGTTGGGAGAATAAATTTAAAAGATTCGTTTAAATAATTGAACGAATGTCACGTTCGATATTTCAGAGATAAAATTATATCATCAAACCGATCAGATAAAAAATTGCTATACAGGGTGGATACAGAATATGTGCGTATAGAAGACCTCAACACATTCCGATTTTTTATATAAAATATTTCTCTGGCGCCCATGGTTGGTGAGATATTAACCTCCAAAGATTCTTTAATAATTACAAGAAACAGCTGTATTGCAACAGTGCCCTAACATAGAACAACTAAATTTGGTAGATGGTTTTCATTTATCAACATCGTTATTTGACAAAAATTTGACGTAGATGTAAACTCAAAAGGGGGTAAATTAGGGGTGGGTCACCGTTCTAATGATCTGATTATTTTAAACCCTAACCTAATTAAAAGTTGAGTCCATCAGTTTTATAGAAAATTAAATTTTCTATCTTTTTCTTCTCCTGTCAATTTGTCCAAGAACCACCTGTTTTTGAGAAAATTGAGGTTTTTTCAGTTGAGATCAAAACAAAATTATGTTCCTTGAAGACTTTATTAAACACTAACATATCTGAAACTTAACAAACGCTATTAAAAACTAATAAAAAAATCATAAAAAATACTAAAGATATTGTTCAAAATGACTTCTATTTTCCCCCACACATAACTGCACCCTTCATCGAAAATTAAAGTCGACTCTGTTAAGTAATTGGAAGTCACTTTTAATAATGGTCCACTTATTATTGATGCGACTCCACAAATCTTCCGCAGTTTGGACTGGTGTCAAATACACAGATTCTTTTAAAGCCCCCTCAGAGAAAAAAGTCACATTTATCCAAGTCTGGTGATCATGCTGGCCAGTGTTGAGGGCAGTTAATTCTACGCCCTATCCATCGATTTCGAAACTGTTGGTTTAAAATTCCACGAACATTTGTAGTGAGATGTGGTGATGCCCCATCATGCATAAACCACATTTCACTGCGCAGTTGTAAGGGCAGCTCCTCCAGTAGCTAAGGAAGAATATTTTGCAAGAAAGGCAAATATATTGTGCCGTTTAAGTGGTTTGGTAAAATAACCGGCCCAACCAAATGCCCTCCAACACTACCTGCCCACACATTTATTTTAGAATCTATTTGGAAAAATTGTAGTCGGCGACACATCTTTTGTCTATTGTGTCAATATTGAACGGACGAGGTCGAAGAATTACTTTAATCTTCAGGTTGACAAATTGATGAGCTTTTATCTAATTTAAGGATAATGGGCTTAAAATGACAGGTACCGAGATATTTAAGAAAGCTACACTTTCTTTTTGATCTAAAAATTTCACTATGTAAATATTGGAGCCCATGAAGAGCGCCGACAAGCACATCTGGCGAAAAGATTAATAACAACCGCTCATCTTTTTAAAAAACAAAACTACTATTTCCCTCACAATATCGAGATATATAAACACGGACTATGCTCGATGCGTTTAAAAGTGTTTATATATCAAGGTCGATTAAGGGCAAAACGTCATTGATTCGTGCGGCACCTTTAATTTCAAGCCCTTTATTTTCACTTTGCATTTGATCAGCTAAACACTCCTAATCTGTCTGTCACAATAATAAATTATTGTCAATAACTCGGCCGGTCTATACAGATACTAGGCTCTACGTTTAGTCCTCAACTTAAAAAAAATCCCCTTTTGTTTCCTTTGTATCTAAGAAGTCAATATAAAACCTTGTTTTTACGTAGAATAAGAAATTAATATAAATACTTGGTTTTATGGAGAGCCTCGGTGGTTCAGTGGTAAGAACGTGTGCCTCTGAACCGAAGGGTACTGGGTTTAATCCCAAGGTACTCCTTTCACTTTTTCAGTACATACTATACAATTAACATCAACCGAGGTTCTGGCATTGTATTTAAGAAAGTTTAAGGTGTGCACGTTCCACCCTTCGTAGGGGGCGTAAAGCCGTCGGTCCCGTGTCCATGCGATGTTGGGCACGTTAAAGATCGCTACCCTTCTTACAGAAAGCAGGGGTTCGGCAAAATTTGCAGGATAGTGAGGTGATACTGCTCCCTAGCGTCGGTGATTGGCCATAGTCGCGGAAATAGGCCGACGTTAAAGAAATAAACACACACACATACTTGGTTTTATGTAGAATTTTAGTTGAATTATTTATCATCTATCAGTCGATTAGTTTTTAAAAAGATAAGCGACTGCTATTGGTCTGTTCGCCAGATGTGCTTGTCGGCGCTCTTCGGGGGCTCCAATATTTACATAGTTAAATTTTTAGATCAAAAAGAACGTGTAGTTTCCTTAAATATCTCGGTACCTTTCATTTTAAGCCCAATATCCTTAAATTAGATAAAAGCTCATCAATTTGTCAACCAGAAGATTAAAGTCGTTCTTCGACCTCGTCCGTTCAATATTGACACAATAGACAAACGATGGGTCGCCAACTACAAATTTTCCTTCCCTTAGTTCGTGTACCTAGATGCGATATAAATACACTGTAGCTGTTGATTTCATTTTAGAATGTTTCATCATCTGATGACGCTGACGTGGTCAGCGAAACGATGGTAAGGTCTTTAAAATATGTGTTGTGGTGATTTGGGTTCTCCAAGTGTACTTATCAGCATATAAAAATTAAAACTGACCCCAGATATGGGTTTTAGGGGTCCTAGTTTACGCTCATTTGAAGAAATTTTTTCAAAATTCGAAAGTCGGGTTCTCTCCATTAGTGAAATGTTTCTAAGAAAAATCACTAAAAGACGGATCGATGGTGTGAGGGAGGTGGCTGGGAAACAGTGAATGAAAACAGCAAGGGACAGAGAAGCATGGAAGAAATTAGAAAAGACCTATATCCAACACTGGATGAGTTCAGGCTGAAGAAGAAGAATAAGAAGAAGAAGTAGAAGAAATGAGCTACAACAACCCAAACTACCCTTATCCACCGCTCTAAAGAGTAGGCAGATTGAGGCCTTAGAGTCCATTTCCTTTCATATATCCTTAACCACTTGATAATGGATTTCGTTACACAAAAATTGTAAAAAATAAATAAAAAGTTTGGACGCAGCAAGGGCGTTATGGTAGCGAATTTTTTTTTACATTTTTAATAGCAATTGTCTTTATTTGATTAAATCAGGCATCAAACTTGGTTGCCTATATAGTAGAAACAATGTACCATATTTTATCAAAATAACTTTATTGTTTGAAAATATATAAACATTTTTCAAAAGTCTGGATGCAGCAAGTGTGTTATGGAAGTGAATTTCCATTAAAATGTTTTTAATAGCAAATGCGAGCAGGCATCAATCTGATGACCAGTATAGCCTATGTAGTAGAAACAATGTACTATATTTTATCAAAATTAATTATGGTTTGAAAATATACAAGAATTTTCCGAAAATAAAGTTAAATGTTGGTTTCCTAACCAACAAAGCTTACGTTAATAGCAAATTGAGTTATTGAAATTTGAAGGATTTAATGAAAATTCGGTAAATTTGCAGATTAGCTCCCGAACGCTTTTCAAAAAATTGTTTTCAGAAACATTAATAGGACCCCACCTGGATGCACAAACCACAAGAAAAATTTCTTGTTCACACCCCCCAAGGAAGTTACGGGACTGGGAGTGAATAGGGGTGCTGGGCGGGGTAGGAAGTAAAAAAGAAATATGAGCAGAAAATGCGAGGAAAACTGCTTGGAAGCTGTCTATTTGAAGCCATATTCCCATTAAACCCTGCTTCCCCGCACAGCACCCCTATTTGCCCCAGGTCACGTGACTTCCTTGGGGGGTATGAACAAGAAGATTTTCTTGTGATTTATGCAACGAGGGTGGTTCTATGCACACGAGAAGGGGATGCCTACGACGAAGCAGAACCCCCCGGTTCGACTTGTGGTAGGGGTGGAGGGTTGGTGGGTGGATGCTTCGTCGTGGGGATTTTCCTTCCCCCTCACGTGCTTACAACCACCCTCGCTGCATAAACCACAAGAAAAATGTCTTGTTCCTACCCGCCAAGGAAGTTACGGCACCTGGGGGGATAGGGGTGCTGTGCGGGGTAGGCAGGGTTTAAGGGAGATATGGCTTCAAGATGTAAAAAAGACAGCTTTCAAGCCCGTTTTAATCGAATTTTCTCGCCATATTTCCTTTTTACTACCTACCCCGCTCAGCACCCCTACTCATTCCTTTTCCCGTAACTTCCTTGGGGGGTGTGAACAAGAAATTTGTCTTGGGGTTTGTGGATCCGGGGGGGGGGGGGCTAGGCAGGTTACTGAAAACAGTTTTTTGAAAAGCGTTCGGGAGCTAAACTGCAAATTTACCGAAAATTCGCTACCAAAACGCACTTACTGCGTCCAGATCTTTTTTTTCAAACGCATCATATTTCGATAAAAAATGCAAAAATGCATTAACGAATTTGTTCGATGAAAATTAGCTTAAAAAAAATTATACACCCCTACTCACTCCTGATCCCGTAACTTCGTTGGGGAGTGTGAACAAGAAATTTTTCTTGGGGTTTGTGGATCCAGGGGGGGCCTAGGCAGGTTTCTGAAAACAGTTTTTTGAAAAGCGTTCGGGAACTAAACTGCAAATTTACCGAAAATTCGCTACCAAAACGCACTTACTGCGTCCAGATTTTTTTTTACAAACGCATCATATTTCGATAAAAAAATGCTAAAATGCATTAACGAATTTGTTCTACGAAAATTAGCTAAAAAAATTATAGACCATAAACTTCACTAAACCTACAGCGAAAGCATCAACTTAACTAAACCGACAGCCAAAGCATCAGAGAAAGGATCTATTTGAAATTTCTGTAAGTAGTAGTCTGTAGTAAAATGAAGGACAATTTGGTTGCCCTTACTTTGTTACTTCCGGAGATATCACCAAATTTTCCAGGAAAGCCTAGTCCGATTTTCCTGACTAACGAACTTATCCAAGCCACTTGCAACAGGAAGATGTTCACCAAATTTGATCAAGATTGGTTTATTATTTTTTGAGTTATCGGTCGGATATATATATATATATATATATATATATATATATATATGTATATATATATATATATATATATATATATATATATATATATATATATATATATATATATATATATATATATAAACAGAGATCTCCTATATAAAAACTACAGCACGTACCAAATTTCATATTTTCAGTTTTATGGAGGACCGAGTTATGGGCATTAAATTTTACATTCTAGTCCGTTCCACCTGTGCAATTTTCTGGAAAATTTTCTAAATGTTCTAAACCATTCATTAAAAATTTCTAATTGAATGTTAGATAATATTTTTTATACAAGAATGACAATAACAATCAAAATAGATAGTAGGTATGCAGTATTACTATGCTATGCTTACTGTAATTGTAATGGAAAATATCAATCACTTGTTATTTTCATGTGACATTAATTACTATTTGTAACGTTATAGTTGCGTGCTTTATTATATCATAATAATTTTATTGAAGTGAAAGCACATTGTTCTTATAGTAGTGGTTGTGTATGTTACGCACATAAAAGCCTACATTTATATCGGAGTTTTTTGGTTCACCTTCATTGATAAAACAACTAATTGATACTTCCTTTCAACATAACTTGAAGACAAAGTTACGATTTATGTTTATATAGGGTGGCGTACAGAAAACGAAAGAGACCGATTTGCGTCCAGAGAATTTTTTTAAGAAAGGCTCAAACGCGCCAATTTTAATATTGAGGGGGACATGTTTTGACATAAAACTCAACTTTGTCACATCAATCCCTTAAGGGTGGTGATAACACCCCTTATATTTTAAATAGGGAACATGGGTCGAGTGTTACATCATTTGAAAGCTCTTTCTTTTCTGAATTCAGCACATTAATTTTTTTGGAAGTTTTATCAACTCGTTTAAAAATTATTCACAGTTGAAAATGCAAAAACGCATTTCACTCATTCCGATAAGAAATGTGCTGATAGTCAGTGTTTTGTTGATTTGTAAACAAAAAATTGACTATCAGAACATTTCTTATCGGAATGAGAGAAATGCGGTTTATTATTTCAATTTATCGGTCGGTTTGATACTTGATAGTACTACCGAAATTAATTTCACAATTGTGTATTCTGTAGAAGAAAGAGTTGAAATAATTAATCTTTTTTAAAAAACGATGACTGTACCAACCATACCGCAAATTTGTTGAATGAACGACATCCGAACAGACATGTTAACAGAAAATACATTTTGGAGTTAGTTGCAAAGTTTTGACAAAGTGGTTCAGTAGCCCACAAAAAACGGGATCATGAACGTGAATTTCCGGTTGGAAATGAGACTACTGAGATTGAAGTTTTAGGACAAATTGTTGCAGACCCAACTTTGAGCACGAGAAAATTGGCCACTGTTTCAAACATCAAAAGAAGAACTATTCAGCCAATATTGAAGCATCACAAATTTTACCCGTATAAAATTCATCTTGTACAACAACTGAATGAAGATGATTTTGATCGGCGGCTCGAGTTTTGTGTAGTTATGACTGCACGAATAGCTGATAACGGGAACTTTCTGTTCAATATCTGTTTTTCAGACGAGTGTACGTTTTTATTAAACTCTACAGTCAATCGTCATAATTGTCGTTATTCGGCAGAAAATAATCCAAGAAATTTTCACGAAGTCCACACTCAAACTCCACAAAAATTTGAATGTATGGACTGGCATTTTTAGAGACCGTTTAATAGAACCAATTTTTATTGATGGCAATTTGAGTGGCGAAACGTATTTGGAGTTACCAGAAGATATCGTTTACCCTCTACTAATTGACATTGTTGAAAATGATGATCGCTATCAAGAAAGTCAATTAGTGTTTCAACAATCCTCCGCATTTTTCACAACGTGTTAGGGAGTTTTTGAAAAGAGAGTTTCCAGGACAATGGATTGGGCGTAGAAGTGCTATTGAGTGGCCCCCTAGATCACCGGATTTAACTTCTTTAGACTTTTTTCTATGGGGCCATTTAAAGAGTAGAATTTCCGCAACAGAACCGGAGTTTCTGGAAGAATTACGACAACGCATTGTTAAAGAATGCCGTCTAATAACTCCACAAATGCTCCAGAATATCAGAGCTCGTTTTGAACAAAATTTGTACTTTTGTATGGAAGCTGGTGGTCAACAATTTGAACACTTACTTAACTAAATTAACATTGTTGAACGTCTGGTTTTGTTTTTTAGTTTCTTTTTATCGAAAAATTGACTAATTAATGCATTTCTTATCACAATGAATGAAATACGTTCTTGCAACTCCAACTGTGAATAATTTTTAAACGACTTGATAAAACTTCCAAAAAAATTTGTGTGCTGAATTCAGAAAAGAAAGAGCTTTCAAATGATGTAACACTCGACCCATGTTCCCTATTTAAAATATGAGGGTTGTTATCACCACCCTTAAGGGGTTGATGTGACAAAGTTGAGTTTTATGTCAAAACATGTTCCCCTCAATATTAAAATTGATGTCTTTCAGCGTTTCTTAAAAAAATATTCTCTGGACGCAAATCGGTCTATTTCGTTTTCAATGCGCCACCCTGTATATTTATTATAACAGTAAAGTAATACGCCTTCGTATCTACATTTACTATAATAGTAATAATATAATAATAATAATTTGTTTCTCATGTTGATACATTATGGTATATATGACATGTCAAAAAAGTGTACATCAATAACAAACAAACAATTAAAAAAAAATTCTCGTGGTAGTAATAAAACACATACACAACCTAAAACACCACACATAACAGAAAAACACCTGAAAGATACAACAGATATGATCAATGTCCATGCACATCTTTATTAAAATACTCTAAGATAGAGTAGAAAGCTTGACGCAAAGTAACTGTTTCATTGCCAATTTTAAATGTTTAAAATCATCAATATCCCTTATGGATACTGGCAGCGAGTTATACAAAGTTAACACAATTATATCTAGGTGAACGTTCATAATGAGACATGAAATGCCAAGGGATGCTCAGTAACTCCCCCTTTCTTGCTGGATACATATGAGAGAAACCATTTTTGAGAAAGCAATGTAAATTCTGCTTTGTGAAACAAACACACTTTAATATATAAATGCAAGCAAAAGTCATTTTTTTGTTGTCTTCAAACGTTTCCCCACAGCTCTCTCTTGACCCTAACTTAAACATAATTTTCAAGAATATTTGGAAGAATAAAGACCCTTTCACAGTCTCGACCACGCCCCCAGCTAGTAACATTATAGGAAATGTGTGAATATGCCAGCGCATAATAGACACCCAGAAGATATTTCACGTCAAGTGAGGATTTAAGTTGCAAAATTTCAAAAATCGCACTATCAAGTTTGCCACAAACATGTTCAATGTGGTCATCCCAACTCAAATGCGAGTCAAAGCATGTACCAAGAAATTTTGAACCTGCACGCTATCATTCACCATCCCGCAATTACCGGTCTTCTTATGGAGAAACTAATGCATTCCGTCTTATGTTGGTTGAGGAGTAACCTTTGATTTTGGCACCAAACCTTCACTTCCTTTATGTCAGCCTGAACATTGTCTACAAGTTCTTTGTGACTATCAGCAGATATGACCAAACTCCAAAGGCTGGCAATCCTGTGTATCACAGACGCTATGAGGAAGACACCCTCAACCGCGCAAGAGGTCTTGCTGATGCTGCCACCGCATCCCATCTGTATCAGAAGGGCGGCTATGGCGTCGCATCTTAGAATGCTAGACTCTGGAAACTGGTGCGGAGTGGGAGCAATAATAGGACATGCAAGAGTCGCCAAAGAGGTGGAAAATCAAATTCTGATTTTCACCATCGAGGTACGGAATGCAGAGGATGATCTTAGGTAAACTAGGCCATATACTCTCAGAATACCCAGTAGGGATCAGTGGAGGGAAAATTAGGTTGCATTCCAGCCCGCAAGCCTGGTCTGTTTTACCGACGGATCGCGGCTGGAGGATCAACAACCCTCCGGGGCAGGAATATACATCGACATCCTGGGGATGCGCGAGAGTTATGCTCTGAGCGCATATACCACGGCATTCGAAACGGAGGTATACGCTATCCTGTCTGTAGCCAATCGACAGGATGTGAGGATGAGCCCCAAAAAAATATGTATAAATTTGCTCGGATAGCCAGGCGGTCCTCCGGGCAGTCTGCGCGGCCAGAATTAGGTCAACACCGGTTCACGCCCTTAAAGGACTAGCCAGGACAAAGAAGGTGCAACTTGTGTGGGTTCCAGGACACTGTAGCGTAGCGGGGAATGAGGTGGCGAATGATCTTGGTTACCGGCGGCCGTTCTGTGGCCCGAAGCCTGCGATGGGCATAACTAGGAAGACGGTATCTGTCGCCTTAGACAGGTGGACTGATGAGGTCATAGAGAGGCACTGGGGGTCGGTCGGTGGCTGTAGGCAGGCGAGGGACTTTGTGGAGGGGCCGGACAGAGATAAAGCTGTCTGGCTACTCGGAAGGAGTCGACGTGCGCTTCGCCACATCCTTGGGGTGCTGACAGGCCACTGCGCCCTTAGAAGTCACCTCACATTGATAGGTGTCGAAAGGGATCCTATTTGCCAGGAATGCGGCGAGAATGAAGAGACGTCTTACCACTACCTGTGTAAATGCGAGGCTTTTGGGAGTCTTCGAACAGAATTGTTCGGTTCGAGGACTCTGTAGAGGAATCAGGTAAGTACCGTCCAATAGAAGACCGTCATGTCCTTCATTTCGATGTCGATGCGGTTTGGTGACGGAACCGAGGCAGTGTAGAGCATGGTTGCTGGGTTGCTGGGGTTGGCAAAAAGAACCCAATGTGGCCTACTTGCCTGGCGTTAGCCTCCCCACCACTGCTACTAATACTACTATCAGCAGATTCGGTAACAGTGATGTCATCCGCATACATGGTCACAGGACCAGATGCAACATTAATTGGCAGATCGGCAACACAAACACAATGAACAGCAAGGTCCCAACATAGATCCTTGAGGTACAGCCGCCTGAGGCCTGTAAGGAGTCCCCAACCACAATAATCACTTCTCTAAACAAAGCTATGGCAACCAAATTTTGTACGCGGCTTTATATTAAAGAATGTGAATTGCACACGGAAAATTTAGAAAATATTGGGTATATATGTAATTGGAATATTATGAATTTTTTAGCAAATTTTCGTGTAAAAATTATTGTGTAAAATTATTTTTGTATTTTTGAAGAAATTATTTTTGTGAAATGTTGGTAGTAATAAATTTATAAGTTATTGTAATAAACAATATTTCACATTTTCGTGAAAAATAATTAATTAGTAAATTTTCGTAAAAAAAACATGATTTTAGTGTAACATTACTTTAACCAATTTTTGTAAAACAAATGGCAATTTTGGTTAAAGAAATTGTTTGCAAATTTTCATGCAAACATTTTTTTAAATTTTTTAAAAAGCTTTTTGTGGATAATTATATTTTAGCAAGGGTGTAAATAGCTTGAAGAGTTTCGTTGCCCAGGAAAATCGGTCCAGTTTTTCGGGAACATTTTAAGTTTATTTTCGGAAAATTATTGTACTTTTCCAAAGAATAAAGCTATTTTGATGAAATAATGTACACTGTTCCTATTATGTGTAGGTTATACAAAATTCCATGCCTTTTATTAAAAAAAGACATATTTGCAATAAAAACATTTTAATGAAAATTCGCTACCATAACGGACTTGCTGCGTCCAGACTTTTTCTGTGCTTGAATTGAGACATTATTATTGCTATCTCGCTAGAAACCGTCTCAAAAGACTGAGCGTGTTCAACCCTACACTATAGCCTTAGTGACAAAAAATGCTGATTTTCTTTTTTTTAATATATATTTCAACAACACACACGAGGGCTTACAGCCTAAACACTATCATATCGTGGGTGTCGACAAGGAGGAAAGAGGCAACTTGTTAATTCTGGACTTGAAGGTTTGGAGGTTCGGAGTAGAAGGAAAAACCTGTGCGGCAAGGAATTCCACAACTTGGAAGTCCTCGGGATAAAAGAGCGGGGATAATAAGACGTTCTATGTCTGGGTACCTGGCCAATAAAAGGGTGCGTTCGCTCTGTTCCCCTGGTAGATCTGTTGGGGGCAGCAGGTGGAGGAACTATGGAAGAAAGCTCCTCTGAGCAGTGCCCGTGCAGATATCTATAAAAAAAAGAGAGAGGTCACCAACGGCATGTCGATGGGCAAGGGATGGCAGCCTTTCGGTGAGGGTCGGGTCACCGATGAGACGTATAGCTTTCTTCTGAATGGAGTCTAGGATAGCGAGTGTAGAAGCGGCGGCGGCACCCCAGATGTGGGAGCAGCATTCAAGGTTTGGCCTTATTTGTGAAGTATATTAGATATAGAGATTAGCTGGTGAAAAGTATTTGCCAGCCCGGAAGAGGAAACCTAATTCCTTAGCAGCCGCTTTTGCAGTTGATGTGACATGTTGGTACCAATTGAAATTTCGATCCACAGAAATGCCAACAAGTGAAAATGACTCATTACTTTGAATAACTTAGTTGTTATTGTTCCCGAACGTGAAAATGTTTGGGATTGACAGGCGTTTTTATTCAACACACCCAAAGAACTTGGTTGTTTATTGTGATGGGTCTAGGGCTGGTGTATCTCTTATGAGATAGAAAGCAAGACTGAGATTTGGTGGAGTTGAATTGCACAAGATTTCTACTTCCCCAGTCTAATATTTTTTGGAGATCCACAGACTGACAGCGAACCTAGATACGTACGAAAATATTTATATAGGGCGATAAAAAAAGATCCTTAAACCGAGCTCCGCCACTGATTTTTAGTTCTCTGTTCTCACTCTGTCTTTGAAGCAGATAAACATTCCGAAAGGTGTCAGGTAAAGTTATAAAGGAAGTTCAAAAACCTCGTCCGGCAATTAAAATACAATACACACAAAATTTGCCAGCGATTTAATGTCCCCCTCGGTATCGGTTCTTTACCTAAAAATCAATATAAAATGCGGTGTTGTGGTACAAATTAGTTAGAATTTTTCATCTCCTGATGACGCTAACTTTGTTAGTGAAAATATCGTGAGGTCTTTAAAAAGATGTGTTGTGGTGGATTGTGTTCTGCAAGTGTACTAACTTGTGTATGTACTATATTGTTTGTTTGTTTTTGTTTCTTTAACGTCGGCCTATTTCCGCGACTATGGTCAATCACCGACGCCAGGGAGCAGTTTCACCTCACTATCCTGGAAATTTTGCCGAACCCCTGTCTTTCTGTAAGGAGGATAGGGATCTTTAACGTGCCCAACAACGCATGGACAGGGGGCCGACAGCTTAAGGCCCCCTCCGAAGGGCGGCACGTGCAGACATTCAACTTGCTGAAATACAATGCCAGAACCTCGGTTGATGTTAATGTTACAGTTTGTACTGAAAAACTGAAAAGGAGTATCCTGGGATCGAACACAGTACCCTTCGGTTCAGAGGCACACGTTCTTGCCCCTGAACCACCGAGGCTCTGTATGTACTATATATATATATATATATATATATATATATATATATATATATATATATATATATATATATATATATATATATATATATATATATATATATGTATGTATGTATCAATAATTGTTCAAACTTGTTCATTTAATCTTTTCCTCCCTCCCTCTTGGTTATTTGAAGTCCTATTATTTGGAACTCTCGGTAATGTAAACTTTTTCTGGTCCCTTAAGTTTTAAATTATCGACAGTCCACTCATTTAGCGTAAGTTAAGGATACAACTGAATAACTAAACCGTGTAATTAGTTACCAATACATTTGTATTTGAACGCAGTCTTGCAGTTTTTAGTGAATTTTTATTTAAAAAATTCACTAATAGAGAGGTATCGATGGTGAGACTTTGCAAAAATTCTTTCAAATGAGCGCGAATTAGGACCCCTAGAACCCATATCCGGGGTCAGTTTGAATTTTTATATGCTTATATATATATATATATATATATATATATATATATATATATATATATATATATATATATATATATATATATATATATATATATATATATATATATATATATATATATATATATATATATATATATATATATATATATATATATATATATATATATATATATATATATATATATATATATATATATATATATATATATATATATATATATATGTATCCGTCTGATAACTCAAAAAATAATTAACCGATTTAGATGAAACTCGGCAAGTGCCTTTCTTTTATTAATGGCTTGGATGAGTTCGTTGGCCAGGAAAATCGGACGGGGTTTTCCGGGAAAATTTTGAGTTTTCTTTCAAAAAAAATTTTTTTTTCCGAAAATTTCGATAAAATTTGGTCTACATATTGCTTTGGGAAATACCTAACTATGTGCCAAAATTCAGCTTTCTAGGGTTACAGAAAATTGAGCGAGCTATTCAAATTTGAAACATGTTTAAATCTAAGTATGTGGTTGCTGTTGGTTATTTATATTTCTATTGATCGCAGCTTCAAAATCTCGTATTATTCAATGACTTTGTAGTTCTCATTCTCACTTTTATTGACTAACATTTCAATTCTTGGTGCTCAATGGTTTTATATTTTTACGTTTGACCAGCAGATGTCGCTCACTGTAAACATTGTTATTATTAATAAATGCATAAGTCAATTCGTAGCGTGTTGAATCGGTAACGTGAAAATACTAGGCGGTCCAAGTCGCAGATAGAGGTTCCATCGCAGTTGCAGTAAGATCCTCCATGCCAGTTCGATGCAGATGAGATTTATATCTACCGTGGTTAAATCTCATTCTAATTATGGTAGTTGAAGTTTTTGTTGGTAAATTGAGATCTTTAATTTGATTTTCTAAAGACAATTGCGAGTAGAGCAAGCTATCTCTGTTATTTGATTTTAGTGAATTTTTATTTTTAAAAAAATCACTAATAGAGAGGTATCGACGGTGAGACTTTGCAAAAAATTTTTCAAATGAGCGCGAACTAGGACCCCTAGAACCCATATCCGAGGTCAGTTTCAATTTTTATATGTATATATATATATATATATATATATATATATATATATATATATATATATATATATATATATATATATATATATATATATATATATCCCTCTGATAACTCGAAAAATAATTAACCGATTTCAATGAAACTCGGCAAGTGCCTTTCTTTTAATAAGGGCTTGGATGAGTTCGTTAGCCAGGAAAATCAGACGGGGTTTTCCGGGAAAATTTTGAGTTTTATTTCAAAAAAAAAATTTTTCTCCGAAAATAACAAAGCTGTTTTAATGAAATTTACATGTATTGCCTTGAGATAGACCTTACTAAGTAACAAAATTTAACTTTCTCAATTTATCAAAAATTGAGTTATTAAAATTTTATATTTTCTTTCAAAAAAATTTTTTTTCTCCAAAATTTACAAAGTTATTTTAATGAAATTTGGTGGATATCTTGTCCTAAGAAAGACCTTACTACATACCAAAATTAAATTTTCTAAGTTTATAGAAAAATTTGTTATTCAAATTTGAAGCATTTAATAAAAATTCACTACCATAACGCACTTGCTGCGTCCAGAGTTTTTTCAACTTAAACAGCTTTAAATAAATGTTAAAGTTATGAAAAACATAAATGTAGCATAAAATGTTCAATTTATGTCAGCAAAAGTGGTAAATAATTCAATAATCATCTAAGTATGTGGAGTCATATACATTTATGTGTGCCGCAGACAACTTTTACGCTTGGAAATATGCGGGTCAAGTTAGGAAAACGAAAGTGGTTTTATCCGGAAGTTGTTCAACTAAGTATCAGTCATATATTCAACAGATGAGATCTTCTGTATCGCGTTAAAAAGATTTTATAGGCAGGTACACAAACTATTGCATTATGACCACCTAATATAGAACCTAGATAATTTTAATTACGACTCGGTGCATCCATAATATGTCATTCAAGAATGCAAAATTTAGACCATCAGGGGTGTGTCACTTAGATAAAGAATTTAGTTTGATAAGTTAATTATGTTAAACATCATACGTATTTTATTTTAATTCCCTTTCATTTGCGTTTATAAATCGTTGCATGTGCATCTGCCATTTCTGGCCATATTGCTGCAGGTAATATACATTCAGGGCCTCAAGAATGGTAGGTGGTAGTGGACTTTTCCTTTACGTGATAGTAAAGGATTTTTTTCACGCCGGAGGAGGTACCACCCCTTACATCATGGGGCCCGGTGAAGTCCCAATGTTGTTGGGTTGGTGTGGTATACTTGCAATATGGTAGGTGGTAGTGGACTTTTCCTTTACGTGATAGTAAAGGATTTTTTTCACGCCGGAGGAGGTACCACCCCTTACATCATGGGGGCCGGTGAAGTCCCAATGTTGTTGGGTTGGTGTGGTATACTTGCAATATGGTAGGTGGTAGTGGAATTTTCCTTTACGTAATAGTAAACGATTTTTTTCACGCCCGAGGAGGTACCACCCCTTACATCAAGAGGCCGGTGAAGTCCCAACGGACGTTTCCGGTTCTGGGGTATGAGTCGGTTTCCCTTATAAGCAAAAATGATGATGGCTCCTCCATTCGGATCTCTGGGAGAGGGGTGTACAGGGGGCGCCAGCATCGAGATTTACAATATCCTTCTCGAATATATGTGGCCTAAATTCTAACCTGAACTCCGTCCAACATTTCCTCCAGGCTAATAGGCTCCAACTCCTCTTTCTCACCGAAACCCAAATCAGTGCAAAAACAGCCACTAATCACCCTAATTTCCCAGGGTATGAGCTCCTTGCTTCCTTTAGATTGCATGGAGGCGTGTGCGCATACGTCCGTAGCAATCTACCCTGCACCAGACTACCCAATTTAGAAGCTAGAAGAAAATACATAGTTTTGATGAAACTTTCTCTCAGGGCTGCAACTAAATTCATCTGTTGCATTTACCGGTTACCTTCTGACAACAACTTTATCGAGTTCTTTGACTACCTTTCTGAAAAAACCGACCATCTGATTTCTGAATATCCTTTCTCCGAGGTCACTATTCTTGGTGACTTCAATGTCCATAATAAGGAATGGCTAGGATCTTCAAAAACCGATCCACAAGGAAGAGCAGCGGAGGCCTTTGCAGTCAGGAATTCTTTAGCCAATATGGTTCAGCAACCTACTTACTTTCCTCGCATCCCAACACACAGCTTAAATCCCTTGGATCTCCTTCTTACTACAAATCCTGACTGCTATGAGATATCAGTCACCGCCCCCCTGGGTCGCTCAGACCACGACATGGTCACTGCTTCCTGCGCAATGCAACCCGAGGTCACACAGTCATCACACCCACGTATCGTTTGGCACTACAACTCCGCGAACTGGGACGAAATGCGAGATTACTTTTCCTCATTTCCATGGGCGTCTGTCTGCTTCTCTCATCCTGACCCCTCTGATATCTCACAAAACGTCACCGAAATTATCCAAGCTGTCCTGGAAGTATTTATTCCACGTACACAGAAAACCTCTGCAGCCACTCAAAAGCCCTGGTTCTCTAAATCCTGTGACAAGGCCAGACTTGAAAAGGTCAAAGCTCACAAAAAGCTTCTAAACAATCCCAGTCAAGAAAACCGTCAAGCCTTTAACGACGCAATAAACCGCCATGTCCGAATTCTTTTTGAGGCAAAAAACTCGTTTAATAACCACATCAAAAACAAAGTCCTCTTAAGCTCCAGCGACAGCAAACCCTTCTGGACTCTTACTGAATCTATTGGGAATAATTTCTGCAAGAGCACGTTCCCACCTCTTGTCTCAGGGGATGAAATTGTTTCTACCGCCCTGGGCAAGACTGAACTTTTTGCCTTGTTGTTCGCTGGCAATTCTACTCTCAACCCACCTCCAAATGTTCAACCACCAACAGTCCCCAATGTCCCGCATAAAATGACGGATATCATTTTCAATACTAAAAAGGTACGAAAGATGCTCTCTTCTCTTAATACCAGGAAAGCGTCTGGCCTGGACGAGATCCCAGCAATTGTTCTCAAAAAATGCGCACCAAAACTTACTCCTGTCCTGACTCGTCTGTTTCAGACATCTTACAATAGAGGCATATTCCCTAGTAACTGGAAAACTGATAGAGTACAACCCGTCCCCAAGAAAGGATCGAAAGCGCTTCCTAGCAACTACAGGCCTATTTCTCTCCTTTCAGTCATCTCTAAAGTGATGGAAAAGTATATAAACACCGAATTACTAAAATTTCTTGAAAAACACAGTCTAATCCACGACAGTCAGTATGGATTCCGTCAGCGCAGATCAACTGCCGACCTCCTTTCCTTTGTCACCCATTCTTGGAACAAGTATATGGAACTACACGGCGAATACCAGATTGTCGCTCTAGACATATCCAAAGCATTCGACCAGATCTGGCACGTGCGCTGCTTAATAAACTACCGGCCCATGGTCTACCACAAAAATTCTGTACGTGGACAGCAAATTTCCTCTCCAACCGGAGCATTTCTGTTGTCGTGGATGGCCATTCCTCTAAACTGTATCCAATTAATGCAGGAGTTCCTCACGGTTCAGCTTTAGCCCCTACTTTGTTTCTTCTCCACATCAATGACCTCCTCTCTAGCACATCCAACCCAGTTTACAGTTACACGGATGACAGCACCCTCCACTCAAATATACAATATTCTAAGCCTGTCTCTTTAGCCCAATTAGATGAGGATCGCAGACTCATGGAGGGTTCTATCTCCGTGGATCTCCAAAAAATATTAGACTGGGGAAGTAGAAATCTTGTACAATTCAACCCCACCAAATCACAGTCTTGCTTTCTTTCTCATAAGAGATACACCAGCCCTAGATCCATCACAATAAACAACCAAGTTATTCAAAGTAATGAGTCCTTTTCACTTGTTGGCATCTCTGTGGATCGAAATCTTAATTGGCACCAACATGTCACATCAATTGCAGAAGCGGCTGCTAAGAAATTAGGTTTCCTCTTCCGGGCTCGCAAATACTTTTCACCAGCTAATCTCTATACTTTATATACTTTACAAATAAGACCAAACCTCGAATACTGCTCCCACATCTGGGCTGCTGCTGCCGCTTCTACACTCCCTATCCTGGACTTCATTCAGAAGAGAGCTATACGTCTCATCGGTGACCCTACCCTCACCCAAAGGCTGCCATCCCTTGCCCACCAACGTGCTGTTGGTGACCTCTCTCTCTTTTATAGATATCTGCACGGGCACTGATCAGAGGAGCTTTCTTCCATAGTTCCTCCACCTGCTGCCCCCAACAGATCTACCAGGGGAACAGAGCGAATGCACCCTTTTACTGTCCAGGTCACTAGACTTAGAACATCTTGTTATGCCCGCTCTTTTGTCCCGAGGACTTCCAAGTTGTGGAATTCCTTGCCGGCACATGTTTTTCCTTCTCCCCCGAACCTCCAAACCTTCAAGTGCATAATTAACAAGTTGCCTCTTTTCTCTTTGTCGACACCCACGGTACGATAGTATTTAGTCTGTAAGCCCTCGTGATGTGTTGTTGAAATATATATTTTAAAAAAAGCAACCGAACAATTTTAAATAGATGAATAAAGCAAACAGTTTCTGACAGACCAAGTTTATATTGTCTTAAATGTAATTTAACACGCCTTTCTTTAGAATTAAAAGTTCATTAATCATGTAATTTTTTTACAGCAAAATTCTGCACCACGTAAGATGTAGATAACATATAGATTATAGAGGTGGATGCTTGATTTAAGTGGAGACATTAACATTTGTTTGCAAAGGTCACTTTACCGACCTGCTTTATAATAACCCGTAAATTTCAAGAGTGAGGTCATGTAAAACATAGCGCAAGTAAACTGGAACTCAATCAGTGATTTCAATTATTTTCACATACCTGTAGACACTGAATCATTGTTGTTCTATTTTCGTAATACTTAACTGTGTTAATGGCCATTTTTTCCAGAAATGGTCATTAGAGCTGATGATGAAAGAATTGTTTTAAATCCTCGAATAATAATGAAATACTTAGGTATGTTATATACAAAAGAGGAAATTTTTGATCAGATGTCATTTACAGAACCTCAGGCTTCATTTGTTGTCTTTCTAGAAATACATGATTATTTATTAATTTTTAAAAAACCTTAGCGTAGTATGTAAACGATTTTGAAAACATGGCTATTGCTTTTTATGTATGTATTTTTTTGTTTCCTAAAGCGGTACCAAAAATGAGTTAAAGCCGTTATAAAAATCACCTGCTTTGAAAGGCAATACGTAAATAGTAAAAAACTGTAAATCTTTGTAAAAGTATTACACAAATTAAAATCTTTTTCGAGTATACTTGGGGGGCATTTTATAGTTACAATTTTATAGGCTGTAAAATCGTGTTTTCTTTAATTTTGTAAGTTGTTGAAACTTGTTTACAAAAAATATTTTCAGCCTTATTTGAAAATGTCAAGATACTCTTCGAGAGATAACAAATATTGCAGTCCTTCTATAGATTCAACAAAATTAATCACACTGAAAAATTATCATATAATTTAAATAAATATTATAATAATAATGACTACCAAACTCTTTGATGGATTCTTTGTGGAATCTCAGGTCAACAAAATATAATCTCATACAGATTCAAATGGGTTTGTTGTTCACGCAAAAGAATTAACGGATCCAAGGTTAACAAGAGCTAACAGCACAAGAAGTAAAATCAGTTGACAATACAATTTATTAATAGCTGGTGGATAGGTAATTTCCAGTTTAAATATAAGATGTATTCTCTTGATTGTCAGTTTATTTTGATCGTCTTTACTGACCTGCCCACGTCTTTCAGACAAGATCACCTTCAGTAAAAAAATACCTAAGATAATGTAAACGAACTTCATTGTTATATCGGGTAGATTTCAAAACAGGTTGTGAAAAACTGATAATTTTTAAATTAGTATTACAAGAATAATTTTGATACATTAGGTACTGATATGTTCATTTCGACGTTTAACATTCTTTTGATAACCATAGTTTCACTTGATGACAAAATATACCTATGATAATAGTATCTAAAGTGAGCAATATAGACAAAATAAACTTATTATAATAGTATCTAAAGTGAGCAAGATATCTTTACAAGTAATAGTTATAAATAAAATTGATATTTTCTATCGCATAGACCCCCCAAGATCTTTTAATTCTTGGTCTAGAAAGTAAAACTAAATACGAAGTCCTGTCGATGATTGTTATAGATCGTTTCACATGTTTGTTCATATACAGTAGTGTAACAGCTAAATGGAATAAATTCAGTATCTACCTCAATTATTCTGCATATTTATAAAAAATAAAAAGTCTGGACTAGGTGTGCGCCGCACACCCTAAAATATAATTAAAAACTCTGGACGCAGCAAGTGCGTTATGGTAGTGAATTTTCATTTAAATGTTTTTAATAGCAAATATGTGTTTTTGTAAGAAAGCAGGCCTCAAATTTGGTTACCAGTATAATCTATATATTAGAAACAATGTGCCATGTTTCATCAAAATAACTTTATTGTTTGAAAATGTACAAAAAATTCCGAAAGTAAACTTAAAGTGTTCCCTAAAAAACTCGTTTTTTGGTCAACCTTATAGGTTAATAGCAAATTGAGCTATTCAAATATGAAGCATTTAATCAAAATTCGCTACCATAACACACTTGCTGCGTCCAGAATTTCTTTTCTTACAAACATGCATTATATTTCGATGGAAAATAAAAATGCAATAACATAAGGCGTGTTTCATTAAAAAAAATAACTTTATTGTTTGAAAATGTACAAAAATTTACGAAAGTAAACTTAAAGTGTTATATACCATTAAACGATAAACTCTATAGCTAAGTCTACTGCCAAGCATCAGAGAAAGGGTCTATTTGAAATGAATTTTCTGGAAATATTTTAGCAAAATGAAGGACAATGACGGTTGAAACTAAGACTTCAGGGATTGTAAATCATTCTTCTTGAGAAATTTTATTTCCATAGCCCGTGTTAGATTCGAGTTATTTGCCTAAATGCTGCAAATTTTAACGTTTTAAATCGCGACTTTGACGTTTTGAGGAAAACCCCAATTATTTTTTTTAATGCCTATCACTTTTTTGTCATTTTACCTACAGAGCTAGATTTTTGTGGGTAACTTACCTATCAGGATATAAAGCCGCGTACCAAATTTGGTTGCCCTTACCTTGTTCATTCCAGAGATATAATTTTTTTTGAAAGAAAACACAAAATTTTCCGGGAAAACCCAGGCGGATTTTCCTGGATAACGAACTTGTCCAAGCCACTTGCAAAAGGAAGTTATTCAACAAATTTTGTCAAAATCAACCCATTCTTTTTTGAGCTATCGGTGTATATATATATATATATATATATATATATATATATATATATATATATATATATATATATATATATATATATATATATATATATATATATATATATATATATATATATATATATATATATATATATATATATATATATATATATATATATATATATATATATATATATATATATATATATAAACATATAAAAATTGAAACTGACCCCGGATATGTATTCTGGGGGGCCTAATTAGCGCTCATTTGAAAAAAAAATTCAAAATTCAAAAGTCTGGATCTCCTCGTTAGTGAATTTTTTTATGAAAATTCACTAAAAAAAATTGTATCACCAACGACTAATGGGCCACCCTGTGATTGTAGAAATAATTTGTAAGATGTAGCTCAAGACACCTTATAATTAATGTATACAATTTTTTTTCATATCTTGTATAATAACGGATATATTGAGCTTTACTGATTTTTTAGGAAAATTCGACAAAAATTATATACCATTAAACGATAAACTCTATAGACATAGACATAGACATAGACACATTTATTTGACCACTTTTTACACTTAAAAATTCAATAATTGTGGCAAGTCGAAATACACTAACAAAAAATCAAAGTTTTAAAAGTACAAAGCAAAATACACACACATATAAATTAGTTAAAATTAACTATACAATAAGTGAACCTTGTAAAATACAAATTACTACATGTGCGAGATACAAAGACTATAGCACTATGGAGGCATCCATGTACTCACGGACTGAATAATAAGCGTTTTGCTTAAAGTAATGCTTTATAGCATTTTTAAATTTCCCATAATCTAAGCACTTTATGTGAACTGGTAGCTTATTATATAAGGCGATATGCAAAGAATTATTTACAGATTTTTGCAGTCTAAATCTCTGCGGTCGTATCAAACCAGCCGATCTTGTACTATAGTTATGGTATGCAGAATTTAGCCGATAATCAAATTTATCCCTGTGTATATTTAATAACTGACTAAAGATGTATATCGTGGGAAGAGTCATGATTCCCAGACTAATAAAGTACGGCTTACAGTGTTCGCGGCAGCTAACTCCAGCAATCAACCTAACCACTTTTTTTTGTAGCCTGAAGATTTCTATAGAATTTGATGAATTTCCCCACAAATGAGTGCCATACGATAGGTGGCCGTGAAACAGGGAGAAATAGGCTGACAGAAGTGAACTTCTATCAACCGAATTCCTCAATCTCCTGATCACAAAAATTGTGACTGACAACTTACTCTTCAACTGAGAAATATGAGCATCCCACTTAAGGGCTCCATCTATAGTAATGCCAAGAAGATTAGCATTATTTTTCGCCGACACCTCCGCAGTTGTGGAAAATATTACCGTAACAGTTTTGTCTGTGTTTAATTTTAAGTTGTTCTGTGTAAACCACAGTTCTGCCAACTTCCCAGTAGAGATCATTTCAACGTTCAGCTTTTTTGGGTCGCAGCTTTGGCAAATAAGCGACGTGTCATCAGCGTAACAGATGCAACGACTTCGTGACATAAAACCGAATAAATCGTTTATGTAGACTATGAAAAGTAGCGGCCCCAAGACAGAACCCTGCGGCACCCCACTTCCCACAGCCCCAAGATTCGATACTTCCTCGTTAAAAAACACGCGCTGCTTTCTCATATGTAAGTATGAACTTATTAACTTTAACGGCGGGCCCCTAACACCATATCTGAAGAATTTCTCAATCAGCAGGTCGTGGGAGACACAGTCAAAGGCCTTGCTTAGGTCACAAAGAGTAAGGCCAACATGATTACCCACCTCAAGACCCGCAACTATATCCCCAACAACCTTGCTGACTGCCTGCACAGTGGAGCGCCGCCTTTTGAAACCGAACTGACAGTCACTCAACAATTCCCCACTTTCAAAATACTGGCTGAGTCGTTTGTGAATTATTACCTCAAATATCTTTCCAAACAGCGGTACAATAGAAACAGGGCGGTAATTATCCAAGCAATTTGCGTCCCCTTTTTTTAGCAAAGACATTACCCTGGAAATTTTAAAACAATCCGGAAATGTCCCCTGAGATACACAAAGGTTAAATATATGTGTCAACGGCGACACCAAATATTCCTTTACTTCCTTGACAATAATGCTATTAATGTTATATATATATATATATATATATATATATATATATATATATATATATATATATATATATATATATATATCAAAAGCATTTGACCTTTTAAGATAAATAATGGCGTCCAAGACTTCACTTTCTACAACCGGCAGCATAACAAAAGAGCTACAGGCCATCGGAATGCCAGAAATTAGCTGTCTTTGTAGCTCCAAGTTTACTGGTAGAGTTTTTACAATGTCAGCTGCCACCGATACAAAAAATTCATTCATATTATCAGCTGTTAGTTTGCTATCCAATTTTGACGCTCTGTCAAAGTTTCGTTCATAATTTATGACCTTCCAAACGTCCCTTGCTTTATTTTCTGAAGTGGATATAAAGTTACTAAATGCCTGTTTTTTTGTTAATATTGCCAAATATACTGCCAAAGCATCAGAGAAAGGGTCTATTTGAAATGAATTTTCTGGAAATATTTTAGTAAAATGAAGGACAATGACGGTTGAAACCAAGACTTCAGGGTTTGTAAAACATTCTTCTTGAGACATTTTATTTCCATAGCCCGTATTAGATCCAAGTTATTTGCCTAAATGTTGCCAATTTTGACGTTTTAAATCGCAACTTTGACGTTTTGAGGAAAACCCCAATTTATTTTTCTTTAAATGCCTATAACTTTTTTGTCATTTGACCTACAGAGCTTTGGTGGATAACTTCTATCAGGATATAAACCCGCGTACCAAATTTGGTTGCCCTTACTTTGTTAATTCCGGAGATAAAATTTTTTTTCGAAAGAAAACACATAATTTTCTGTGAAAACCTCGGCCGATGTTCCTGCTAACGAACTTGTCCAAGCTACTTGCGAAACAATGTACCATACTTTATCAAAATAACTTATTCTTTGAAAATGTACAAAGATTTTTCGACAATAAACTTTAAATGTTGGTTTCCTAGCCAACAAACCTTAGGTTAATAGCAAATTGGGTTGTTGAAATTTGAAGCATTTAATAAAAATTTGCTACCAGAACGCACTTACTGCGTCTCGATTTTTTTGCTTACAAACAAATTTCGATAAAAAATGCAATAAAATAAGGCTATTCTCAAAAAAATTGTAGGAATCACCAACGACTTATGAGCCGACCTGTGATTGTCAACATAATTTTATAAGACGCAGCTCAAGACACCCTATAATTAACTTATACAATTTCTTCTCGTCTCTTGTATAATAATAATTATATTGAGCCTTACCTTAGAAATGCGACACCCTGTATATATGCAAACAGATCAAAACTGAACGTAAACCCGGATATGGATTCCAGGGGGGCTAGTTTGCGCTCATTTGAAGAAATATTTTTATCATTCTAAAGTCGCGGTCTCCTCATTGACGAATTTTTTGTATGAAAATTAGCTAAAAATTATGGACTGTTAAACCATAAACTTAACTAACCCCCTTTCTAAACTTAACTAAAACTACCGCCAAAGCATCAGAGAGAAAATAACTAACCCCCTTTCGAGTGACAGCTGCAACCCCCAAGTTTTTGTAGGGTATTGTAATACCTCGTTTCACAGATCTGTACATTCTCTATTCAAAAATTCTATGGTTTTAAAATTTGTTGCTACAAAAATTAATCTGATTACTTCGCTACAACACACTAAATAGTGTCATCAGGGGTCAGTTTCAATTTGTATATGTTGTGTGGGTAACCAAATTTGGTACGCGGATTTATATTATTATTGGTAAATTACGTACCAAAATTTAGCTCTGTAAGTTAAAAGATAAAAAGTTATAGGCACTTCAAGAAAACTAAATTTGGGTTTTCCTCAAAACGTCAAATCGCGATTTAAAACATCAAAATTGGCAATATTTAGGCAAAGCACCTGAAACTAGTACGGGCTATGGAAACAAAATGTCTCTAGAAGAGTTTTTTGCAAACCCTGAAGTCTTAGCTTCAACCGTCATTGTCTTTCATTTTACTAAAATATTTCCAGAAAATTCATTTCAAATAGACCCTTTCTGTGTTGCTTTGGCAGTAGTCTTAACTATAGAGTTTATCGTTTAATGGTATATAATTTTTGTAGAATTTTCATAAAAAAATCAATAAAATTCAATATATCCATTATTATACAAAATACGAAAAAATTGTATACATCAGTTATAGGGTGTCTTGAGCTACATCTTAAAAAACTATGTCTACAATCACAGCTTAGCCCATAAGTCGTTGGTGATACAAATATTCTTTTTTTTTAACCGAACACGACTTATGTTATTGCATTTTTGCATTTTCCATCGAAATATAATGCATGTTTGTAAGAAAAGAAATTCGAAACGCAGCAAGTGCGTTATGGTAGCTAATTTTCATTAAGTGCTTCAAATTTGAATACCTCAATTTGCTATTAACCTATAAGGTTGACCAAGAAACCGTTTTTTCGGGAACACTTTAAGTTTACTTCCGGAATTTTTTATACATTTTCAAACAATAAAGTTATTTTTATGAAACATGGCACATTGTTTCTACTATATAGGTTATACTGGTAACCAAATTTGATGCCTGTTTTCTTAAAAAAAACACACATATTTGATATTAAAAACATTTAAATGAAAATTCTCTACCATAACGCACTTGCTGCGTGCAAACTTTTTAATTACTGCATAAACTTAGTAACCTACACACAATTTGAAGAGAAATGGCCTCTAATGCGTTGATAAAAATAATATAATAAGAAGAGAATGTAAATGTTAAAATATGTCTAAGCAATGGTCGTCTAATAACTCAAATTTACTAATCTAAATATGCTATTTTATATACTCTTACGATTATCTTATTATACTTCTTCGATATGTTATGAAAATGTCCACTTTCTTAGGAAATACCTACGTGTAGGAATAAAAATTATTCTCTAGTTTTAACTGAAAGAGTAAACTAATGAAATGTGGAGTTAAATGTTAGAAGATAAGATGTCTGTCTACTTATGTGATCGAGTTATAATTTTAATAAATTACAGACGACAGTCTAAATATTTGTGTCACATTAATAACCAATGTTATATAATCCACAAATTATGCATACGTAATAGGCAGGTTAGCACAGATGTGTATAATCTGAATCTTAATTTGCACAAAAGTTATTAAACTGGCAATATATTGGTTCAATTGGGCTTTTGACACCTCATAATAAATTATTATCTGCATCACATTACAGATTATGGTTTCGTATAGTACCTATCAAAGTATAGTCTACCAGAGGTGGCTTGTCCACAAGTGCTCTGGGGTTTTTTATTTAAAAAAATTCACTAATAGAGAGGTATCGATGGTGAGACTTTGCAAAAATTCTTTCAAATGAGTGCGAACTAGGACCCCTAGAACCCATATCCGGGGTCAGTTTCAATTTATATATATATATATATATATATATATATATATATATATATATATATATATATATATATATATATATATGTATCGGTCTGATAACTCAAAAAATAATTAACCGATTTCAATGAAACTCGGCAAGTGCCTTTCTTTTATTAATGGCTTGGGTGAGTTCGTTAGGCAGGAAAATCGGACGGGTTTTTCCGGAAAATTTGAGTTTTCTTTCAAAAAAAATTTTTCTCCGAAAATAACATAGCTGTTTTAATGAAATTTACTATATATATTGCCTTGGAAGACGAGTTACTAAGTACCAAAATTGAACTTTCTCAGTTTATAGAAAATTGAGTTATTCAAATTTTAAATTTTCTTTTGAAACAATATTTTTTCTCCAAAAATTACAAAGTTATTTTAATGAAATTTGGTAAATATCTTGTCCTAGGAAATACCTGACTACCTACCAAAATTAAATTTTCTAAGATTATAGAAAACTGAGTTAATCAAATTTTGATAGCTCACTGCAGTGTTAAAATCAATTGAATTTTCCTCACTATTGTAAACACGTGGGTCGGAGACTGACCGAATTCATTCCCAGTTGCTATTGATCTACTCATATTCTCTGAATATGTTAGAAACATGGTATCTATCATTCCAAGTCACTATTAACCGACTATTTATGAAATCAAATAAGTAAATTAAATCGATTGTCATAAAATATGTAGTGTATTAAGACTAAGGGAAAAAGAAATAAAACATATAACTGTGCACATTTTGATTATATTTTAGGGTGTGCGGCGCACACCTAGCTCACTAGGTGAAATCGCCACTGCTTGAGAGAGGTATTGTCACAGCATAATATCTTATTAAAGTTCATTTGTAAATAGGTTTAATTTTTATATCTTTATATATATATATATATATATATATATATATATATATATATATATATATATATATATATATATATATATATATATATATATCCGTCTCATTACTCAAAAAATAATCAACCGATTTTTAAGAAACTTGGCAAGTGCCTTTCTTTTATTAATGGCTTGGATAAGTTTGTTATCCAGAAAAATCGGATAGGGTTTCCCGGAAAAATTTTGAGTTTTCTTTCGAAATTTTTTTTCTCCGAAAGTAACAAAGCTGTTTTATTAAAATTTACTATATATGTTGCCTTAGGAGAGATCTTACTACGTACCAAAATTCAACTTTCTAAGTTTGGAGAAAATTGAGTTTTTCAAATTTTAAATTTTCTTTCGAAAAAAAATTTTTTCTTCGAAAATTACAAAGCTATTTTAATGAAATTTTGTGGATATCTTGCGTTAAGAAAGACCTTACTACCTATTAAAATTAAACTCTCTAAGTTTATAGAAAATTGAGTTATTTAAATTTGAAGCATTTAATAAAAATTCACTACCATAACGCACTTGCTGCGTCCCGAGTTTTTTTATTTCAACAACACACCACGGGGGCCCACAGCCTAAACTATCGTACCGTGGGTGTCTACAAGGAGAAAAAGAAAACTTGTTAGTTCTGGACTTGAAGGTTTGGAGGTTCGGAGGAGAAGGAAAAACGTGTGCCGGCAAGGAATTCCACAACTTGGAAGTCAACGCGACAAAAGAGCGGGCATAACAAGATGTTCTATGTCTGGTGACCTGGGTAGTAAAAGGGTGCATTCGTTCGGTTCCCCTCTGAGCAGTGCCCGTGCAGATATCTATAAAATAGGGATAGGTCACCAACGGCACGTCAGTGAGCAACGGATGGCAGTCTTTGGGTGAGGGTAGGGTCACCGATGTATAGCTCTCTTCTGAATGGGGTCCAGGATAGCGAGTGTAGAAGCGATAGCGGCACCCCAGATGTGGGAGCAGTATTCGAGATTTGGCCTTATTTGTAAAGTATATAAGGTATAGAGATTAGCTGGTGAAAAGTATTTGCGAGCCCGGAAGAGGAAACCTAATTTCTTAGCAGTCGCTTCTGCAATTGATGTGACTTGTTGGTGCCAATTTAGATTTCGATCCACAGAAATGCCAACAAGTGAAAAGGACTCATTACTTTGAATAACTTGGTTGTCATTGTGGTGGGTCTAGGGCTGGTATATCTCTTATGAGAAAGAAAGCAAGACTGAAATTTGGTGGAGTTGAATTGTACAAGATTTCTACTTCCCCAGTCTAATATTTTTTAGAGATCCACGAAGACAGAACCCTCCATGAGTCTGCGATCCTCATCTAATTGGGCTAAAGAGACAGGCTTAGAAAATGGCATATTTGAGTGGAGGGTGCTGTCGTCAGCGTAACTGTGAACTGGGTTGGTTGTGCATAACTGCTTCAAAAAACTAGTAATATTTCGATAACCGCTCAAGATAGCATAAAACTACAGGGAAACAAAAATGTTTCTAAAAGATTGTTCTTTGAGAAAGAGGTATTATAAAGGGCCAGTGGCGTACGTGAATTAAGTTATATTATTTCAAATAAAATTTGCTATTAACCTATAAGGTTGACCAAGAAACGAGTTTTTTCGGGAACACTTTAAGTTTACTTTAGGAAATTTTTGTACATTTTCAAACAATAAAGTTATTTTTCTGAAACATGGCACATTGTTTCTATTATATAGGTTATACTGGTAACGAAACTTGATGCCTGCGTTCTTTAAAAAACACACATATTTGGTATTAAAAATATTTTTATAACGCACTTGCTGCGGTCAGACTTTTTTCTTATCACATCTGGTAGCCATCCCACAAAGATGATTTTTTTTTCGTTTCAGATAGTGCAAAAATAACGATGCAAAAAATATTTGAAAATGCTAATTTCATAATTGATTTCAAACACCACTATTTTGCCGCCATGATCTGTGACGTCACGGGACAGTACAATAGTCAACAATGAACATGCCTCTCTGTGTTTACATTCTGTGTCGCAAGTTATTGATTCAATCTTACCTTCTGTACGTGATTTTAGTGCATTTTTATTTTGAAAATTCACTAATAGAGAGGTATCGATGGTGAGACTCGGAAAATTTCTTTAAATGAGCGCGAATTAGCTCCTCTGGAACCCATTTCCATGGTCAGTTAAAATTATATATATATATATATATATATATATATATATATATATATATATATATATATATATATATATATATATATATATATATATATGCTGGACTGCTATGCTATTTAAATAAATCGTAGATAAAAATCTAATCAATGGAAGTTGTTGCAAGATGTGAGCCTGGAGAGCATTGTGAGAGATACGACATGGATGCCATCTCGGTGCAGGACTAGGTAGTATGTTGTCACGATAGCTCTAGTTTACACAAAATTTTATAGATAGAGCTGTGTACAATGTACAATCAACTAACGATTGTGTAAATTGTCAGCCTTGGAACATTTCTTTCCTAATACCGGGACAAAGTTTGCGTCCAAAAGCACTAAATTTTAGCATGCGAATGTATACTATAAACAAAAAAAATTCGGGATGCAGCAAGTGCGTTATAGTAGTGAATCTTCATAAGAATTGTACACTATTAGTAAGATATATTATTAAAACTAATTCTTTAAATTTAAATGGACCTTAGGTGGGTACTAAATTAAAGAAAAATTACATAATGAGCTTCGCAGATAATTACAAATTTGTTTTTAAAAACCTTTGTTGTTGTTTATTTTTTGTAAAAACTGGATGAGTTGACTAAAACAAAACCATTCAAGCAATTAATAAGGATAAATACCTGCCATATTTATAACCATCAATGACAGGTACATTCCCTTTGTAAATAATTATTTTTTTTCTGAAAAACTTTTGTAACTCTAATGAAATTTGTAACATAATTTTTTCAAAGATGCTTGCAGTACTTACATATTATATCTAAGACCAAATTTTAATTTTTTAGCTCCATATAAAATACAATTTTTTTCAAAAAATCGCTAACTGGAATTCTAAAACCGTTCTCCAAGGTTCATTTAAATTTAAATAATTAGTTTTAATAGTATATCTTACTAATAGTGTACAATTCTTATGAAAATTCACTACTATAACGTACTTGCTGTGTCCCGAATTTTTATATGATAATATGGAAAATAAAACTTTAATAAATACTGTATAGTACCAATGTTTACCAATATATATATATATATATATATATATATATATATATATATATATATATATATATATATATATATATATATATATATATACATATATATATATATTGTACATTAACGATCTGTTGAGTCTGGAATGCGGGAGCATGGTAGTAAGTTACGCTGATGACACTGTTATCTTCTGGAGTGGACATACTTGGGGTGAGGTGAGGAATATGGCGGAGTCTGGTTTTAGAAAAGTCATGGAATGGCTTGATTTAAACTGTCTGACACTTAATGCGGAAAAGACAAAGTTTTTTTTTTTTTTTTTGCAGCGTACAGGAACACACTGCCTACCTTTACAGACTTAACAATTAGCTGTGATAGTGTTTCACAGTTGAAGAAAGCCGAATGCGTCAAATATTTGGGCATAGTAATAGATGTACACCTAAGATCGGACAAATAAGTGGAACAGGTGGTAAATAGGGTCAGGTCCCTGCTTTATAAATTCAAATTATTGAGACAGAACTTGAACACTCGAAAAATGAGAGTACTCTACCACGCCCTGGTGAAGTCGCAACTGTCATATGGGATAATTGGATGGGGAGGTGCGAGGGACAGTGTGTTTAAGGCGGTGGATGTGGTATAGAAGTGGATGCTAAAGATCGTATATCGAAAGCCTATTGCTTACCCAAGTGAATCTCTTTTCAGAGAATCGCGTCTTCTTGACTGTAGACGACTCTACTTCAAAACAGTACTGATAGATTTGTATAAGCATCCTGACAGGCTGGTACTTTTTAATCACGGTCATAACACGAGACACAAAAGTGACTGTAGAGTGGACAAATGCAAAAAGAGTATCAGACAGCGAGGTCATGCATACCTGGGGCAAAAGTTGTATAACCTGATCCCAAATGAAGTAAGAGAGAGTGTTTCACTACCAGTCTATAAAAAAAGAGTGACCGGGTGGCTGCTTTCTATGACTCGGGACAGAGTCAGCAGAAAAATAAATAGTAATTGGGATGACGTAGAACCTTGGAAAATGGAAACCGGGGGGGGGGGGGGGTGTGGAAGCTTGATGGGACGATATTTTATATAATGCTGTTTTCCGTTATTATAAAGTAGAATTTAGGAAGGGTTTAAGTGGGTGGACCTTTTACTGATTTGCTCTTGGGAGAGCTGGCAGCTTAAATATAGGAAGAATTAGTTTTTAAGTGTACTGACCTCACAAATAAGTACATTTGGGTACTTCGTGGGTATCGTTCTTGTTTATTCTGTGATTGTAGGCTTTATGAATAACAAACCATGTGTGGATATTTCTTCTTTTATTGAATAAACTTATATTGTTATATATATATATATATATATATATATATATATATATATATATATATATATATATATATATATATATAATTTTCGCCATAAAAATGCGTAAATTGTTTCTATGAATATTCCCTGCCATAACGCACTTGGTGGGTGCAGACTTTTTATAATAAGGAAAAGTAACTGTTTTCCAAAATGGTTTATTTTAATCATGGAAACTATGTTGTAAATCTAATTAAATAATCAATATTTTCTAATTTTTTGCATAATAATCGCTTAGTTTTCTGTTAATGCCATACTTTAGTTGTAAACTCTTGTGACAAAACGATAAAAAGACAAATATTAAGGAAATGTGTAATTACAAATAACGAAACAATATGAAATGTTATTGCAAATTTAGTATATTGTACTAATCACCTTGCATAATTACAAATAATCACCACCCGAACCGAAAACTATTTCCATGGAATTATTGGACCGTGTCGCTTATGGCCAACGTTGTTATCATTAGCACTTACGTTACGCAAAGTGTCGTTGAATTAAATGCAACTAATAATTATTAATTTTAAAAAATCATTTCCTCCAGACAGGTGCTAATTATTTGATTGGGTCTGTAAAATATTACATTCGACTAGCTACACCTTATTAGCTAATAATTCATTAAATTATTGTTTAAAATTATACAAATTCTCAATACTTTCACAAATTATTTGTTTGCCACAGGATGATTCGTGTATAATTTTATCTCCCTTACTTGTTTTATCCTTTTGTTTAAAAAAATCAGCAATAGAAAGGTTATAAAAATTTTCATGTAAGTGTAATCTCCATTGTAGAGAAAAATAGTGTTGCAAATTGAATGATAACTTTCACATCGCTGTGATAATCTACTCTCCCCGGAAAGACTTCTTCATCAAATATATTTGTGGTCAATGACTTTATTACAAACAAACAAACACCGAGACTTGAATTTAAGGCCCTTACATGTTGTATACAAATTATTAGTTCTACATCGTCAGGTGTGGAAGTATCGCATCGGCTAAGAAGTACACTTTGAGAACACCCAAATCACCACAACACATATTTCAGAGACCTTACGATCGATACGTTGACAAAGTCAACATCTTCAGAGGAAGAAAAATTCTAACATAAATAACTAGGTCCCGTATATTTATATCGTGTCAAGGTAAACGAACTAGTCCGAAGTAAAGTTGTCGCCCAAGAACGATCGTTTGTTTATTGCGCAGTGAGACAGGTCGGATACCTGCTTTAATCTTTTTTAATCTCGACAAATTTATAACCCTTATCTAATATAGGTTTAAAAGGACCAGAGTTCTTTAAAGAATCAGCACGTTTCCTTTCGATCTAGAAATTTACTATGTGGATATTGGTTCATGCCGATAAAGACATCTGGTAAGATAAACAACATAAACTCACCCATTTATTTTAAAAATAGAAAACTAAAAACCCAGATGTCTGTCTCACCGTATTAACTTTAACAACGGAAAAATAGTTCAACTAAAATACTACATAAAAACTATATCTATATTGATTTTAATTCTACGTGAAAATATTTATATTGACTACATAGATACAAAAAACCGAACAGGTATTTAAATCATGACAAACATAGTGATTAGTATATGTATAAACCAGTAGAGTTATTGACAATAATTTATTATTCTACCAGACAAATTAGGAGTATTTAAGCGGTCAAATGCAAAGAGAAAACAAAGGGCTAGAAATTACAGGTGCCGTACGGTTTAATAAAGTTTTGTTCTTAATAGACCTTAATATAAAAATACTTTCTAATGAATCAAGCATAGTTTGATGTCTGACATTTTTGACAAGTTTCAAATTTTCTTTGTCAATGTGGTGGTTATTATCCCATATATGTTGTGCCACACATGATTTGTCCACCGTACCATATCGTAACTGTGCGAGATGTTCACGAAATCTGGTGGCTATGTTTCTCCTAGTTTGGCCCACGTATTTAAGATCACAATCTTTGCAACTAATCTCATAAATTCCGGACATTTCAGTGACTTTGTCTTTGTCTTTCGTATTACCCAACAATTTTTTTTAAATTACTTTTCGTCGAAAACGTCAAATGTAAATCGGCTTTCTTAAAAATACTTTCCAAACCCTTTGTGATTCGTGGTTCATAAGGTAAACACACAAATTTTTTCTTGATTTTATCATTCTTAAATGTCGTACATTCAGATATCACCTTCTTTGTTCTGTGTTTGTTAAATAATTTGTCTATTAAACCATCCGAGTAACCGTTATATCTCGCCACATTTTTTATGTATTTTAATTCTGTATTAAATCTATTTTTACTCAACGAAAAATTGATCAATCTATTTACCTAGAAATTTAAAGTAGCCGTTTTTTGTGCAAACGTATGATGTGAGTCGTAAGGAATATAACTATTGATAGCCGTTTCCTTCCTATAGACATCGAATTCAAGCGAGCCTTTATTTTTATTTTTAATAACTAGTACATCTAGGGTCTCTGACCTGTCTCACTGCGCAATAAACAAACGATCGTTCTTGGACGACAACTTTACTTCGGACTAGTTCGTTTACCTTGACGCGATATAAATATACGGGATCTAGTTTTTTATGTTAGAATTTTTCTTCCTCTGAAGATGTTGACTTTGTCAACGAAACGATCGTAAGGTCTCTGAAATATGTGTTGTGGTGATTTGGGTGTTCTCAAAGTGTACTTTTTAGTGCTCATCACAGGTTCCAGTTTTCACATAGCGCATCGGCGACAAAAATTTCAAAAATGTTTTTCGCTTAAACGTAAAATGTATCAAAACATATAGAAAACATGATTTGGGAACGAATTTTTTTTGTCTGTCTGTCTGTATGACTGCTTGTAGTCACGATAACTTTAGAACAAAATGAGATATCGTCTTCAAATTTGGTATACAGTTAACACTCGACAAACGAAAAGTTCGGATTGTTTTTGGGTAAAATCGTTATAGCGGGTAGGGGATGAATGGGGGATGATTTGGTGAAAATTAACATTTTTTCGTTTAAACGCGACTAACATAACGTTTTAGGGTTTATTTATTAGAAAATTTTTTATTTCATCAAACATCTGGTATTCTGTGCTGAAATTGTATTCTGTGCTGAAATTGAATTAAGGGTTGAATGTGTGAGGGTGAAGTATTGTTGACAAAAATGTCGAACTTTTTTTGCGAAAGCGGCATAAAAAGTCTCAAACCATATAGAAACCTTGATTCCGGAACAAAAATGTTTTTGTCTCTCTATCTGTCAATCGGTCGGTCTGTCGCTATGTGGGTATGTACGTCTGTCTGTTAATAGACGCAATAATTTTCAAACGAATTGAGATATCATCTTCAAACTTGGTATCCAGTTAGCACCCGACAGAGGAACGCTTCGAATTGTTTTTGGGTAAAATCGCTTTGGGGGGGTAGGGGATGGGGTGATTTGGTGAAAATTGTCTTTTTTTCAATAGAACTCGAGTAATATAACGTTTCAGAAGTTTTTGGGCGCAGGAAGACAAATATTTTCTTTGTGGTCAAGTCATGGTATTTTACTTATTAGCGAATTTTCATGAGGAAAAATTCGCCAATAGAGAGGTCACGATGAATAGTTTTTGAAAAAATTTCTTCAGACGAGCGCGAATTTGTTTCCCTAGAACCCAAAACAAGGTCCGTTAAATTTTTTATATCTTTATATATATATATATATATATATATATATATATATATATATATATATATATATATATATATATATATATATATATATATATATATATATATATATATATATATATATATATATATATATATATATATATATATATATATATATATATAGGTGTGTGTGTATATCCAAGCGATAACTCAAAAACTACTTCACTGATTTCAATCAAACTTGGCAAAAATCTTGTTTGGGCGAAAACCGAGGTCGAGGACTATATATGTGGCTAGAAATGGTGTAAATAAACCTATGTTGTGAATTTTAAGCAGTTTGGTTCACAATATTTATAGTTTTTTACAAATTAAAAATACAATCTGAAAGACATGCGTTGAAACGACTTAGTGGTTAAAGTCCAATGCCTGGCAGACAGAGTAGTTAATTGCCACGCGTAGATTGATTCATACAACAGGTATAAACCATACATCAACGGTAACCAAACTAAATATATACCAGGCATCTAACATACTACCCGAACCAACAATCGTGAAATCCCGGCCGCAATTATGGAAAATGACGGACGACATAAAATTGAAAATTTGCTAAGTGATTGTTATTTAACTAGAGGATTCAATAATTATTAAAAGACACTATGTTTGTAGCTTTATCATGTAAACAAAACGTCACTTGACGTATGCCTGAGAGGCGTCGCGCTTGCCTTATAAGCAGAAGGTTACGCAATCGAATCCAGCTCGATGAATGTATGTTTTTTATGTTTTATTTTGACATTTGGAGAGACCATAGTGTACAGATTTCACAGGTTTTGAACAAGATCTCATTTTTGTTTGAAACGCCTAAATAAGTTCCTTCTGGAATGAAAGTTGTAATACAAGTTTCTTTTAAAGAGACTTCTGCACTATCTACAGATGTAGCAAAATTTAATTCGTTAGCTTAATAGAAAATTGAGTTTTGGGCATTTTACTCAAAAGGAGTTAGAACACAAGATTTTTTTTGATAATAGAGAAATATCGATGGTAAGAATTTTTCAGCTCTACAATGCCAGAACCTCAGTTGATGTTAATGTTACAGTCTGTACTGAAATTGTAAAAGGAGAATCCTATGATCGAACCCACTACCCTTCGGTTCAGAGGCACACGTTCTTGCCCCTGAACCACCGAGGCTCTCATGTGACGTATTCCCGCTCCCCTCTCTGATTGGTCGATAGTTACCAGACAACCTATATAATCCATAAACCTTGGGCATTAGTAACAATCCATATTGTACATATGACAACAGTTACCTAGGAACTCTAGAATACCTTACGTTACAATGCAGTCTGTGCGAGCGGTACGTAGGCAACTCTGGAAAGAACTTAAAGATGCAGGAATCGAGTTTCATGTCAATTTAGGGGGAAAAGTAATTTGCTGACCAATGTTAGTTGTTTTAGCTGACCGACAACTTATAGGCAACAGTTTTTCATGAAACTCTGATCTTGGACCCCACCCACCAGCCGCACCTGCTACTATAAAACTATAGAAAAAACACCCCCATTTAGGGGTAGTTTATATTTAAAAGCTTTACCACACTGTATCTCAAAAGTTAAGACGTTTAGGACATACATTTATAAGAAGTTTTCTCTTTAAAATGGACTCAAAAATGACCCCTAAAATATTGACATTCAATTAGAAAACACCCGTATATGTATTTTCAGTGGAGTCGGTTAAAATATAAATATTTTTTGTTAAACTTCGGTAGCAAGATGAAGTTATCATTAGCGTGCACAATATAAAATATCAAAAAAATGCTTTAGGATTAAAGCCTCGGTCAACAAGATTTAATTTGGTCAGCAAATTACATCGTCATATAAACTACCCCTAAATGGGGATGTTTCTTACCCAACTGCTGGTAGCGAGTTTATTGTTTCTAGGGATGGTTATACATTAGACACCCCCGATCTATTTTGAAAACGCTTATCGCTCTAATAATGTTTAGTGTCGTAAGTGTTGATATCCATGCCACAAATTAAATAAATATTTTTGAATGAGGATCGCTTCTTTATAACAATATATAAAAATAAATATAAAAATTGCAAATCCACTGCAGACTTTTATGGCCAATGAATAAAATGTTCGAAGCGACTCCTTTCACACACGCACATTACTCAAAAAACTTGAAGAACACCAACAAAACTTAAAAATTCTTCCTATAGTACGAGACTTGTTGACTTTTACACACAAAACGAATGATCTGTTCTTTACATTTGTAATTTTTCAATTTCTCGATTTATTTTTTATAATGCCGGTAAAGTTCTTCAGTAGATATTTTTTATTATAGGGCATTAAATTTTTCGCTAAATACCCAATATTTATCATTTTGGAAAACTGTAAGAAAATCTCCCACAACCTGTGTGTCATAATAAATATGTGAGAGTAAAAATCATGCTAAATATTATTTACAGAAAAATGTTGTTAGTAACATGTATCTTAAATAAAAACTGAAAATTATATTTAAAAATCGACTCACCTTCCCTTAATACACTTCGAGGACCATTAGCCGCAGACGTACCATAATAGCACTGTGAACCGAGCACAAAAACAAAAATCCCGAAGATATACAAACTCATCTTTCCCTATTACATCTATTACTAACAATAATTTAAACAAACCGCTACTGGAGTACAAAAGAGCGACAGGATTTCAAAACTGAACGTTTCATAAACTATTGGTGTTTGCACTGGTGTGGTAGACCTGTGTTCGGTAAGCTGCCGCTCGAAGAAAAATGGTGGGAAAGTCCTGCAGAACTACAGACTACAGAAAGTGATCAGACTGATTACATGTTGCATACTGCTTGCTGTAAACGCTGTCGCAGCAGATCTTTCGTTTGTTTGGAATAGTAAGGAATGCATGGTGGTCGCAAGCAAGCTATGAAATACCTCACTGCATGTGGCAATGAATTACACTATTAAACTAAGTCGTATATACCTACCTATATGTAATAGGATTTAGATTAAGTATAACTACATTTTAGTTTACGAGAGCTGATCCTTATGATCAGTCCATGACCTACTGCATAATGGAAAGGCTGAGAACATTTTATTTGTTGGCGAATTTTCATTAAGAAAAATTCGCTATTAGAGAGGTCACGATGAAAAGCTTTTAAGAAAATTTCTTCAGATGAGCGTGAATTTGGGTCGCTGGAACCCAAAACTAAGATCCGTTCAAATTTTTATATGTTTATATGTAGATAGATAGATAACTTTATTAGCCTTTGATCAAGTACATACATACTACAGGCACGTCAAAGAATTAGAAAAACATAAAATGTCAGTCTTAAATAATTACAAAACAGAAGTCAAAAAATAACAACACCACTTTCCATACAGAACCAACTACAAAAATATACAATCAGTTTACATTAAACCTAAATTTACAGTTACAAAGGTGCTATTTTTACAGCCATTACTATCATTCTCTCCGTTGCTCAGGGCCTGTACACCTTTCAGTAAATTCACTGATATGATAAAAATTCTGGACGCAGCAAGTGCGTTATGGTAGTGAATTTTCATTAAAATGTTTTTAATAACAAATATGTGTGTTTTTTTTATATAAGAAAGCAGGCATCAAATTTGGTTACCAGTATAACCTATATAGTAAAAACAATGTACCTTGTTTCATCAAAATAACTTTATTGTGTGAAAATGTACAAAAATTTCCAAAAGTAAACTTAAAGTGTTCCCGAAAAAACACGTTTCTTGGTCAACCTTATAGGTTAATAGCAAATTGAGCTGTTCAAATATGAAACATTTGATCAAAATTCGCTACCATAACGCACTTGCTGCGTCCAGAATTTCTTTTCTTACAAACATGCATTATATTTCGATGGAAAATGCAAAAATGCAATAACATAAGGCGTGTTTGATTAAAAAAAAATGGAAATTTGTATCACCAACGACTTATGGGCGATCCTGTGATTGTATAAAGAATTTTTAAGATGTAGCTCAAGACACCCTATAATTAATATATACAAAATTTTTTCATATCTTATATAATAACGGATATATTGAGCTTTATTGATTTTTTACGAAAATTCGACAAAAATTATATACCATTAAACGATAAACTCTATAGCTAAGGCTACTGCCAAGCATCAGAGACAGGGTCTATTTGAAATGAATTTTCTGGGAATATTTTAGTAAAATGAAGGACCATGACGATTGAAACTAAGACTTTAGGGTTTGTAACACATCCTTCTTGAGACATTTTATTTCTATAGCCCGTATTATATTCAAGTTCTTTGCCTAAATGTTGCCAATTTTGACACTTTAAATCGCCACTTTGACGTTTTGAGGAAAACCCCAATTTATTTTTCTTTAAATGCCAATAACTTTTTTGTCTTTTGACCTACATAGCTAAATTTTGGTAGGTAACTTACCTATAAGGATGTTAACCTGCGTGCCAAATTTGGTTGCCCTTAATTTGTTAATTCCGGATATATAAATTTTTTTCGAAAGAAAACACAAAATTTTCCGGGAAAACCTGGGCAGATTTTCCTGGCTAACGAACTCATCCAAGCCATTTGCAAAAGGAATTTTTTCACCAAATTTAATCAAAATCAGCCCATTATTTTTTGAGTTATCGGTTTGACACATATATATATATATATATATATATATATATATATATATATATATATATATATATATATATATATATATATATATATATATATATATATATAAACATATAAACATATAAAAATTGAAACTGACCCCGGATATGTTTTCTGGAGGGCCTAATTAGCGATCATCTGAAGAAATTTTTTCAAAATTCAAAAGTCGGGATCTCCTCATTAGTGAATTTTTTTTAAGAAAATTCACTAAAATAATTGTCAACCAAAAATGATTTCAACCTATGTTTAAAGCAGCTCAGTGTATCCGCAGCCTTAATCTCCTGAGGAAGCATATTAAAATAAACACAGCCAGCATATACAGGTGATTTCTTGTATGCCATATACTGGTAATTTGGCAAGTGGATGTTATTTCTTGCCCGGGTAGTGTAGCTGTGAACTGCACTGTTTTTAATAAACCTGTTCGTACGTGCATATGTGAAACTCAGGAGTTTATACAAATACACCCCCGTGACAGTCAACAGTTTTTTTTAAGTAGTCCTGCATGATTCTCTTTGTTGTAGTCCAAAAATCAGGAGGATTACTCATTTGCATGACCCCACACTATTATGTTGTATGCCAGCACCCTATACACTAAAGCAAAATACACATTAATTAGAGAAATTGCATTTAAAGTGTTCTTCAGCTTCATGGTGCAAAAATAGGCCTTACCAAATTTGTTTGATATACCTTCAATCTGGGTGTCCCATGAGAGCCTATTATCTAAAATGCAACCTAAAAAGTTGGTGGAGGTACTTAAGGCAATATAGTTATCATTAAAATGAAAATTAATATCAATAGAAGGTTCTCGACATCTTTCCATAAACTCTACACAACCTGTCTCAGAACTATTTACAATCAGGTGATTGCTGCAGCACCACTGACCGAAGTGCGACAAAATACTATTCACCTTACGCATAGCATCAGATAATACCGGATCCGAAACTACGATTGCTATGTCATCCGCGTACATAAACAACCTCCCACCTGTCAGATAGTTGGGAAGATCATTTACGTACAACATAAACATAAGCGGTCCCAGGACGCTTCCTTACGGAGCGCCCAGTTTAACTTTATATTCATCAGATCTAACACCGTCCGATGAGACTACTAATCGCCTGTCTCTTACAAACGACACAAGTCAATCACTAACAGGTCCCCTAAGTCCGACCGCGTTTAATTCTCTTTCTAGGAAAGTACAATTAATGGTATCAAGACATGTCAAAAAATATGCCCACGGTGTGATGCTTTCTATCAACACAATCCGCAATATGCTGCACCATGTCCGCGCAGGCCAGTTCGGTGGAATATCCCTCGCGAAAACCATACTGACTAGGAGACAACGCGTTATTTTTACTTAAGAAATCCATTATCCTGTTATGTATAAATCTTTCCATGATTTTGGACAACGGACTCAGTCCCATTACAGATCGGTAGTTTTCCACAGAAAACGGATCTTCTTTTTTATATATTGGTACCCCTTTGGCATTTTTCAATTTCAAGGGAAACTGGCCTAACTTAAGCGAGGTATTCATGATTACCGTTAGATAAGGCGATATCAATTCGGAAAGTTGTGTAATAACAGTGACTGCAATATCATCTAAGCCAGTGGATCTTTTAGTTTTAAGTCTATGAATAACGTTTGTGATTTCAGTGTCCGTCACTGGATAAAAATAAAAACTATCGCGCACCATTATGGAGGTTGTACACTCTTTATAGCTAAGAACACCAAAATGAGCAGTCAATTTTTCTTCTACCCCACAGGCAAAGTACTTTGAAAATGAATTCGATATTAAACGCTTTCAGTAATTATTTTGTTATTATATATATATATATATATATATATATATATATATATATATATATATATATATATATATATATATATATATATATATATGGGAAAAGCTCTAGGGCCATGTTTATGGACAAATAAAAACGCCACTGCATTCCTCAAAATAGATATATGCCAAATTTTATCAAGAAATAAGGATTATTAACCATTTCAGAGAGGTTTATTTATGCGACCCTTGTATATGGAAACACCCCCGTAACTTTTATATTTATAACGCGATTTTTTTAAGGAGATCTCAAAAGATAGAAAATGAAGAAACCTATAGATCCTGTGAAAAGTGTTTCCTATGCCATTCGATTACAGCCTACTAAAACTATTTTCGGATGTCAAAATTTTAAAAGACGTTTATGGAAAACTAAGTACGCCACTGGAATCCCTATTCTTCAAAATTGTTACCAACCAAATTTCATAAAAAAGAATAACTATTATGACGGAGCTATGAAAGTTAACAATAACATCTCAAAGTTGAAGAAAAAAAGTTTATAAATGCTGTTACATGCAAATAGTTTTAGTAGGCCGTGATCGAAGGGCATAGAAAACAATTTTCACCGAATCTATAGACTTCTTTATTTTCTATCTTTTGATATCTTGTTAAAAAAATCGCGTTATAAACACAAAAGTTACAGGGATGTTTCCATATATACAAGGCTCACACAAATAAACCTCTCTGAAATGGTTAATAATTCTTCCTTTTCGATGAAATTTGGTAAATATCTATTTTGAAGGATCGCAAATGCAGTGGCGTACTTATTTTTATTTTCCCTAAAATGGCCGTTAACCTTTTTAGCATTTTTTGACATAGAAGAACTGCGTTTGTAGACCTTAGTCAGGTGACATAGAGGACAATTTTCACAGCATTAATAAAGTTTTTCATCTTATATCCTTTGATCTTTTGCTCATCAAAATCGAATAATAAATACAAAATTTTATTTTTTTAGCTTGATAGAAAATTGACTCTTGAGCATTTTTCCCAAAAGGAGTTAGAACACAAGATTTTTTTTAATAATAGAGAGCAATCGATGGTAGGAATTCTTAAAATGTGCGCGTACTAGGACCGCTAAAATCGGTCTTCAAGGCCTGTCTAAGTTTAAAGCTTTAAGTTTAGTAATATGCCGTATAAGTAAGTAAGTAAGTACATAATAATGCACAATTCTTATGAAAATTCACTACTATAACGCACTTGCTGCGTCCCGAATTTTTTTATTTTTCTACATAATCACTCTTACCTCTTAAACACGACGATGCTCTAAGATACACCTTCTAAATAAAATGTTTCCCTAACATCTTTAAACCATAAGTACCTACAATTGGAGAACCCAAATTACCATCACCACCACCAGATGGCAGGTGGTAGTGGACTTTTCCTTTACGTGATAGTAAAGTATTTGCTCACGCCCGATGAGGTACCACCCCTTACATCAAGGGGCCGGTGAAGTCCCAACAGACGTTTCCGGTTATGGTGTATAAGTTGGTTCCCCTTATAAACAAAATTGATGATGGCTCCTCCTTGTACAAAATATTCCGGAGATAAAATACCCCTCCATTCGGATCTCCGGAAGAGGGTGTGCTGGGGGCGCCGGCATCAAGATTTAACATATCCTTCTCAAATATATGTGGCCTAAATTCTAAGGCCCCAACTCCTCTTCCTCACCGAAACTCAAATCAGTGCCAAAACAGCCACTAATCACCTTAATTTCCCTCCTTACTTCCTTTTGATTGCATGGAGGCGTGTGGGCATGCGTCCGTAGCAATCTACCCAGCACCAGGCTCCCCAATTTAGAAGCTGAAAGAAAAGACATACTTTGGATGAAACTCTCTCTCTCAGGGCTGCAACTAAATTCATCTGTTGCATTTACCGGTCACCTTCTGACAACAACTTTGTCCAGCTCTTCGACTACCTTTCTAAAAAAACCGACCATCTAATTTCTTAATATCCTTCCTTCGCGGTCACTATTATTGGTGACTTCAATGTCCGTAATAAGTAATCGCTAGGATCTTCAAAAACTGATTAACAAGGGAGAGCAGCGGAGGTCTTTGCAGTCAGCAATTTTTTATCCAATATGGTTCAGCAACCTACTTACTTTCCTCGCATCCCAACACACAGCTCAAATCTCTTGGATCTCCTTCTTACTACAAAACCTGAATGCTATAAGACATCAGTCACTGCCCCCTTGGTCGCTCAGACCACGGCATGGTCACTGCTTCCTGCGCAATGCAACCCGAGGTCACACAGTCATCACACCCACGTATCGTTTGGCACTACAACTCCGCGAACTAGGACGAAATGCGGGATTACTTTTCCTTATTTCCATGGGCGTCTGTCTGCTTCTCTGATCCTGATCCATCTCATAAAACGTCACCGAAACTATCCAAGCTGGCATGGAATTATTTATTCCACGTACACAGAAAACCTCTTTAGCCACTCAAAAGCCCTGGTTCTCTAAAATCCTGTGACAAGGCCAGAGTTGAAAAGGTCAAAGCTCACAAAACGCTTCTACACAATCCCAGTCAAGAAAACCGTCAAGCATTTAACGACGCAAGAAACCACTATGTCCTCATTCTTTCTGATGCAAAAAATTCGTTTAAAACCACATCAAAAACAAAGTCCTCACAAGCTCCAACGGCTTTCTGCGCAATGCAACCCGAGGTCACACAGTCATCACACCCACGTATCGTTTGGCACTATAACTCCGCGAACTGGGACAAAATGCGGGATTACTTTTCCTTCTTTCCATGGGCGTCTGATATCTCACAAAACGTCGCCGAAATTATCCAAGCTGGCATGGAATTATTTATTCCACGTACACAGAAAACCTCTTCAGCCACTCAAAAGCCCTGGTTCTCTAAATCCTGTGACAAAGCCAGACTTGAAAAGGTCAAAGCTCACAAAACGCTTATACACAATCCCAGTCAAAAAAAAAACTGTCAAGCATTTAACGACGCAAAAAACCGCTATGTCCGCATTCTTTCTGAGGCAAAAAACTCGTTTAATAATCACATCAGAAATAAATAAGCTTCCGGCCTATGACCTACCACCAAAACTCTGTACCTGGATAGCAAATGTTCTCTCCAATCGCAGCATTTCTGTTGTCGTGGATGGCCATTTCTCTAAACTGTGCCCAATTAATGCAGGAGTCCCTCGAGGTTCAGCTTTAGCCCCTACTTTGTTTCTTGTCTGCATCAATGATCTCCTCTCTAGCACATCCAACCCAGTTCACAGTTACGCGGACGACAGCACCCTCCACTCAAATATACAATATTCTAAGCCTGTCTCTTTAGCCCAGTTAGATGAGGATCGCAGACTCATGGAGGGTTCTGTCTCTGTGGATCTCCAAAAATATTAGACTGGGGAAGTAGAAATCTTGTACAATTCCACTCCACCAAATCTCAGTCTTGCTTTATATCTAATAAGAGATATACCAGCCCTAGACCCATCACAATGAACAACCAAGTTATTCAAAGTAATGAGTCCTTTTCACTTGCTGGCATTTCTGTGGATCGAAATCTCAATTGGCACCAACATGTCACATCAATTGCAGATTCATTGAAAAGATAGCACTGCAAGTGGATACATAACTTAATTTCTCATTTGTTACACAAGAGGATGTTCTGAAAGCAATAAATACCTCCAAAATCGTCTAGCTCTGCAGGGCCAGACGAGGTGTGAAGTGTATATTGCTCAAACGATGCAATTTTGTAATCTCCTTACGACTCTCACATACAATATCCCAATTGTCATTGACCAGAGGTATTGTTCCGTTGAAAACGTAAGAGGAACTTATAAAATAACATGTAAATAAAAAATTCTAGACGCGGCAAGTGCATTATAGTAGCGAATTTTCATAAGAATTGTACACAATTATTATACGGCATATTAGTAAATTAATACTTTAAACTTACACAGACCTTGAAGATCGATTTTAGCGGTCCTAGTACGCCCACATTTAAAGAATTCTTTTGATAGTGTTACCATCGATATCTCTCTATTATCAAAAAGATCTTGTGTGCTAACTCCTTTTTGAGAAAAATGCCCAAAACTCAATTTTCTATTAAGCTAAATAATTAAATTTTGCTATATCTGTACACAGTGTAAGTCTCTTTAAAAGAAAATTGTATTACAAATTTCATTAAAAGTATACAGAAGATTTCCAGAAGGAAACTTAATTCATATTTAGAAAAGTAAAATATCTGCCAAATTATAAACGTAGCAGTTATTTTTCCTTATTAATCGCCAGTATCATTTCGTTTTAGTCAACCTAATCAAACTGGTTTTTTCAATATCACCAATAACAAAATGTCTGCTGAAAATTATAATTTCAGTCTCAAAGGTGACAAACTTATTCAAGCGTTTTAAACAAAAATAAGATCTTGTTCAAAACATATGAAATCTGTGCACTATTGTTTCTCCAAATGTCAAAATAAAACATAAAAAACATACATCCATCGAGCTGGATACGATCATACAACCTTCTGCGTAGAAGGCCAGCAAGCTTCCACTGGGCTATCGGCTGATACGTAAACTAACGTTTTGTTTACATGATACTTGACACAGGCTTCATGCCCGGGGTAGAATATGAAAAGTAAACGTAACAATTAATTACAGAATTAGTAGAATTGTCATTGAAACACATTCAAAGATTGTTTCGGTCATATATGACGTCTTATGTTTAAGTTTAAAGATAAAATAAACTATTTTAGAATAACTTTTATAGACTTGGCTTGATTTTGTTTCTATTTCTACTGTATTATGCGACAGTTTCAGTCTAACCCCACAACATAATCACGAGCATCTCTCCACAGTAATGACCGGCAGCATCGGTCATGCGCACTTTGCAGAATATTTTTAGTAACGAAATAAAAGACCTCCCTGACGTGTTGTTTACACACAATCCTCCTAACTGGCCTGGCCTGACGTCAGTTTGCCCAATTAAAAGCTAAAAGAAGGAAAAAGAAGAAGGAAAAGTACATATTATGCCCACACGAATGGCAGGGTTAGTTTGCCTTCCCCTTTTAGCTTTTAATTAGGCAAACTGATGTCAGGGCAGGTCAGTTGGGAGGATTGTGTGTAAACAGCATGCCAGGGAGTGTTTTATTTCGTTACTTAAAATATTCTGCAAAATGCGCATGATCAGTGCAACTGGTCATTACTGTGGCGAGACGCTTGTATAATATGCTGTGGTTATCGATCTTAGAGTATTAAATAGAAGGAATGAGCAGTATATAAACATATTTCGACCTACACGGAGGTTGCAACTGTCATTATATGACTGTTGCAATGAAGTGTTTTTTACCGACAATGAAATTAACAAAATAATTATCTATTCTACAAAACAAATCACAATAATAGCACTATTTTACACCAATTTCCCAAAAAAACACAAATGTAAGATATGCACTGACCGGAAAAAAACACATAAAATTAATCATCAAATAGGCGGTCCAAGATGGCTGACACGTCGCACGTCATTCTATCGTATATATATGGAAATGCTCCTTCCTGTTTTTTTAAAATGACAGTTGTAGATTGTACATAATTTTAAGATATTTGTTGAGTTCACCAGGCGCCAACAGCTGAGCTTAAACGCTTATTTGCTGACCATGATATAATGGGCGAGTTCACCAGGCGCCTACAGTTGTCAGGAGTTGCAGTGTTATGTCATAAAATTTTGACGAATGTCAACATTTTTTGACATAACAATGCAACTGCTAGCAGCGCTGACGCCTGGTCAACTCGTTGATTGACTTACTAGATATATGATAATGCGCAAATATTCTATGACATCACGTTGAGAGTGACGTCCTAGAATTCCAACTGCACTCACCTAAAACAAGGTTATTCGCATTCAAAAAATTTCTATACGTCAATGCCGATATAATAAGGTTGAAATAACATTTCACATCGACGCCTATAACGACTTCACTTCTCTTTGATTTTTATATTACATATAAAAGCACAAGCGAGAAGTATAATAAAGTAGAACAGACGTTCGCAGACATTTAGAGGGCGTTAACAGTCATAAACTTGATTTCATTATCATGTTACAGTATCACGCAGTAGTATTCTGATCATAAAAAATGCTTTCAACTGTTGCACAGAAACGTTAGTACAATACGTAGTTTTCTATAGATGTTATAAGATGTGCACTGCCCCTACGACAGCATCATATTCTTATGTTGCACTGGACCCTCCAAATGACGTCATGCGAGTGACAGTTAAAAAAATAGGTAGCAGCATTGTCATATCTCTAGTTATTTGTATCTTTGTATCATGTCTGCTGACTACCGATATATTTCAGCGATAGGAGGATGAACGCGCACCGTTGACTTCAAGCACTGTTTTGTGACTTTTGTCTGTCATTCAGCCTTGACAAATTGGCAACAGTTGAGTTCCATCAGAAACTCAGCGGGAAAGGTGAAAGCGTACTGCGTACGTTGCAAGGTTTACAGATTGGAGTCTATAAACATTGCTTACGTTATTCGTTGAACGTTAACACAACTATTCAACTGTTGGTGTCTGGTGAACCCTTTTGTAGCGAGTTTACTAGGCGCCAGTGCTGCCGGCAGCTGCATTATTATGTCAAAGAGAATCCTGACAAAACGTTGACATTTGTCACATTTTTTGACATAACAATGGAGCTGCTGGCAGATACTGGAGCCTGGTGAACGAAAGCTATTTTTATCAGCTATCTTGACATTGACATTTGACTAACTTTGACTTGACTTATGAATGAAAAAAAAGTGGTAGTGTGTTATTACTGTGTACTGTGTCAGCAAAATGTTATTAAAAGTGAGAAAACCTTATTTATAAATAATCAAAAGTCCAGATTTTCCGGATTATCATCATCAGCGCATTCAAGATATGAAAAATGGCAGGTTTCACTGAAACCGCATTTATAAAAAAGTTAGGTGAACTGAATAATTCCTCCCAAAGTATACAAACACTGTCGCTATGGCTAATTCATCACCGTAAACATTATGGCTCTGCTGTAAGAATTTGGTATAGAGAGCTGCTAAAAGGTAAGTGAATAATGTTATTCAAGTTCTTCTATCAGTTCATCAACTCTGTTATTTTTAGCCAAGGAAAGTAGAAAATTAACCTTCATGTACCTTGCTAATGATGTGATTCAGAATAGTAGAAAGAAAGGTCCTGAATTTGGCCAGGAATACGGGACAGCACTCAAGAAAGCATTTGAGCACATGTCATCGGCTGATGATAAGACTATTAATTCTTTAGAGAGGCTACTCGGGATCTGGAACGAGAGGGGAATTTATGATGCAGTGAAAATCACTGAGTTTAGACATGCACTACGTAAGAAATTAAAGCCAGTGTATTACTTATAAAAGTAATGTTTGTTATCAGTTTTAGGTAACGATGGCGTTGGTCCACCGCAGAAAAAACCTAAGCATGATAAAGAAAAAAAAAGTAAAAGCAACGAAAGGGAGAGACGCATGTCTGAAACAGTTGAATTAAATGTAAGCCCTATAAAAATATTTTATAGTTCATTATTTACTTCCACAGCGTCACATACTGAAGTTCGGCATCGATGACATTTTTTTTTACATTTATTTATTTATTTATTGGTAAATTTGCAGTTTAACTCACGGACGATTTTTAAATTTGTCTCTTCAGAAACGTGCCTAGGACCCCCCTGGATGCACAACCCACAGGAAAAATTTCTTGTTCTCACCCCCCAAGGAAGTTACGGGACCAGGAGTGAAGAGGGGTGCTGGGCGGGGTAGGAAGTAAGGAGGAAATATGAGCAGAAAATGTGAAGAAAGCGGCTTGAAAGCTGTCTTTTTCACATCCTGACGCCACCCCTATTCACGCCAGGTCCCGTAACCTCCTTAAGGGGTATGAACAAGAAATTTTTCTTGTGGTTTATGTAACGGGGGTGGTTGTACGCACGCGAGGGGGGAAGGAAATCCCCTACAGCGAAGCACCCGGAAACACACCCCAAACCCCCCCTCCTCCGAGAAAAGGGCGACCCTTAAGTAGGTGGGTCCCGTCATTTCATGCATCGCGAGAGCGGCATTGCCGGATAGTGCTTATTGCTGTAGGGGCCTACCTGACCTTCCTGACCTACAGGGCAGGTCAGGCCAGGTCGGTGATGCTTAAGCAGACGAGTCCGGTCCATGCATCACGAGAGCGGCATTGCTGGACGGTGCTTATTGCTGTAGGGACCTGCCTGACCTGACCTGACCTACAGGGCAGGTCAGGAAGGTCAGTACTGGCAGGCCCCTAGAGCAATAAACACCGTCCGGCAATGCCGCTCTAGCGATGCATGGACGGGACCCGTCTACTTAAGCATCCTTATTGCTGTAGGGGCCTGCCTAACCTGACCTGACCTACAGGGCAGGTCAGGTTAGGCAGGCCCCTAGAGCAATAAACACCGTCCGGCAATGCCGCTCTAGCGATGCATGGACGGGACCCGTCTACTTAAGCATCACCGAACATCCCATAGCAAATACAGCGAAACGATCGAAATTTACACAAAAGAACAACAAATTTACACAAACATACCTTAACATCTCAGGAAAATGATGTAGGTCCGGCCCTTGTGTAGGCAACCTGACCTGACCTTGTAATTTGACGGCCTCGACATGGCAATTTCCTCGCCACAAAAACAACACAGGAAACAATTAACGCGTCACCGACCAAGAAAAGGGGCCACACATGCAGCTTATAAGCCACTATAATACCACTGGTCATCAACAGAACAAGGTAAACAGCACACCATTTCAGAAAAAATGTTCGTAATACAGGAATGTATGAGAAAGCGTACTGGTACTAGCGCCGTACTGAAAGCGATGTGTAAACTGTCAGTTATAATGACATTGTCCCATATTCTGATTCCAGAATATTCTAGGGATTCCCAAACACAATGGACACCTTATGCCAAATGTAATGTTTAGGAGGGAATGAGACGGCATGTGACAGGACCGTACTAGGAAATTGTTAAAAAACTGTGTAATGTGTAAACAACTTTAAATGCGAATAACTCGGGAAATAAGGGAGAACAAAAGGTAACATTTGCGTCAGCGTGCATTTAAGACATCAAACTTTATCTATCAGCAGTCGATATTTTTCAAATCGTCCGTGAGTTAAACTGCAAATTCACCGCATTCACCTATTTATTTATTAGAACTGCTCCATAGATCTCTACAAGATATCGGAAATAGTCAAACACAAAAAATAGCTTATCAATGCTAAAAATTAAAATATTTGTCCACAGAATAAAAAGAATGCTCTCTAAAAAATGATTTTAAAGCAAGCTTAAATTGCCTGAGGCTGCTCAAATTTTTGACGCTGTCTGGTAAATGATTATATAAGCGTATTGCAGTGTTGAGAGGTGCCCGATTAATCTGTTCGATCCTATAAGGGGGAACATACAAATCTCTAGCCTGTCTTGTTTCATACGCTGTAATATTACCGCAGGTACTAAAAATTGCAATATTTTTTCTGACAACAAAGCACCTTAAGCATATATAGGCACGTCATTGTTAAAATGCCATACAGTATAAATAATGGTCTACAGGATGCGGAAGACGGCAGGCCAAACATGGTGCGGACAATTCTCTTCTGCATCAACAGAACCCTCCCCAGATGCACATAGCCGCCCCAACACAGCAAACCATATGCCAGGAGACAATTGACACTACCATAGTAGCATCTCAACAACGCCTGAGCACTCAAGGAATCCCACAGCTGCAGCAACGCGTAATTTCTAGATGCAAGAGAGGCCACCACATGGTCAACATGGACGTCCCATGATAAGTTAGAATCCAGATGGATCCCCAAAAACTTTACAGAACTGCCCTGTCTTATTGAACTGTTATCAGATCTCACATATAGGCTCAGATTCGGATGCACACCCACTGGAGGAAAAAGAAGCATTTCAGTCTTCCGCGTGTTAAGAACCAGACCATTTCGTGAACACCAGGCTGACACCTGAGACACACACACATTAGCTGCAGCACCAAGCTCTTCAAAACTTTCCCCTGAGATTGCAGCAGTGGTGTCATCTGCGTACAAGGAAAATTGTAAACAAAACAGGGTCCAATATGCTGCCCTGCGGCACGCCGCTCGACCCAGCTGAAAATCCAGACATATAGTTCTTACCTGCCTGTCGTATCCTGACAGCCTGACTTCTCCCAGACAGGTAGCTTTTTAGCAATAAATATGCATTTCCTCTTATGCCATAATGCTCCAATTTTTCCAATAAAACGGAATGGTTGACCGCATTAAACGCTTTCGAAATGTCGAAGAACAGCCCAACGGACTTGGACCCACTATTTATGTAATCCAAGACTGTCAGGTAAGTGCTAAGCACGGAATCGTGAGTTGACAGCTGCCCACGAAGACCAAATTGCCATGGAGACAGCAAATTGTATCTCTCCAAAAAGGACCTAAGTCTTAGCACAAAAGCCTTCTCAAAGATCTTAGAAAAAACCGAAAGCAGCGCAATCGCCCTGTATTTGTCCAAAAGACGTGTATCTCCCTTCCTAAAGAGAGAGACGGCAATGGCCGTCTTCAGACGCTCAGGAAAACAACTGATTTCAAACGACACATTTAAAAGGCAAGTTAGTGGAGCCACCACAAGATGAGCAACCCCGCCAAAATGACTACATCTATTCCTGATGAATTTTTAACTGAAGCTAATTTTATGATCTCTAATACATCGTCCTCTGAGACAGGATATAAAAACCTAGAATAGGGATTAGAGCTATTTTTCAATACACAATTTATGTCACAGTTTTTTGTCAGATACTTAACAGAGTCGACAAAGTGCGCATTGAAACTGTCAGCAATCATATTAGGATCTGTCATAACGACTCAGTCACCAGACAGAATACTCAGATTTGCTGCCTTGCTGTTCATCTTCCCCACGTTGACATTTTCATTAATTGCTTCCCACATAGCTTTATTTCGGTTTGAAGCCTTAGATATTTTATTTTCATAGTATTTTTTCTTGGCGTCTTTTAACCTAGCACCGTGCTGTTTGTTTAGACTATTATAAAACTCATTACACCGTGGATCCGTAACCGTATCCAGTAGAAGTGGAAAATCACGAAACAAACAGCTCTCTCTTACAAGTTCTGCTGATATCCATGGTTTAGGAGCAATCTTGCCAGGCATGGATCTTTTTCTGATAACCAGAAACGCAATCTGAAACAAGGCATCAAACTCTGAGAAAAAACGTCAAATTTTTTTGACGCCACTGGCTTCCGATAGACCAGGTCCCAGGATGCACCATTCAAAAGATACACAAAATGGGATATATTCTCCTGACTGAATGACCTTTTATACATATATTTAACAGGGGTCTGATCATTATCCGGGATACTATACGATAATAACTACGTGTTATGATCTATTGTATTCGTCAATGTTCCAGTCTCAATGTTGGCCAAGTGTACATTGCAAAATATGTTATCAATACAAGATGCAGAGGCACCCTGGCTTTGCGTAATCTGACTAAAACAGGCAAAGAAACCTTAAGAAGTCGTTAAATCTTGCAAGCTCACAACATCCGCACTGTATTTATCTAAAAAAAATTAAATTATAATCACATACAAAAGCAGGAGCTCCCTTGTCATTTAATTGGATAAAAACTTCTTCTAACCTGCCAAAAAAGCATGTTTTATATTGTGGCAGGGCAGATGCACACTTTGGTTTAGTGCGATAAACACAACCTACATTTACCGAAACTTTATTATATATCACGGTTGCGAAGGCTGCCTCAAACAATTGTTCACTTAGAGAAACATTCCTTACATTCAACTCTACAAAATCTAGGTCACTTCTAACTAAAATAATAACACCGCCCCCTACCATATTGCGTCTACAAAAATAGCTAGCAACACTAAAATTGTCAACTTTCAGAACGCTAACTTCTTCCTTGGTCAACCAGGTTTCCGTCATACAAACCAATTCAGGATACTTCAACGAACACAAATAGAGACCCAGAAGGTCGATCTTTTTACAGACACTTTGAGAGTTTATATTTAGTATTCTAAGCGGCTTATCCACGCTTAGAGTCTCACAGTGATATTCAGTGTCGTTCTCTGTCTCAGCAGCAGAAAACCACATCCGCATTGTTTTTTTATATATATATTTTTTATTTCAACAACACACCGCGAGGGCTTACAGCCTAAATACTATCATACTGTGGGTGTCGACAAGGAGGAAAGAGGCAACTTGTTAATTCTGGACTTGAAGGTTCGGGGGAGAAGGAAAAATATGTGCCGGCAAGGAATTCCACAACTTGGAAGTCCTCGGGACAAAAGAGCGGGCATAACAAGATGTTCTATGTCTGGTGACCTGGACAGTAAAAGGGTGCATTCGCTCTGTTCCCCTGGTATATCTGTTGGGGGCAGCAGGTGGAGGAACTATGGAAGAAAGCTCCTCTGAACAGTGCCCGTGCAGATATCTATAAAAGAGAGAGAGGTCACCAACGGCACGTCGGTGGACAAGGGATGGCAGCCTTTGGGTGAGGGTAGGGTCACCGATGAGATGTATAGCTCTCTTCTGAATGGAGTCCAGGATAGCGAGTGTAGAAGCGGCAGCAGCACCCCAGATGTGGGAGCAGTATTCGAGGTTTGGTCTTATTTGTGAAGTATATAAGGTATAGAGATTAGCTGGTGAAAAGTATTTGCGAGCCTGGAAGACGAAACCTAATTTCTTAGCAGCCGCTTCTGCAATTGATGTGACATGTTGGTGCCAATTGAGATTTCGATCCATAGAAATGCCAACAAGGGAAAAGGACTCATTACTTTGAATAACTTGGTTGTTTATTGTGATGGGTCTAGGGCTGGTGTATCTCTTATGAGAAAGAAAGCAAGACTGTGATTTGGTGGGGTTGAATCGTACAAGATTTCTACTTCCCCAGTCTAATATTTTTTGGAGATCTACGGAGATAGAACCCTCCATGAGTCTGCGATCCTCATCTAATTGGGCTAAAAAGATAGGCTTAGAATATTGTATATGTGAGGAGAGGGTGCTGTCGTCCGCGTAACTATGAACTGGGTTGGATGTGCTAGAGAGAAGGTCATTGATGTGGAGAAGAAACTAAGTAGGGGCTAAAGCTGAACCTTGAGGAACTCCTCCATTAATTGGAGACAGTTTAGAGGAATGGCCATCCACGACAACAGAAATGCTCCGGTTGGAGAGGAAATTTGCTGTCCACGTACAGAGTTTTTGTGGTAGGCCATAGGCCGATAGTTTATTAAGCAGCGCTGCATGCCAGACCTGGTCGAATGCTTTGGATATGTCTAGAGCAACAATCTGGGATTTACTGTGTAGTTCCATGGACTTGGTCACCTTGTGTCCCCTTCATTGTTTTTTTCATCGAAAAAAGCGAAACTGTTTCACCACTACACCACTGGGTCATATCTGTGGTTTGTTTAAAACTTCCATTAGCGCTAGATCTTTCACCTACACGTCTTAAACTGTGTAAACATGTAGACATGATTTGGGAACGAAATTTTTTTTGGTCTGTCAGTCTGATGTATGGCTGTTTGTAGCCACAATAACTTTAGAACGAATCAAGATATCGTCTTCAAATTATGTATACAGTTAGCACTCGACAAACGAATGGTTCGAAATGTTTTTGGGGGATGAATGGGGGGTGATTTTGTGAAAATTGACATTATTGTGTTAAATGTCAAATAATATAACGTTAAGGGTTTGGTTATTATAAAACTTTCAATTTCATCAAACATCTGGTATTCTGTGCTGAAATTAAGTTAGGGGTGGAATATCGGTGACAGAAATATCCAATATTTTTTTTTGCTAAAGTGGCGTAAAAAGTCTCAAAATATATGGAAAACTTGATTCTGGAATGAAAAATGTTTTGTCAGTCAGTCTGTCGGTCTGTTAAATTTAAGAAGCTGATTTTGATAAACCATTCACGCCCAAGCATCTGAATGTTTTAATTTTTCAAATGAGCGCGAACTAGGACCCCTAAAACCTGAAACCAAGGTCCATTTAAATTTATATATATATATATATATATATATATATATATATATATATATATATATATATATATATATATATATAATTTATAATTCATAAAGTTTGTCTACGTTAAAATAAATGCTGTTAAGTATCCCTACCTTACTGAAGTCGAAGCTTGTATGTAAGGGGGCATATAAGAGGTCTTTAATAATAAGAGGTCTTTATTAGGGCGAAGTTAGTTTTACAATTTTCTTCCACTTAACCCTTAAAAGATAACTTAAAATGTAGGAATTACAAAATAAACAAATTATAAAATAAACAAATCATAAATGCCTTAGTATCCAAAACAACAAAACAATATAACAACAAAACATTGACAATTGTGCGCCTTAAATTTAGCTGAAAGAAAGGAATTCCTAAATATGAATATGATTTATTATAACTACACTACGCAAACTGACTATTTTTATAAAAATCTGTAACATATCTCCGAAACCCTGGCAGAGAACATAAAGTATGTTTAAAAGGTATTTTATTATACAGATGTGGTGCAACATAGGAAAAAGACCCCCGATATTGGCTCGTATAATATTTAGGTATGGCAAACAAGTGATCGAGCCTTGTATTGAGCGAATGTATTTGTCTCCGAAAACAGAGCTTCTGATGTAGGTAATCAGGCCCCGCCCCGAGGACAATCTTGTGAGTCAAGCAAAGAAGATGTACTTTCCAGCGATTCTTCATATTCAGCCAATCTAGTTCTTTTAACTTATAGGAAACACGATCTGTTCTTTTTAGATTAAAGATGAACCGTAAACATGACTTCTGAACCTTTTCTATTCTTTGCTGATCCCAACTGTCATATATATGTATCCACACGATAACTCGAAAAGTTATTAACCGATTTTGATGAAACTCGGCAAGAATCTTTATTTCACTAATAGTTTGCATGAGTTCGATAGCCAGCCCTATCAGATCAGTTTTTCTATTTAAAAAAATAATTTTTCCGAAAAAAAATTGTATTTCAAAAAAATAACCAAGTGGGTTTGATGAAATTTGGTTGGTATGTTGCGTTCGTAAATACCTTACTCCACCAAAACTCAACTTTCTAGGTTTATAGAAAATTGAGTTATACAAATTTGAAGCATTTAATGAAAATTCACTACCATAACGCACTTGCTGCGTCCCGAAATTTATTTAGTAGTGCTTCTGATGACTCACAAATGAGGCTACCAAAACTAATAAAAAATCATGTATTAATATATCAGATTGTATACAACTTTTTTTTTTTCTAATTTTTCTGTTACTCTTAAATCATTTAATATTGCAACATTTTTCCAGGATGGAAGGCTGGAGACACATGTACATTTAAGCCCTCGCACGCCACCTGGGGATCCTCCAGAGGCAGAGGAACTCATCAAAGCAATTCAGGACTTGGAGTTGAACATAGCATCAGCAGATGAAGCTGTAAGACAGAAAATAGCACAGCTTCCCAGAGAAGTGACAGAAGTATCCTTGCTTTCAAAAATTGAAGGTACAATAAGCCATATCACCGCCTTTTCTCAATTTTGTTATTGTTGGCTGAAATAGTCATTGATAAAAAATGTATAATTATATGAACAGCTATATACAGGCTGTACCAAATTAAGTCTGCATTATTGCTTTGTTATTGAGCTGCAAAGTCAGTTAAATTCACAAAGCTATGTAATTTTTTCTAAATGAAACATCCTAACGGGTGGGCCATTTAAGATTTGGAATTTGAATCAGCTAAAAAAAACTAATGAATATTTTTTCAAAGTTATGAGTTTATTAGAAAGATTGAACCTTTCCATTGAGGAATGGAAGACAACATCATTCAAATGATTTCCACGGCTAGCCTTACAATACCCCACTCGATCAGTCCAATTTTTCAGTACATTACACTAAAGCGTGACTAGATATACAGTGCGTTCACAAAAGGGCATCCACTTCTGACAACTTCAACAATCAAAAACTATTTTCTTTCAAATGGAACACCCTGTATATTATTATATCGTTAAACTTGAAATTTCATTACCTTTTATCCTATGTATGCATACCTATAGAAAAACTTAAAACATTTTGAGATATATGATGAAACAACAAATTTAGAATGAATTATATGGCTGTTCGTGTGTAGGAGCTAAGAAAGACCCAGTATAAGCTAATTAGTTGGACTTTTTATAATTTATTTAATTGATTTCCTGATAAGCCACTCATATTTTGGACATTATGAAATCAGAGACACACCTAATATCCATTATATTTTTTACGAATTTTATGCAAAGTCTATGCAGTTAAAAGTATACATTTATCATTCTTGAAGATATACCGACAGAGTTAATTAATATTCAACCTTTCACTTGGTTGTAGCCCTTTATTGTAAACAACATTGTACATCAACATTTTCCCCTTTTATCATGTAGACAGCTTTGCTTTACTTTTCGTCGACAGACTTTACATATTACCTGCTCTTGTTTACAAAGTGTGCTTTGCTTAGAAATTTAAAAGTTGACAAACACACTCGCGACGCTATTTGACACTGTCAAAAAGTATTCTGTTAATTGTAGTTTAAAAATCTTCCGAAAATAAAAAAATAATTATTCTGAAGCCGAATTACGAGATATGTTCTTAGCTTTGGGCGAATGTGATAGTAATACATTATTAGCATCCAGAATTTATCACCAACGTTTGCCTGACAGACGATTGCCAACCAGAACGTCATTCGAAAGGCTAAACACCCGTTTTTCCACTACAAGCAGTGTAAAATATTTCAATAATGCCAGGAGTCCGTACAAAAACAATGAGCTAACGCAATTAGGTATAATTTTACCCGTGATTGAGGATCCACAAACCAGTACAAGAAGAATATCAAGACAACTTAACATAAGCGATTGGTCAGTGAGGAAGGCTTTGAAAAGAAACCATTACCATGCCTACCATGTTTCAAGGCAGCACGCTTTACAAGAGGCAGACTACAGGAATAGGGTGCAATTTTGTGAGTGGGCAGTAGAAATGATGGACAATGATCCCAATTTCTTTGAATATGTACTTTTCAGTGATGAATGTTCATTTAGTAGTAACGGAAGCCAAACCAACACAATCTTCACTACTATGCAGATAGTTATCCCCTTTTTAGGCATACTGTGGACAACCAACATCAATATGATTATGATAGCGAATTTTGATTAAACACTTGAAATTTTAATAGCTCAATTTGCTATTAACGTATAAGGTTGACCAAGAAACCAGTATTTTCGGGAACACTTTAAGTTTAGTTTCGGAAATTTTTGTACATTTTCAAACAATAAAGTTATTTGATGAAACTTGGCACATTGTTTTTACTATATAGGTTATACTGGTAAACAATTTGGTGCCTGCTTTCTTAAAAGAGAACACGTATTTGCTATTAAAAGCATTTTAATTAAAATTCACTACCATAACGCACTTGCTGCGTCCAGGGTTTTATTTTTTTATTTTAGTTTATTCATGGTTTATTCTGTAAGTTTTGATATTTGGAATTTACACAAGAATGGTTTTGTATGTGTTTTAATATAACTTTCTGACAAACTCAATTAGCTTGAAGATTTTAATATTGTGTGACCCGTAAAAATCCCATTGAGGACAAATATGGGTGTCTGTGAATACATCTTTGTCTTTATCCAATATATCTTTTGAATTACTGGCTGGTATTCTAACAAAATTAACGTTTTTGCAGATAAAACGACTGCTGAGAAGCTGAGTATTCAAGTGAATGAGGCAGTGGGATTATTAAATGAATATAACAACAGACTGGTGATTGAAATGGAGCACAGAAAGAGAGTACTTAATATGATTGGTGATTTTCTTATGGCGCAATCCGAATTGCTTACACAGGCAGAACAGACATTGGAAGTAAGTTGGGTTCTTTTTATATTTTGTTTTCTTCAAAATTATATTACCACCAATCACTAACTAGATTATCTGGCTCATAAATATATCTATTTATAAGTGTTAGTTAGTGATATTTATAGCAGCGAACTGTTTGGCGATCAATATTCATCTGTTGCATTTACCGGTCAGCTTCTGACAACAACTTTGTCCAGCTCTTCGGCTACCTTTCTGAAAAAACCGACCATCTGATTTCTGATATCCTTCCTCCGAGGTCACTATTCTTGGTGACTTCAATGTCCATAATAAGGAATGGCTAGGATCTTCAAAAACTGATCCACAAGGGAGAACCGCAGAGGCCTTTGCAGTCAGCAATTCTTCAGCTAATATGGTTCAGCAACCTACCTACTTTCCTCGCATCCCAACACACAGCTCAAATCCCTTGGATCTCCTTCTTACTACAAAACCTGAATGCTATTAGACATCAGTCACCGCCCCCCTTGGTCGCTCAGACCACAGCATGGTCACTGCTTCCTGCGCAATGCAACCCGAGGTCACACAGTCATCACACCCACATATCGTTTGGCATTACAACTCCGCGAACTGGGACGAAATGCGGGATTACTTTTCCTCATTTCCATAGGCGTCTGTCTGCTTCTCTCATCCTTACCCCTCTGATATCTCACAAAACGTCACCGAAATCATCCAGGCTGGCGTGGAATTTTTTATTCCACGTACACAGAAAACCTCTTCAGCCACTCAAAAGCCCTGGTTCTCTAAATCCTGTGACAAGGCCAGACTTGAAAAGGTCAAAACTCACCAAACGTTTCTACACAATCCCAATCAAGGAAACCGTCAAGCATTTAACGACACAAGAAACTGCTATGTCCGCATTCTTTCTAAGGCAAAAAACTCGTTTAATAACCACATCAAAAACAAATTCCTCTCAAGCTCCAACGGCAGCAAACCCTTCTGGACTCTTGCTAAATCTATTGGGAATAATTTCTGCAAGAGCACGTTCCCACCTCTTGTTTCAGGGGATGAAATTGTTCTACCGCCCTGGGCAAGGCTGAACTTTTTGCCTCGTTGTTCGCCGGCAATTCTACTCTCAACCCACCTCCAAATGTTCAACCACCAACAGTCCCCAATGTCGCACATAAAATGACGGATATCATTTTCAAAACTAAAAAGGTACGAAAGATGCTCCCTTCTCTTAATACCAGTAAAGCCTCTGGCCTTGACGAGATCCCAACAATTGTTCTCAAAAAATGCGCACCAGAACTTGCTCCTGTCCTGACACGTCTGTTTCAGACATCTTACAATACAGGCATATTCCCTAGTAACTGGAAAACTGCTCAAATACAACCTGTCCCCCGGAAAGGATCCAAAGCGCTTCCTAGCAATTACAGGCCTATTTCTCTTCTTTCAGTCGTCTCTAAAATGATGGAAAAGTATATAAACAATGAATTACTAAAATTTCTTGAAAAACACAGTCTAATCCACGACATGCAGTATGGATTCTGTCAGCGCAGATCAGCTGCTGACCTCCTGTCCTTTGTCACCCATTCTTGGAACAAGTCTATGGAAATACATGGTGAATCCCAGATTGTCGCTCTAGACATATACAAAGCATTCGACCAGATCTACCATGCAGCGCTGCTTAATAAACTTCTGGCCTATGGCCTACCACCAAAACTGTACCTGGACAGCAAATTTCCTCTCCAACCGGAGCATTTTTGTTGTCGTGGATGGCCATTCCTCTAAACTGTATCCAATTAATGCAGGAGTTCCTCAAGGTTCAGCTTTAGCCCCTACTTTGTTTCTTCTCCACATCAATGACCTCCCCTCTAGCACATCCAACCCAGTTCACAGTTACACGGATGACAGCACCCTCCACTTAAATATACAATATTCTAAGCCTGTCTCTTTAGCCCAATTAGATGAGGATCGCAGACTCATGGAGGGTTCTGTCTCTATGGATCTCCAAAAAATATTAGACTGGGGAAGTAGACATCTTGTACAATTCAACTCCACCAAATCACAGTCTTGCTTTCTATCTCATAAGAGATACACCAGCCCTAGACCCATCATAATGAACAAGCAAGTTATTCAAAGTAATGAGTCCTTTTCACTTGTTGGCATTTCTGTGCATCGAAATCTCAATTGGTTCCAACATATACATCAATCGCAGAAGCGGCTGCTAAGAAATTAGGTTTCCTCTTTCGGGTTCGCAAATGCTTTTCACCAGCTAATCTCTATACTTTATATACTTCACAAATAAGGCCAAACCTCGAATACTGATCCCACATCTGAGGTGCTGCTGCCGCTTCTACACTCGCTATCCTGGACTCCATTCAGAAGAGAGCTATACGTCTCATCGTTGACCCTACCCTCACCCAAAGGCTGCCCTCCCTTGCCCACCGACGTGCTGTTGGTGACCTCTTTCTCTTTTATAAATATCTGCACGGGCACTGCTCAGAGGAGCTTGCTTCCATAGTGCCTCCACCTGCTGCCCCCAACAGATCTACCAGGAGAACAGAGCGAATGCACCCTTTTACTGTCCAGGTCACTAGACATAGAACATCTTGTTATGCCTGCTGTTTTATCCCGAGGACTTCCAAATTGTGGCATATTTTTTTCCTTCTCTGAACCTCCAAACCTTTAAGTTCAGAATTAACAAGTTGCCTCTTTCCTCCTTGTCGACACCCACGGTACGATAGTATTTAGGCTGTGAGACCTCGTGGTGTGTTGTTGAAATAAAAAATCCCCGGTTAGTAACAGCAGAGGTCATGTAATTTTTTTAAGCGCAATTTTCGTTGAGCTGGGCAGTTTGTGCTGGGATATTATGAATGAGCTTCAGGATGTTGATTCTGTGCTAAACGCTTTCTGTTCCAGAATTTATGAGTTATTTGATCTCTATGTGCCAATGACTGCTCCAAGTGCATGTAATCGGTATCCTCCTTGGTTCTTTTTTTTTTTTAAATTAAGGTCAATATCAAATATAAATATTAATTGTGGCGTAAGTTCAAGCAATCTGGAAATGTAGAGTTTCTGAATAAACTAGAAAGCTAACGCACAAAATTAAGCGAGACATTCATCTTCCTCAATTGGACTACTTACACGGGGTTGAAAGAGAGATTAGGTCTAATCCTAATAAGTTCTGGAACTGTTCTTCTAGTCGCCATCAAAATTGTTCTGTTAACAATTATTCTAACCAGTAGCAGGCAGTTGATAGTTTTGCTTCTTATTTTGCAAAATGTTGTAGCTCCACCGATATCGTTTCACCTGTAGCCCCCAGCTTAGTTTCTAGTGACGTCACAGTGTTTCTTGTTGATGACTACGTATAATGAAATAATTGCAGCTGCCGAGAGAATTAAGGCTAACATGTTTTGTGGACCTGATCTAGTTTCTGGCTTCTTGGTGCAAGACTGCTTATATGCTTTCTTCTTCTGCTTCATTATGGCACTTAAAAATACTAAATAGGTTGGACACGATTGTTTGCCGACTAGGATCATAAAGATCATTTGTGAGTTTATTAGTGAACCACTTGCTTTTCTGGTAAATAAATCAATAGAGCTGGAGCAGTTTCCAGATGTTCTTAAGATACGCAAGGTTATATTAGTTTTTAAGAGTTGTGATCCACTATCACTACTGAATTACAGGCCTCTTACCATTCTCAGTGTTCTATCAAAGATTGTTGAGAGGGTGGTTTATGATTGGATCATGTCCTTTCTTATGGAAACTGATCTACTGACTGACTCCCAGCATGGTTTTCGTTCAGGTAGGTCGACGAACAGTGCGGCTGCTAGTTTGATGAAGTTTGTTTCTGGCAATGCTGATTCTGGTAGGCATGTGGCGGCACTTTTTGTCGACCTGTACAAGGCCTTTGATTGTCTTGACTTGAAATGTATCGCCAGCAAACTTAGCGCCGTTGGATTGAAGGGACGATTGTTGAGTTGGTTGATGTGTTATCTTGGGGGGAGAAGGGCGTATGTATCTGTTGCTGGCCATGATTCCAACGAACAATGTATGGAGTATGGGATACCGCAGGGATCAGTCCTTGGTCCCTTAATATTTATTTTATGTGTAAATCACTTACCATTTTTTAGAGGATGTGATTTTAAAATATTGTTTGTTGATGATATTACTCTGGTGGATGATGATGTTGAGAATCTTCAAGCAAAGTTGCGCATTGTATACGCTGACTTGTTGGATTGGTGTTGGACAAATAAGTTGGTTGTAAGATGGTCTTTGTGCACTTTGGGGGAGTATCTAATTTATCATTTCCAAATAGTCTCAGCGCACGTGACACATCCTCATTTCCCAGAAATCTCCGCACGGTTTGGGCAGTTGCAAGTATTACCGCCTTCATCGAATGCAGACCGGTTTCGCTCTAATTAGAGCTCGTCACTGCGCTATACTAATGACAGCGAGAACACACCTATAAAGTAATACAGTTAAGGCAGCCAGTCTACTAGAACATTGTGAGATGTACGACAAGGTCGCCATCTCGGTGCCTAACCAGGTAGTATGTTGTCACGGCAGCTCCAATTAACACAAAATGTTATAAATAGAGACTGTGTACAACCAACCAATAATTTTTGTAAATTGTCAGCCCTGGCCCATTTTTTCCCTAATACAGTCTCTACTTATAACATTTTGTGTTAATGGGAGCTGTCGGGACAACATACAACCTGGTTCCGCACCAAGGTGGCACTGTCATACATCTCACAAAGTTTTAATGTTTTAAAGCCTATAAGATTGGTCCTTCTGTCAGCCTGTATGCTGCTCTTATTCCTAAACAGTTCAGTTTATTAAAACTTCCTGCTGTAAGAATTCTTTATTCTTTGAGAACAATAAATTATTGAATAAGATTATTTTATTTATTATTTATCAATTTTAACCTTTCAGGAGTACCAAGATAAATTGAATAAAGTGTATGGTGTACGACAGGAACTGAAATCTCACATTCAAAATTTACCTGACCTGACCCAGTTGCCAGACGTCACTGGTGGATTGGCTCCGTTGCCTTCGGCTGAACACCTGTTTCACCCATGAAAGCAAGTGTATTATAAGATAATTTTAAAGTGTAATCGTTATGTTGTACATAGTTTTTCATGAAATGGCATTATGTTTTAGTTGGCTGGTAATTTGAGTCATTTGAATCGTTGATTCTCCTTAATAGCATAATTGTGACTTTATTATGATTGAAATATACTAGGTAGTATAAACAACTTTACTTTATTGATCCTGTTTACCCCAGCTTTTGTTTGTCCCTTTAAATATATAAGTGAAAAACCAACTAACAATCCGAACCACAGCTTCGATAGTAAAAGATAATGATAGTAATTTTCATAGGACTTTCTCATCAACTTGTCCAATGTCGGCTCCTAGCTCCTTATCAATGAGAGTCGAAATAACCAACTCCCTAAATGACTTCTGTCTAATTTTTAGCTGGGGAATCTGCAAATCTGGTTGTTTAATACCTCAAACACGCAATTGCATTATATCTAAGGCTAGATGCATTCTCACCACAATTAGAACCGTAGACCGGTTTCGTTCTAATTAGAGCTCGTCAGTATGGCATACTAATTGCAGCGAAAATACACGTATAAAGTATTACAGCTCTGGTAGCCAGCCATGCAAAACTATGACATGTAAGACACGAAGCACGTGCCGCCACCTAGTTGCGGAACCAAGTAGTATGGTGTCGTGCCAGCTCCAAATAACACAGAGTGTTAAAAAATAGAGACTATTTATTAGCTGGTCAAATGCAAAGTGAGAATAAAGGGCTTGAAATTAAAGGTGCCGCACGATTCAATGACGTTTGTTCTCTGTAGTTTGATGCCTAACATTTTTGACAAGTTTCAAATTTTCCTTGTCAATGTGGTGATTATTATCCCATATATGTTGTGCCACACATGATTTGTCTATCGTACCATAGCGTAAATGTGCGAGATGTTCATGAAATCCGGTGGCTATGTTTCTCTTGGTTTGACCCACTTATTTAAGATTACAATGTTTGCAACCTACCTCATAAATACCCGACATTTCAGTGGCTTTGTCTTTGTCTTCCGTATTACCCAACAATTTTTTTAAATTTTTCAACGAAAAGTAATTTAAAAAATTTGTGCATTATCCTTTAAATTAGATAAAAGCTCATAAATTTGTCAACCAGAAGATTAAAGTAGTTCGTCGACCTCGTGTGTGCAATATAGACAAATGATGGGTCTCCGACTACAATTTTTACCTCTGCTTACTTAGTCTACCTTGTTACGATATACACACATTGTAGCTCTTAAATTAGTTTTCTGCTGTTGTTCATGAAGATCTTGAGGCGGCAGTTTGGTATCCAGTTTCAATATCTATACATCATTTTCGTTTCTTAGATAACAGAATTCTTTATACTATCATGTAGCCTTCAGCTCACTCTCTTTTCAACAAAATTTTAACCACAGTAATAATATTAAGAATAACTATAACTAGCTAAGAGAAAAAGGCAGCACGCTCGTATGAGGTGAGTTAGATTAAATAATTTTCTACCTTAAATGCTGTCTTTGCTTTGTAACAATAGATGGTAACTGCTTATTTCAAATCTGGTAGCTTTGTTTGATGCTTCTTTTCTGGTTTTGTGATAGCTTGTGGCGGTATTCACATACGGTCTCATTATTAATAATTGAAAGAACTAATACAGATTAACTTTGTTCTTAACGTGGATACCCTACAAGCATATCACACCTGGATAACCTCCAACGTGATAATTTACTTAGACAGAGTCAACTATTTTTAGCTATGCCGTTTTGGGGGCCCCGTTCAACACCAATGTGGATGCCCTATCAATACTATCGTTTTGAGAGCGCCGTCCAGCTGCACCGTTATGGAAGCTCCTTCAACACCACCGTTTTGAGGGCCCCGTTCCGCTGCATCGTTATGGAAGCTCCATCCACACCATCGTTTTGAGGGCCCCGTTCAACGCCATAATTATGGGAGCCGCAGTCAACACCATCCCGTGCAGAAGCTCCTGTTGGAGCAGCATTCTCTGAAGTCAAGCCAGCGATTTTGCCAGCCCTGAGTGGTCTTTACAATAACGTCAATCCAAGAATATATCCAGAGGTTTCGCTAGCCCTGAGTAGCTTCAGGCCCTCTCATACCCAATTAATCCAAGGAGCACCGGCATACACGCCATGGTTAATTACATTGCTAATATGTAACCTTTATTTAAATTCTGAATTTTATTTATAACTGCTTCCATCTGTCACAATAACTTACAATCATTTTGGCTTATATAAAATCATTATTTATTTATAAATGAAGTTAACTGATTCTTGATTTTGGTGAATTTTCTTTTAAAAAAATCACTAATGAGATCCCGACTTTTGAATTTAAAAAAAAATTACTTCAAATGAGCGCTAATTAGGCCCCCTAGAACACATATCCGGGGTCAGTTTAAATTTTTATATGTATATATATATATATATATATATATATATATATATATATATATATATATATATATATATATATATATATATATATAGTATTGTTTTTTTTTGTGTCTTTGCAAAGTAGTGCATTACACAGGTCATGTACTTATGCGTACAAACGAAATCACAAAAGTGATAACATACATCTTATTCACAAATATACATACAAATCAGTAGCATAGATTAAAACCTGCATGAATATACAGAAACATAAAACAGCCTGGACGCAGCAAGTGCGTTATGATAGTGCATTTTCATAAAAATGTTTTAAATAGCAAATATGTGTTTTTTTTTTTAAGAAAACAGACATCAAATTTTGTTACCAGTATAACATATATAGTAAAAATAATGTACCATATTTCATCAAAATAACTTTATTGTTTGAAAATGTAAAAAAAATTTCGAAAATAAACTTAAAATGTTCCCGAAAAAACTAGTTTCCTGGCCACGAACCTCATAGGTTAATAGCAAATTGAGCTATTAAAATTTGAGACATTCAATAAAAACTCGCTACCATAACGCACTTGCTGAGTCCCGAATTTATTTTCTTACAAACATGCATTATAATTTCGTGGTCTAAATTCCATACATATAAGGCTGGCTCAGAACTGACACTGATAGGGGGAATCCGTCTGTCTAATTATAAGAAAACATTGTTTAATCTATTTCAACTGAGCAGATTTTCCTGGTTAACGAACTTATCCAAGCCACTTGCAAAAGAAAGGTACTCACCAAATTTGATCAAAATCGGCCCAGTATTTTTTGAGTTATCGGTGTGATAAATCGGCCCAGTATTTTTTGAGTTATCGGTGTGATACATACATACATATATATATATATATATATATATATATATATATATATATATATATAATATAATTAGTGCTAATTTGAAGGAATTTTTTTTAAATTCAAAAGTCGAGATCTCCTCATTAGTTAATTTTTTTTAAGAAAATTTACTAAAATGTGGATTAACATCCAAACAAACAAAAATAGCACAAAACAGAACAAGTCAACAAAAGTCCCGCGATACAACAATATCCATGCATGGCGTGGGAGCGTTTATTTTATGTGATAAGCAAAATATTCATCAAATGAATAAAAAGCATTGCTTATCAAAATGTTCTTAATGGCAGACTTGAATTTGTTCCAATGTTAATTTCTTATATGATAAGGGAGTTTGTTATAAAATTTCACATAGTGGTTCGTTCCATTCCTTGTTCGTTATAAGCGTGTGAAATCGACTGCGAAGTTATCTTTACCGTGCGTAAGATGACTGTGAATGGTACTGTACCTAGGAAGTCTGATTCGTGGCATTTAACATATAAAAGACACTGCAAAATATAGACACAAGGTATTGTAAGTATCTGAAAGCTTCTTAAGTGGCCACGTCAGTCATCTCTATACCCCAAACAGCCCAGGATTCGGATTGCCTTACGTTGGGTTGCGAAAACAAATTCGGAGTGTGGTGAGTGCCCCCATACCAGAATGCCATAAGTTAAGATACTATGCACACATCCATAGTATGCACTTTGTAAGGTGGGAGTAGAGACTAGGGCCGAAAGACTCTGCAGGAGAAACATGCCACGGGATGCCCTCTGACATGCATAGATGCAATGTGAGTCCCAAATCAGCGTGGTGTCGACCATAACTCCAAGGAACTTCACAGGCCGGTGTTAGCGCCAATGACGAGATTGTGCTTTAACGAAAACAATAAAGACTCCGATTTTAGGCTGTTCAAGCTAAGCTGATTTGCCAAGAACCAATCCTGACAGACATCTTTTGTTCTGCTAATGGTAGAGTGTACTGTATTGATGTTTGGATCTGAGAAAACAAAAGTCGTATCATCAGCAAATAGAAGAAAATTACCAAAGTCAGTTGATTTTGGTAGGTCATTGATGTATATCAAGAATAAAATAGGACCGATCCCTGTGGCACACTGTATTTTAGATCTAATGTAGGTGATTTTTCACCATTAGCTGACACAAACTGAGATCGTCTTCCAGGTATGACTTTAAAAAAGTGATACTGCCAGTATCGAAGCCGTAGAACTGAAGCTTGTTTATTAAAATATCATGAGACACACAGTCAAATGCCTTAGACAGGTCGAGAAACTGTGCATAGGTATGCTCACCCCTCTCGAAGCACATGCAAATATCATCCACCAGGCTACTTACTGCTAGAGATGTAGATTGATTTTTTCTAAAACCAAATTGTGAGTGTGACAGTAAGTTGTTATCCTCTAGGTGTGAATTAATTTGGTTGTACAACACAACTTCAAATATTTTGGAAAAAAATGGAATTATAGAAATTCGTCTGTAATTTTCCAATAACTCCCAATCTCCCTTTTTGAAAACCGGGATGACCCTAGACAGTTTCAAGGCATCCGGAAAAATGTTCCTAGATAAACAAATGTTAATCAACTTTGTGAGTGGGACTATTATAGCATATTTAATGCATTTTAAAATTTTCATATTTATATTGAAACCATCCAAGAAACACGTGTTTTTTAATCCAGATATTATATCCAATACTTCGATATATGTGACCTTTTTGAACTAAAATTTTTTAGTTTTATCATCAGCCTTTATTTTAGATTTATAAAATTTATAGGAATTTGAACTTTTAGGTACGGTCTTTAACAAGTCTTCTGCGGCATTCGAAAAATATATGTTGAAATCGGTCGCAGTCAAATTTGGTGATGCCCGGCTCAAACTATTGTTACCTATAACTTTCCACATTGCCTTGCGTGGATTTTTTTCCTTAGAAATAAAAGCATCGTTTGATTCCCTCCTTGAAAGTAATAGTTGCTTCCTGTACCGTTGTTTGTGATCCTTGATAACTTCTTTTAAAGACGGGCTAGAATTACGTCTGTAAACGTCCTGAAGGAAATGCATTTAAAGTATATATAGTATGATTGAGCTTTAGAATATAAATATATATTTTTTTAAGTAAAATTATCCAAATAGAACCCAAACTAGAAACATGTAAAATGGTAAAAATGGTATAAGAAAATGGAATTATAAAACCTAATTAAAGAGCCTCGGTGGTTCAGTGGTAAGAACGTGTGCCTCTGAACCGAAGGGTACTGGGTTCGATTCCAGGGTACTCCTTTCACTTTTTCAGTACATACTGTACAATTAACATCAACCAATGTTATGGCATTGTATTTCAGCAAGTTGAATGCCTGCACATTCCGCTCTTCGGAGGGGGCGTAAATCCGTCGGTCCCGTGTCCATGCGATGTCGGGCACGTTAAAGATCCTTACCCTCCTTACAGAGGCATGGGTTCGGCAAAATTTCCAGGATAGCGAGGTGAAACTGCTCCCTGGCGTCGGTGATTGGACATAGTAGCGGAAATAGGCCGACGTTAAGGAAATAAAAAACAACACAAAACCTAATTAAATACTGAAGAATTTATATTTATATTAAAAAAGGAACTTACGTACCATATGCAGTGCAAGTAAGAACAGCTATATAGGTATAAAGTGAATAAGATTGTAAAAAGGGGTAGAGAATATTTAAAACAAGTAAAAATGTTCACAAGAAACAGACCTTAGTTCACTTACTGATTGATAATTCTCAATAAAGTGTATGTAAGAAAGATAGATGGAAAAATTCTCCACATCTTAGGCATAAAAGGGGTTTAAAACATCCAAGAATAATTAAAGCTGGTGTAAAAGAAATCGCCAAAAATAATCAGTAAACAAATAGGTTGTGAAAGTTGGTGTTTTAAAAATAAGTATTTAAGGAATAATTTAACATAATATATTAGGTATACCTAGTAAAATAAAGTGTATATGTTGTGAATTAATAATAATGGATCGATCAAAGACGTTTGTGATACGAAATTAAAAAATTATAGCGGGAAAATAGGACAATAAAGGGAAAATATAATGAACTATTTGTGTGTAGAAAGTAATTAGGTTATGAAATAGGTTGATAAGTTAACATAAAAATATATTAAAAGATAGGTAATTTTATGAGGAAATTTTTGAGATAAATGGAAATGGGAAAAATGTTAGAAGAATCATAATGAAAGAAATAGAAAAGTATAGTTTGATAAGAAGTCCATGACACAGTCATTTTCATTTACATAATGGAAGTACATAAAGAGTTCAGAAGTGACTGAAATGGGTATTGAAAGAAAGCTTATTTAACAGAGAATATGTTACATATAGTCATCAATCGAATCGAATTAAAATTAAGAAAGAAATAGTGAATTTAGAAATATAAATATTTGATCAAACTGTCAAAATAATAATATTTCACGTTTCAAGTTTGACGGGAAATTTCAGAACAGAATACTGATCTCTGATTGGTGGATTCACTTTGGTAATATATATGTATATATATATATATATATATATATATATATATATATATATATATATATATATATATATATATATATATATATATATATATATATATATATATATATAAAATATGTCAGTTTGGCACTTTTCGACTCCACTCAAATTTAAATAAAGATTTTTTCATGTTTGTTATTGCATAATTAGTCATAGTCAAAGAGGTTGTATATGTTAGAGGGAACAAAGCCGAGTTTGCAGCCTGTCGATTTCCCACTCTTGTCACCGTCCAATCACAAACAAAATTTTGAATAACGCGCTAATGTGTTTTGTTTTGATTCGTTCCCCCAACCGCTCTTGAAGTTATTGTCAGCTGTCAACAAGTATTTGAAGTGTTTGTTGATTTGCGATTAGAGGTTATCTTGTGTGTTTTGCCGTTTTTTAGCAGTGTTTTAAGAGTGTAAAAGTTAAAAAATGCCAAGGTGTATTGTGAAGAACTGTATGTACAATAAAAGTGCCAATTATGAAAAGGATAAAGCAACTGTGCATTTATTTCGGTAAGTTGTTTACATGTCTTCTGTTTCCTTGTTTGGCGCCAAATGTTTATTGGTTTTCACAGGTCCGTATTTACACATTGTATTGCTTTTGTTAAATCTTTAGCATTTATTATTGTCAATTGTGTTTTTTTAAGAAATAAAATCTTAATAATGCATTATTTATTGAATATTTGTAATGAAATTAAGCATTTTGTTTGGCAATTATTATTTGAATTAGATGTATTTACCTATGTAGTTCCAGTAGAAGCAGAAAAAAGTAGAATAGTTTCGTTTTATCTATTACTGCATCTTTCTAGAGGTTCAGTCACTGATAAAGTAGATAATTCGAGATATTATTTTCAGATTTCCCAAAGCTGGTGAAAGATACGAGGCTTGGAAACGAGCATTAAATTTAAGCGATGAAGATATTTTTATGAACTCAAATGTGTGCGATTTACATTTTACCGAGGAATCTTATGATTTAGAAAAATCACCTTTTGCAGTACACTTAAAAAAAAGTTCTATACCTGTATTGGTAAGTACTGAATCAAGGTTATTAATTTATGTAACTATTAGTGATATATATATATATATATATATATATATATATATATATATATATATATATATATATATATATATATATATATATAGCCAAACAGCGGTTTTTCAATGGCACTGCTATCAGTGATGGCTATTTTTAAATAACAGGGACTTTAAACAACTACTGCGATTGTGGTTTAGCCATTTACAATGCTGCAGTGCGTATGCTTTTATTTTAAACACTCACAAGGTGTTAGTGTTAACCGCTTAATTGAAACCACAATATGATCTTCAGATAGCTTTTAAATTATATTAATTTTAAAACTACTCAGATTTTTACTATTAATAGAAGTTCTATAAAATTAGCATATTACAAGAATATACGATGAGAGAAATCTACATATTATTTTTATTTTAATATAATGAAAAAGTTGGAAGGCATATATATGCTACAGTTCGGTGCTGCTTTAATTTTAGATTCAGCAGGTTTTTCCATGATATAATGACTTACAAGATATATGATATTGCGCATATGCCCCGTCCCCTCCTATGACATCACATGGTGAGTAACGTTATAGAAGGCCAACTACACACTTAACACAAAGTCATTCGCAATCAAAAAGTTTCTATACGTCAGTTTAATGTGGTTGAAGTTACATTCCACTTCGTCGCCTATATTGTCTTTTTCAGATAATATAGAACGCAGCACATAATTTAATCTTTTTCATTTTTATATTACATATATATATATATATATATATATATATATATATATATATATATATATATATATATATATATATATATATGCACAAGTGAAGTATAATAATTAAGGGGAGCCCTGAATTAGCATTGGTGATACACAAACTTAAAAAGTAGAGAAGACGTTTGTAGACATTTACAGGGGGCGTTAACATTCATAAACTTGATTTGATCATCATGTCACATAATCATAGTATAGTATTCTGATCTTAAAAAATTACTTCCAACTGTATGCACTCAAATAGCAGTAAAATACCTAATTTGTTAAGGGGTTGTGATGAAACGTCAAACTCCACTGTACGACAGCATATTATTATTGCATTGGACTCACCACATGACGCCATGCGCATGACGGTTCTAAAAATAGATAGTCTCATTATCACATCTCGCGTTATTTGTATCATGAGTTTTTCGTTTTCTACCTATAAGAAAAGGAGAAATGTTGTATTCTAATACTGGCGAGAAGGAAAGTATACAGATACTTCTACTCGCTCGCACAAACTGCGATTGCGTGTATTATGAATACAGCAATTGCTGTTTGTCATGGAGTTTTTAGTATAAGGTGAATTTCATAGAAATAATTACTCCAATGATTTGTGTAAATCTCGGTTTTCACAATCGCTGTTGTTTTGTGTTTTAATAACAGCTGCTAACAGCGATCTTTTAATAGAAGCGATTAAATCACCGGTAGCTATATATCGCTCATCTCTAGTAACTATGCTACTAATTACATTCACGTAATATATTGTTATGATATTTATCGTAATTTAATTAGCCCTGCAAATTAACATTAATGGTATTCGTTTCAAATTTATTTATGCAGGTAACAAACAAGCCATCAACACAAGTCGTTTTTGGCGAGCAGCCAATGACTGATATAACTGCTATCAATGTGCCATTTGCAGCTGCCCCGTCAACTAGTACTTGGTCTGGTAGCAATGTACCTGTAATGGATTATTCTCGGCCATCAACAAGTGCTGGTTTTTATGAAGAGAAAACTGTTGTAGAGGTACCGCAAAGATCGTTTAGTAGTTTAGGATTTGCTGAAATGAAAACACCTTCAATGCCACCCACTTTGAAGGACATGGTGAGTTAAATTCAGTTTTTGCCGTTTATGAAATCAGTATAATTTTAAAAAACCTAATATGTTATTCCATCACATTTTATGTGGTGTTTAAGTTTGTATAGTCCATGATTAAATAAGTTAGAAACAACTGTTTTGCAATTTATCTCAACCACTATTAACCAAAATGTGTTGTTGGAAATTTTGTTTATATATTCATTTTACTTGAGAAAATAAATGGTTTATCATTGAACATTTTTTATAGGTTGTTACACCGCGCAAACGTAAACTGAAGAAGCAGTTATTCGATGCACGAAAAAAAATTAAACGGCTCAGCAGTAGTGTTCATCATTATAAGAAGAGAACAGCAACCCTTGCGAATATAATCAAACAACTAAAAGGTAAAGTAACCGACGAAACATTAGAAACATTAATGCAAATAGGACCTAATGAAGAATTTTTACAAAGACAATTAGGTCGTAAACATAAGTATGAAAATCAACTTAAAGCTTTTTCTCTTACGCTGCATTATTACTCTCCCAAAGCTTACAGTTTTGTCAGAAACACATTTAACTCGGCTCTTCCTCATCCAAAAACTATATCTAGATGGTATCAAAGCGTTAATGGGGAAGCTGGTTTTACGTCAGAGGTGTTCAACTTATTAAAGTCAAAATCAGAAAGCACAGATGGAAAACTTATATGTTCTTTAGTCATAGATGAGATGGCAATTCGCCAACATATAGAATGGGATGGGGTAAAATATTATGGGTTTGTAGATTTTGGTACAAATCTTGAGACCGATTGTAACCCTGTAGCCAAAGAAGCTCTTGTTTTTATGCTTGTTAGCATTAATCAATCATGGAAGCTTCCTCTTGGATATTTTTTAATCGACTCTTTAAGGGGTACACAAAAACAAAATTTGGTATTACAGTGTTTAACGCTACTAAATGAGTCGGGCATATACGTGGTCTCAATAACTTTTGATGGGGCAACAAATAATCTAACGTTGGCAAAAGAACTTGGCTGTGATTTGAATTGGAGGAACATTAACTCAACGTTTGTTGATCCTAGTTCAGGTAGGAAAATTGCAGTCTTTTTTGATCCATGTCATATGATCAAACTGATAAGAAACACATTAGGCGATAAAAAATTAATAATTGATGAGAATGGGGAAAATATAAAGTGGGATTATTTAGTAAAATTAAATGAGTTACAGGATCAGGAGGGCGTTCATTTAGCAAATAAATTAAGAAAATCGCATATATTTTATACAAACCAAAAAATGAAGGTTAAATTAGCCACACAACTTTTTAGCCACTCAGTGGCACATTCTTTGGAATATTGCAATGAAGTTTTACATCTTGAGGAGTTCAAAGAATGTGAGGGAACTGTGAAATTTATCCGACTTATAAACAATTTATTTGACATTCTTAATTCTAGAAATTTAAACAATTCAGATTTTAAGAAAGCAATAAATGCAGAAAATTTTGAAAACATTAATGTATTTTTAAGAGAGCTATCACAATATTTAACGTCACTTAGGATAATTGATGGACCGCTTCTGTGTGAGAGTGGTAGAAAAATGGGTATAATTGGCTTTTTATTTTGCATACAAAGTTTGCAATTTGTTTATAAAACTTTAATTGCCGACAATAATTTTTTGCTGTATTTTCCCACTTACAAAATCAGTCAGGATCATATTGAGCTTTTTTTTGGGCAAATTAGATCCATGGGAGGCTATAACAATAACCCATCAGCAAAGCAATTTAAAAGTGCATATAAAAGGATGATGGTGCATCTTGAATTAAAAGATTCATTTAAAGGAAATTGTATCCCTTTGGAAGCAATTCCTATTCTGTCACCCATTGAGGTAATAAATAAAACTTGTGGGCGAGAACGAATATCTGAAGAACCAGATGAAGATATGAGTCAAATAGATAATTTTGACGACGACACAGTTCTTCAAATATTAGATATCAATATATCAGAGTTTAAGAAAGAAGTCGTGACATATATATCTGGCTATGTAGTAAGGAAAATAACAAAAGCTCTGAGATGCGAAGAATGCGCGGGTGAACTTGTTGGGGAGAGGTCTGCGTTATTAACATCGTTTATAGATCAGAAAGACAAAGGTCAACTCCTCATATACCCATCTGACGATGTAATATCTATTTGCACTATTGCAGAAAAAGTTCTTCAAACATACTTAAATGAATCTGCGGTGATTATAAATGTAAAGGAAATAAACATGCGAATATTAAAAACTATAATAAACCAAAACAGCATATTTAAAAAACTTGAAGTTCACTTTCGAGAACAAAATCTTTTGACTTGCCATTATGGCCATCTAATTAAACTAATATCATCTATGTATGTTTCTATTAGAATACATCATTATAACAAAAATCTATTTGATAAAAGTAGAAGTTTAAGGGCTGTTTATAACAAACTTCTCTTATTTAAGGGCCAATAATTCAGTGTACATTTCAAGTACTCGTATGTCCTTCAAATAATGTTATCGGGAAGTTATTATGTCTTATAATATGACCAATAAATTTTAGCTTCCTCTCGATTTCTTTGAGCAAGCCTCTTTATTCTTTCACCTCTCCTAGCACACTTTGAAGCGTCTTTCTATCAACCTGCACTGTCTTTGACATTTTTCTTGTCTACATTTCAAAAGCTTATATTCTCTTCATATCCTGCTTAACTACAGCCCAAGTTTCCGCCCCATACATTACCATACTCCATACACGTACGACTTGCATTTGTTCCTCATGTACAGGTTAAAATGTTTATTAGTGAGAACAGTACTTTGGTTATTGAATGCTTGTTTTGCCATCGCGATCCTCTTCAGACCTTTCCTACACTTACCATCATCTGTGATAATACTTCCAATCAATTATTTGAAATAATCTAATAAATAAAGCGTCATGTTATAAGATTTAAAAGCTACTTTTGTATTTGTATAGGTATTCAAAATTTGTGAAATGCACACGTAACGCAATCTACATCGATCAAACTTCTAGAAATTTTAACACCCGATACAAAGAACATATTTTTGCATTTAGAAATAACCATCCTGACAAATCCACATTTGCAAAACATATTATTGATACCCAACATAGACCCACAGTAAATAACGGCATAAAACCACTACATTTTTGTCATGACAAGTGTAAACTAGACTTGTTTTAAGCTTTAGAAGTAAAAAAGCATATACACGACAATATTTAGGATTTCTGAGATATTCTTCTTCCTAATTAAATAAATCAGACAACATAAATCTAACTATTTTTTCCAAAAAGTTGTTATAAGACATGATGTGTCGATATTTTCATTGTATAGTCTGCTTTATTAATGTGTTTGTTTAGTTATTTTATTGTTGTAATTGTTATTATAGTTATTACTGTTATAGGTTTCTTCTATCTTTATGTTAAATATTGATATACATCACGTAGACATTTTAAAGGCGTCATACGTCATATTTGTTTTATTTTATTTTCACTTTTAAAGATTTTTTTAATTATAACATCATAAAATAGCAACAGATCTTTATTTGTAATTGTCATGATTTCGTATTAATTCAAATTTTTTCTGTCTGAGGATACTATCAAGCAGCAAAACCAGTAACAGAGACGTTGAAGAACATCTATAATTCAGAAGGGCCACTTGCTCCAGTTAGCTTACGCGCTGGCTACGTCCTTCACCTACAAAAACGAAAACCAGCAGTGAAGCCAGAGAAGTAGTCTCCAAGTCTGTATGAAGTATGGACCAGTTTCACGAAGTAAGGGCAACAGCAATCAATGAAATTAATCTCTATTTCTTTAAAAGAGACAAGGAATGTTAACATTAATTTGTAAACAGTACAATGTACTTTATGTTGTATTTTCTTCTGTTTTTGAAATAAAAACTATTATTATTTATCCAACCTTTTGAATATAAAACTTTATCCAATATATTCATCCAACAATTTATCCAACCAATAACCCAAAAAAAATTTCACTGATTTGGAGAAAATTTTGGAATTACGCTTATTTTGCTAATGGCTTGGATGAGTTCGTTCATCAGATCTTAACACATAGTTTTTCCTAACAAAAAATTAAATATATTTTTTTAAACGCAATAGCTTTCAAATTGTTTAAGTGATTGGAACGAAAATTTACAACTTAAAAGAACATACAGAGATGTGGTTGTGTACCAATTTTCAAGTCTTTTGATCAAAGAAAAATGAAGTTATTCGAAATTAATAATAAAATAATCCTCGACATCACTTCAAATTCTGTAACGCAATATCTACAATGTTGGACAAAGGCAGAGCACTACAGCTACCTGTACTGTTATGCTATTTAAATAAATTGTAGATAAAATCTAAATAATGGAAGTCACAACCATTGCCAGATGTCAAGATGTTCCTGCCGGGGTTGCCCGATCTTCAGAAATCTCATGTAGTTAAACCTTTCATGTATAAACATATGAAATTTTTACAACTTCTGATAATAAAGAAAACATTTTATAAAATTTAATTTTATCAGTCAGTTAAAAAATACTGTATTTAATACCTGCAAATTTCGAATTACCCATTTCTCATGATTTTTAACTTAGGTATCCCTCCGATCATAATTTAATCTATCCGACAACTTTGTTAGACTGCGTCTGTGCTGAAGCTCAGCTGTCATTTGTCATTGTGTGGTAGTGTTATTTATTGACAATATCAAATTGGAAATTTAGGACAGTAGAAACAGACACCATAAACAAAGAAGAAATTGGAAATTTAGCCTCTAGTGTAGGTTTTTGACATGATACCATTACTAGAGAGATATGATAATGTGGCAGCATAATAATATTATGCTAATGCTGTGGTACAGTCAGTTTGGCGTTTCATCATATCTCTTAACACACCAGCTGTTGTGTGCATACAGTTAGATGTAATTTTTTATTATCAGAATACTACTGTAACATGATGAAATCAAGTTTATAACTGTTAACATACTGTAAATAATTTCTCCACTTTTCAAGTTTGTGTTGCTGCAATGTTAATTAAGGGTTCCCTTAATTATACGCATATTGTGCTTATAAATGTAATATAAAAATAAAAAAGAAATGAAAATGCAAGTGAACCTATTTACCTTAGCTCTGTATTCTACATTATCTGAAAAAGACATTATAGGCGACGAAGTAGAATGTAATTTCGGTAAATTTGCAGTTGACTGCATGAGGGTTTTAGATATTTTTTTCCAGCAACATGCTTAGAACCCTCCTCGGCCACAAGACAAATTTTCTGGCAAACAACCCCCAAGAAAATTAAGGGACTTTGAAAACATGCGTTTTTCACATTTTACAGCAATACCTCCTTTAAACCCTGTCTACCCCATATTCGCCCAGGTCCAGCAACCTTCTTGGGGGTTGCTCACAAGAAATTTTTCTTGTGCTTTATGCTTTGAAGGTAGCATGCACAAGGGGAAGGAGAACCCCCCGAATTTTTGGGTGAGGAGCAGAAACCCTCTTCCTCCTGGGGGTTCTTCTCCTGCATGCATACAATCACCCTCAATGCATCAACCAACGGATTTTTTTTCCAGATTTCTAGTGTATTTTTCTAGGGTATATTTCCTGTTTATCAATTGCTTTGTTTGAGTTTTGTATCCAAATTACTCTATAAATATATGTCATAGATCATGTTTTTGCTTGTCCTTCTTTACCTTGTTTTACTGTTCCTAATTTAATTAATTAATTTTCATAACTTTTAATATAAGGCTAAATCTTACAGCTTATATAAATATATTATTTAATATTGTTATGAAAATTCACTATCATAACGCATTTGCTGCGTTCCGAACCTTTTTAGGTTACCTATTTATACAAAAGCTTAAGAAATTCATGAATAAGCATTACATTTCAATGATTGAATAATTTCAGTTTTATTTCTAACCAAACTAAAAATTCCTAAATACGTCCCTGACGTTTCTCCCACTTAAGTCACCGAACTCCGCCCAGTTAGGAAAAGTGTACAGGCTTCTTCTATTGCAAAACTGCACCTTTGTTACCTCTATCCCTTACAACCTCTTTGGTCATAGTAAAACTCAAATTATATCCTTGAGAATGGAATAAACTTTTCCGAAAGCTTGGCTTTTAATAAAGAGTTTTATTTTGCAACTGACCGCTTTTCCACAATTTTTTGAGTAAATAACAACATTACCGTCACAAAAACTTAATACTATATATATATATATATATATATATATATATATATATATATATATATATATATATATATATATATATATATTGTGGGGAAGCAGTTCAGTATTTACAAAATCTTCAAAGAGTTAGGTAGTTCTCCCAGAGCAAAAGTCATAGGGGAAGTACGAGGTCGTTAGGGGAGTAGCACGTGTTTGTTTAAAAATGTAAAACATAAGATGTGACGTTATATAATTACAAACCTCATTAATCCGAACACGCGAAAATACTATACCTCCCACTCCTCCATCCATAGCTTTATAAATTTTAGCTGTTAAATCCGCTATAGCATCCTGTGTGGAGCTGTCTTCCTGAAAGCCATATTGGTGTTGTGATATTAGATTGTATAACAGGTGCTTGTTGTTACACTGGGTTGTGGTGGATAGCTTTCACCGAAAACACAAGTACATAAGGGTAACAAAATATAATGACAAACTTTAACAAAACAAAGAAATAACAAGTAGTGTAAAAAGGTCTATATCTCTCGCTTGGCGCTACTTAACTGTCGCCCCCTTAACAGTCGACTCCCCTGTATTCCCGGACCCTGCCGGTTCGATGGGGATGAAACACATGGCCACGCCAAGGCATCGTGTAACACTTGTATTTCTGAATAAAACTGTTTAATCTTTTTTTTAATAATTTTTTCCACTATTTTAGAAATATTTGAAATCAACAATATAGATCTGTAATTAGAAGTGTCCAACCTATCCCCAGCTTTAAACACCGGCGCTATGACTGCTATTTTAAGGATTCTGGGAAAAACCCTAGTCTCCAAGATTATATTAATTATATACGTCATGGGCTTCATTAGGTACTGTATATATATATATATATATATATATATATATATATATATATATATATATATATATATATATATATATATATATATATATATATATATATATATATATAAATATATATATATATATATATATATATATATATATATATATATATATATATATATATATATATATATATATATATATAAATAAACTTTTGAACTAACCTTGGATTTGGGTTCCAGGGGCCCTAATTCGCGCTCATTTGAAGCAATTTTTCAAAAGTCTCATCATCGATACCTCTCTATTAGTGAATTTTTTTAATGAAAATTCGCTTAAAAAAAAGACTATTAAGACAAGCTATACATATTAATTCACCTTGTTACAAAAACACGTTCATTTTCTTTTACAATAAATATTTTAATAATAGTATTAACATTAAATAGCTTAATATATGGTTGATGTTTTCACACAAGTGAGATTTAACAAACAAAATAATGATAGCAGTGTAGTAACACTAAATATAATCTATTTAATTAGGAGATCCACACCATTTAGTTATAAAAGATATAACATTTGATATATTAGATTCTGGTGACAACTTTGCACCCATGGTTAATTTAGCCCAGGCATCTTTGTTGGCATTGAAATTAGGTTTTCCAAATGCGACAGCCTGTTTACGAACTGGATAACCATTTACCAAACAGGGTGACTCTCCGGGCTGTAAAGAGGATTCAAATAACTGCCTGTCGTCCAAAGGTAGGCTCTGAAACAGTATGTAAACAAAACTAGTAATATAATTATTATTTTCTGGGGTTCGTGCTATGAAAATATATTGGCTGCGCTTCAAGTTACTCAAAATAGTATATTAATAGTCATTCTTTATAGGGATTCTAGGTCTTGTACGAACTTTCTTTATGACAAAGACTATATTAAATTACTCGATATAGGAGGAATGTTTATATTAAATGTACTAAAACATGTGCATCATCATTTTCGGGCAATAAATGTGGTGGACCACACATATGGCACAAGTTGTAGAATAGGTGAAAACTTGACACTTCCACCGGTAAATAGGAGTGTTTATAAAAGATCGGTTTTATTTTGGGGTCCAAAGTTATATAATCAATTACCAGCAAATTTGAGGAGTTTATCTTAATCTAAATTTAGGAAAGAAATTTGTAGCTTTGTTATTTTGAAGCAGGTCGAACTGAAAGAAATGTTAAAGTAGAGAGCAGTGTGATAGTTGAGTGGTATGGAAAATGTAGTCTTGCTACTGGAAGCGAAAGTGGAGTGGATGTGTTGCCTGGACAAGGTACAGGTAAAGTATGTGTGTGAGTGTGTTGTCGTGAGTGCGTGTCTGCGTGCATATGTGTGTGTAAATATAATATGCATGCGTGGAGAAATGGGTGGGTGAGTACTATGATGTGTATGAACATTTTGGTGGTGGGTGATATAGAGGTGTCGGTTGTATGGATATCATATATGCACTTGTCTAAAAAGAAAAATATGAAAAAGGGAGACTAAGGGTTAACGAAATGGACTATATTTTGTGTAGGATATGCTGTTGATTCCCCTACTGAGGTTAACACTATGACATTGTGTTGGTTTAAAGTAACATCTCTCATCTTTTGAGGATCAGGGCCCATCTGGTTAGATTGGGACACAAGAAGAAGGAAAAAAGTAAATATTATGGGTATTAACCGGTTTCATTAATGTACTGAGGATTATATAAAGTTAGCTTTAAAGGATACAAACAAGTCATGTTGACTTAGGTATCCAAGGAAATGTATTTTAGTTGCATTAAGAGAATTCTGGTATTTGGAAGTGTTTATGATCTTAAGTTCTGTGTATGATTTCGTGTATTGTTGGATTGAATAAATATCTATCTATCTATATATAATAGCAGCTAAGTCCAAATATAATGCTCAAACTAACTACTTCTTTTTGTCTATTAATTAAAACTATAAAAAACGGTGTACTGGAAGCATATCCCCTACACTGCGGACAATATGCATACAGAGCAGGCGTCTCAAACAGAATCAGCACTGTTGAAACTGGAGAATACGCTGGAGAACAGGGAGGTGGCACTGGGGGCCTTCCTAGACATAGAGGGAGCCTTCAGCAACACCTCATTCGGATTGGTACTGACAGCTGTCAGGGAACAGGGAAAAGAGGAGACCTGCTGCAGGTGGATCGGTTCCATGCTCAGGGACAGGGCGGTGTTCACCTCACTCGCGGGAGGGACTCTGCTGGCGGGGTGTTCGCAGGGGAGCGTTCTATATCCCCTGCTCTGGTGCCTAGTCTTGGGCGGCCTGCTAGGGAGGCTCTCAGGAGTAGGGTATGAGGTACAGGGCTATGCGGACGACATTGTCATCATAGTCCGAGGAAAGGTTACACAGTCAGTGCGCATTCAGACAGCACTGAAAGTGGTGAAAAGGAGGACGGTTGGCCAGGGGCTCAGGGTGAGCCCTGAGAAAGCAACCGTTTATTAGGAGGGGGAAGTGGGGGGCCACAGAATTCTCACTCTATATGGTAGAAACATCCCAATGGCCAGGGAGGTAAAATATCTTGGGGTCGTACTGGACTCCAAGCTATCCTGGAATGGTTACGTTGAGAAAATATTGTGCAAGGCAGTTATGACCCTATCCGACACTAGGCGGCTATATCGAAAAACGTGGGGACTAAGACCTAGTATGGCCCACTGGCTGTACACAAGGGTGGTCAGACCATCGTTAACATACGCATAACTGGTGTGGTGGCCAAAGGTGACACAATCCAATGCCAAACAAAAGCTAGACAAGATCCAAAGGATGGCTGGAGGCCAAGCTAGGACTGTACAGACTAGCCTGCAATGATGTCCAGGGCTCAAACACGGTACGTCATTAATTGTGCAACCCAGTCTAAAGAGAGCTGTGGAGCTGCTAAATATTAGCAGAGGACAGCTCAGGAACATAACATGACTCTTGATGGGACACATGGCTGTCAAGGAACACCTGCATAAAACGGAGCGGTTCGAGGGGGACCTGGCATGCAGACTCTGCGTCAAGGGGGAGGAATCAGCCCAGCACATCTTGTGCGAGTGTAAAGCTTTGGATCGCAAAAGACAACTGATCTACGGTCAGCCTAGACCGGAGACAGAGGAATATAAAACTTCACCCTGCCAATTGCTGTGCAGACTACTTCAAGGCACAGTGATTTTGGATTGGGGGGAATAGAAAAGACATAGGCTGTGGTGCTATCGGTGCGGCAAAGACGCGGACGAGCCCTAAGGGAGAAAAAAAATAGTTAACACGTTGACTGCACTATTGGTCTCCGTGGATTGGATACAAATACACACATACCAGGACGCACCCAAACATACATCTTCATGTACAAATCTGCACACAGATGCACACGCACGCGTCAATTCACACCCTCATGCGTGCTCCTACACTCAGGCACATCACATCTGTATTTAGATACCTTGAAACATGTTATTGCTCGGATAAAACAGAACTCAAAAAATTTTGCTAGGATAATAGGAAATACAAAGATTCATCGTTTATCTTGAATGCTTGAAATGATATGAAAGCTTTGAGGAGTGAGACTCGGAAGAAGAAGACACTGTACCCTATAATTTATATACTCACTTGTTCGATTCTTTGATCCATACTAACAGCTAGAACCCACTCTCTTATACTGTCATGTTCCAATGGGTCCTCGCTTAGATATAATCTTGTAGGAAGTGGTATGTTGGATGGAAAGTCTGTCTGCACAAGATCGGAATGATCCACCAATTGCCCTTCACCTTCCTCAATTGCTTCACATAAATCCAGATAGTGATTGAGAAAAACAAACGCCTCAGTTAGTTTACCTTCTTCTTTCATATCTTTTCCTAAAATAATTGTATGTATTCAATTAAACAAAATAATGTTAAATGACGCTGAAAACCTAATAAAAAATAAAATTAAGTGTTATCTTCAGTGATAGTTTGATGTGTCGTTTAGGTAGAGCACATCTTATTGCAAACACATTTGTTTCCTCAACTTGGCATTTACTAATAGATATTAATACGATCCTTAAATTATTGTTTACATAACAGGACTGAAAAACAAATCAAATAATTATAAAAGACTGGTGATCCTTTTCTTACAAGAGGGATAGAGAAAATATTCAAAAATAATGACTATAGTGGTCTACAAAGTTGATAACCTGAAACCCTTTTAATTAGACAAATTATACTTCTGACAAATATCGGCCATTTATCAAATGTCTTGAAATAATTGCGAGAAAATGTATATTGGGCAAACACTGATATGAATAAAAACAAGATTCTAAGAGCACATGGCTCATTTCAGATTCAATAGAGCAGAGAAATCTAGTGTTGCCAAACATATGATTGACTCTAAACATAATATAGGCAATAGTAATCTTAAGTTATTGAAAGTAACCATAGATTATCACACATTAGTGGCAAGTTTAGAAATCTGCAAGGTGAACCCATAAAATTTTAGAAGTTCATATTATACGAGACCAGTTAATTCAACACTTTTTTATACAGCGGGAAATAAACCATTGTTTGCAATTATAGAAATGGAAATAATTTAATAATTTGCCATTGTTTAAAATCAATAATACACATACAAATCTAGACTCTTATCTGGCTTCACTGTTGGTTTTCGTTTTTGTGAAGCCATAGAAGTAATCTCCAGGCCTGTATGTAGAATGGACCAGTTTTACCAGGTAAGGGCAACAACAATCGATGAATTGAATGATGCGCATTTAGCAATTTTTTCAAACTCTGTTTAACTAAGTCCTCTAAAATAAAATAGTGAAATATCTTATATATCGTTACAAACTTCAACTCTGAATGATATTACAAACAAATACAAGGTTTTTATTTGTATTGTTTCCATAAATAAAAATATAAGACGTATAATCATACACGTGGCTTCTGGTAAATCTTCCACGGGCCTTTTATTATGAGCTTGTCCTTGAAACGACAATGAAAATGAGAGTTATGTTCCCCTCGCTCCTCTCTGATAACGGCGGAATGTTGGAGGTTTCAATGCAAAGACATTTGTTCAAGAGTCTCTTGAAAAATAGATGAAGTGCTTACCATATATCGTGGCAAGCTGTTTTATCTTTCTGTGCAGAAAAATACCATAGTATTTGCTAATTACCGTTCCTATCTGAACCAATGGGTAAGTTATTTTATTCTAACTAATAAGTATATTCGCGTCTGAAAGGCAAGTTTCATTATCACTAAGTTTTCCAATTTGGTGGTTCGTATAGGAACCAAACCCTGTGTTTGAAATCAGAATGAAAACTTCATATATATTAATCTTCCGCTGGTCTATACTATGTAACCTAGATTTCTTGCAATCTGTTTTCCTTCTTTATTGGCCTGGATGTACTAGAGCGCCAACAATGTTTTTCTGCTGACCGTGATGAGTCAACTAACTCGCGGATGAAACCAATAAGTATAATTTGTGTTGTTTGGAAATTGGAATTATATCTGTAAAATGTAGCTGTCTACGATATATATATATATATATATATATATATATATATATATATATATATATATATATATATATATATATATATATATACATATATATGAGATAGACTTGATTCTCGGGTTGAACTGCGTCCAGAATTTATTAAAACTCGACGTTTCGGCTCCTGTTTTCGAGCCATTTTCAAGAGGTAAAGGAAATATGTAAGGACACTCTAAGGCCTCAAACTGTCTACTCCTTAGAGCGGTGGACAAAGGTGGGTGGCCTCAGACAGATCAGGTTAAACCGGAAGTGATATCGACTCAAAATTATTTTGCATGGAAAGAACGTTATGTCTTATATATGACAGCAAATTTTCATGTTGTGTTTACATAAGTATTATATGGTTATTTCTATATAATACAGTGTGACCACATTGTAATTAACTGTCACTAAATTATCATTTTCCTTAAATTAACTGTATATATCATATTTTTACGATAAGTATGGAATGACGTCATTTTTAGTAACTAAAGGTAGGCAACACAAATGTAGATTCTTAGAGCAAATTCATATACCATATTACAGCTGAAATAAAAAATTTACTCCTATAAGTTGGCAACCCTTCACGAGGTTACGAAACTGTTCATGAATATTTTAAGTTGAAATAGCTGCAATATCATTTATATGTTAATAATTCATCTGAATTCAAACTCTGTTAAACCTTGTTAATTTTGTATTTTAGTGTTTCAATTAATCTTTTAAAACTTCCAAAATCGCTACCTCCTCATTGAATTATTTCTATGAAAATAGGATAAAAGAGTTGTCACTGTAAACCATACCTTTTATAGTACCTAATGTTACAATAAAAACGTATTAAAGTACATTACCTGCTTCATAAAAAGCTTTATCTGCTGGTATAATGTCTGTATATCTCAAAAGGGCAGTGCTTATTTTGATACCAATCGACTTCATAGATGGCACTTGTCTACAAGTACATCTCAGTGCATAATAATGGGATATTAGTAGCAAGTTTTTGAAATGCTGCTTTGTTTCCATACTAACATTCTGAGATACCTCCAAACCTTCATTCTGCAGACAAAAATATACATTTAAAAAATTTCTGGACGCAGCAAGTGCATTATAGTAATGAATTTTGATAAGAATTGTACACTACTATTATATGGCATATTACTAAAATTAATACTTTAAACTTACACAGACCTTAGAGATCGATTTTAGAGGTCCTAGTACATGCACATTTGAAAAACTCTCAAAACTGTTACAATCGATATCTCTATTACCAAAAAAAAAAATCTTCATGCCTGAGTTATATTATGTTGTATTAAAAGTATACATAACAATTAATTACAGAATTAGTAGAATTTCCATTGAAAAACATTCAATGACTGTTTCGATAATATATGAAGTCTTATGTTTAAGTTTAAAGATAAAAAAGAAACTATTTTAAAAGCTTTTAGCGAATTTTCATGAAGAAAAATTCGGTAATAGAGAGGTCACGATGAAAAGCGTTTGAAAAAATGTCTTCAGATGAGTGCGCGCTTGGGTCCCTAGAACCCAAAACCAAGGACCGTTAAAAATTTTATTTTATGTATATATATATATATATATATATATATATATATATATATATATATATATATATATATATATATATATCGGTCTGTTTCCTTTTCAATGCGCCACCCTATATATATATATATATATATATATATATATATATATATATATATATATATATATATATATATATATGTTGTATGAATCAATCTACGCATGACAGTTAACTACTCTGTCTGGCAGGCATTGGACTTTAACCACTAAATCATTTCAACGCATGTCTTTTAGATTTTCTTTTTAAATGGGAAAAAAACTAAATATTCTGAACGAAATGAGTTAAAATTCACAACATAGGGTTATTTACACCATTTCTAGCTACATGTGAAGTCTCATTACAGTTACTCTAATACTTAAAAAAATATAGCGTTTTCAAAAATATTTTTGTATATTTTTGGGGAAAAAACATGTTCGTTATAGCTGATATATGAACTCTCAATACAATAAAGATATTTGACAAATATATATATATATATATATATATATATATATATATATATATATATATATATATATATATATATATATATATATATATATAGCTGTCCTCCAGGACTCCCTCTTTGCGTTCCTTATCTCCTTATTATAATATGTTTGAGCGGATTTATATTGTTACCAGTTGCCTGTAGTCTTAGCATGATTGAAGAGACGTCGCACTTCTCTTCATAGTTTTTCGCGGCTTTTGTTCCACCAAGTAGACCCTCGACTGTCTTTAGTGGACAGTTTTCGTGATACACTGAGATAATTGCATCCCTTACTTGTTCAAAAAACTAAGCTAAGATTCAGAAGCTCTTCGAGGTACTGTAGAATATTTTTCGTATTTCAGAAAATCTAGGTCAGGCTTTATCTTAGTATGCTTTTTCAATCACAAAATATATAGCCATCGAAGTCGAATTGCAACAACCTATGGTCAGAAAGACTTTAAAGTTACATTCATTTTTCATCATTATCCTACAAAATATCTAATAGAATTGGATCTGGAGACTTTGCTGGTGTTTATTTTTTAATAATCATAATATACTGCAAGTAACTTACGATTTCCAACAGCATAGCTCTAAGCTTCTCCCATACAGCATATGAATCGGGGTCCGACAAATCGGGTAAGGCAAAAATTTCACTGGCGATGTGATTATAAATGTTGAAGTTCTGTGGCATAGCTGGTGCTCCGTGAGTTGCATACAAATTCAGAGCTTCTTGCACGAAACCATCTTTCAGCAATTTGGCAGCATACAAGGCCACATATTTGTGGAGTACTGGTGTGTTGTGGGATTTAGCTTTCTCAATACACCTGGCCCATTGGCCTTGCTGAACCAGTAAATCCAATGCTCCAATTATGTCTGAAAAATATACTTTTTTATTAACTTATATACCTAATTTAATCCTAATTTGGACAAATATATAAAGACGCTTTTCTCTTGCTTAAGAAAAGAAGGATGATTGATTATAATATCAGACGATTCAGGCTTTTATAATCACTAGGTACATAATGAGCGAAAGATGTTAATACTGAATACTAATAACCGTCCAGCAATTAGTCTAGACTACCTTGACAAATGTTTAACATGATTTTGGTCTCTATTAGAGGTGTGCGAAGCCATGTTTTTCGAACCGAACTATAAACGAACTATAGCAAAGATGTTGCTTCCAACTTCGAACCTCTGAGATAGTATGTGTAAGGTTCACAGTCAAACTTCGAACTTCTCAAAAATTTAAAATTTAAAACATCGAACTAATCAACATTTTCAATGATCACATCCCAGCTAACCTTTAATGCTGGCCCAGTATTGGCGTCATAGCTGGTACCCGGCACTTGCATTGCTGGAGAAGTGCTTGAAACCATGCTGGGCCGGTAACCATAGGAAACTCCGGCCAGCAGCCGACCAACAGTCTTTTAGCCAGCACATACATTACAGGTCAGGCACTTTACCAATGCTACAGAGTTACTTGATTTCAATATCAAATCTGCATTTCTCAGGCACTTATATCAAGTGCTCAATTTTGAGTGGCCCACTACTTCTACTATAAAGGACCAGCACTATTCTGCATATATATATATATATATATATATATATATATATATATATATATATATATATATATATATATATATATATATATATATATATACAGTGTGGCGCATTGAAAACGAAACAGACCGATTTGTGTCCAGAGAATTTTTTTTAAGAAACGCTGAAACACGTCGATTTTAATATTGAGGGGGACATGTTTTGACATAAAACTCAACTTTGTCACATCAACCTCTTAAGGGTGGTGATAACAACACTTATATTTTAAATAGGGAACATGGGTCAAGTGGTACATCATTTGAAAGCTCTTTATTTTCTGAATTCAGCACTCTAATTTTTTGCAAGTTTTATCAACTCGTTTAAAAATTATTCACAGTTGGAGTTGCAAGAACGTATTTCATTCATTGTGATAAGAAATGCACTAATTAGTCAATTTTTCGTTAAAGAAAAAATAAAAAACAAAACCAAACGTTCAAAAATGTTTATTCAGTTAAGCAAGTGTTCAAATTGTTGACGACCAGTTTCCATATAAAAGTACAAATTTTGTTCAAAATGAGCTCTGACATTCTGGACCATTTGTGGAGTTATTAGACGGAATTCTTCAACAATGCGTCGTCGTAATTCTTCCAGAGACTCCGGTTCTGTTACGAAAATTATACTCTTTAAATGGCCCCATAGAAATAAATCTAAAGGAGTTAAATCCGGTGATCTAGAGGGCCACTCAATAGCACCTCTACGCCCAATCCATTGTCCTGGAAACTCTCGTTCAAAAAATCCCTAACATGTTGTGAAAAATGCGGAGGAGCTCCATCTTGTTGAAACACTAATTGATTTTCTTGATAGCGATCATCATTTTCAACAATGTCAATTAGTAGAGGGTAAACGATATCTTCTAGTAACTCCAAATACGTTTCGCCACTCAAATTGCCATCAAGAAAAATTGGTCCGATTAAACGGTCTCCAAAAATGCCAGTCCAGACATTCAATTTCTGTGGAGTTTGAGTGTGGACTTTGTGAAATTTTCTTGGATTATTATCTGCCCAATAATGACAATTATGACGATTGACTGTAGAGTTTAATAAAAACGTACACTCATCTGAAAAACAGATATTGAACAGAAAGTTCCCGTTATTAGCGATTCGTGCAATCATAACTTCACAAAACTCCAGCCGCCGATCAAAATCATCTTCATTCAGTTGTTGTACAAGATGAATTTTATACGGGTAAAATTTATGATGCTTCGATATTCGCTGAATAGTTCTACTTCTGATGTTTGAAACAGTGGCCAATTTTCTCGTACTCAAAGTTGGGTCTGCAGCAATTTGTCCTAAAACTTCAATCTCAGTAGTCTCATTTCTAAACGGAAATTCACGTTCAGGATCCCGTTTTTTGTTGGCTACTGAACCACTTTGTCGAAACTTTGCAACTAACTCCAAAATGTATTTTCTGTTAACATGTCTGTTCGGATGTCGTTCATTAAACAAATTTGCGGTATGATTGGCGTAGTCATCGTTTTTGAAAAAAAGAGTAATTATTTCAACTCTTTCTTCTACAGAATACACCATTGTGAAATTAATTTTCGGTAGTACTATCAAATATCAAACCGACCGATAAACTGAAATAATAAACCGCATTGTTTTTTTTTTTTTTTTTTTTTTTTTTTGTTCCCTCAGGGCTCGTCCGCGGCATTGCCGCCTCGATAGCACCGCAACCCTTGGTTGATTGTGCATACCCCTAGTCTTACTCCACCCATTCCAAAATCACTGTGCCTTGAACTAGTCTGCACAGCGATTGGTAGGGTGAAGTTTTATATTGCTCTGTCTCCGGTCTAGAGTGACCGTAGATCAGTTGTCTTTTCCGGTCCAGAGCTATACACTCGCACAAGATGTGCTGGGCTGATTCCTCCCCCTCGCCGCAGAGTCTGCATGCGAGGTCCCCTTCGAACCGCCCCATTTTATGTAGGTGTTTCTTGACGGCCATGTGTCCCGTCAAGAGACCTGTTGTGTTTCTGAGCTGTCCTCTGCTAAGGTTTAGCAGCTCCACAGCTCTCTTTGAACTGGGTCCGTCAATTATTGACTTCCCATGTCTGAGCCCTGGACAGTCCGCCCAGTACACCTTGTGTTGGTTTCTGACCCAGGACTTAATGGCTCCCCTGGCAGTGCTCTTTGACACGCCCAGAGCCGGTTCTGGTCCCATAAATGGTTCTGCTGACCCCCTCTTTGCGAGACTGTCAGCTTCTTCATTGCCTTTGACCCCCGAGTGACCCGGCACCCAGATGAGGGTCACCTCATTCTGCCCAGCCAGGTCGCTCGTCTCGTCTCGGCACTCACTCACCAGCCAGGAATTTACCCGTGGGCTACTTAGTGCCTTAAGGGCTGCCTGGCTGTCTGTGGCTATGAGGATCCGCTTGTTGGTGTAGCCCCTCCTCTTGTTCTCCCGCACACAGTGCAGGATGGCGTACATCTCGGCCTGAAACACCGTTGCATGGGCTCCGAGGGAAATACTGTGACTTACCCTCGGTCCTTCCGAGTAAACACCTGCCCCCGTCCCACGCTCCCCGCCAGATCCGTCCGTGAACCAGACGAGCGCGTCCCGTGGTATGCCCGGTGTCTCCTCCCGCCATGCCCCGCGATCAGGGATTTCCACTGTGAAGTTGTTTTCCCTGCACATTCGCGGGCTCGCGAAGTCTGACCTCATTTCAAGCATGGGTTCCTTCACGATCTCCTGAATTTTGCAGTGGCCCCTGAAGCCTGGGTTGATCTTCAGTCTACCATTGCAGGCTAGTCTGTATAGTCCTAGCCTGGAACCGCATTGTTTACAAACTAACAAAACATTGACTATCAGCACATTTCTTATCGGAATGAGTGAAATGCGTTTTTGCATTTTCAACTGTAAATAATTTTCAAACGAGGTGATAAAACTTCCAAAAAAATTAGTGTGCTGAATTCAGAAAAGAAAGAGCTTTCAAGTGATGTAACACTCGACCCATGTTCCCTATTTAAAATATAAGGGTTGTTATCACCACCCGTAAGGGGTTGATGTGACAAAGTTGAGTTTTATGTCAAAACATGTCCCCCTCAATATTATACAGTCCCGTGTACCACCCAATGTTGGGCACGTTAAAGTTCCCCACCCTCCTCACAGAAAGAACAGGGTTCGCAACATTTCCACGATAGTGGGGTGAAACTGATCCCTGTCGTAGGTGGTTGATTGGCCATAAGTCACGGAAATTGGCTGACATTAAAGTAAAAGAAAGGTTTTATGTGAGACTTTTTATGTCCACTCTATGATATTACTAATGGTTTCAAAGCAAGCCAGGTAACAAACACATTAAATAGTTTGCCTTATCAGTGAATAATTATGAAAATATGATAAACTATATAATTTTTAAATGTGTGAGAAAATTTAGTTCATAAAGCATTTGTTACCAGTCAAAACTAATCTTACCAACATCAGCAAGCTGCTCCACATCTCCTTTCTTCAATAAGCGATCTTTATATTTAGTTTCAACGTAACTCTCATAAGCTGGCTCAAGCTCTTTGGCAACCTTTCTAGCCTTAGTCCAGTCTTCAGCTATTATAAATGTATCTATGGCTTCCTTCATCAAGTCCATACTGACATACAACTGTGCAGCTGCATTATGTTCTCCAATTTCAGCTAATCTGTAGAAGTTGTAAGCAAAAACAGTTTCAACAGAAAAAAAAATAGTGCTGCAAATTGAATCATAACTTCCACATAGCTGTGATAATTTGCTCTCTTCAGAAAGACATTCTGATGAAATGAATTTAGGGTCCATGACTTGACCACAAAAAATATTCGCTTTCCTGTACCTATAAACTTCTGAAACGTTACAATGTTATATACTCGACTTTTAACGAAAAATGTCAATTTTCTCCAAATCACCCCTTATTTATCCCCTTCCCCATGAAGCGATCTTACTCAAAAACAATTCGAAGCGTTCCTATGTCGGGTGCTAACTGGATACCAAATTTGAAGATGATATCTCAATTTGTACGAAAGTTATTGCGCCTGCTAACAGACAGACGTACAGGCCGACAGACAGACGGTCCAACACACTGACAGATAAAAAAAAATTCCTTCCATAATCAAGTTTTCTATATGTTTTGAGACTTTTTGAGTCGTTTTATCAACAACAAAAAATTGAAAGACTTTTCAGCCGTTTTAGCAACAACAAAAAATTCAAAATTTCTGTTGCCGATGTTCCACCTCTCACACATTCAACCCTTATATTAATTTTAGGACAGAATACCAGGTGTTTGATGATATCGGAAGTTTTCTAATAAACAAACCCTAAAACGTTATATAATTCGCGTTTTAACGAAAAAATTTCGCGTTATAACGAAAAAATATCACTTTTTAGCAAATTACCCCCATTCATCCCCTAATCCCTGAAGCAATTTTACCCAAAAGCAATCCGAACCGTTCGTTTGTCGGGTGCTAACTGTATACTAAGTTGGAAGACGATAACTCAATTCGTTCTAAAGTTATCGTTGCTACAAACAGACAGACATACAGACCGACAGACAAAGAAAATGTTTGTTCCCAAATCATGTTTTCTATATGTTTTGACACTTTTTACATTTAAGCGGAAAGAAAATTTTGAAATTTTTGTTACCGATGCCATACTTCCACACATATTGACGATGTGGAAGTATTCCTTCTGTATTTAAGCTGGCAATAATCAAATCCGTTTATAAATCAGGTAGGAAAACTGATATTACAAACTATCGCCCAATATCTTTAATTTCCAACTTGGCAAAAATCAAAGAAAAACTAATAAAGCATAGAATATTTAGTTATCTGGATATGCATCAAGTCATCTCAATGAAGCAGTACGGCTTTAGAGCACGGGTATCAACTGAGGATGCAATAGAAAATCTGATGACAAAGATTTATAGAACACTCTACAACGACAAATACCCCTTTGGCGTATTTCTGGCTGTCAAACAAGCGTTTCACACTATAAACCATCAACAATTGCTGACAACACTGTAAGAACTGAGTTTCAGAGGGATTGCCTTGGATTTGTTTCGGAGTTATCTGCGGGAATGAAAACAAATAACCAGAATTAAAGCCTGTGAAAGCCAACGTACTGTAATGTGTGGTGTACCTCAGGGGACAGTGCTTGGTCCCATTTTTTTCAATATATATATATATATATATATATATATATATATATATATCTAACAGACTATTTATATATATATATATATAAATATATATATATATATATATATATATATATATATATATATATATATATATATATATATATATATATATAGTCTGTTAGAAATTTCACTTACAGGTGAAGTATCCAGCTTTGTGGACAACATGGCTATACTTTACTCAGGAGATTATTGGGATAGTGTCAGGCATGGACCAGATTGTTTTTATTCTGGTAAATTTTTTAGCGAGTTGTTGTGCCGAGTATAATATAGCACTAAGGTATCACATACAAGTTTGTAACTTCTGTGGGACTAAACCAAATTTATTGATTTGTTTGATTATTATTGTTGTTGTTGTTGTATTTATAACATCTTTCTGAAAAAACCGACTATCTGATTTCTGAATATCCTTCCTCCGAGGTCACTATTCTTGGTGACTTCAATGTCCATAATAAGGAATGGCTAGGATCTTCAAAAACCGATCCACAAGGGAGAGCAGCGGAGGCCTTTGCAGTCAGCATGGTTCAATGGCCAATATGGTTCAGCAGCCTACTTACTTTCCTCGCATCCCAACACACAGCTCAAATCCCTTGGATCTCCTTCTTACTACAAAACCTGAATGCTATAAGATATCAGTCTCTGCCCCCCTTGGTCGCTCAGACCACGGCATGGTCACTGCTTCCTGCGCAATGCAACCCGAGGTCACACAGTCATCACACCCACATATCGTTTGGCACTACAACTCCACAAACTGGGACGAAATGCGGGATTACTTTTCCTCATTTCCATGGGCGTCTGTCTGCTTCTCACATCCTGACCCCTCTGATATCTCACAAAACGTCACCAAAATTATCCAAGCTGGCATGGAATTATTTATTCCACGTACACAGAAAACCTCTTCAGCCACTCAAAAACCCTGGTTCTCTAAATCCTGTGACAAGGCCAGACTTGAAAAGGTCAAAGCTCACAAAACGCTTCTACACAATCCCAGTCAAGAAAACCGTCAAGCATTTAACGACACAAGAAACCAATATGTCTGCATTCTTTCTGAGGCAAAAAACTCGTTTAATAACCACATCAAAAACAAAGTCCTCTTAAGCTCCAACGGCGGCAAACTCTTCTGGGCTCTTGCTAAATCTATTGGGAATAATTTCTGCAAGAGCACGTTCCCACCTCTTGTACCTCTTGTCTAAGGGGATGAAATTGTTTCTACCGCCCTGGGCAAGGTTGAACTCTTCGCTTCGTTGTTCGCCAGCAATTCTACTCTCAAGCCACCTCCAAATGTTCAACCACCAACAATGTCGCGCATAAAATGACGGATATCATTTTCAAAACTAAAAAGGTACGAAAGATCCTCTCTTCTCTTAATACCAGGAAAGCATCTGACCTTGACGAGATCCCAGCAATTGTTCTCAAAAATTGGCCACCAGAACTTGCTCCTGTCCTGACTCGTCTGTTTCAGATATCTTACAATAAAGGCATATTCCCTAGTAACTGGAAAACTGCTCGAGTACAACCCATCCCCAAGAAAGGATCCAAAGTGCTTCCTAGCAACTACAGGCCTATTTCTCTCCTTTCAGTCGTCTCTAAAGTGATGGAAAAGTATATAAACACCGAATTACTAAAATTTCTTGAAAAACACAGTTTAATCCACGACAGGCAGTATGGATTCCGTCAGCGCAGATCGACTGCCGACCTCCTTTCCTTTGTCACCCATTCTTGGAACAAGTCTATGGAACTACACGGTAAATCCCAGATTGTCACTCTAGACATATCCAAAGCATTCGACCAGGTCTGGCACGCAGCGCTGCTTAATAAACTTCCGGCCTATGGCCTACCACCAAACCTCTGTACCTGGACAGCAAATTTCCTCTCCAACCGGAGCATTTCTGTTGTCGTGGATGGCCACTCCTCTAAACTGTATCCAATTAATGCAGGAGTTCCTCAAGGTTCAGCTTTAGCCCCTACTTTGTTTCTTCTCCACATCAATGACCTCCTCTCTAGCACATTCAACCCAGTCCACAGTTACGCGGACGACAGCACCCTCCACTCAGATATACAATATTCTAAGCCTGTCTCTCTAGCCCAATTAGATGAGGATCGCAGGCTCATGGAGGGTTCTGTCTCCGTGGATCTCCAAAAAATATTAGACTGGGGAAGTAGAAATCTTGTACAATTCAACCCCACCATATATCAATCTTGCTTTCTTTCTCATAAGAGATACACCAGCCCTAGACAATGTACGACAATGTACGCCAATGAACAACCAAGTTATTAAAAGTAATGAGTCCTTTTCTCTTGTTGGCATTTCTGTGGATCAACATCTCAATTGGCACCAACATATCACATCAATCGCAGAAGCGGCTGCTAAAAAATTAGATTTCCTCTTCCGGGCCCGCAAATACTTTTCGCCAGCTAATCTCTATACCTTATATACTTCACAAATAAGGCCAAACCTCGAATACTGCTCCCACATCTGGGGTGCCGCTGCCGCTTCTACACTCGCTATCCTGGACTCCATTCAAAAGAGAGCTATACGCCTCATCGGTGACCCTACCCTCACCCAAAGGCTGCCATCCCTTGCCCACCCACGTGCCGCTGGTGACCTCTCTTTCTTTTATAGATATCTACACGGGCACTGCTCAGAGGAGCCGTCTTCCATAGTTCCTCCACCTGCTGCCTCCAACAGATCTACCAGGGGAACAAAGCGAATGCACCCGTTTACTTTCCAGGTCACCAGACATAGAACATCTTGTTATGCCCGCTCTTTTGTCCTGAGGACTTCCAAGTTGTGGAATTCCTTGCCGGCACATGTTTTTCCTTCTCCTCCGAACCTCCAAACTTTCAAGTCCAGAATTAACAAGTTGCCTCTTTCCTCCTTGTCCACACCCACGGTACGATAGTATTTAGGCTGTAAGCCCTCGTGGTGTGTTGTTGAAATTAAAAATAATAAAAAAAAATAATTAATTAGTTAGAAAAAGAAACAGAAACAAAATTCGATAACAGTCAGCTGTTTTCATAATTAATACAATAACAAAATGGATTAAAAATTAAAAAATAAGGTAGCTGAAAGAAAAAGTACCTGGGTGACAACACTTTGATAATATCAAGTGCATCTTGCCCAAAGAGAAACTTGTTGACCATATCTGCAGCCCTAAGAAGTGCTCTTCTAACAATAGAAGATTCCGTTATTGTTGTATTGACTTGAAGGAGACAGTCTATGGCCTGTTTGTGTTGGCCGGCAAGTGCCCATTCATTAGCTCTTGACAATAATGTCTCGATGTTGACATCAGTTAGATTACTGTGATGGGAGCTGCTGTATTCAGACTGTAAAGTAGGGTATAAATGTGGCAAATAATCTTTACACACTCGCAGAGCATCAACCCACATATCTGAAACAGAATATAAAAACATGTGATAAGAGCTCAGTCGATTATTCCATAAAATTAGACTTACCACTGCTCTTGTATTTCTGAACGATAAGTTCTGGCATTTGAGCACGCAATAATAGAACTTCAAACTCCTGATACTCTTTGTCGTTGAAACTTTGAGCAGCCTGAGCTTGTAGCACTTCCGGCACAGTTGTAGGTTCATGTGTTTCAGCCACTCGAAGGGCATTTATCCAGTTCTTGGCATGTATGTACATCAAAACTGCTTCTTTTGGTTTTTCCGCTAAAACAAACTCGGTTTCTGCTTCGGCGAACTTTCCGTCATCTTCCAAAGCCATAGCATATTTATAGTGGACTTCGTTAACCTGGGTGGAAAAAGAAAGGAAAATATCAGTTTGAAAAACCATCAAAACACTGTCAACATGGAGGTAGACTGGAATTTGCAGCTTTGGTAAATCCACTACACTTTATTCAATGCAATACTCAACGGGAAAATCCCCAAATAAAGAACTTGAAGAAACAAAGTGAAAAGTTACAACAAAACAATTAAAGTACCCAAAAAATTCTGGACGCAGCAAGTACGTTATGGAAGTGAATTTTCATTAAAATGTTTTAATAGCAAATGCGAGCAGGCATCAATCTGATTACCGGTATAGCCTATGTATTAGAAACAATGTACCATATTTTATGAAAATTACTTATTGTTTGAAAATGTACGAAAATTTTCCGAAAATAAATTTAAATGTTGGCAACAAACCTTAGGTTAATAGCAAATTGAGTTATTGAAATTTGAAGGATTTAATAAAAATTCGCTACCAAAACGAACGTACTGCGTTTTTTCTTACAAACATGCATCATATTTCGATAAAAGATGCAAAAATGCATTAACGAATTTGTTATACGAAAATTAGCTAAAAATTATAGACCGTTAAACCATAACCTTAACTAAACCGACAGCCAAAGCATCAGAGAAAGGGTCTATTTGAAATGAATATTCTGTAAATATTTTAGTAAAATGAAGGCCAATGACGGTTGAAGCTGAAACTTAAGGGTTCGCAGAACAATCTTCTTGCAACATTTTCTTTTCACAATCCGTATTTGTTTCACGTTCTTTGTCTAAACATTGCCAATTTTGAGGTTTCAAATCGCGACTTTGACGTTTTAAGGAAAACTCCAACGTTGTTTTCTTTAACTACCCATAACTTTTTTGTCTTTAAACTTAGAGACCTAAATTTTGGTACATGAATCAGTCTTTATAATACAAACACGCGTCCCAAATTTTGTTGCCCTTACTATGTTATTTCCGGAGACATAAATTTTTTTAGAAAGAAAACACAAAATTTTCCGGGAAAACCTGGGCCTATTGTCCTGGCTAACGAACTTATCCAAGGCCACTTGCAAAGGGAAGGTACTTACCAAATTTTATCAAAATCGGCCCATTATTTTTTGAGTTATCGGTGTGATATATATATATATATATATATATATATATATATATATATATATATATATATATATATATATATATATATATATATTATTATTATTATTAGTTTATTGGTGTATAAATTTTACAACGCATCTTACAATTAAGTATTAAACTTGTGTTTGCAATATATATATATATATATATATATATATATATATATATATATATATATATATATATATATATATATATATATATATTGTCACGAAGTGACTAATCCTGGTGAGATTACCCGGCCTAATTTACCGTCATAGCCACTGCATTATGTTACACCATAAACTGAAATTATCATTTGCGAAGGTTGGAATATTTTCCAACATTTTCCGTGGAGTAATATACGAAATCCGGCACGTCCAACAGAATAAGTAGTAGGGGGGGCAATGAGGCGGCCGCGATTTCGGAAAAGAAGTGTGGCCGGACGGAACGCCGACGGAGGGTTGTCAGTTCTAGAGTCACCGCGAGCAAACTAGTATGTCCGTCGCAAAAAAGTGAAATTGTAAAGTCCGTGAGGTTTAAGAGAAGACCAGTAAGCAGAGCGAGACCGCCGATTCCCGGGGCCACCGCCGCAGCGGTTGCTTAGTAAACATCGTCACCGGAGAATACCCCAGGTAGGTGAAAGCCTGATTCTATTACCTGTGGTAGAAATGTCCCGCAATGACACTGGGAACCTTAGAGGGGACCGTTTCCTCCCTGTCTCCGTTGGCGGGCTGCTCGGGGAGTTAGGGACGGCATTTCCTGGGCTGTGGTAGATTCGTATTGCAGCGACTGCGCTGGTCCGGATTGAAGCAGCCAGGCGACGTCTGGCGTCCCGAGCTGTCCGCGGCTCCGTTCGGAGGGGGTGTAAATCCGGGAACAGGGGTGGGCATCTTCCGCACCGAACTATATTTTAGTACGCACCTAGCTTAACTTGATGTAGTGTCCGACACACCCTGTATGCTGCATGCCCGCTTGGGAACACCCGCTATTATTCACTATCTTGCCACCACCCTGCACCCCTTAAACATTGCTGCTTTAACTTCCCTGTGCAACCCGCGTGTAGCCTTAATTTTGAAGCCAAATAACCACCTCTGCCTCTGGCCGCCCATAATTGCTAGGCTTCCTGGTAACAGGACTCCGTTATTTTCTTGTGTATATAAATAGTGAATAGAATTTTATTTTAATTTACTCGATATTTCATTTATTCTCTCCAGAATATCCACCCAAGTTAACTTTAACAACAGCTCTTTAATAAAGACCATAACCAGAAGTCCCGGGGGACATTGTCTTAACTTAGGAGGATCCTGTCTCCACTAGAATCTACCCTGGGCTTGTGTGTCCGTCGACAGTGACTTGGGAGAGGGGGAATACCCCGAGAGAGCACGCCTACTCCCTGAAAGAAACTCTATAGGCGTTGGCGCCCGGACAGGATCCCGTCGTAAAGTCCGCCCGAAAATTCCCCATATTAGGGAAAACTAGTATTAACCCCAGGTGGCCGTCGCAATATATATATATATATATATATATATATATATATATATATATATATATATATATATATACATATATATATATATATATATATATATATATATATATATATATATATATATATATATATATATATATATATATATATATATATAAACATATAAGAATTGAAACTGATCCAGGATATGTGTTCTAGGGGGCCTAATTAGTGCTCATTTGAGGAAATTTGTTTTTAATTCAAAAGTCGGGATCTTCTCATTAGTGAATTTTTTTTGAGAAAATTCACTAAAACTACAGCTGGATCTGTTGATCAGATTCTAGTGTGGGCTTGTTACACTTGAAACTGTCAATGCAGTGGTATAAACATTCATACAGGGTGCCCCATAATTAATTGGACATTAGCTAAGGGGTGATAGCGGGCACAAAAATAAAGCGATTGGGCTCAACATGCCTTAGTAAAATGTTACTCGTTTTCGTTTTACGTAGACATTGTGTGTTCAAGGAACCTCAGGATATAAGTATCGATCTTATAGATCTTCTTCACACTTATGAGCGATTCGTGTGGAACTGAATCAAATGCCTTTTTGTAATCCACGTAGACAGCAAAGAGATTTCTTCGTCCATTGTAAGCTTGATTGCACACAACCGAATCAATTATTAGCTGTTCTTTGCATCCCATAAATCCTTTGGCACACCATTTTTGCTGGCTCGCAATTATGTTGTTTCGTTCAGAGTGCCCATATATCCGTTTCTCAAGGCAGGATGTCATCAACTTGTATAGGGTCGGAAGACAAGTTATTGGTCGGTATCTGCCGAGGTCTGCAGAACAATGCTGGTCCTTTGGCAGAAGATACGTGTCTCCTTGTGTGAAAAACAATGGCATCTTCTTTGGGTCAAGTATAACATCATTTAACACCGCCAATAGTTGATACACCCAAATTTCTTCAGCCAAAAGTTTTGGACGTCGTCAGGCCCGGGTGCCTTCTAATTATGAAGCTCTTTAATAACCGTGGATACTTCATCTGTGGTAAACGGCTCATGATGCATCTGTTTATAACTCTAACAAGCTCAGTGTTCTTCGTTAATCCAGCTGGCGCCAATATTGTAGGAGACTGGTGTGACTAGTTGACTTTTCCAGAACTCTTCAATTTGTTCTTTATTTGGAAAAGTATCGTTGGCTGCATTCGCAGCTGAATTAAGCTGACGGTAGAAAGTCGTTTCAGAGCGTTCAAATATTGTATTGTGACACTTCCTATTGTTGCTCGCTTTATATTTCCTCAAGCGTTCTGCATATACAGAAGCCTATGTTTTAAGGTGTCCAAATATTCTTGTGCAGTGTGGTTGACCGGATCTTGTGCTGAGTGTTGTCGAAATCGGCCTATTATTTCCTCTACTCGTTTCTGCAATTTTCTGGTCTGTACTCCCCCAATGTATTGCGTCAGTTGTCCAATTTCTTTTCGAAGTGTTTCCACTCTACTTATCAACCTTTTTTCCCACGGGGGCACTCTTTAACGCGAGTCTCTGTGATTGAACGTTCGATCAAAAATCTTAATGCCTAGAGTTTTAATTGCTGCAGTTGCTGCACAGTAAATCAGTGTATGCATATGCTCCAATGTGTTGATCTCTAGAAGGTGCGATGGCAAAATTACTCTGTTCAAAAGTTCCAATATAATTGCCAGCTTTCTAGACGATCTTAGCCTAGGTAATGGTGGTCTACTAAGAGGATTTGTTCCTTCATATTCCGCGACTGCACGTCTCATTTCTGTGGACAAATTGTCGGTGAGTTCCTTATTTTCTTGCGTACATTCGATGTGTTCTTCTTCCTCAGTATGTACAGGTTGCAGATTACTACCATCAAACAGCATTTCAGTATTTTCCATAACCACTGTGTTAATAATTTCACATTCAACTTCCTATTTGATGGTATTCAGTCTTGTTTGTGGAATAAAGTTATTCCTGAGTATGACACGATACTGATCCACTCCTCTCTGTTAAGTCACCTGTATGTGTGGGTACACTCCGAGAAATTCGGTGTGCTATATCTTGCCTATATCCGGTCGTCTGATATCCGAGTTGTGTTACGCTCTACTAAATGCGCATAATTGTTTGATTTGTATTCATAGTCCATTTCATGCGCCCTCTTGGTAATCCCCTCTGGGTGAGCGCTGGCTGATTTTCCAGCACCGCATCCTCAATGTGGTGGAGCTCTTGGTCTTACTAGGCTCCCCTGCTGTTGATTTTGGGCTGTAATTTCTTTTTTTTTTTTCTCTCAGGGCTCGTCCGTGGCCTTGCCGCCCCGATAGCACTGCAACCTTTGGTTGATTGTTCATACCCTTAGTCTTACTCCACCCATTCCAAAATCACTGTGCCTTGAACTAGTCTGCACAGCGATTGGTAGGGTGAAGTTTTATGTTGCTCTGTCTCCGGTCTAGACTGACCGTAGATCAGTTGTCTTTTGCGGCCCAGAGCTTTATACTCGCACAAGATGTGCTGGGCTGATTCCTCCCCCTCGCCGCAGAGTCTGCATGCGAGGTCCCCTTCGAACCGCCCCATTTTATGCAGGTGTTTCTTGACGGCCATGTGTCTCGTCAAGAGACCAGTTGTGTTTCTGAGCTGTCCTCTGCTAAGATTTAGCAGCTCTACAGCTCTCTTTGAACTGGGTTCATCAATTATTGACTTCCCGTCTGAGCCCTGGACAGTCTGCCCAGTACACCTTGTGTTGGTTTCTGACCCAGGACTTAATGACTCCCCTGGCAGTGCTCTTTGTCACGCCCAGAGCCGGTTCTGGTCCCATAAATGGTTCTGCTGACCCTTTCTTCGCAAGACGTCAGCTTCTTCATTGCCTTTGAACCCCGAGTGACCCGGCACCCAGATGAGGGTCACCTTATTCTGCCCAGCCAGGTCGCTCGTCTCGTCTCGCCACTCCCAGGCAGGAATTTACCCGTGTGCTACTTAGTGCCTTAAGGGTTGTCTGTGGCTATGAGGATCCGCTTGTTGGTGTAGCCCCTCCTCGTGTTCTCCCGCACGCAGTGCAGGATGGCGTACATTTCGGCCTGAAACACCGTTGTATGGGCTCCGAGGGAAATACTATGACTTACCCTCAGTCCTTCCGAGTAAACACCTGGCCCCGTCCCACGCTTCCCGCCGGATCCGTCCACTATGACTTACCCTCGGTCCTTTCGAGTAAACACCAGCCCCCGTCCCTCGCTCCCCGCCGGATCCGTCCGTGAACCAGACGAGCGCGTACCGTGGTATGCCCAACGTCTCCTCCCGCCATGCATCGCGGTCGGGGATTTCCACTGTAAAGTTGTTTTCCCTGCAGATTCGCGGGCTCGCGAAGTCTGACCTCATTTCAAGCATTGGCTCCTTCACGATCTCCTGAATTTTGCAGTGGCCCCTGAAGCCTGGGTTGCTCTTCAGTCTACCATTGCAGGCTAGTCTGTATAGTCCTAGCCTGGCCTCCCCCATAATAACAAAGTAGGGGGGGGGATCCAGCAACACCTCCATGGCGGCTGTTGGTGTTGAAGACATTGCCCCTGTGATGCCGAGGCAAGCCATCCTTTGGATCTTGCCTAGTTTTTGTTTGGCACTGAATTGTGTCACCTTAGGCCACCAGACCAGTGCCGCGTATGTTAACGATGGTCTGACCACCCTTGTGTACAGCCAGTGGGCCATACTAGGTCTTAGTCCCCACGTTTTTCCATATAGCCGCCTAGTGACGGCTAAGGTCATGACTGCCCTACGCGGTATTTTTCCAATGCTGTAATTTCTTGCATGACAGGGGCCCGCCTCATCAGCACCCCTCCACCGACGTCCCGCATGCTGTCATGTCCAACGCCGGCTCCAGACATGCCCTGGCGAACCTCAGGCAGCGGCATTTTACCGAGGGTTTGGTTTTGCTCCATTTCCATGGATGTGCCACCAATTAACCCTGGTGGCACAGGTATGGATGGAAAAAGGAGTAAGGTTATGGTTGTGTTATGGTTAAGGAACAAGAGGGTAAACAGGACAGCGGACAGCTGGCGTCGCTGGCTGTACTGTCTACGTCATTACGTGTAGCGGTGAGCACACTGCTGGAAGCAGTGCACCCACCGGCCAGACAGACCCGTGACCCTAGCCAGCGGCCCTTACAGGCTGCTACCGTCCGGGCCAGACGGACCCAGGTTTTTTAATGTGGTTGTTACCCCCTCGTCTTTCCTCACCCGGGCTTGGAACCAGCAATGGCGGAGTTTTATTATTATTATTATTATTATCATTACATACTTTCGGTACTACAAATTCAGACATTCCCGGGTTGTGGTACAAAAATGTAAGTAACTTCCGGATTTTGGTATAAGTTGACGTCTATTAGCATCTAAAGGCTGTAATTCATTGAAAATAACAACTTATACTCCAGTCAAAAAACCTCAAAAAATGACCCAACCTCCTGAAAAATCCGATAGTTTTGGAACTTTGCACACTTATTTAAAGGTACGTAAGAATTAATATACCGAAAGTCCTCATGAATATGAGGCGAGCTCTAGCGGCAATTAGCGAAAATAGGGCACCTTCTTTGTTTTTTCGTTAATATCTCGAGAACCGTTCGTCGGAGGCAAAAGTTGATTATATACATAATTAAGGATTAATTTCCTACAAAAATGATTAGAGACATTTTTCTCGTATTTCCAATTATTCCCGAGTTATAGGCGCTAAAAGAGAGCGTTTTGTGAAAAACCACGTTAGGGATGTACAATATGGCATTTCTAATAATATTTGACAATGGTTTACCTACATTTTTGTATACTAAGGATAATTGAGGAGATAAACTTCACAACTTTGTATGAAAAGCACATGATGTATGTTACTTATGATGTATATTGATGAGGCACACGATGTAGGTATATTAAACAATGAAATATATGAACAAAAAAATTCTGAGGGTATTCAAAGGGAAATTTTGTACAGAAAAATCAATCAGCTCTGAATCGCTTCTTGGTAGAAGGCCATGTAATTTGATTATCTTGGCCAGCTTCTTCACTTGCTGCCTGAAACAATAGGTAAGTATGCATGAGATGAAGGTGTGAGAGAATCATTATACAAATAAAAATATGTAAGTAAAAGAAAGTATATAAGAAATAAATAATATAGAAGAAGTAAATATAAGAAAGTAATAAGCGACTAGTAAAATAACGTATCAACATGACAACCGATTTAGGTATACTGTTGCAAGGTAAATGAATAATTTAAAAAAAAATACAAATGTGCAATCTCACCTGACTTTTGGTTCCAGCAAACACATTGCTTTGATCTTTATGTACCAAATGGTCAGTGTTTGTTATTGGCACTGAATGATCTGCTTCTTCAAGGTTTATGACATCGGGATCGTCAGGGTCATCAAAGTCTTCTTCAAGGTTGGAAGTAACACCATTCAAGCATTCGCCATGGCAGTTGTGACAAATGCTTGTACACATTATTCCTGCCTTCCGACAGCTACATCTGTTCCTACATCCAGTTGTACACATGCAATGAGGTTAAAGACAGCTTCAGGTGCTGCTGGATCCTCTGTTGTCACAGGGATTAGCCGATCGCTTTCCATCTTCCAACCCCACTGTACAGGATAAAGTTCATACCCAAGCCAAAATTGAATTTGGTGGTGAACTCGAAAAGCATGCTGTCTTGCTGCTCCTTCTGTGGGCGGTAGAGCAGAAAGGTCGGATTTAGCATTGGATACAGATTTGGTGAAAGCATTGTAACGGTGCATGTTAAGAGAGGTTTGCTTCCTAGACGCATTGTACAATGCAAGGAATATTTTGTCTCCAGCAGCAGCTGCAGCCTCATGGGATGAACTTGGGCTGTTAAATATGTCAGAAATACCTTGCAGTACAGCTTGCTTCTTGAACAACTTGAAACAGGAAAGTTTTCTTTTTCGATATGCAGCTGAAGTTGTATTGCATCCGCTGAATGCCTGCAAAAGAAGTATGCTGTCCTTCATTCCCAAAGTTTGCAATTGCTGATTGCTGACTTGAATATACTTTCCTTGCCACTTTGCCATGGCTTGGTTTCACCAATAATATGTTTTGTTCACCCGGAGTTAAGGCCATGAGGAGAACAAGAAGATCTACATATTCACCTACTATTGCTACTTTGTCACAAGTGGAGGATTTCATGAGTGCTCTCCGGACGATCAATGTGTCAGCATCACTGGATGCTTGTTCTGTTTGAACTCCATGGATGGTAAGGGCAATTATGAGGAATGAAATTAGTCTCGTTTTATTATTTCCGTTAGAAAGGAAATCATCATGTTTCACTGATACTACTGTTTTCTCTCCAAAGTTTATGTCAACTGATCTCTTTGTTTTGTACCTTTGGCTCGTCGGAGTAGGCATTGTAAGCACTTTATTTAATTAAGTAACTTATTATTGTCACATATTATTAGAAATGCCATATTGTACGTGGTTTTTCACAAAACGCTCTCTTTTAGCGCCTATAACTCGGGAACCATTGGGAATACGAGATAAATGTATATGATCATTTTTGTAGAAAATTTGATAATCCTTAATTATGTATATAATCAACTTTTGCCTCAGACCAACGATTCTCGAGATATTAACGAAAAACCAAAGAAAGTGCCCTATTTTCGCTAACTGCCGCTAGAGCTCGCCTCATATTCATGAGGACTTTCGGTATATTCATTCTTACGTACCTTTAAAGAAGTATGCCAAGTTTCAAAACTATCGGATTTTTCAGGAGGTTAAACATTGTTTTGACTGGACTATTACTCCGATTCAAAACAGATCGGTAACGAAAATATCAAAGAAAAGAAGAATCAATACTGATCTTTGAAAATCTCTAGAATAAACATGAATTAAAATATTAATGGATGGTCTGCACTTACTTTTGAAGGTAAATTCTTACAGAGTTGAAACGCAAAATCAAACTGATACGTCTCACATGCATAGTTGATGCAGGTGTCCAGAATCCCATATTTATTTAACAACTTTATGGCTGAATCAATCGGTAAAGTGTGGGCCCACAAGAAGGCCACTTGATTAGCTGCATTTGATCCGCCATTTTGTTTGGCCACTCTGTATGCTTCCTCCCACATGCCGAGCGTTCTGTACATGTTCATCGCCGCCTTCCACTCATTCACTGCTAAGTAATGAACTTCGGCAGCTCGGTATTTACCTTGAGATTCTAGCTGTTGACCTAGATGCATGTGGGTTGTTTGTAGTAAGTCCGGATGATATTTTTCAACCAGTCGAACCTGTAATAAAGAATGCACATACAATATTTTCTTATATTAAATGTAGATATTGTTTCTGTACCATGTTATCATACTGTTCCACGCGTTTATACATCGCTATAGCATGATCTGGGACATTAACGGAAACATATAATCTTTCAGCATCTCTAAACTTTCCAGCATCTTCCAGTTGTTCAGCTTGTTTGACATACATCCTTGTTACCTCTTCTTGTTCCAGATATTGTGAAGCCAGACTGTGCGCTTTTTCCCATTGGCCGGAGTCATTGTACATATCTACTGCTTCTTTGTACATTCCACTCGCCAAATACAACTTCTCTGCTGTGGCGTGTTCCTAAAAACAAAATATAACAAAACTACAAATGACAAGTACACTTGAAGAACACCCAAATCACCACAACACATATTTCAGAGAGCTTACGATCGTTTCGTTGACAATGTCAATATCTTCAGAGGAAGAAAAATTCTAAAATAAAAACTAGCTCCCGTGTATTTATATCGCGTCAAAGTAAACGAACTAGTCCGAAGTAAAGTTGTCGTCCAAGAACGATCGTTTGTTTATTGTGTAATAAAAATAAGAGGTCTAAGACCTGCTTTAATCTTCTGGTCGACAAATTTATGACCCTTATCTAATATAGGTCCAAACGACCCGAGTTATCCAAGGGATGAGCACGTTTTCTTTCAATCTAGAAATTTACTATGTGGATATTGGAACATGCCGACAAAGACATCCGGTGAGATAAACAACATCAACTCAACTCATCTCTTTTAAATAGAAAACTAAAACCTGAGTGTCTGTCTCGCCATGTTAACTCTAACAAAGAATAAATAATTGAATCAAATACTACATAAAAACTATATTTATATTGATTTTAATTCTTCATGAAAGTATTTATATTGACTAAATAGATACAACAAATCAAAATGGTCTTTAAGTCGAGACAAACATAGAGAATAGTATATGTATAAACCGGCCGAGTTATTGACAGTAATTTATTATTCTACCAGACAAATTGGTAGTGTTTGAGCGGTCAAATGCAAAGAGAAAATAAAGGGCTTGAAATTAAAGGTACCGCACGATTCAATGAAGTTTTGTTCTTAATAGACTTTAATATAAAAATACTTTCTAATGAATCAAGCATAGTTTGATGTCTAACATTTTTGACAAGTTTCAAATTTTCTTTGTCGATGTGGTGATTATTATCCCATATATGTTGTGCCACACATGATTTGTCCACCGTACCATAACGTAACTGTGCGAGATGTTCACGAAATCTGGTGGCTAGTTTGTCCCACGTATTTAAGATCACAATCTTTGCAACTAATCTCATAAATGCCGGACATTTCGGTGACTTTGTCTTTGTCTTTCGTATTACCCAACAAATTTTTTAAATTACTTTTCGTCGAAAAACGTCAAATGTAAATCGGCTTTCTTAAAAATACTTTCCAAGCCCTTTGTGATTCGTGGTTCATAAGGTAAACACACAAATTTTTTCTCTATTTTATCTTTCTTAAATGTCGTACATTCAGATATCATTTTCTTTGTTCTGTGTTTGTTAACTAATTTTTCTATTAAACCATCCGAGTACCCGTTATATCTCGCCACATTTTTTATGTATTTTAATTCTGTATTAAATCTATTTTTACTTAACGGAAATTGGATCAATCTATTTACTAAGAAATTTAAACTAGCCGTTTTTTGTGCAAACGTATGATGTGAGTCGTTAGGAATATAACTAATAGTAGCCGTTTCATTCCTGTAGACATCGAATTCAAGCGAGCCATTATTTTTATTTTTAATAACTAGTACATCTAGGAACGAAAGTTTATTGTTGATTTCTATTTCGTGGGTAAATTTTATTGAATCAAATTGACTATTTAGTTTTTCAGTAAATTCTTCAACCTTACATATATTTGTGTCAAACAATGCAAAAATATCGTCGACATAACGAAGGTCTTAAACCTCTTACTTTTATTACACAATAAACAAACGATCGTTCTTGGACGACAACTTTACTTCGGACTAGGTCGTTTACTTTGACGCGATATAAATACACGGTAGCTAGTTTTTTATTTTAGAATTTTTCTTCCTCTGAAGATCTTGACATTGTCAACGAAACGATAGTAAGGTCTCTGAAATATGTGTTGTGGTGATTTGGGTGTTCTTCAAGTGTACTTATTAGTGCTCATCACAGGTTCCAGTTTTCACATAGTACAAATGACAGAAACACGACATTTTAATTTTATAATGTAGATGTAATAAGATGGTTTATAAAACAAGTATTACCTTTACACCAGCGAAGTAATTTGCTATTATCTCGTAGTACTTTTTGACTGTCTCGGGATCATCAATAACTTTTATAATATGCACGGCTTTCTTCCATTGTCGAGCTGCAACTGCTGCATCCAGAGCTTTCAGTGTGCAACCCGCTTCTATGTAATGGCTTATCGCTGCATCCATTTGTTTAGATTCCACGAGACTGTCGCCCCATTCTTCTTCCAGCTGAACGACTTGATCTGGACTGACGGATCTTGCCAAGTCCACTGCTTTGTTCCACACTTTACCTACAAAGTATAAAACATTCTTATATAGACCACTTCAGATGTACAAAATGATCAATTTGGTCAAATTATCTGTCGAAGATTACTTTTATTTAGTTTATTTGAATATAACGACTCAAACAGGCAACAGCCAAATTACATGAATAAAACTAATATACAAATAATAACAAATGCTGATACACAAAATGCAAATACATCAAAGGCTGAAACAAATGACTGAACAATGTTAAAATTGAATATACAGTGAGGTAAAAATGGTTTAAAAAAATTCCATTACAATTTAATCATTATTTAAAAAAAAAACGCTCGGATTGGTCGATTTTAGCGAATTTTTTGTAAAATGATAAATTCACTAATGAGAAGATCTGTATATATATATATATATATATATATATATATATATATATATATATATATATATATATATATATATATATATATATATATATAAAGAATCAGTCTTTATAATACAAACACGCTTCCTAAATTTGCTTGCCCTTACTTTGTTATTTCCGGAGACATAAATTTTTTTAGAAAGATAACACAAAATTTTCCGGGAAAACCTGGGCCGATTTTCCTGGCTAACAAAATTGTCCAAGCCACTTGCAAAGGGAAGGTACTCACCAAATTTAATCAAAATCGGCTCGTTATTTTTTGAGTTATCAGTGTGATAATATATATATATATATATATATATATATATATATATATATATATATATATATATATATATATATATATATATATATATATATATATATATATATATATATATATATATATAACTCAAAAAATAATGGGCCGGTTTTGAGGAAAATTCGTAAATACCTTCCTTTTGTAAGTGGCTTGGATAAGTTCGTTAGCCAGGAAATTCGACCAGTTTTTCCGGAAAAATTTTGAGTTGTCTTTTGGAAAAATTTTCTATCTCCGAAAATAACAGACCTGTGACAACCAAATTTGGCACATACGTTTCTAATATCACACTTGCCATACATACCAAAATTCAGATAGCTAAGTTAAAAGGGAAAAAAATTATAGGCATTTGTGTGTGTGTGTGTTTTTGTTTCTTTGACGTCGGCTATTTCCGCGACTATGGCCAATCACCGACGCCAGGGAGCAGTTTCACCTCACTATCCTGGAAATTTCTGCTGAACCCCTGCCTTTCTGTAAGGAGGGTAGGGATCTTTAACGTGCCCAACATCGCATGGACACGGAACCGACGGCTTTACGCCCCCTCCGAAGAGCGGAACGTGCAGACATTCAACTTGCTTAAATACAATGCCAGAACCTCGGTTCATGTTAATGTTACAGTTTGTACTGAAAAAGTGAAAGGAGGCATTTAAAGAAAACAATTTTGGGTGCCATTGGTGATCAGAGGAAAGCACTGACTAACAAAACCAATTGAATATTACACACAACGGTTAAGTTTTTTTGACGCAAAAAGGTCAAGAAATGGCAGAAAAAAACATTTTTGAAAATTTTATAGTTTTTCAAACTAATTTTAATTTATATAGTGACAAAAAAGAATGACGTCACGCTTTGTTTTTTAAAATGACAACCTCCCACTTTAATTTTATTTTCGGATTCTACAAAAAATTTTGATCATTTCCTGCCTAAATAAAGTTTTTTTCTTAAAAAAATCAATTTATTTAAAAAATAAAGAAAATTTTAAAGAAGCGTTTCTGCGAAGAGTACTTTGGAAGCAATATCTGCAGTTATGTATTACAATCACAATTTTGAGACCTCAATTCAATTTAGAGTTTGAACATTGAAGTTATCTAGCAACTGTACTAGAAAAAAACTTTAAAATTAAAGACACTGGAACGATTTGAGAATGTTCATAATAGATTAAAGATTAAAGGCCAAATATCAAAGATTTTAAAGGTTCACATTTTGGTGCTAAAATCATGGAAGTAATTACAGAGAGCCATGTCTTAAAAACTGTAGGTACCTACTGAAATAAAATATGTAATTAAAAGTGGAAGAAATAGATGAATTATATTTCTAGGATCATTCTTAAACTGTTAAAATAAAGAGCCTACCTTTTCTGTAACACTCCATGGCTAAATCAAACTTGTCAAGTTTCTCATATACGTTTGCAGCAGCTTCGTAATGCTCATGTTTAATTAGATTCTTTAACACATTTGCCACAATTGCATGATCATTTAATAGTTCTCCATGTTGTAGAAGAAGATTTGGTATTCGTAGCAGTTTATTTGATTTGAGATACATGTTTAAAGCTTGCTCGTATTTGCCTTCATTTTCAAGCACCTGTCCTACCTTTTCAAACTGTCCTGACTGCATTAACGTCGACATATATTCTTCCTTCATGTCTCTTAGTTTATCGTAGCCACGGAGTTCAGCCAACCTAGTTACAAAAGTAAAGTTTATATTAATACAATCTCAAAAGTGACACTATCCCGCACAAAAGAACTAAGCAGCTTATGCTACAGCTACAGCAGATATATACATGTAGAAAAACAGATTCGCCAGTCAACATATGACATAATTTTTCTCCACCAGGGTATATAAAAAAAATGCAAATATGTTTATTTTCAACTTGAAAGTACAAAGACAATAATAAATAAAAAGATTACAATATGTTATTTAATAGTGAGCAAAAGGAGTTGTTATAATCACGGTACATATAATAATTGGAACAACACTTAACAAACAGTATTATTTAGAATGTCGGTATGCAGCATTTGCAGGTCACAGAGACCGTTGGACTTTTAAGGTGTTGACTTCTTCATTCCCAAGCCGGGAAGAGAGGACTACATGCTGGCCAAGGCGTACAGGCTAATCAGCCTTACATCATTCCTGCTTAAGGCATTAGAAAAGATAGTAGATAGGTTTATGTTGGGAGGGATCCTAAAGGATCACCCCTTCCATAAAGGTCGGCACGCGTACCAGCGGGGGAAGTCGACGGAAACGGCGCTCCATGCTGTGACACGGAAGGTGGAAAGGGCACTACACTACAGGGAGAGCGCATTAGCTGTGTTCTTCGATGTGGAGGGGGCCTTTGATAAGGCAAGGACGAATACGGTCTGTACCGCCCTACAGGATAGGTGAACGCCGAGGTCCCTAATAAGCTGGGTGGCGAGCATGCTGGAGGACAGGAGAGTTTCGCTGACCTTGAGGGGCCGGAGGCTGGACGTTGAGGTGACGGGCGGCTGTCCTTAGGACAGCTGCCTTTCGCCCCATCTATGGTATCTGGTCATGGACAGCCTCTTGGAGCTGCTCTCCGAGAACGGCTTCTACGCCCAGGCGTACGCTGATGATGGGCTGGTCTTAGTCACCGGCTAATTCCTCGGCGTCGTCTGTGAGTGCATGCAAGTTGCCTGTAGCATAATCGAGAGGTGGTGTGGTGAGCAGGGACTCTCCGTAAACCCGGCGAAGACGGAGATGGTCCTATTTACCAAGAAGAGGGAGGTAGAGGGGTTCAGGGCGCCCGTGATGTTTGGAAAACCTTTAGCTTTAGTGCGGGAGGTCAAATATCTAGGGGTAATCCTGGACCCCAAACTAACATGGGGGTCGCAAATAGAACGAGTAGTGAGGAAGGGAGTAGCGACCCTCTGACAGCTGCGTCGTGTGATAGGAAGGACCTGGGGACTTAATCCTCGGATCCTTCATTGCATCTACACTGCGATCGTCAGGCCGAGAATCCTCTATGGGGCGTTGGTCTGGTGGTGTGGTGTGAACCAAACTACCAGCAGGAAGCTGGCCAAACTCCAAAGCCTGGGTATCACAGGCGCTATGAGGACGACACCCTCAGCCGCGCTAGAGGTCCTGTTGATGCTGCCACCGCTTCCCATCTGTATAAGAAGGGAGGCTATGGCGTCGCATCTTAGAATGCGAGACTCAGGAAACTGGTGCGGAGAGGAAGCACTAATAGGGCATGCAAGAGTCGCCAAGGACGTGGAAAAGGAAATTCCGATTTCCGCCATAAAGGTGCGGCATGCCGAGGACGATATTAGGTTGACTAGGCCATACACCCTCAGGATCCCCAGTAGGGATCAGTGGAGGAAAAATGAGGTTGCATTCCAGCCCGCAAGCCTGGTCTGTTTCACCGACGGATCGCGGCTGGAGGACCAACAATCCTCCGGGGCAGGATTATACATCAAGTGCCTGGGGGTGCGCGAGAGCTATGCTCTTGGCGCATATACCACGGCATTCGAAACAGAGGTGTATGCTATCCTGTCTGTGGCCAATAGACAGGATGTGAAGAGGAGTCCCGAGAAATGTGTGTAGATCTGCTCGGATAGCCAGGCGGTCCTCCGGGCAGTCTGCGCGGCCAGAATCAGGTCAACACTGGTTCAGGAGTGCGCTGACGCCCTCAGAGTACTAGCCAGGACGAAGGAGGTGCAACTGGTGTGGGTTCCGGGACACTGTGGCGTTCTGTGGCCCGGAGCCTGCGATAGGCATAAGTAGGAAGACAGTCTCTGTCGCCTTAGACAGGTGGACCGAGGAAGCAATGGAGAGGCAGTGGGGGTCGGTTGATGGCTGCAGGCAGGCGAGGGACTTTGTGGAGGGGCCGGACAGAGATAAAGCTGTCTGGCTACTCGGAAGGAGTCGACCTACGCTTCGCCGCATCCTTGCGGTGCTGACAGCCACTGCGCCCTTAGAAGACACCTCACATTGATAGGCGTAGAGAGGGATCCCATTTGCGGCGAGGATGAAGAAACGTCCTACCACTACCTGTGTGAATGCGGATTGAGGACTCTGCAAAGGAATCAGGTAAGTACCGTCCAATTGAAGACCGTCACGGCCTTCATCTCGAGGTCGAGGCGGTTTGGCGACAGAGACGGAACCGAGGAAGAGTAGAGCATGGTTGCTGGGTTGCTGGGGTTGGCAAAAAGGGCCCATTGTGGCCTACTTGCTTAGCGTTGGCCTCGCCACCACTGCTACTACTACTACTAAGGTGATAACTTCATGAGAATCAACAACATCCAGGTTGTGGTGTACATGCAACAGCAGAAAATGATTATAGCATAGTATTGACTGGAGATGTATTTATTACACGCTTTTATTTATCTTCAATTGTGAGCCGTACTCCAGAAACGGTTAATGGAAGGTCTACGTGGGACAGCCTGTATATCTGTTTACCAAATTTTATCCAAATACGTTCAGTTGTTTATACATGATGAAGTAACAATCAGACTTTCCCATTTATGATATTAATACGATAGTGTATTTAATTGTGGATTATCTCATGACACAGAGACATTAGTACCTTTAGCTGACAAATTTTAAATTTCAAACAAAAGTTATGACTTCAATATTTAATACTAAACAAACATTAAAAAAATAATAATTTAACATACCTCAAAGCATCTTCCCATTTTTGTAATGATTTATACATATTTAAGGCATTTTCAATATCTCCTTGCTCTAAGTAGATGTTCTCTGCCGTGCTAAGATCACCAGTCAATATAGACAATCTTGCCCAAACTTCTGGACAATTATTTATAGATTCATCATCATGGTTTTGGGAATATTTTTCACCAATTTCGTGTGTTTCCTTCAGAAAATAAGCAGTAGCAACGTTTCCTAGAGCCGCATTGCATCTTTCCGCCAAATATAGATTGTGCTGTCTAAAAGCTATGAGAGACAAGTTATGCCACATGGCATCAGCTTCAGGAGATTGCCCCATCGATTCTAAAAACAATACTGCCCTGCTGTAGTCATTATCATGTATTGCAGTTCCTAGAAATGATTTTTTTAAATAAAATTATATTTTAATTAGATTAGATTAGATAGATTAGATTTTATTGTGAGTGGTCTATCTCAGTCCCTCCACCGCGACCTTAGGTCTATTGTGGCTCACGTCTAATTATTTAGATTTCACCCATCAATTCCAGCTCCCTGAGGGAGTCGATCTTTTCTTGAGGGTGAGTTTGTTTGGCAGGTGTACTGCCATCTGAGTAAAGTCGCTTGCCCGTTTCGAAGCTCAAAGAGAGATAACCTCTCTCTGAGTTCGTCTGGACCCAACTTCCGTCAGTGTTTGCCTCAAGGCGGTATCATGAAGTCCCGCTTTCGAGCAGCACCTAATCTCCAGTTGTAATCCACCCCTAGAGATCTCAGCTCCCCTCAGGCTCTTCCAAACCTGACACCTAACAGTGTTAAGACTCAAGGCAACATCCCATCGAGTCCCGCTCCCGAGCATCACCACAGTAAGGCCGTCCGTCCGTTTCCTAGCACATAGTATGGGCTCCAAACTCCGGGTGTTTACCACTCATCAGAGATCAGAGCCCCCGGGACGTCTGGACACATGACACACGCCAGGGCTCAATCCAGGGCGGTATCATCTGGAACTCCGCTCCCGAGTAACAACCAAGAGAGGCCAATTGTCAGTCTCTGAGGCTACAGTGGAGGTGCCAAACTCCGGGTGCATATCACTTCCCAGAGATGTCTGCCTCACCTGCACCAAACCCCCGCCTGTGTTTTATTGACACGAGGCGGTATCATAAAGTCCCGCCCTCGAGCAGAATCCAGGCAGGGTCGTTAGCTTGTATCGATGCTCACAGAGTAGGCCCAAGTCTCCAGGTGTAATCCACCCCTAGAGACCCCAGCCACCTCCGAGTTCGTCCAGGTCCAACACCTGCGAGGTGAAACTTTGTTTGACAGATGTACTGCCATCTGAGAGAAGTCGTTTGCCCGTCTCAAAGCTCAAAGAGAGATAACCTCTCTCCGAGTTCGTCTGGACCAGACATCCGTCAGTGTTTGACTCGGTGCAGTATCATGAAGTCCTGCATCCGAGCAGCATCCAAGTGAGGTCGTTTGTCAGTTTCGAAGCTCACAGAAGAGGCCTCAACCCTTAGTTTTATTCCACCCCTAAAGGTTTCAGCTCCCCTCCGGGTTCGTCTAGACCCGACACCCACCAGTGATAGACTCAAGGCGACATCCCATCGAGCCCCGCTCCCGAGCATCGCACAAGCGAGGCCGTCCGTCCGTTCCGAAGCACACAGTGGGGGCCCCAAACTCCGGGTGTTTACCACTCATCAGAGTTGTCAGCCCCCTCCGGGTCGTCTAGACACACGACACCCGCCAGCACTCAACCCAAGGCGGCACCCATCCGGAACCCCGCTCCCGAGTAACAACCAAGCGCGGGCAACCATCCATTTCTAAGCCCAGAGTGGAGGCCTCAAAATCCGGGTGTACATCACTCCCCAGAGATATCCGCCTCCCTTCAGGCCCACATGGACAAGACCCCCGCCAGTGTTTGATTCCAATTAGTCACCTTTTACGACAGACATGAGTTACCTTGGGCCTATTCTTTTAGATAGTCCCCGGACCCACAGGGGACTATTTTAATTAGAGGTGTGCAAACCTTCCAAATTTCGAACCGAACCTGAACGCAAACCGAACCTTCGGTTCGAAAAATTCTACGCGTCGGCGATGTTAAAATAGTTCAAAGTTCGAAATACGTCATTCTCCAAGTTAGAAGAATGTGCTAGCACCTCTAAAATCGATCTTCAGGGTCTGTGTAAGTTTAAAGTATTAACTTTACTAATATGCCGTATAATAATAGTGTACAATTCTTATGAAAATTCGTTACTATAACGCACTTACTGCCCCCCGAAATTGGTATTTAGTTTGGTTACCATTGATGTATGGTTTATACCTGTTGTATGAATCAATCTACACGTCGCAGTTAACTACTCTGTCTGTCAGGCATTGGACTTTAACCACTAAGTCGTTTCAACGCTTATCTTTGGGATTTTAATTTTAATTTGGAAAAAACTCTAAATATTGTGTACCAAATTACTTAAAATTCACAACATAGGTTAATTTGCACCATTTCTAGCCGCATGTAAAGTCTCATTCCAGTTACTCTGATACTTACAAAAATATATCGTTTTCAAAAATATTTTGGTATATTTTTGGGAGAAAAAATGTCCGTTATAGCTGATACACGAACTCGTCCACGGTCTTAATACGATGAAGATACGTGCCACGTTTCGTTTAAATCAGTTGAGTATTTTTTTAATTTATCGCTCGGATACCTACATTTGCAACACAAGGGGTGTATTCTGATCATAAAAAAATACGTCTAACTGTATGCACACAAAAATTAGTAAAATACATTTATAAAATCTAATAAAAACAAGTTTTACGATATTATTTTAAATAAACCAATAGAAATATGTTTCCCGGCAATTTCGCAATTCGCGAATGTATGAACCTAGCTTTTGTCCAAGACTACACTGAAATTCCGTGGAACGCAGGCAAGCAGCTTGTAAATTAACCTCGATAGGCTTGGACGGTTAACAAACGTAGGTATGTCTAATTTTAAGCGAGAGACTGTTTGAGACATACAATATGAAAAATACAGAAATACGCTTTAAACTGCTATTTATTAAAAAATATTGACCAACTAACCTGTGAAATCATCGATAATAAAAATCATGGATCTGGTAACTTATCTATTAGTACCCTTCTCATTTTGTAAGAAGGTTTTGATACTTGCAAAGAACATTGACGTCCGTGGTACTAAATTTGACCCAACGAACCTAACAAATATTGTCTTCCGCACGGAGACAAACTATAAAAAATGCTGATACTATTACTATTACTACATAATGCAGTAGTTATTTCCCCCGGTTATACAATAAAAATAATAATATTATATAAATATTGTCTATGGGGTCCTGTTTTTGTGGCTGTTAACCGAGTGTTTTTTTTTCCCTCAGGGCTCGTCCGCGGCCTTGCCGCCCCGATCGCACCGCAACCCTTGGTTGATTGTGCATTAACCGAGTGTTAACACTGCTCTTAGAATGATTTACTGATATACTGATTTTCTATTATACACAAAATTGTATTGTTTTGAGTCATTAACTCACAATTTTCATTTATAGCCAGCGTCCAATATTTATTTTCAATACTTAATATTTATATCGGTATTTTCAATATGTTAGGTTAGTTAAAAGTCATTAACTCACAATTTTCATTTATAACCATCGTTCAATATTTATTTTCAATACTTAATATTTATATCCATATTTTAAATATGTTAGGTTAGTTAAAAGTCATTAACTCACAATTTTCATTGTATACATCAATAACCATCGTCCAATATTTATTTTAAATACTTAGTATTTACATCCATATTTTAAATATATTAGGTTACTTAAAAGTCAGTCGTAAACGGTACATAACAAACGCAAGCCACGAAGCGTAGAAATAATGCGCTTGTCAAGCTTGTCTCCATCTATAACATTTTGTGTTAACTAGGGCAGTCGTTACGACATACTACCTGGTTCCCCACCGAGATGGCGTCCCTGTCGTACATTTCACAATGTTATACGCTCTGACATCTTGCAATGATGATGATATAACTTCCATTGTTTATATTTTTATCTACCATTTATTTAAATCGCATAGCAGTGCAGATAACGTCATCTGTCTTTCTCCAACATTGTAGATACTGCATTACAGAATCTGAAGTGATGTCGAGGATTATTTTAATATTAATTTCGAATAACTTTATTTTCCCTTCATCAAAAGACTTGAAAATTGGTACACAACCACGTGTGCTTATATTCTCTTAAGTTGTAAATTTTCGTTTCAACCACTTAAACAATTTCAGAGATATTGCGCTTTAAAAAGTATTTTTAAATTTTTTGTTAAGAAAAATTGGCCGTTAAGATATGATAAACGAACTCATCCAGGCCATTAACAAAATAAGGGTAATTCTCAAATTTTGTCCAAATCAGTGAAATCAGGATTTTGAGTATCATATATATATATATATATATATATATATATATATATATATATATATATATATATATATATATATATATATATATATATATATATATATATATATAAACATTTTAACAGACCATGGAAATGGATTCCAGAGACCCTAATTCACGCTCATTTGACGAAATTTTCCAAGAGTCTCACCATCAATACCTCTTTATTAGTGAATTTTCTTAATGAAAATTCACTAAACTTTCGTATATATGGGTTACAAAAGCTCATCTTATTGAAAAGGTTGGCAACCCCTAATTTAATAGCATTGAGCGTACTGGGGTGTACTGTACCACAAAGTTCTATTACCATACTGCTTCATTTGAGTGTGTTTTATTGAAAGTATAATTGTGGAAATGCCCAAAAGTTCTCCAAATATCAGCTTACCAAATTCTACAAGTCCTTCGTCCAACTCCAAGTTGATAACATTATTTCCATCAACACATACTGCTTCTGTTTTACCATTTGTTCTAATGATATCTGTCACATCACCTCTGACTGTCATTACTGTGGGATTTTCTGGTAAATCGATATTGTACCAAATGGCAAGATTTGATCCCGACTGTGCTACAGCTACGTCACTTCCTTCTATCCACTGGATGAATCCAACATTGGTATATACTGTTTGTTTAGTCTGCAAATTTGTGTCGAACAACAGCAACCTAAAACAGATAATATCCTAGGTGATATCTAATACTTCTAATTAAATGGTAGCAAGTTTGAATCAAAATATGCTAATCTAAAGCAGGAACACAAAGATAACATTTTTAATAATAATAATTATTATTATTATTATTATTATATTAATAATATATTTCAAAAATATCCACAGTATAAACATACACAGCATAATACAGTATATATCAAGAGAGCTATGCCCTTGGCGCATATACCATGGCATTCGAAACAGAGGTGTTCGCTATCCTTGTCTGTGGCCAACAGACAGGATGTGAAGAGGAGTCCCGATAAATGTGTGTACATCTGCTCGGACAGCCAGGCACTCCTCCGGGCAGTCTGCGCGGCCAGAATCAGGTCTACACTGGTTCAGGAGTGCGCTGACGCCCTCAAAGGACTAGCCAGGACAAAAGAGGTACAACTAGTGTGGGTTCCAGGACACTGTGGCGTGGCCGGGAATGAGGTCGCGAATAATCTCGCAAGGCTTGGTTCCCGGCGGCCGTTCTGTGGCCCGGAGCCGGCCATAGGTATAAGTAGGAAGTCGGTCTCCGTCGCCTTAGACAGGTGGACCGAGGAAGCAATGAAGAGGCACTGGGGGTCGGTTGGTGGCTGCAGGCAGGCGAGGGACTTCGTGGAGGGGCCGGGCCGAGATAAAGTTGTCTGGCTACTCGGAAGGAGTCGACCTACGCTTCGCCGCATCCTTGGGGTGCTCACAGGCCACGGCGCCCTTAGAAGACACCTCACATTAATAGGCGTAGAGAGGGATCCCATTTGCCAGGAATGCGGCGAGGATGAAGAAACGTCCTACTACTACCTGTGTGAATGCGAGGGTTTTGGAAGACTTCCAGCAGAATTGTTTGGATTGAAGACTTTGCAGAGGAATCAGGTAAGTACCATCTAATTGAAGACCGTCACGGCCTTCATCTCGAGGTCGAGGTGGTTTGGCGATGGAACCGAGGAGGACTAGAGCATGGTTGCTGGGGTTGGCAAAAAGGGCCCATGGTGATCTACTTGCTTTTTTCTTCCTAATTAGTGTAAATGTATCTAAATACTAAAAAAGGAACTACTTACCTCTGTTTCTTGTCTCGGAACAACAGCTTATGACCAGTTTCGCTCAATTCCAACCAGTCAATCTTAGAATCATGGTTAACCTGAGCAATCATAATCCCTGAAATCAAATCAAATATAGATATTGTCTTTAAGTCTAACAGATATGCAAGCTTCTTGTTATCAAATGGCTGGTTTCTCTCATTTAAACGGACACTAATCAAGTGTGGATTGGCAAATTCAGTCCTGACTGAACACAGGACCTTGTTGTCTCCATATTCGATGAGAGACAATTCACCTGCGTTAAACACCAGACAAACATTGGGGTTTTCAAAATAAAACTTCTCATGTCTTCCAGAATTATTCCAAGGTACCTTTAATATTTAAAAATTTTGATACGATTTGTTTAAAACAAGCTAAATTGAAAAAGCATACTTCACTTATAAGGTTTTTATGTAAATCAGCTACCAGCAGAGTTTCATCGGTTCGCGCCACCAAATAACAATCATGTCCCATTATTTTTACTTCATCTATTTCTCCTCCATGTTGCGATTTCAAAACTATACCTTTGCCTTCACTGTCTAAATGTTTGACCAACACCTGACTGGGGCCTACGTAAGTTATTTCAAATTTATCTTTCCACACTGTTCTTCGCAATACTAAAATATAAAAAAATATTTTAGATAACGGCGTATATTCCAACAAATACAGTATACTCTTGATTATTCGTGTTCGGATTATCTGGTTTGAGGATTATCCGTGCTCAGGAATTGATCATAATTTCAAATTAGCAATAGATCGAAATTTCTCTTTTTAGTGAATTTTCGTTAAGAAAATTCACTATAAGAGAGGTATCGGTGGTAAGACTTTTGGAAAATTTCTTCAAATGAGCGTGAATTAGGCCCTAATCTAAGGTCAGTTTTTTTTTTCTCTCAGGGCTCGGCCGCGGCCTTGCCGCCCCAATAGCACTGCAACCTTTGTTGATTGTGCATACCCTTAGTCTTACTCCACCTATTCCACTGTACCTTGAACTAGTCTGCACAGCGATTGGTAGGGTGAAGTTTTATATTGCTCTGTCGCCGGTCTAGACTGACCGTAGATCGGTTGTCTTTTGCGGTCCAGAGCTTTACACTCGCACAAGATGTGCTGGGCTGATTCCTCCCCCCTCGCCGCAGAGTCTGCATGCGAGGTCCCCTTCGAACCGCCCCATTTTATGCAGGTGATTCTTGACGGCCATGTGTTCCATCAAGAGACCTGTTGTGTTTCTGAGCTGTCCTCTGCTAAGATTTAGCAGCTCCACAGCTCTCTTTGAACAACTGGGTCCGTCGATTATTGACTTCCCATGTCTGAGCCCTGAACAGTCCGCCCAGTACCTTGTGTAGGTTTCTGACCCAGGACTTAATTGCTCCCCTGGCAGTGCTCTTTGTCACGCCCAGAGCCGGTTCTGGTCCCATAAATGGTTCTGCTGACCCTCTCTTCGCGAGACTGTCAGCTTCTTCATTGCCTTTGACCCCGAGTGATCCGGCACCCAGATGAGGGTCACCTCATTCTACCCAGCCAGGTCGCTCGTCTCGTCTCGGCACTCACTCACCAGCCAGGAATTTACCCGTGGGCTACTTAGTACCTTAAGTGCTGCCTGGCTGTCTGTTGGCTATGATGATCCGCTTGTTGGTGTAGCCCCTCCTCTTGTTCTCCCGCACACAGTGCAGGATGGCGTACATTTCGGCTTGAAACACCGTTGCGTGGGCTCCGAGGGAAATAATATGACTTACTCTCGGTCCTTCCGAGTAACCACCTGCCCCCGTCCCACGCTCCCCGCCGGATCCGTCCGTGAACCAGACGAGCGCGTCCCGTGGTATGCCCGGCGTCTCCTCCCGCCATGCCTCGCGGTCGGGGATTTCCACTGTAAAGTTGTTTTCCCTGCACATTCGCGGGCTCGTGAAGTCTGACCTCATTTCAAGCATGGGCTCCTTCACGATCTCCTGAATTTTGCAGTGGCCCCTGAAGCCTGGGTTGATCTTCAGTCTACCATTGCAGGCTAGTCTGTATAGTCCTAGCCTAGCCTCCCCCATAATAACTAAGCGCATGGGTGGGGGGGTGTCCAGATCCAGCAACACCTCCATGGCGGCGGTTGGGGTTGAAAACATGGCCCCTGTGATGACTAGGCAAGCCATCCTTTGGATCTTGTCTAGTTTTTGTTTGACACTGGATTGTGTCACCTTGGGCAACCAGACCAGTGCCGCATATGTTAACGATGGTCTGACCACCCTTGTGTACAGCCAGTGGGCCATACTAGGTATTAGTCCCCACGTTTTTCCATATAGCCGCCTAGTGACGGCTAAGGTCATGACTGCCTTACGCAGTATTTTTCCTTCGCCCTATCATTCACCCACACAAAACATCTAGTGAAAACTCTCCAAAACGCTACATCCTATGTCAAAAACTCCACCCATTTCGTTGACCTTCTTCAAAACAACACCATTTCTCAAAACGACATCCTAGTTAGCTTTGATATAGTTTCCTTATTCACTAATATACTTCTATCTGAAACCCTTGACATTCTCAAAAATAAACCTAATATTTCCCACGATACCTTAGCTCTTCTAGAACACTGCACATCTAACACTTATTTCTTTTTCACAACAAATTTTACAAACAAGTTTGAGGTGCTCCAATGGGTTCACCCCTCTCTCCTGCATTGGCTAACATTTTCATGGAAAGCTTCGAGACACAAGCCCTCAATTCATCCCAACTTACACCAACCTGCTGGTAAGATATGTTGACAAAATTTTCGTTGACTGGCCACGCGGTAAAGAATCTCTAGACGAATTCGTCTTACCTAAATAACATCAACCCTGAAATCCAGTTCACCATGGAAATAGAAAATAATTTTTCTTTGCCTTTCTTAGATGTATGCATCACTAAAAACCCAGTCAGAGGATTTTCTTACACAGTGTACCGAAAACCAACCCACACCAATCGTTATCTTAACGCCCAATCTCACCATCACCCATTGCAACTAAATTCCGTGGTTCGAACACTAGTAAAACGATCCCATAGACTAACGGACAACAACAATAAACAGACTGAATTAAAATTTTTAAGACAGACATTGCTAGAAAACGGATACGACAACAATCACATACTATGAAACATTAGAAATGTACAACAACAAACCACTACACCACAACAAGAACAGAGTCCACAAAACAACACACTGCTTTTTACCATACATTAAAGGCGTCACCGACAAAATCAGCCGAATTTTTAGAACCCATAATATCAAAAGCGTATTCACAAAAACTGTCAAATCTGATAAAAACTTCCAAGGATACGATTCTAAACGAATCCCACGGAGTTAACCAAATTCCTTGTTCCGACTGTTCCCAAACTTATGTAGGACAAACAAATAGACGCATCCACAATAGAATATATGAACACACGCTCGCAGTTAGAACATACGACCCCTCATCGGTGCTGGCCATGCATCATATTCATACATGACAAAAAATAGACTTCGACAATGCCAAAACAATAGCCCCGGTTTACAACTTCAAAAATAGAATTATCCATGAAGCAATCGAGATCGAAAAACGTCCCGATTGTTTAAATAAGAGAGATGATGATCTTCGTCTTCCGATTACTTGGAAACCTATTATATCTTCATTACAAACGCACAAAAAGACAATAAATTCAATAGACAATTTTATTGTCCTATTACCTGACTCAACAAATACCTGCAATCCTCTTAATCCTTTAAGTACCATGACGAAAGCCCATGACTCAACAAATTCTGCAATCCTCTTAATCCTTTAAGTGATGTGACGAAAACCCCTGACTTAATTGACCGTGACCCGACTACCTACACTGATAACAAAGCAGGTAGATGAAACGGTACATATAATACAAGACTTGCAACGAACTGCCACATCTCTCTTAGGCCTAGGGTTGAACACACTGAGACCTTAGAGACGATCTCCGGCGAGATTTGGGGAATAGGCAGATTGAGGCCTCGTAATTTATCTACAACAACCCAACCCACCTTTGTCCACCGCTCTAAGGAGTAGGCAGATTGAGGCCTTAGAGTTCATGTCCTTGCGTATTTGCTTTACCTCTTGAAAATGGCTCCAACGGCGAAACGTCGAGTTTTCATACATTCTGGACGCCGTCGAACCCGAGAACCAAGTATGTCTCATATATATATATATATATATATATATATATATATATATATATATATATATATATATATATATATATATATATATAATTACGTTCGCATCCGTGTTGCCGATCATCCAGATATTCGAGAGTATACTGTATAAAATAACGATCTATGTTTTACACAAGTTTAAATACCTGGTGCTTGGGCTAGCAAAAATATTCAGTATCTCTTCAAAAGAGTCAATTAACTTACTTACCCGACTCAAACATAAGTACAGCGCCACAAAGTCCACCACAGGCTACTTTAGAACCATCTTTCTTCCATGCGAGAGCACTGATAGTGTAGAGGTACTTGATTTCTTTTGGTGGGGTCTCTTCCCAAAGGGACTTTCTGGTATTCCATATGTACATGCGTAGGCGATCAAAACTCCCAACTGCTACAGCCTGATCAAATATTAAAAATAAGTAGAAAATAACTATAAAAACTATAAACAGTAGCATCCTTTATCTGATATTTTCGAACGTAATACTGAATCTAGATGTTACCCAATTAGAACTGAATAGAAAATTAACGAGTGCGGCAGTTTCAGGTTTTTGCCCCGTATCAAAAAAATCAAAGATCCGGAGCTAAGAAAAGAATGTTTGCTGAAAAAATTGAGCAGAAGGAGACAAAATTTGTTGGACATACTCTGAGGCATAATAACTTTAATTATTGATTGACACATGCAGACATGTGAAGATGATTAAATTTTTGCAATTCCGTTATTTTTCTTAACAAAAATGCAATATTACATGGAATTTTAGCTTAATTCACTGCTTAAAGTTATATTACATCAAGCAAAAGCAGTATATTTTCTAGGTTTTAAAGGAATCATAAGTTTTAAGAAAAGTTGTTCGATAACTATGTCATGTTAGCAACACTGCACAGAATCAACAGTTGAGTTTATAATTGAGGTTACGTCATTTTTTGGCAAGGTAATGTCAATTTATGTTGCAACAAATATACCTAAAGACTATTTGTTTAATTCAAAGGATTTAGAGACAATTTTGGAGAGTTTGTTAATTGAATGATCGATTCATTAATGTATTGCTGACCAGTTTTCGACAATGGTTAAGACAAAGGACCTTCCCCCTTTCAAGAAAAAATGTCTAGGTTAGGTTGGCAATCCTACCGACTGCGTTATGTGGTATGAGTTACCTGGTTATTATACCACATTATATATATATATATATATATATATATATATATATATATATATATATATATATATATATATATATATATACATATATATATATATATATATATATATATATATATATATATATATATATATATATATATATTATAACAACATGTAACAACGTATAACTTAGAAGATTGTGAGATGTACGACAGGGTCGCCATCTCGGTGCGGAACCAGGTAGTATGCAGTCACGACAGCTCCAAATAATACAAAATGTTATAAAATAGAGACTGTGTACACAGCCTCTATTTTATAACATTTTGTATTATTTGGAGCTGTCGTTACTGCATACTACCTGGTTCCGCAACAAGATGACGACCCTGTCGTACATCTCACAATATTCTAGGAGGCTAGCTACCATAGCCATAATACTTTATAGGTGTGTTTTCGCTGTAATATAAAATAAATGAAGAAACAAACCACCACCACCCCCCCCCCCACCCAGTCATTGTTATTTAACCAGGGTATTCAATCAATTTTTAAAATACACTATATTTTAGCTTGATGGACGGCCCCAAATACAGTTTTAGCACAGCTTAGATATATTATGCTGTGGTTTTAGACTGAAAGTTTTGTATAATATAGTAGAAATGTAAACAAAATCAAGTCAAGTCTCTATAAAAATGACTCTAAAATAGTTTCGTAATATAAGTGAAACAGCTGTGAAATGTGTTTTAATGGCAATTCTACTAATTCTGTAATTAATTGTTATGTACACTTTACGATATATATATATATATATATATATATATATATATATATATATATATATATATATATATATATATATATATATATATATATATATATATATATATATATATATATATATATATATATATATATATATATATATATATATATATATATATATATATATATATATATATATATATATATATTTACACACAAAGTCTGAAACCGACCTCGGATTTGGGCTCTAGGGGTCCTAAATAGCGCTCATTTGTAAAAAAATTTTCAAAAATCAAAAGTGGCGATCTCCTCATTATTGAACTTTTTTTCAAGAAAATTCACTAAAAAGACTTTAAAAATGCCAAAATCCAATATGGCGCCCATAAGAAAAAGCAAAGTTATATATTGTAACTCTTGCATCAAGAACACCTTGGAAAATATGATGACTTATTTAGATTGCCCATAAAAAAGTGTCCTAACAAAATTATCCATTATTTACAGGACACCTGTATGCATGTGTTATATCTGTGAGTTTAATAAATATTATTATTAATATTAGTTACATTACCTGTCCACTGGGGCTGCAGGCAGCAACTGACAGATCATGTTCAGTTGGATCCTTTCCATAATCAAAGTGCTTGACTAGTTTCCCATTACTGTTAAATACCGACACTCTCTTATCGCATCCACCCACAAAGATGTGACCCTGAGGCCATGCCAGCACAAAAGGAGGAACAGGGTGGAGTATCACCCTACCCTGTGTCTCATCTTCATTGTGGTCATTGGTGATGAAGAACCGTATCACATTGCCATCTACATGTCCAGACAAGAATCCAGTACCTCTGCTGTTGGAAGCGAGTGATACCACCAAGCTATCGGAGGCGTACAGGCTCTGACATTTGTTGGATTTGATCTGGAGTGCTCGGACTTTGCCATCAGCTAAACCACATATGATGGGGCCTGTTGAAAGCCATATGATGCAAGTGACGGGTGATGGTTGAGGGAATTTGTTACATATCGCCTAGGATATAAAAAATAATAACAAAAGTGTTGAAAACTAACATTTCTTAGAGTTAAGTTAGATTAGGTTTTAAGGCTCTTGCGGTTTTAGTGAATTTTCTTAAAAAAAATTCACTAATGAGGAGATCCCGACTTTTGAATTTTGAAAAAATTTCTTCAAATGAGCGCTAATTAGGCCCCCCAGAACACATATCCGGGGTCAGTTTCAATTTTTATATGTTTATATATATATATATATATATATATATATATATATATATATACATATATATATATATATATATATATATATATATATATATATATATATATATATATATATATATATATATATATATATATATATATATATATATATATATATATATATATATATATATATATGTATCACACCGATAACTCAAAAAATAATGGGCCGATTTTGATCAAATTTGGTGAGTACCTTCCTTTTGCAAATGGCTTGGATAAGTTCGTTAGTCAGGAAAATCGGCCCAGGTTTTCCAGGAAAATTTTGGGTTTTCCTTCAAAAAAAATTTATATCTCCGGAATTAACAAAGTAAGGGCAACTAAATTTTGTACCCTGGTTTACGTCATTATAGGTGAGGTGCCTACTAAAATTTAGCTCTGTAGGTCAAAAGACAAAAAAGTTATGGGCATTTAAAGTAAAATAAATTGGGGTTTTCCTCAAAACGTCAAAGTGACAATTTAAAACGTCATAATTCGCAACATTTAGGCAAATAACTTGAATCTACTACAGGCTCTGGAAAGAAAATGTCTCAAGAAGAATGTTTTACAAACCCTGAAGTCTTAGTTTCAACCGTCATCATTCTTGATTTTACTAAAATATTTCCAGAAAATTCATTTCAAATAGACCCTTTCTCTGATGCTTGGCAGTAGCCTTAGCTATAGAATTTATCATTTAATGGTATATAATTTTTGTAGAATTTTCGTAAAAAATCAATAAAGCTCAATATATCCGTTATTATACAAGATATGAAAAAATATTGTATACATTAATTATACGGTGTCTTGAGCTACACCTTAAAAAATTATTGCTACCATCACAGGGTGGCCCATAAGTCGTTGGTGATACAAATAATATTTTTTTTAGTGGAAAACGCCTTATGTTTTTGCATTTTCCATCGAAATATAATGCATGTTTGTAAGTTAAGTAATTCTGGACGCAGCAAGTGCGTTATGGTAGCGAATTTTGATTAAATGCTTCGTATTTGAAAAGCTCAATTTGCTATTAACCTATAAGGTTTGCCAAGAAATGGATTTTTTCGGTTACATTTTAAGTTTACTTTCGGAAATTTCTGTATGTTTTCAAACAATAAAGTTATTTTGATGAAACATGGCACATTATTTTTACTATATAGGTTATACTGGTAACCAAATTTGATGCCTGCTTTCTGAAACAAAAAACACATATTTGCTATTAAAATCATTTTTATGAAAATTCACTACCATAACGCACTTGCTGCGTCCAGAATTTTTTGTTAATGTTTTGACCGACATATTTAATTACCCAGTCTTCGGCTTTTAAATGCCATGATGGACACTTTGTCAAGAAGCGAGAATCTTTAGTTTTATCACATTATAATAATACCTACTAATAATCATATATATATATATATATATATATATATATATATATATATATATATATATATATATATATATATATATATATATATATATATATATATATATATATATATATATATATATATATATATATATATATATATATATATATATATATATATATATATATATATATATATATATATATATATATATATATATATATATATATATATATATATATATAATATATATTATAGGGCTTACAGCCTAAATATTATCGTACCGTGAATGTACATTATATAAATAAATAAAGAAAAAATAAATAATCAGTTAATTTACTCCGATTTGAATACATCACTTCCTCAATCTGTTTTTATTTACGTTAGTATACTTTTTGTAGTTATCAAAAACATGAAACTGTTAGTGAAAATAAAATTAATACTAATTTCATTTTCGAATAACTAAAAAGTTCAGCTTCTTCAAATCATGCAAAATACATAAGTGTAATTATTACCTTTTTCTCACCCCATTTTTCTCCAATTTTATACACATAAACAATGCAATCACTCTGAGCTATGGCAATTTTTGTCGAATCTGGACTGAAAGCAATTCCCTTAATAACGTAGGACTTTTTTCCAGCTTCCGGATCATAAGGCTTTGTTGAAAACCGATCACGTTTCTCTCCTTTGTTGTCAAACAGCAATATCTGTCTGTCTGACGTAGCCACTGCCAATTTCTGATTATTTGGTGCCCAGCACATTGAGACGATCTTGGATTCATGTTCCTTAAATAATATAGTTATGACATTAATACCTATCTCTAATGAGTGAAGTTTGGAACCTGTGATGAGCACTGATAAGTACAATTTGGAGAACCCAATTCATCTCAAACATACAGTTTTTAGATCTGACGATCATTTCGCTAACGAAGTTAGCGTCATCTGGGGGATGAAGTTTATTCAAGTCGAAAAATTGTATTGTGATGAATTGGTTTCTCCAAATTGTACTTACATACAGGTGTCCCACGTCATGTAAGTATTAGATTGTTTCCGAAAATATACATTTTTGAGTGCTGAAAATTTTTATACGGGAGTTTCCGAAGATGCCCTATTTAATGGAAATAATTTCCAAAATGGCGGACTTCCGGTTAAACCGTAAATAGATATAAACATCGTTATTTCAAAGAGAACACCCCGTATATTATTGCATTTTTAGAATACTCATCTAATTTTAGGTTAAAAGTTATTAGGGTATGTTCTCCCTATCTTCAACTGTTTTCGAGTTATGTCAATTTATTTGAGAATTCTGTTCAAGGGGAGGCTGACTTAATGAAGGTGATTTCGTGTCGTGTTTGGATGCTGAAAATTCTTTAATTTGTCAGACACCTCTAAGGACATTAAGCTTCGACATGATTGTGAGGAAAAATTGTTTCATATACAGGCTGTATTAGAATTTGGTGTGCTTTAAACTAGAATAACTCATTTATTTCAAATAGACCACCCTATATATTATCTTCTCATTGAATAGAGCATATAATTATCTTTCAAACTGTATTAGCATTCCCTATACCTAAAGTGGATAATTGTCAAGATATTTGCGGTTTACCAAAAAAAAATAATTAGGAGTATGCCTAAAATCTGTATGAATTCTAAGAGTGCTATGTGATGTTTGGCATATTCACGTTTATTGTCAGTTTTATATTTATGTTATTCACAACGTGAGTTATTTTGTCTGTGTTGTCTGAATTAATAGGAATTCTACGTTATAATGGATAATGCCAGCTATTCAAACGAACAATTGCTAAATTTATTTTATTTTCATGGAGAGTGCAACAGAGTGGTCAGCAGAACATGTCGGCTGTTTAATGGTAGGTATCCCAAGTCCTCGCCAATAACTGCGTTGAAATTCAGACGTTATGGAACCAATTTCTTGAGAACGGGAAGTTGCACGATTAAACAAACATCAAGATCAGTTCCAGTTACAGAAGACGAAGACGAACAATTTTCTGTGTTGTCTTATTTCGAAGCTCATCCAAAGGCGTCAATACGTTCAGCTGAATATGACATGAACATAGCACGTTCCTCCGAACAGAGAACATGGTCCAAGCATAAGATGCATAATTATAAATTTATAAGTGTACAAGCTCTGGAACCAAACGACCCAGCCCACCGAATTGAATTTTGTCACACTCTCCTAGAAAGACACCGCAACGATCCTTTATTTCTGAAAAGCATAATTTGGACCGACGAAACAAAGATGTCCCATGAAGGAATATTTAACAGACATAAAATTCACTACTGGGCTCAAGACAATCCTCATGGCAAAAGAGAACGCTGTTTTCAGAGAAAATTCAGCTTCAACTTGTTTGCTCTTCTGATGGATGATAAAATATCGTACTGCATTTACGATAATAATCTGACAGCTGTGCAATACCTAGAGATTTTGCGAACCACTGTCTCTGGACAATTTGGACAATTTACCACTTACTGCGTATGTGAATTGTTGGTATCAACTAGATGGGGGTCCTGTGCATTATTCAGCAGAGGTGAGGAGCTTTTTAAATGATGAATTCGGAGAGAGATGGATGGGACACGGCGGAACATACAATTGGCCCCCACGATCGCCCGACCTCACTCCTCTGAATTTTTACTTATGGGGTAAATTGAAATCAGATGTTTATGCGACTCCAGTCAACACTAGGGAATAACTTAAAGATAGAGTACGTAATTGTTTGGATAATATTGATTCCGTAGAAATATGGCGTACAACAAGTGAAGGAGTTGTAATACGCTTAGAGTGATGTATTAATGCGAATGGTATACAATTTGAACAATCATGAGTTTCTTAGCTAGTCATAATCATTTTCAACTTTCAATACTTTTGGTTATTATCTGTTATTTGTTGAAATTTCATAAATATTCAATTAATTATTTTTTTTGGTAAACCGCAAATATCTTGACAATTATCAACTTTAGGTATAGGGAATGCTAACAGAGTTTTGAAAGAGAATTATCTGCTCGATTCAATGAAAAGATAATATAGAGGGTGTTCCATTTGAAATAAATGACTTATTCTAGTTTAAAGCACACCAAATTCTAATACATCCTACAAAACACCCTGTATATGAAACAATTTTTCCTCACAATCATGTCGAAGCTTAATGGCCTTGGAACGTGCGTGACAAATTAAAGAATTTTCAGCATCCTAACAGACATGAAATCACTTAATTAAGTCAGCCTTCCCTTTAACAGAATTCTCAAATAAATTGACATAACACGAAAACAGTTGAAGATAGAGAGAGCATACCCTAATAACTTTTAACCTAAAATTAGATGAGTATTCTAAAAATGCAATAATATACAGGGTGTTCTATTTGAAATAACGATGTAACGATCTATTTACGGCTTAACCGGAAGTCCGCCATATTGGAAATTATTTCCATTAAATATATCATCTTCGGAAACCCCCGTATACAAATTTTCAGCACTCAAAAATGTATATTTTCGTAAATAATCTAATACATTACTCGACGGGGGACACCTGTATATCCAGTAAGAAAAATATATCCGAAGGTATATATTTGATATCTAGTTTTTATCAAAACACAATTAAATGAGCAGAATGCAGAATCCTGCCATGAAGATTATACCGTCCTTTACCGAATGGTATCAATTAAAGTTATGTTTGATACCCTTGGTTGGTTGTCTATTTAGAGGTAGTTCTGTACCAAACACTGGCTTTTACTTTGAAAATTGTAAGAGGCATTTTATTCAGACATTGTTTGGAAAACACTGTTTAGAAAGCTGAGGTAATCTGCTAAATTACCTATATTTTTTGTTTGGTATGTAGCGTAAAATGGGGTGAATGGGATCGATGGGGTGAATAGAGACGAAATTTACCTTGAGATTTCAAAGTTATGAGGCGACTGTAAAATTGAATCTAGAGTCGCGGTTTGGTGTCAAAGTTTAGTAAAAAGCATGACTAATCATTTTAGTGTAAATTGTCACAATCCGGCAACGTCTGATGTCAGACAATTTCTTCATGTTTCTCTTATTGTGACCATTTGTATATCACAGAATGTTAATTTCAGTTCCTTCTTATATTTAAATTCATTATTACATATTGTTTCATAAAAACAGTATTTTTCTTTTATATACATCGCTATACTGTTCTTATTTATTGAATAGATGAAGCTAGATATATACTATTCACCCCACAAGCTAGCTAAAATGGATAAAGCATTGAAATCAATGCAGTATTCAATTCAGACCCCTTGTGAGGAGAATAGGATCACAACATAAAAAATATACATCGAACAAGAAATTTTTCTCAAAAGCCATTAGCAATCAGAACCATCCTCGACTCAAATTTATACATTATGAAAACGGAAATATATCTGTTCATAGGGATGATATAAACGTTTGAAGTTGAGAATTGATCCTATTCACCCCATTTTACGGTACTACTGTAGCTACACTTTTTACTTGCCATCAACCTTTCCTACTTTATCACTTGATAAACTGTCTTGAAGAATCTAAATCTCTAATATCCATACAAACTTAAAATATATGGCTTTTAAACAACATTTCTACTAACAAACTGTTGTCAATGTTGCTTTAATACAGAATGCAATGGTGCAAGTTGGTTGGTGTTAAAAACATAACTAGGCAGAGTCTTGTAAATGTAAATGTTATATACCTGTGCTTCTAAAATTGTCTGGATATACTTAAGTTGCATTTTCAAGTCATGGGTCACTGATATATGCTAGCATTCCATTGATTGTAAGTGCAAGAATTAATTGTTTGCATTACTGTCACCATGGTTACAACCCCTTTTCTCATGTATGGTGGAAAATATTTCTTGATAAACTGGCACAATTTAACACTAACGTTCAAATAAAAGACTTTCTTATGGAAAAACGTATATTGCTTTAACTAGTACGTACAATCACACTGAATGAAGAAATACAAATGGCATAGGAAAACATTTTGAAAACATGACTATCAAACAAAAATTCCCACTGATAGAAGAAGAAACAATATTCCAAAACCAGAAAATATCGATGCTACAAGTGAAACTAGTATTTCTTTTCTAAAGGTTCTGGTTTGCTTTGAACTTGTAACTTCATACACAAAGAACCATGCAGTAAAAAATATCCCTATAATTAGCAGGACCACGGCAAGGTGTGGAAACACTTGTGGATTTATTGGTGAAACGTAACGGCCAACAATTTTTGATTCGTACATCTAAAACAATAAAAGACATAAACGTTAACATGACCGGCATGTAAGAGGTATATGAATATTTGATTAGAAACGGTATTGCTTACTTTGCTTAATTGTTTAGTGATGTGCTTTCTGGATTAGAAATAATTTCAGAAAACACACAGAATACAGGAATAAAAATTAAGTTATACGATACGAAAATTCGAATACGTTTACTATATACTATATTGAATATTGATATTGATAATATTATATACGTGTAACAGTACCAATTTCTTGATTTAAGTGTTGACAGTTGACAGCTGTCATTATGGAAACCGAAATCTGAGTCCGTCAGTGTGCTTGTGCTGTCAAATACTTAAACGGTTAGATTAGGTAATAATTACCCAATTTAACATTAAACGTGTCAGCTATTTATCCTTATTCGGTGTTTCCTTATTTCTCATTGTGATTTCCATCTGTCGAATGGCGTGAGAGATTTAAAAAATCGAATGAAAATATCTAGTCGATATAACACCTTGAATTACATTTATCTCTACACAATTAAAATATAAATCAAGTTATCACCAATCTATTGAAGCAAAATAGCCAGTGAAAAAAATAGTATTTATTTTTATTTAGTAAAAACAACAATAGATATGTAAGGCTAGCAAGTATCGTCACCGTAATTAGAAATGCAGACCGGTTTCACTCTAATTAGAGCTCGTCAGTGCGCTATACTAATCCATGATATAATAACTCAGAAGAGATATGATATTGCGCATATGCCCTGCCCCCTCCTATGACGTCACGTGGCGAGTAACTTTATGGAAGTCCAACTACACACTTAAATCAAAGTCATTCGCAATCAAAAAGTTTCTATACGTCAGTTTAATGCGGTTGAAGTTACGCCTATATTGTCTTTTTCAGATAATATAGATCGTAGCACTAAATTTAATCTTTTTCATTTTTATTACTTCCAACTGTATGCACTTAAATATTAGTAAAATACGTAATTTGTTAAGAGGTTGTGATGAAACGTCAAACCCCACTGCACGACAGCATATTATTGTTGCATTGGACTCACCACTTGACGCCATGCGCGTGACAGGTATAAAATAGGTAGTCTGAATATCATATCTCTCGTTATTTGTATCATGATACTAATCACAGCGAGAACATTTTTTTTTGGATACAGGAGGGAGAAATGCTCATGCAGACCCCATTCACGACACCGTAGTGCCGTGGGATATCGAGGTACTGTGAGACTGTACTCACTAAAACTTCCTCACTAAGAGTACCGCATGATACAAATAACGAGAGATATGATATTCAGACTACCTATTTTTAGACCTGTCACGCGCATGGTGTCAAGTGGTGAGTCCAATGCAACAACAATATGCTATGCAGTGGGGTGTGACGTTTCATCACAAACTCTTAACAAATTACGTATTTTACTAATATTTAAGTACATACAGTTGGAAGTACTAAAAATAAAAAAGATTAAATTTATTACTGCGATCTTTATTATATGAAAAAGGCAATATAGGCGTAACTTCGACCTCATTAAACTTACTTAAGGAAACTGTTTGATTGAGAATGACTTTGTTTCAAGTGTGTTGTTGGACTTCTGTGACGTTACTCACCACGTGACGTCATAGGAGAGGGCGGGGCATATGCGCAATATCATATCTCTTCTAAGTCATTATATCATGGGAGTACCGGACATTTGTCCATACCTTCGTCGGAAAGATTTCACACAATGACGTTTGGGTTTGAATGTTTTCATTCTGTTTTTGCCGCGAGGGCGTTAGCGGGTAAGTATAAGCTTTGGACGCTTATGGTTATATGGAAGTTGCTCATCGTAGTCGGTAGCACTACAGAGAAGAGCATTTGGGTGAGAAGCGGCTTTTGCGAACTGAGTTGTTGATAGTTGAGTTATAAACTCACATATCGAAGGCATTTCCAGATCATAGTGAATCTGACTGTTTCGGGCAAACCATGGTGCTCGGTAACCATTCTCAGAATTTTGTTCTGGATGATTTGAAGGGTATTGATGTGTGTTGCGGCCGCGGTGGCCCATGCAGGTGATGCATAGGTCAAGGCTGGCCGAATAATGACTTTGAACATGAGCAACTTATTGTTCATGGACAATTTGGAATTTCTATTTAGAAGTGGGAACAGCTTCGAGATGAACATCAAGACTTTTTTTCAGCCGTGATCGACATGGGGGCGTCATGTTAAGTGTTTGTCGAGGAAAACCCCGAGGTATTTGGCGGAATATTGCCCGGGAATTAGACGGTTGTCTAATGATACGTGTTCGTGAGGTGTGTGTTTCCTCTTGGAAAAGAGGACAGCTGAACATTTATCGGGGTTTATGGATAGAAGGCATTTCCTATACCATGCTTGCAGCTCGACTACGGCGGTCTGAAGTCGTTCGGTTATTATCCTCGGCTGAGAGGAGCTGCTGAGGATGGTAGTGTTGTCTGCGTACAGTGCGTATGTCACGTTTAGGGGGGCTGTCGGAATGTCTGTGACAAATATATTGTACAGCAGAGGGGAGATAGCAGAACCCTGCAGGAGACCAGCCGTGGCTGGGTACGTTCTAGATCTGGCTCCCAGGTGTTTGACCTGGAACTTCCTCTGTTGCAGGTATGACCTGATTAGCAGAATCAGAGGGAGAGTATAATTAAATGATAAAAGTTTGTTTAGGAGGCCCGCATGCCAAACACTATCGAAGGCTTGAGCAAGGTCAAGAAATATTGCACCAGTTGACTTGTTTTTATTAAATCCTTCGGTGATGTTTTCTACCACACGAAGGACTTGATCTGTGGTGGAGTGCTGGTGTCTGAAACCGCATTGCTGATCCGAGAGGTTATGATTTACTGAGGTGAATGAAGCTAGCATTTTCTGGATCAGTTTTTCGGCGATTTTGCCGATGACTGGCAGTAGGCTAATGGGCCTGTAGTTCTGAGGGAACAGCGGATCTTTGCTGGGTTTCTGGATGTTGATAATGTCGGCAAGTTTCCACATGGAGGGAAAATGTTGAAATCGCAGCATGGCATTCATAATCGTAACTAGGAATACCACGGCTTTGCGGGGGATGTTTTTCAGATCTACGTTGGAGATTCCATCGTATCCCGGAGCTTTCCTATTTTTTAATGATTTGCTTATTTAGGAAACTTCTTCGAAAGTTGTGGGCTCGATATTTTTGTCTGGGGTGGCACGAAACGCACTCCTGACGTAGCGGTGCGTTCTTGCTACATGCGACAGATCAACGTTGTTATAATTCGGGCTGAATTGCAACTCTAGATGATCTGTGAATGCAGTAGCTTTCTCCGCATCCGTGTATACGACACCGTTACGGCCGTGAAGTGGGGATATCGGAAGTTTTTGGGAGCGAAGGCCTTTTGCCATTTGCCAGATGGAATTGTCTTGGGTAGACAGGGTTTGCAGGCGCTCCTTCCAACGATTGTTGCGGAGTTCTTGTAGGGCGAATCGTACTTGTTTGATGAGTCTGTTTGCGTCTCGTTTGTCGGTAGGGTTTCCGGTGCGTTGAGTTAGTCTACGCACGCGGTTCTTTTTGAGTATAATTTCTCTGATACTGGACGGAAATGGCGGCAGTGCGTGGTATAAGGAAATGTATTTACTGAGATAATAATAATAATCTATTAATAGAAAAGTCGTACGACATATATTGTGTGACACAATTTTAGTAGGTAGGTATTTCTTAAAAAAATGTGTTTGACGTATATTTTCAAAGCTTTAGATTTTTAGCTAGCGTCAACTAAAGCTATATATAGTATAGGTAAAGTATGGAACCTGTTATGAACAGTGATACGTACACTTAGACAACCCAATTCACAACAACACATCTTTTAAAAATATCATCCTCTGATAACGCTAACTTTGTTAGTGGAACGATCGTCAAGTATTTAAAAAGATGTGTGATTTGGGTTCTCCAAGTGTACTTAATAGAAACCATGATCTAATTTCCTTCTTCTCCCAGCATCGAATATTTTTAGTTTCTTGGCTTCATCAACGATAAGTACCCATCATATACCCACTATTCTATTTAAACGAAAATATGTCATAATATATTATAATAGAAACGTTTTAAGGCTGTTTTTTCGTTGTTGATTTTTATATTTTCTTTAGCCACTTTGTTTACGCTCACTTAAAATGTAAATCATGAACTAAGTAATTTTTCGATTTAAAAAAACAACATATTGTTTTTCAGGTTATAGTAAACATATGCCTTAGAAATGTATATTTCATATAGAGTACTCAGCCTCATGTGATTAAGATACGCAAAAAACTTACTTTGTTTTTTCGTAACTTACCTATCCCTAATACAGATTTTAATTTTGTTTTATACAATTTTTGTAATGCTCAAAACGAGAAAAAGTCCTCCTAAAAATTTTATTAGTCTTCAACTATAAGCTAGTTTGTTATTTAGATCATCCTCAGATTTTTATTGGATTTAAAAAAGTATACTCCTACACATGGCTTTATTAAAACATATCTGTTCTATGGTTGTACTCTATAGGAATTAGAGAGACGAATTATTGACAAATCTTGTCAGATAAGAAGATGCCGTTGTAATAAAATATCGAATGGGTAATGTCAATGTCTTGCGCATGCGTATGCGTAGTTTTATTAAGCAAAGGTTAATATTTTTTAATGTCTGTTCTGAGATCAGTAAAGAATGGTCTTGTATGTGTTTGTTACATTTATTTAGGTGTTGTTTTGAAAGAGGTTGGTAAATTTCAATTTCTTGTAATAATTTTACCTGTATTCAGTACACACGTTTCCAATTAAATAAAGAGCTAACACTATAAAACTGGCCACCAAAATTTGACAAATCTTGTCATCTGTCAAAGATGTTGATATTTTCAAACTGCAATAAATTAACTTAATTGTTCTAAATTGCTTGTTAAATGAGGTTTATTACACATTGTATTAAATTTATTTTCTGATGCTTCATTTGAAAATGTAATTAACGTTTTGTCATTGTAGATGTTAAACTGAAGGCATTTTAAAAGTGACCGACCCAGAACGGTATGTTGTGCAGGAATAAACATCTACAGAGAAAGAAATTACGAATGGGATGAATGAGGAAGATTTGCTAAAAAGATCAGCTGAAGAGCGAGACAAGATTTTTAAAAGATATGAACGAGGACGTGAACAGGGTGCTGAAATTGACCCTTGGGAGGATCCCGGATTTGAAGTTTACCATGCTACAGATAGGTATGGGTTCATCCATGACAAGAGGTTACCTACGAAGGTTGACCCACAAGAAGCTAAAAAGACACATATCGAAGTAGAACGCCAGAAAAAATGGCTAAAGATGATAATGAAATGGGAATCTCCCACTGTAAAAGAGAAGTTGCCATCGAGAGTGTACAAAGGCATTCCCAATTCATTGAGGACGAAAGTTTGGGTCAAGTTACTGAACGTGGAAGCAATAAAATTAGCAAATAATGGCAAATATCAAGACATGAGGAAATTGGCTAGGCAGTATTCTACAGATGCAAGGCAAATAGATTCGGATGTTAATAGGCAGTTCAGAGAACATTTGCATTATCGTGAACGTTATAGCGTTAAGCAGCAACAGTTGTTTAATGTATTAACAGCTTATGCAATGTTTAATTCAGAAGTGGGTTATTGTCAAGGCATGTCAGGCCTAGCTGGTGTGCTGTTGATGTATATGGATGAAGAAGATGCATTCTGGGCTGTGCATATCTTGTTAACTGATCCCAAATATGCCATGCATGGTTTATACAAAGAAGGTTTCCCCAAACTCACTCGCTTCCTTGCACATCATGACCGTATATTGGGTAAATTACTGCCAAAACTCAAGAAGCACTTTGATAGGCATGGATTGGATGCAATTCTATACTCTTTGAAGTGGTTCTTTGTATGTTTTGTGGAAAGGGTAAGTTTTTTTTATTTGTTTGTACTAAATTTATTACTAGCATGTAAAGTTGTTTAAAAAGAGTACATCTTTTTGCCTATATCACATGACACAAGTTGCTATCTGTCAGCCTGTAAAGCGAGAGATTCTGGGTTCTATTCCCGGACAGGCCAAAGAGAAGCCTACCTTGTCTGTGAAACTGTGAAATTTATAAATTAAAGATGGGATAATTGTGTTAATGGCTTTAGATGGCCCCAGCCATTTAATAATGTAATATATGTTATCAGTCTCTTTAAGCATCTCCGCATTTGTTCTTCAGATTTACTAAGTAGTACTGTATTATCAGTGTACAGTAACACGTTTACCTCAGAAGCAATAATTTTCATGACTTTGTAACGAAAATTGCATTTCGTTACTTTAACTGCAATTAATATTTCATAATTAAATTCTGCAGATATTTATTTCACAATAAATTTGCCGTATACCCATTTATAACCACCTGTATATAAACAAAAAGCTGCACAAAACACGGGCCCATCCAAAGCAAATCAGCATTGGAATGTTATCTGTTGATAAATAATACTAAAATTCGCAAATCCACAAAATTACTAAATTTATTCCATCCATAACATAAACAAAGACATCAAAGCTTCTAGAAGGAACAAGAGATGCATATACTTTTCCATATAAAAGGCGTTTTATCTGGCTGATCAATTCAATCTTATTCCGCTAAGTGAATCACTTGTTATAGAAGAGCCTGCATAATAAGTATATATAAAGGCTTAACCGATTTCCGTTTCACGGGAATAAGGGGAAAAGCAGAAAATTAGTTTTTAGGGTTAACTCGCTTAATACAACTATTTTAAACTTAACAAGTGCACAGTGATGCAATAACAACTAAAAATGAATGGAACTCCCATTTGTAAGGGGTCATTAATACTGGAGTTTATTAAGTGCTTCTGGGGTCACGGTACGGACGGCAAGACGCGCACTTCTCCTGGGCTGCGTTCGCTGTACCACTGCCTCTGACTGCAAGCAGGGTGGTTCCAAGCCGGCGTTGGGAGAAGCGGAGTTGCCACGTCTATGTTGGGATGTTACATATAGCAATACATCATAGTCCCAGTTTTTCCTCCAAGTATAAAGTTAAAAATTTCACCGTCCCCGAAAGTCCCGAATTTTTCCCACTGCAGTAATACCAACACCAGTAGTCTGGAACCTATAGTGAGAAATTATTTTGCTAATAACATTTTTGATTTTTATATTTCTGATATTATTTTACTTTGAAATTTCATCACTGTTCTCCCGGCTTGCCTGTTTTTAAAACGCAGTTATCCGTTCCCCGATTTTCTAATTCAATCATTTTTACTATGCAGGTGGTTGCCCTAGACCCTATCATTCCACTGTGCTAGGCATTTTAAAAATTTGCATAATTCCCGTTTCACTTTAACCCGTGTGCTTGTTTTTAAACCTTACCCAAGTTTAATTCACAGAAAACGTATTTTGATTTATAGATATATATTACATCTCATTTCAGCAAAAGCTTCTTGTACCTAATTAATCAAATATTATTGTGACCGCGTGACTTCAAGCTCCTGAACCTCTCATGCCTGCTAGGTGGCAATTCCCAGAGGACTATATTTGGGGCTTGTAGGACTATATATAGCTTACGATATTTCGCCTCCCAACTTATCCCGCTAGGTGGACAGCGAGGGGCGGGATATCGGAAGGTATCAAATTTTTTTTTATCTTTTTTTCTGTAAATAAAATTATCTATACCCCAGGGGGGCACAAAGCTGCTGAAATAAGAGTAATCCCAAGACGCATATTTTCCTTTCCTGCATGTGTAAGGGTACAAAAACGAGAGGGCTAAACCACACAATTATATTTTATTTCTCAAATCTCCCATTGGCAAGAATAGTCATTTTTCTTTAAAATTGTAACCCCGTTGATACATTTTCTTTTATTTGTTAAATTTCGTATTTTAATAAATGTATATATTTTTACATCTTACTTTTACTAGCTAGCGTAAGGTTTTCCCTGAACCCAAAAACAGTTCTGGCTTCTGGAGGACAATCATCACTGAGTACTACTCAGGTATCCTGCATCCATAGGGTGGTCCGTCCCCGTAATTCTGCCGTCTTCCTTTAGGGCTTCCACTTTCTCCCTAAACACTGTCCATTTAGAAAGTGGTGGCGCTCGAGACTCTTGGCATTCTTCCGACCGCCCACTCCACCCTTCGGAAGGCAGGACACAACTTTTGTCTCCAAGCAAACTTCTCTTATACATTTGTCCATGAATATGTTGAATAACCATAAAAATATCACACATCCTTGTTTGACCCCTGTTCAATTCAAAAAAAGTCTGGACACAGCAAGTGCATTATAGTAGTGAATTTTCATAAAAATGTTTTTAATAGCAAATTTGTCTTTTAAATGAAAACAGCCATCAAACTTGGTTACCAGTATGACCTATATAGTAGAAACAATGTACCATATTTCATCAAAATAACTATATTTCTTGGAAAAGTACACAAATTTTCCAAAAATAACCTTAAAAGGTTCATGAAAAAACTTGGTCCGCTTTTTTTGGCCAACGAACCTCTTCAAGCTCTTTACCCACCTACCACCAAATAAGGGTTCACCAAAAAAGGTTTTTGCTTAACTCACAATATCTGTAAATATTTTTTTACAATAATTTATTAAACATTGATTATTAATTACCAAAATGTCACAAAAATCTTACGAAAAATTCACTTAATAAATACATAAAGGCGATCCTTGAGTAGAAGGGTCCCGGGACTCGCAGCACTCGCTTAGTGTGTGCAGCATTGCTAGCTTGTAAAACTAAGTGAGATGTAAGACACGAATCAGGTGCCGCCATCTCATTGCGGAACCAAGTAGTATGTTATCACGGCAGCTCCAAATAACACCGAATGTTAAAAAATAGAGACTGTATACAATCAACTAACAATTTAGTAAATTGTCAGCCCTGGCCCATTTGTTCCCTAATATAGGGACAAGGTATGTAAGGCTAGATGTATTCTCACCAATGGTGGTAGATATGTGCCAGCGCTGACAAATGGTTCTTCAAAGAAAATCCATTAAATTCATTTATAAGAAAATTTGCTATTAAAAGACCATTTTGTAGAAGAAAATTCGCTAATAAAAAAAAATTGAATAAATTTTTTATTTTATTTTAACAACACACCACGAGGGCTGACAGCCTAAATACTATCATACCGTGGGTGTCAACAAGGAGGAAAGAGGCAACTTGTTAATTCTGGACTTGAAGGTTTGGAGGTTAGGAGAAGGAAAAACATCTGCCGGCAAGGAATTCCATAACTTGGTAGTCCTCAGGAAAAAAGAGAAATGCCAACAAGTTAAAATGACTCATTACTTTGAATAACTTGGTTGTTCATTGTGACGGGTCTATGGCTGGTGTATCTCTTATGAGATAGAAAGCAAGACTGAGATTTGGTGGAGTTGAATTGTACAAGATTTCTACTTCCCCAGTCTAATATTTTTTGAGATCCACAGATACAGAACCCTCCATGAGTCTGCGATCCTCATCTAATTGGGCTAAAGAGACGGGCTTAGAATATTGTATATTTGAGTGGAGGGTGCTGTCATCCGTGTAACTGTGAACTGGGTTGGATGTGCTAGAGAGGAGGTCATTGATGTGGAGAAGAAACAAAGTAGGGGCTAAAGCTGAACCTTGAGGGACTCCTGCATTAATTGGATACAGTTTAGAAGAATTGCCATCCACGACAACAGAAATGCTCCGGTTGGAAACGAAATTTGCTGTCCAGGTACAGAGTTTTGGTGGTAGGCCATAGGCCGGAGTTTATTAAGCAGCGCTGCATGCCAGACCTGGTCGAATGCTTTGGATATGTCTAGAGCGACAATCTGGGATTCACTGTGTAGTTCCATAGACTTGTTCCAAGAATGGGTGACAAAGGAAAGGAGGTCGATAGTTGATCTGCGCTGATGGAATCCCTACTGTCTGTTGTGGATTAGACTGTGTTTTTCAAGAAATTTTAGTAGTTCTGTGTTTATATACTTTTACATCACTTTAGAGGCGACTGAAGGTAGAGAAATAGGTGTGTAGTTGCTAGGATGCGCTTTGGGTCTCTTCTTGGGGACGGGTTGTACTCGAGCAGTTTTCCAGCTACTAGGGAATATGCCTCTATTGTAACATGCCTGAAATAGACGAGTCAGGACAGGAGCAAGTTCTGGTGCGCATTTTTTGAGAACAATTGCTGGGATATCATTAAGTCCAGAGGCTTTCCTGGTATCAAGACAAGAGATCATCTTTCGTACCTTTTTAGTTTTTAAAATGATATTTGTCATTTTATGCGCGACATTGGGGACTGTTGGTGGTTGAACGTTTGGAGGTGGTTTGAGAGTAGAATTGCCGGCGAACAACGAGGCAAAAAGTTCGGCCTTGCCCAGGGCGATAGAAACAATTTCATTCGCTGAAACAAGAGGTGGGAACCTGCTCTTGCAGAAATTTTCCCAATAGATTTAGCAAGAGTCCAGAAGGGCTTGCTGCCGTTGGAGCTTAAGAGGGCTTTGTTTTTGATGTGGTTATTAAACGAGTTTTTTTGCCTCAGAAAGAATGCAGACATAGCAGTTTCTTGCGTCATTAAATGCTTGACGGTTTTCTTGGCAAATTGTATAGAAGCATTTTGTGAGCTTTGACCTTTTCATGTCTGGCCTTGTCACAGGATTTAGAGAACCAGGGCTTTTGAGTGACTGAAGAGGTTTTCTGTGTATGTGGAATAAATAGTTCCATGCCAGCTTGGATAATTTCAGTGGCGTTTTGTGAGATATCAGAGGGGTCAGGATGAGAGAAGCAGAGACACCCATGGAAATTAGGAAATGTAATCCCGCATTTCGTCCCAGTTCGCGGAGTTGTAGTGCCAAACGATACATGGGTGTGATGACTGTGTGACTTCGGGTTGCATTGAGCAGGAAGCAGTGACCATGCCGTGGTCTGAGCGACCAAGAGGGGCGGTGACTGATGTCTTATAGCATTCAGGTTTTGTAGTACAAAGGAGATCCAAGGGATTTGAGCTGTGTGTTGGGATGCGGGGAAAGTAAGTAGGTTGTTGAACCATATTGGCTAAAGAATTGCTGACTGCAAAGGCCTCCGCTGCTCTCCCTTGTGGATCGTTTTTTGAAGATCCTAGCCATTCCTTATTATGTACATTGAAGTCACTAAGAGTAGTGACCTCGAAGGAAGGATATTGAGAAATCAGATGGTCGTTTTTTTTTTCTTCAGAAAGGTCGTCGAAGAGCTGGACAAAGTTGTTGTCAGAAGGTAACCGGTAAATGCAACAGATGAATTTAGTTGCAGCCCTGAGAGAGTTTTTCATCCCAAGTATGTCTTTTCTTCCAGCCTCTAAATTGGGGAGTCTGGCGCAGGGTAGATTGCTACGGACATATGCACACACACCTCAATATATATATATATATATATATATATATATATATATATATATATATATATATATATATATATATATATATATATATATCACACCGATAACTCAAAAACTAATAAGCCGATTTTGATTAAATTTGGTGAATGCCTTCCCTTTGCAAGTGGCTTGGATAAGTTGGTTAGCCAGGAAAATCGGCCCAGGTTTTCCCGGAATTTTTTTTGTTTTCTTTCGAAAAAAAAAATTATATCTCCGGAAATAACAAAGTAAGGACAACCACATTTGGTTCGCGGGTTTATATCATTATAAGTAAATTACCTACCAAAACTTAGTTCTGTAGGTTAAAAGAGAAAAAGTTATAGGCATATAAAGAAATATAATTTGGGGTTTTCCTCAAAACGTCAAAGTCGCGATTTAAAACGTCAAAATTGGCAACATTTAGGCAAAGAACCTGGAACTAATACGTGCTATGGAAAGAAAATGTCTCAAGAAGAATGTTTTAGAAAGCCTGAAGTCTTAGCTTCATTGTCCTTCATTTTACTAAAATGTTTCCAGAAAATTCATTTCAAATAGACCCTTTCTCTGATGCTTTGGCAGTAATCTTAGCCATAGAGTTTATCGTTTAATGGTATATAATTTTTGTTGAATTTTCGTAAAAAATCAATATAGCTCAATATATCCGTTATTATACAAGATAGGAAAAAAATTGTATCTATTAATTGAGCTACATCTTGAGAAATATTTATACAATGGCGGGGTGGCCCACAAGTCCTTGGTGATACAGATTTTCTTTTTTTTTTATATATCGAGCACGTCTTATGTTTTTACATTTTTGCATATTCCATCGAAATATAATGCATGTTTGTAAGAAAAGAAATTCGGGTCACACCAAGTGCGTTATGGTAGCGAATTTTCATTAAATGCTTCAAATTTGAATAGCTCAATTTGCTATTAACCTATAAGGTTGACCAAGAAACCAGTTTTTTTCGGGAACACTTTAAGTTTACTTTCGGACATTTTTGTAGCCTTTTAAAACAATAAAGTTATTTACATATTTATAGTTGTTTATAGTTATTTATATATATATATATATATATATATATATATATATATATATATATATATATATATATATATATATATATATATATATATATATATATATATATATATATATATATATATATAATTCGAAACTGATTCCAGATATGTGTTTTAGGGGGGCTAGTTCACGTTCATTTGAATTATTTTTTCAAAAGTCAAGATTTCGATTAGTCTTTTTTTTTTAAAGAAAATTCACTAACAGTCACTGAGCATTCAGCTAGTTCTCACACATGCTCTACTGCCATCAAATAGAGATTTAATACCAATTGGTGTTTATATTTTTACAGGTACCCTTTAGCTTGTGCCTAAGGATTTGGGACATATATTTATTACATGGCGAACGTGTGATATCCGCTATGGCATACACAATACTCAAGTTACATAAACGAAGTTTAATGAAACTAAACGATATGGATTCCATTGTTAACTTCATCCAGGTAACACTTATTAAACTGCCTAATTATTATTTCACATCATCTAATCTTCTGCTTGCTTTTTAGGTTAAATTGTATAAAGATTTTATGTACGATGATGACACCGTCATCCACAACTTAGAAAAATCAATAGAAGAGCTTAGAAGACAGAAACTAGATAATCCAGGACCCGCACAGGATGAGGAATATCCAAGTCGTCCGTTTGGTGTATTTAAAGAGCCGACATTCGAGCAGATCGTAGGAATCAGGGCGGAGAAATTTACTGAGAAGGAGCAAGAGACCAATCAGATTGTTGTGTTAACTAGCGAGGCCGCACGTGAAGCCACCACCAAAGAGAAAGAGGAGAGTCAGCTTTCTGTTGCCGATTCTGTGGGACTTGCAGGTACTGATACTGATAATATTTCTTATGCTGAGTCTGTTAGCATCACTAGTTCATGTGATAGTAGCGTAGATGAATGCACAAGGCTTTAATGTGTTCTGAACTTATTTTTCTAATAACAAAATTGCAATATTTTTTTATCGAAAATTAGTATTTTAAAAATAGATAGTTTGATTCTCCATCTGATTCACTTGAATGTGGTGAAGCATGATTTAAGTTTGGGGATGAATCGTTAATTTTTATATAATATATAAAGTCATCTTTTGACTTTCTGAATCTACAAAAATATTATACTCGGAAAAAGCTGTTGAACTTCTGTGTTAATTTAGGGTCCTCCTCTTCCATTTTATTTGTAAGGTTTACAAATAATACAAATAATTTAATGCATGGTATGGAACTCCGGCGAAGTTAATAGTAGTTGCAGAGTTGTCCAGATTTCTTAAAGTTAAAAAGAATTCTGCATTTTCAACCTGATTGTAAGTAGAATGAAAAATATTGACATTTTAGGGTACATATTAAGCAAAAAGCTTAATTAATTGATACCAAACGTTTATAATATAAGAGCCCTCATCAAGGGCGTACCCAGGATCAAAACTGGGGGGTGGGGGGCAAGCCATGGTCGTTTAGGTTGTAACATCTTATCGTGGAAATAGTGAATGAAACCAAAATTTTAAGAAAATTATGTATAATTATAGCAGTGCTTTATCAACTAAGTTATTACAATTATTTGCTTGAAAAAAAAAAAATTCTAGTTAACATGTCTTATAGTAGTATAATTTTTCTTGGATTTGTACAAAACTTGTTCAAAACTCTCGTTTCAATCCAGTCCTGATTTTCCTTGAAGAATTTCCTATGGACACTCATCAAACACAACCCAGTCAGTCTGTCTTCTCCCATTGTACTTCTCAGCCAGGTCTTTACCCTTCGAAGGGTACTGAAAGATTGTTCAACAGTAGCCGTAGTTGATGGTAAAGCACTTAAAATGAGGAGTGCATGCCTTGTTGCAGGGAAAAAATATTAGCCTCCTCCAAAAGTGCAGCCACTTCAATATCCTTTAATTTGTCTCCTGCTAAATCCTTCTTTTTCCACAGATTATACCACAAATCTAATTCTGCAGAGATATCACCTAACTCATGAAAGATTTTGCATTTTTCTCCAAATCTTTTGAAGTCATTTTTAGCATGTATGAAGGATGAAGATGGGATATGGCAAAAGCAGGTGTATTTTCGTGTGAGAATCTAACATTCAATGATAAAGTTAAAGAGTCAAGATAAGGGATGATCAACGACCATCTCCAATATTCAGTCGCACTTTCAGATGGCGGATTACTTCTGTATATTTGCTTTTGAACAATTCGTGGGACTGTTAACTCAACGCCGACTTTCTCTGCGATATCATGTGATTTTTCAAGTAATTCATCAGAAACATGTTCAATTTCTTGTTGATCCTTCTTGATGACATCAAGGATTTCACCAATATGTTTCCTCACCATAATCAAATCCATATTTTTACTTTGTAGAACGTTCACAACGGGTTCCTAAATCGCAGAGTACTTTGCAATCATGACTAAACCTACGATGAAAATTGGTTTAGTAACTGCACAGTGCAATTGATAGGCAATTTTTCTTGTAGCATAGTTTCCTTCGACCGAGAGATGTTCTAGCGCATTGACGATTTCATGGAAGCTGCCTGAAAACTTTCTAATGCTCTTGTATTTCTCAGACCATCTGGTCTCACTGAGCCTTGATAGATTAGGAGCCGAATTCCTGCGGGCTGGCGACTCACGAAAGAAGGATATTGTATCCTTAACTGTTGCAATTAAGTTTCTTATTTCCGGTAGTTTGCTAGCATCATTGACCACAAGATTTAGTTTGTGGCTTGAGCAATGGAAAAATAAAGATTTATTGTACTTTTTCTTCAAAATGGCCTGTACACCACCTTCTTTTCCAGCCATCGTAGAACATCCGTCAAATCCAAATCCAACACAATTCTCTGCTGAAAGATTCTGATCAACTAAAAAACTCTGAATTGTGCTAGCGATTGTAGGGGCATCTTGAGATTTCAGCTCAAAATAGCCTACAAATTCCTCTCTGATTTTTTCTTGATTCTCATAAAAACGCAATCCGATAGAAAGCTGTTCTTTTCCAGCGATATCTCCTGTTTCATCGGTCATTACAGCGTAAGCTTTTGCTTGTTTACAATCTTCAATAATTCTTTCTGTGACAACTTCACCACATAATCTTATAATCTCATTTTGTATTTTTGGTGAAGTGTAGACTGCATTTTTTCGACATGTATCCAAATGATTCTTTAGCTTCACATCACCACAGTCAATTCTCAAATTTAAAAGGTCAAAGAAAACGCCCTCATCTCCTTCCTTTCCTCTAAGTGGCAAATCATGAGTTCCACAAAATATGATACAAGAAATAATTGATGACAATATTTGTTTGTTTTCCTCAATCTTCTTCTGGTGACCACTTTGCAACTGTACATCAACTGGAACATTTTCAAGGAACGCTTTTGCAGCAGCTGTTGAAGTTTTGTGGTAGTGACTGCCGACGTGTTTTCTACCATCTTCATGTATATCTTTAAACTTCACGTATGACCTTACCATGAATGACCCCAAAACTCCTTTAACTGTAGCAATACTAGGAGGAAAAAGAACACAGTGCATACATAGAGCACCTTTCAAACGACTTGAGTACACCAACCAAGGAGTATATTGATCTAACCAGCGGCGGTTAATTTTTCTTTTTCAAATGGCTGGCATCAGAACCAAAATCGTAATTTGATGGTGGAACCCAGGGATTTGTAAGCAAATCCTTCCTTTTTTCTGATGGCAACTTAAGGGTATGACTAACATAACGACCAATGTCATTTTCATGGTAGCCATCGTATTCTTCAATCGTTTTAGATGTCCCAGGAACAGCTACGTGTAGAGGTGAAGAATTACTAGACCCTTGTTCCATAATAGACACAGAATTCGATGGTTCCGTCAGTTTAGTTCCATCTTTATCAGCATCACTGCTTCCACTTCCACTAATGTCATCTTGATCCTTTTTCCGTTTGAGAGGTTTTCTGCCTGAAAATAATAGAAATAATTCAAATTTCAATAAAACAGGCTTATCCGTTAGTTGAAGACAATATGAATTCACTGCTTTAACCTATATCAATAAATCCAGCAATAGATTGAAATCATTTTTATCAAATCTTAATTTAAATATTGCGTTCAGAACAAACAATAATCTCAGTAAATACATTAAGGACAATAAAGCAAGGAGTTTGAAAGAAAATAAATCAGGTGTCTATCAACTAAATTGCGGCAGTTGCGATAAATTTTATATCGGAAAAACTTTTAAACTCATATTTCAGAGCACAAAAGAAGTTTTGATTTGGATAATGGTATTTCACATTACGCGACTCATTTAAGAAATGAAAATCATAATTTTGATAAAGTGTAAATCTCATTTTGAAGTAATTTTCATTATATTATATGATACATTTAATTTAAAATTTTATTTTCTACATAAATTGAGAAATTACTTAACTTACCTTTTTGAAACCAGTTTCTTATATCCATTTAGGCAGCCTCAGTGTTCTCCAAACGTAAATAAGAAAACTACACACTCCAGATTTTAGAAACATGTTTCAGTTTTTACCTAAATATAAGGGTGTCTCACTTTTACACCACCTGACACTCCATGGTGAACTGGTTTTATTTTTATTTGCAGTTGCTAAGATAACTTGTCCTTAGAACCGCTAGCTTTCGCAACATGCTCTTCTAGATCAGTTTGTCACCCTAAAATGTTAAAATTGATTAATAAGAAAGAATAAAAATAAGCTTATTTTAAGCTTTTATTAGGATAGTGCCATGAAAGAGAAAAAACGGACTTTTCAGCTTTTAGTTAGGCTTTTTTTGTTTAAGATTTGATACAAGTTTTATTTCTAATATTTTTTTGCTAAATGGAAAACATTTTATATCACTTTATTTTGTACATAAACCTACTAGCCAAATGTAAATAGTTTACTTTTTTTAATTGATTTCGTTAAAATAATAACTAGGTAGGATAATTTATTTTAGTTGATTTTTATACCTCTTGAAATGAATAAGGCAGCGTTCAGCTGTTTTACAGAACTAAGTTAATTTTAAAATAAATTTTCTGTTCTTTTTTAGTTAATCATAATTGTTTCACTTTTTCTGAAACGTTAACAATTTAATAAGCAATCACCGAGTGATATAAGTATTGATTTAAAATAATTTATAGGTACTTGAAAGCAATATAAATGTTTCCGTTTCAATGTTTTCACAACGTGATCTTGTATTTTTATTTGTCCGCTGTATGTTATTAGTAAGCTAGTGCCTGTACTTATAGTTTTGATTGTTATGTTACTTGTTTCACAGTTTTTTTTTGTATTTTTCTATTGTTACGATAACACAGGATCAGTGTATTTGTTTGAATGTATATCTTATTCTAATATATCATACAACAAACAAAACGTGTCTCTGGTTTTGGTTCTCTAACACGTCATTCCTGCATCTCTCCCTTCAGCCTCACATATCCAGTTCATGCTGCTACCTTTATTTGTGTTAATAATGTGTGTTGGGTACATTTTAATTTGCATGATATAATCTCTTGAGTGTTCTGGTTGTCTCGGAATTGGTGTTAATCGTGACGCAACAGACTCATGCATTACTAGAATCAAACAGCTTGTTTTATTTATTGTTAAGCATGAACCGTAAGGTTTGAATGTATCTAACAGATGTCGCTTTATAAAACATCATATTACAAAATTATAATCGTAAAATAAACACACACATATTCATAGGCTAGCACTTTTTTGAGACTTTTAGAACACCTTTAACATTCACATTTTAAGGTCAGTCGATTAATTGATGAAGCAAGCGCAAGTTTTTTTTTTTTAATAATTTAAAGTAAAATTCCAATTTTGTATGAGAGATAGCAAGGTGATCAGGTTAAAAAAGCTCTGTACAGGGTGATTCTTTATAATGTCGCTCCCCTTTAACTTTGTTATTTTAAGTGTCGCAAAAAATTGAAAGTATGGTTATGTAGATGCTAAAAAATACTTTTTTTCTATGTATAAAAAAATTTGAAAAATGATCAGTATACAGGGAAAACCAAAGGGTTATTTTTTTTCAATAGAATGAATTCATTTTTCGATTCCTCATAAAATTCTAAGCATAATTTATATAACATACTGTATACTTAAAATGAATAGTTTTTGAAATATTCGCATTTGAAACGTTATCATCACAAATTTTATTAAACCAAAACAACTGTTACAAATCAAGAAAGCTAACAATAAATAATATAACAAAAACAGTTTCTAATTAAATATAAAGATGCTCTACCGGGCCTCCATTTTCTTCAACACATTGTATAAGGGCTCTTCACATTCTCTCTAATGAATCTGTAATGAATGCTGGGTTATTTTCATTTAAATTAATAATTTCATTCCGTATCAAATCTTTAAGATGATCAAGGTTTTCAATTTGGTGGTCGTATACACGGTTTTTTATATTTATTTATTTATTTATCGTATGGCGTACACATGGTTTAAAAAAAACTAAAACTTAAAAATGAAGACAAACACAAATCAAATATAAGTCGAGATTACACCCTAAAGGTATGCTACTAGTACGTTAAAGACTAACAAACAATATATGGATTATTTAAGAGATATCATAGTGCTATGTCCAAGCCCTCAATCCAGTCGGTTGCGCCCGGCGGCAAAGTCAGCATATCCACCATGCTCGCCGCGTATGCCCTCTGCTCACATTCTTTTTTATATAACCTCAAAGAAACACATCCATAGGTGTCAAATCGGGGCTGTTTGCAGTCCATTTAATTGGCGCATTTCTTCCGATCCATTCAGAAAACCTTTCATTTCGATAATTAAGCACAGCACGAATGTTGTGAGGGGGTGCTTCATCCTGTTGAAAAATTATATTTTGTAATATATTTAAAGGCAAATCGTCTAAATATTCTTCCAACTCGTTTTCCAAGAAATCTAAATAGCGGCCCCCATTTAAAACAGTATCAAAAAAATACGGACCGATAACTCGATTGCCCAGGCTACCACACCACACATTCACAGATTGTCGCACTTGGAACTTAAATTCCCTACAAGAATGTGGATTCTCTCTTGCCCATTGTCTGGCATTTTTTCGGTTAAACAGGCCACTAGTAGAAAAGGTAGACTCGTCAGTTCATAGAACTGCTTTCAAAAAATTGTTATTTATGTTTATTCTGTCTAGAATCAATTGACAAAATGCGACCCGAACATCTTTTTGCATTTGGGTAAGCTTTGTAGTGGGTTTAATCCTATATGGCTTTATATTCCATTTTCTTAACATTCTTTGGACTTTAGTGTATGAAGTACGCTGAATATTTTCTTATGTTGCTCGTAATGTCTTTGAAATGTTTCCAATGGAATTGTTTGGATTCTCTTCTATAGCAAGTAAAATATTAAATTCTGCATTTTCATCTACGTTCACAGCAGTTCTTTTTCTCCTTTGTAAATTTGACGTTTCTTGAAACTCTCTCTCTCTCTCTCTCTCTCTATATATATATATATATATATATATATATATATATATATATATATATATATATATATATATATATATATATATATATATATATATATATAGATGTGAACGTTTTTCGAGTTGGGATATGCATACCGGGATTATCTTCTATCATATTTCTAATGGCAGTGCGACATTTTAAATTATTTTTAATATAATAACTTAAAATAACTTATCTTTCTCTGTCTAAGTATGGCATTTTTACTTACTAAACAATACAACTAACAATATTGACAGAATGTCACTGTCAGTTATTTGTTTTCAATTAAAAGCGTGGTATCCTAGGACTTCTTGATTTCTAACAGTTGTTTACTAAAATATTTGATAATGTTTCAAATGTGAATATTTCAAAAACTATTCAATTTAAGTATACAGTATGTTTTATAAATTATGCTTAGAATTTTACGAGGAATCTAAAAATAAATTCATATATAGGATGATCCATTGAAGAAAAAATGAACTTTTTGGTTTTCCCTGTATACTGATCATTTTTCAAATTTTTTTTATACGTAGAAAAAAAGTATTTTTTAGCACCTACATAACCATACTTTCAATTTTTTTGGAACACTTAAAATAACAAAGTTAAAGGGGGGCGACATTATAAAGAATCACCCGGTACAGTAGACTCTCGATTTTCCGGGATGGCCGGTAAAAATACTTTTCTGATTAATCGATTTACCAGTTAAGCCGCAAATCGCCGATTTTCACATATAAAAACACGACACAATCCTACATGGCATATGTTTGGAAAATAAATAACAAAGAAATGTTAATTAATTAAACATATTAAGACACGTATATTACATTTTAAATACATATCTGCCTGTACATACCTATTTAGTGAAGTAAGATTATAACATAAATTAATGCCTGAATATTAATATAGAAACTATATTAATATTAACTAATTAAAGCCAGTGTGGCTTAATTGTTTATTGTTTTTATTTTAATGAAGGAATAACATTTGTATAAAAGATTAAACTTAGCTTGGCTGCTCAGTCAAAGACATAAGCTTTAATACAAATTAAACACAGGGCATGGGCTTTAGCACTTACACTTGGTATGGTGTAAAATGTACAAATAAAAATCAAGAATGCAGTAAAAATCGGTTTATTCAAAATTATTGAGTTTATATAATGCTGCTTTCAGTGAATTTACCCGATTTTATAAAAATATATAAAATAATTATGGTTAAATTATTGATGTCTTGAAGAGAAAGTGATACAGATAAATAAAGTACTTAGCTGATGGTTTTATCCATTGGTCGATGTCGTCCAGACTTCTGCCCTCGAGGTGGTAAGTCAAGGCTGCCTACGTTAGAATGCTACGGGGGCCTCACTGTTCAGTTTCTGACAGTAATAGTCTAAGTGAACCATTGTGATTATTTTCAACTTGTTTACATTAGAAAGTTTGGTATTCTTTTAATATTAAAGAATTAGCCTTTATATTTTCACATTGCCAATTTCTTATCTTTGTGATAAGCTGGATTATCATCCAAACAATCGGACATTCTTATCTTTGCTTTTTGCTGCCTCTTTATATACAGTATGATCTGTTTACTTTGCTAAAGATGGATAGCTGTAAAAATGCAATGTCAAGCTGAAAAGGAGGAGACTTGCTTGTTGCAATAAGTGTGGCACTTTATTATGCAAGGATTGCTCTGGCCTCTCTGAGTCAGAGATGAGATGCATGCCAATGAAGAGAAGAAAAGTGTGGTATCTTTGTGACGATTGTGATGGTGTTGGTTCCCAGTCAGCGGAATTGACCGATGATGATGACGACATTCTATCCTCTGTTAGTGTTGAAAGCTCCAATTTTATCTCCCGGGATGTTTTTACAGCTGAAATAGGCAAGCTCTTAGCAGTTATTGGTGAATTGAGGGCTGATATAGCCACATTGAAGAACTCTAATATATATCTGGTCAGATGCATCACCAGCCCTGATTTCTCCAGCTCTGCAGTACCTAAGTCTGTCGATCGTTCCCAGGATGCTGGTGTTCGCAGTGTTCCAACGTTTGCACATTCTGTTGCAAGAGGAGCTTCTGTGCTCATAAAACCTAAGGATGACACTCAATCTGCTGCTGTTACTAAGGCTGATTTGTATCGGAATGTCAATCCCGCAGCAACTGATATCTGTGTTTCTAAAGTCAAAAATATTGCTAAAGGTGTCTTGATAGCTGTTCATCCAGGAAAGATGGGGAAAAATTCAGGTCTTTAGCTGAGAGCAGTCTTTTAGCTGAATATAGTGTTAAAGAAGTTACGCATCAACACCAGCGAATACGTATCGTTGGGCTCTCTGAGAAGATTGAGGGGGATGAATTAATAAGACTCATTAAGCTTCAAAATGGAAACATCTTTGGTGACTCTAATGTTAAGTTTATCTCTACCGATCATCTAAAAAATAATAATTTAATTTATCAGGCGGTTCTGCAGGTTGATTGTGTTTCTTATAAGTCGGCTTTAGATATTGGTCAGATTTTTATTGGCTATGATCGCTGCTCTGTTTACGATGGTATTGATATCACGCGATATTTTAACTGTTCTGGTGGCTTCCAGCATACTTCCAGATTCTGTAGGGGCAAAACCACATGTCCTAAATGTTCTGGTGACCATCCTCTGAAAAACTATGTGGCTACTACTCTTTGTTGTGTGAACTGTTTCAATGCTGCTAAAGTAAAGGTTGGAGTTGCTTATGATCATGCATCCTGAGACCATAACTGTGTGATTTACAGGCAAAAGCTGCAATCGCTGAGAGCAGAGACCCATGTTGGGGTAGAAACCCAGTCTCCTAACAAACCTGTTGGATCTGTCTCAAGCTTTAGACATAATCATCATTCTTCTTTTGCCTGTTCAACAGAGAGGCAATTTAACATATTTTATCAAAACGTCCGGGGCCTCCGGACACAAACTAATGATGTTTACTCTTTTGTTTGCTCTCAGGCATACCCTCTTGACTGTTTTGCTTTCACTGAGACTTGGCTGGATATTTTTCGTGGTCCGTTTTTCGGGCGATTTCGACTTTGACGCGTCGTCGTGAAGAATTTAGCCTTCTCGGTTTAGGCAAAAATCTAGGCACCTATAGTATGATATCTCACTAATCGATTGCTCTAGGTTAGAAGTTCCTAATTAGATTATTAAACGAGTTATGAATTTTTTTCTGAAACAAGTCACTTTTCGCGATAAGTTTTTCGGGCAATTTCGAATTTGACTCGTCATCGTGAAGAGTTTGGCTTCTCGGTTTAGGCGATAATCTAGGCCTTGTAGTTCGGAATCTCACAAATCTGAGGGCGGGTCAATAAGTCTGTCACTTTTTGAATGAAACACAGGTTTTTTGATCATTTTATATCTCAACATAGTCTCCTTTGAGCTCTATACACTTCGTCCAACGTATCTCCAATTTGTTATTCCTTTCAAAAAAATAAGATGTCGAAGTCCCCAAAATAGGTATTTGTGAGTTAAATCTCCTTCCACCGAGCCATTTCTTTCAGTTCGGAAACAAGAAATAGTCACTCGGGGCTAGATCCGGAGAATAGGGCGGATGAGGGAGCAATTCGTAGCCCAACTTATGCAATGTCGCCATGGAGACTACACACGTGTGCATCCTTGCATTGTCTTGGTGAAAAAGAACTTTTTTCTTAGCCAAATGCGGTCGTTTTTTCTTCAAACCGTTATAGAATCAGTCCAATAAGTTGGTATAATATTCGCCATTGATTGTTCTTCCTTTTGAAGGTAATCAATGTGGATTACACCGCGTGCATTCCAAAAACGGTCGCCATGACTTTATTGGCTGACAAACCCACCTTGGCCTTCTTCAGCGCCGATTCGCAGGAAGAAACCCACTGTTTTGACTGCTGCTTGGTCTCTGGTGTGTTGTGGTGAATCCATGTTTCGTCCACGGTTACGAAACGACGCAAAAACTCGTCCCTATTGCGGTTGAACAACGCCAAACACTCCTTCAAAGTTGTCATACGATTGCGTTTGTGGTCGATTGTAAGCAAACGCGGCACCTACCTTGCGGATAGCTTTCTCATACCCAAGTGATCATGCAAAATCGAAACCACAGCCATGTGATATGCCTATGGCTTCCACAATCTCCCGCACTTTCAATCTCCGATTGGCCAACACCATATCATGAATTTTTTCAATTGTTTGGGGTGTAGTGACCTCAACTAGGCGTCCAGAACATTCCGCGTTATTTGTGCTTGTACGGCTGTAACTGAATTCAATAACCACTTTTTTACCATTGAAATTGATGTTGCAGAGTCCCCATAGTATTTATCAAGCTTAGCCTTGGTTTGAGTGATGGTTTTTTCTGCAGAAAATAATGTTTGATGAGCACACAAAAATCACTTTTTTTCATTTTCGTTATAACTCAAGAGGTTGTCTGCTTTTAATGGCTATCTAACACAAACTAAATGACGCAGCTTGTTCAAAATTTGACAGGAGTCAACTGACAGGAGCAGTGTTGCCCTACCTGTGACAAGGCGGGAAATTCAAAAAGTCACGGAGTTATTGACCCCCCTCGTATACATATAAAAATTCTAACGAACCTAGGTTTTGTGTTCTAGGGACCCAAATTCGCGCTCATCTGAAAATTGTTTTTTAAAGGTTTTCATCATAACCTCTATTAACGAATTTTTCTTAATGAACATTTGCTAATAGGATATATTTGCGCACACAGTTAATTTAGCGACAACTACTGATGAAGACAACTTCGTTGTGAAACTATGTATATAGCGCATAACACTCTCTTATTATTTTGTAGTTTTTGGGTTGATTCTGCTTTTTGTTTCACTTTCCAACCACAGTACCCAACCCCGATGTTTTATATACACAGATACGGACTCTCTCTCTCTCTATGCGAAAACGGTTTGTTAAAAAAATTGCTAAGGCATAAATTGTAGAGAATTCTATGATCTACAAATTTTATAATATTTTCAAAAAGATTTGATTTGTATGAAACGATGTATTTGAAGAAAGAAAAGATTTTTGCCACCTTTGACCTTGAATGTCTCAAGAGGTGCACACGAGATTATATGTGCGTTTTGAGGAATGTGCCCAACATCGCATGGATACGGGACCGCCCCCTACGAAGGATGGTTGTTTAGAATGCCAGAATGAAGGCCTATGCAAATTTTCAGCTTATTACCTTTCATTCCAAGATTGGATGCTTATTTCACTGGATTATATAATAATTAAGACTGAAAGTTAATAGTAAATTTTGCAATTTTGTTAATGATACATTTAAGTTTTGTTCTTCAGTGACTGAAATTTTTATTTGTACAGGTAGCTATGTTATTCTAGTTTTACCTGAAATCAGCATATGAATTTTGGTCATCGGGAACTACGTACAAAGTGCGAAAAATGCATTGGTAGGTTAGCACAAAAGCATGATGTTTGTTGTTTGTATGCCTTCAGTGTTAGTTGCACTTTAAACATTATACCAATTTATTTTAATTCATTTTAATTTACTGTAAACTTTTAAATTCTTTTACTGCAGTTAAGTCATTTTTTCTAAAATAACATGTGGCCAAAAATATTTGACTATCTAGGGCCCAATATTGACAATGCTGATTTTAAAAGGAAGTAAAACACTTATGCCCGGTTTCACAAAGCTCAGTTAAATATTTAACGTGAGGTTAGTTAATTGATTAATACAACCAAGCACAGCTTCTAAATATTTGGTTGCCATGGCAAAAACTCGATCCATAGTCTTGTGTGATTGGTCATCAGAAGGAAGGTGTTCACCAAATTTAATCAAAATCGGCCCATTATTTTTTAAGTCATCGGTGTGATACTTATAATATATATATATATATATATATATATATATATATATATATATATATATATATAAATGTAAATGTAAATTTTCAAAAGTTTCCAAAGTCTAGTTTCCGAGAAATCGATCGCGGGCGTTCATCGTGGGACAGCCTGTATAGAGTCATATAACGAAAATTTATAGTGAAAAATATAATTAGAAGCTAAATTAATAGTTGCTTAGATCAATATCAGTTCAGTTTTAGACATGACCGAGGAACTAAAGCAGCTGGAACTTAAAGGACATGAAGATCGGCATGATGACAATAAAAGTAATGAAGATAAGTAAAGATATGACTGTGAAAATGGATGTGAAAGTAAACGGCCAACAACTTGGACAAGTAGAAATCTTTACATACCTCAGAAGTTATTATTATTGACGATGGTGAGTGTAGCAAAATTATGGAAGGCGGAGCGCGATGGCAAGGCAAGCATTCAATAGACAACGTAATCTTCCTTCTAGTAAACATTTCAACTTGGAGCTGACGAAGATGTTCATCAAGTCATACGTATGTAGTTTTGTAATATATGGGGCGGAAAGTTGAACTTTAACTAAGCGCGTCACGAAGAGAATACAAGCTTTTGAAATGTGGACATGAAAATAAATTTGTTGTTGGCCTTACTTGGTGAAGCAGTTCCATATTAAAAATAAATATAGACTTCTGTGTCTTCACAAAGTGTGCTAGAAAAGGTGAACGAACAAAGATGCTTGCTGGAAGAGTTGAGAGGAGAAGGCAACATTTGGTGTTGACATGGCTGAAGCCAGAATTGAGTAACAACCCCAACAAATTTAGAGTAGGTCACATTTTAATCATTTTCAGACTGATAGCATGTGGCTTTAGCCGCAATCGATTACAACCTTAATAAATTTAGAATAGGAAATAGTTTAATAATTTTCAAACTGATAGCATATGGCTTAAGCCACAATCGATTAACAAACCTCAACAAATTTAGAATACGAAACAGCTTAATCACTTAAACTGATAGCATATGGCTTAACATACAATTGATTAACAACCCCTACAAATTTAGAATAGAAAATATGTAGTCTAATAATTTAAACTGATAGCATATGGCTTAAGCCACAATCGAATAACAACCCTAAAAAATTTAGAATAGGAAATACTTTAATCATTTTCAAACTAATAGCATATGGCTTTAGCCACAATCGATTAACAACCTTAACAAATGTAAAATGGGAAATAGTTTAATAATTTTTAAATTTTAGTATATGGCTTAATCCACAATCGATTAACAACCCCAACACATTTAGAATAGGAAACAGGTTAATCTTTTAAACTGATAGTATATGGCTTAATCCACAATCGAATAAGAACCGCAACAAATTAAGAACAGGAAATACTTTAATCATTTTCAAACTGATAGCATATGGCTTTATCAACAATCGATTAACAACCTTAACAAATGTATAAAAGGAAATAGTTCAATAATTTTCAAATTGATAGCATATGGCTTAGGCCACAATCGATTAACAACCCCAACAAATATAGAATATAAAGTAGTTTAATTATTTAAACTGATAGCATATGACTTAAGCCACAATCAATTAACAACCCCAACAAATATAGAATATAAAGTAGTTTAATTATTTAAACTGATAGCATATGACTTAAGCCACAATCGATTAACAACCCCAACAAATATAGAATATAAAATAGTTTAATTATTTAAACTGATAGCATATGACTTAAGCCACAATCAATTAACAACCCTCAGACATTTCGAATAGTAAATAGTTTTAATTATTTAAACTGATAATATATGGCTTAAGCCACAATCGATTAACAACCCTCAGACATTTTGAATAGTAAATAGTTTTAATTATTTAACCTGATAATATATGGCTTAAGCCACAATCGATTAACAACCCCAACAAATTTAGAATAGGAAATAGTTTAATTATTTAAATTGATAGCATATGGCTTAAGTTAGAATTGATTAAGAACCGCAGCAAATATGGAATAGGAAATAGTTTAATTATTTAAATTGATAGCATATGGCTTAAGTTAGAATTGATTAAGAACCGCAGCAAATATGGAATAGGAAATATGTAGTTTAATCATTTAAACTGATAGTATATGGCTTAAGCCATAATCGACTAACAACCCCAACAAATTTAGAATAGGAAATATGTTGTTTAATCATTTAAACTGATAGTATATGGCTTAAGCCATAATCAAATAAGAACCCCAACAAATTTAGAATATGATATACCTTAATCATTTTCAAACTGATAGCATATGGCGTCAGCCACAGTCAATTAACAACCTTAACAAATGTAGAAAAGGAAATAGTTTAATAATTTTCAAAGTGATAGTATATGCCTTAGGCCATAATTGATTAACAACCCCAACATATATAGAACAGGAAATGGTTTAATTATTTAAACTGGTAGCATATGACTTAAGCCACAATCGATTAACAACCCCAACAAATGTAGAATATAAAGTAGTTTAATTATTTAAACTGATAGCATATGACTTAAGCCACAATCGATTAACAACCCCAACAAATATACAATATAAAGTAGTTTAATTATTTAAACTGATAGCATATGACTTAAGCCACAATCAATTAACAACCCCAACAAATATAGAATAGGAAATGGTTTAATTATTTAAACTGATAGCATATGACTTAAGCCACAATCGATTAACAACCCCAACAAATATAGAATATAAAATAGTTTAATTATTTAAACTGATAGCATATGACTTAAGCCACAATCGATTAACAACCCCAACAAATATAGAATATAAAATAGTTTAATTATTTAAACTGATAGCATATGACTTAAGCCACAATCAATTAACAACCCCAACAAATATAGAATATAAAGTAGTTTAATTATTTAAACTGATAGCATATGACTTAAGCCACAATCGATTAACAACCCCAACAAATATACAATATAAAGTAGTTTAATTATTTAAACTGATAGCATATGACTTAAGCCACAATCAATTAACAACCCCAACAAATATAGAATAGGAAATGGTTTAATTATTTAAACTGATAGCATATGACTTAAGCCACAATCGATTAACAACCCCAACAAATATAGAATATAAAATAGTTTAATTATTTAAACTGATAGCATATGACTTAAGCCACAATCGATTAACAACCCCAACAAATATACAATATAAAGTAGTTTAATTATTTAAACTGATAGCATATGACTTAAGCCACAATCAATTAACAACCCCAACAAATATAGAATAGGAAATGGTTTAATTATTTAAACTGATAGCATATGACTTAAGCCACAATCGATTAACAACCCCAACAAATATAGAATATAAAATAGTTTAATTATTTAAACTGATAGCATATGACTTAAGCCACAATCGATTAACAACCCCAACAAATATAGAATATAAAATAGTTTAATTATTTAAACTGATAGCATATGACTTAAGCCACAATCGATTAACAACCCCAACAAATATAGAATATAAAGTAGTTTAATTATTTAAACTGATAGCATATGACTTAAGCCACAATCAATTAACAACCCCAACAAATATAGAATATAAAGTAGTTTAATTATTTAAACTGATAGCATATGACTTAAGCCACAATCGATTAACAACCCCAACAAATAAAGAATATAAAATAGTTTAATTATTTAAACTGATAGCATATGACTTAAGCCACAATCAATTAACAACCCTCAGACATTTCGAATAGTAAATAGTTTTAATTATTTAAACTGATAATATATGGCTTAAGCCACAATCGATTAACAACCCTCAGACATTTCGAATAGTAAATAGTTTTAATTATTTAACCTGATAATATATGGCTTAAGCCACAATCGATTAACAACCCCAACAAATTTAGAATAGGAAATAGTTTAATTATTTAAATTGATAGCATATGGCTTAAGTTAGAATTGATTAAGAACCGCAGCAAATATGGAATAGGAAATAGTTTAATTATTTAAATTGATAGCATATGGCTTAAGTTAGAATTGATTAAGAACCGCAGCAAATATGGAATAGGAAATAGTTTAATTATTTAAACTGATAGCATATGGCTTAAGCCACAATCGACTAACAACCCCAACAAATTTAGAATAGGAAATATGTAGTTTAATCATTTAAACTGATAGTATATGGCTTAAGCCATAATCGACTAACAACCCCAACAAATTTAGAATAGGAAATATGTAGTTTAATCATTTAAACTGATAGTATATGGCTTAAGCCATAATCAAATAAGAACCCCAACAAATTTAGAATATGATATACCTTAATCATTTTCAAACTGATAGCATATGGCTTCAGCCACAGTCAATTAACAACCTTAACAAATGTAGAAAAGGAAATAGTTTAATAATTTTCAAAGTGATAGTATATGCCTTAGGCCATAATTGATTAACAACCCCAACATATATAGAATAGGAAATGGTTTAATTATTTAAACTGATAGCGTATGGCTTAAGCCACAATCGATTAACAACCAGAACAAATATAGAATATAAAGTAGTTTAATTATTTAAACTGATAGCATATAACTTAAGCCACAATCAATTAACAACCCCAACAAATATACAATATAAAGTAGTTTAATTATTTAAACTGATAGCATATGACTTAAGCCACAATCAATTAACAACCCCAACAAATATAGAATGGGAAATAGTTTAATTATTTAAACTGATAGCATATGGCTTAAACCACAATCGATTAACAACCCCCAGACATTTCGAATAGTAAAGAGTTTAATTATTTAACCTGATAATATATGGCTTAAGCCACAATCGATTAACAACCCCAACAAATTTAGAATAGGAAATAGTTTAATTATTTAAACTGATAGCATATGGCTTGAACCACAATCGATTAACAACCCCCAGACATTTCGAATAGTAAAGAGTTTAATTATTTAACCTGATAATATATGGCTTAAGCCACAATCGATTAACAATCCCAACAAATTCAGAATAGGAAATAGTTTAATTATTTAAATTGATAGCATATGGCTTAAGTTAGAATTGATTAAGAACCGCAGCAAATATGGAATAGCAAATAGTTTATTTATTTAGACTGATAACATATGGCTTAAGCCACAACCGACTAACAACCCCAACAAATTTAGAATAGGAAATATGTAGTTTAATCATTTAAACTGATAGTATATGGCTTAAGCCATAATCGAATAAGAACCCCAACAATTTTAGAATATGATATACCTTAATCATTTTCAAACTAATAGCATATGGCTTCAGCCACAGTCAATTAACAACCTTAACAAATGTAGAAAAGGAAATAGTTTAATAATTTTCAAAATGATAGTATATGCCTTATGCCATAATTGATTAACAACCCCAACAAATATAGAATAGGAAATGGTTTAATTATTTAAACTGATAGCGTATGGCTTAATCCACAATCGATTAACAATCAGAACAAATATAGAATATAAAGTAGTTTAATTATTTAAACTGATAGCATATAACTTAAGCCACAATCAATTAACAACCCCAACAAATATACAATATAAAGTAGTTTAATTATTTAAACTGATAGCATATGACTTAAGCCACAATCAATTAACAACCCCAACAAATATAGAATAGGAAATAGTTTAATTATTTAAACTGATAGCATATGGCTTGAACCACAATCGATTAACAACCCTCAGACATTTCGAATAGTAAATAGTTGTAATTATTTAACCTGATAGTATATGGCTTAAGCCGCAATCGATTAACAACCCCAACAAACTTAAAATAGGAATTATTTTAATCATTTTCAAACTGCATATGGCTTTCGCTAATCATTTTCAAACTGATAGCCTGTGGCTCAAGCCACAATCGATCAACAATTTTAGAATGGGAAATATTTGAATCATTTTCAAACTGATAGCATGTGGCTTACGCCACAATCGATTAACAACCCGAAAAAATTAGAATAGGGAGTGGTTTAACCATTTTCAAGCTGATAGCAGAATATGGCTTAAGCCACAATCGAATAACAACCCCAATAAGTTTAGTATAAGAAATATTTTAATCATTTTCAAATTGATAGCAAACCCCTATCACCACTCTTCCATTGTAACTGCCAATGGCTTCAAATGTTTTTGGTCATTTGAAATTTGAAAGTTATGTTTGTTGCAACCCTTACTGAGATGATGAAAATTGGAAACATGTACAGGGTGAGTATTAAAAATGATCACCCCCTTTTATTTTCGTTATTTCTGGGTGAATTGATTCATTCGAAAACTTATTTTGAACAATTTTTAACATAGTTTCTGAATCTGCTATCGCTTTTCATGAATTTTGAAAAATGTACGAGGTGGAATAAAAAATATAGTTTTTGAAATGGAACACCCTGTATTTTTTTACATATTATGATTTGTCGATTTTTTCTGATTACAAAAATATATAGTTATAGCACATTTGGATAAGCAGTTTTTAAGTTATGATGAAATATGTAAAACAGAAATCTGTTTACGTATTACTCAATAATATACGAAGTAGCCTTTGGAAACAAAATTTTAATTTTGTATACAAACATCAAACTATTAGTTTATCCTAAAAATATGATTTGTCAATAGTTAGTTAATTATTATACAAAACCAGCTAAGATATCTATTCAATGATTGTCACAACAAAATATATAACGAAACCATACACAAGGAGACAAATAAAATAAAAGTATCAAACTTACAAAAATTAGAAAATAATATAAAGATTTACATTGTATCTTCTACATAACTTCCGTTGTTTTCTAAACATTTGAAACATCGCCGTAAAATATTCGATCGCACATCTTCAAATACCGCTGCATTTTCTTTAAAAGTATTTATTTCTCGTCATATAAGCTGTTTTAATTGCACAGTGTCCCCCGACAATTCTTCACTATAAATTCTGTTCTTGAGAGCACCCCAAAGGAAAAAATCTAGCGGATTTAAATCGGGGCTTTTAGCCGGCCAATGGATGGGACCATTTTTTCCTATCCAGAGGACATATTTTTGGTTTAAGTCTAACGTTATGTGGGGGAGCTCCGTCTTGCTGCCAGATTGCTCTTAAATTTAGAATAACTGACAAGTCATCCAAATATTCCTAAACTTGCTCTTGTAGCAAATGGAGATAAACTACACCTGTGAGATTTGTATGTAAAAAAATGGACCAATTATTTTGTTTTGGTGTATCCCACACCCCACATTGACAGATTTACGTCCTTGTTTTTTTATTTGCTTTACCGTATGTGGATTTTATGTAGCCCAATGATGTTTGTTATGTCTATTAAACAAACCAGCTGTAGAAAAGGACGACTCATCAGTCCAAAACGCGTTTCGCAAAAAATCATTGTTTTCATTATATTTTTCAATAATTTGTTGGCAAAACAGTATTCTCTGTCGACAATCATTTTCGGTTAAGTGTTGAACAGGAAGAATATGAAAAGGTTTATAGTTATTCCTTTTTAAAAGTTGCATAACGCTGGTTTGGCTTACATTTAAATCTTTAGCTACAAAATAAGTAGACCGACTTGGCTCTTCTATAACCGATAATAGAATATTCATTTGTATTTCCTCGTTTTTCTTCTATTTGCATTCTTTAATGAATTGCGTCACAAAATTTATTGTAAATTTTCTTGAATGTTCCTTTGCCAGGCACAGTCTCATTCGGATACAGTCGTCTAAAGGCCTTTTGTGAAGCAGTCATGTTTTTATTACAATATAAGAATATTTCTAAAATTCTACGCCTATTCTCTAAACTATGATAAGGCATGATCGCTTTTTTGCACACAATAAAGATTCATAATAGAAAAAGCACTAACAAATCTTAACCTTTTTGACGTTTATACAAAGTTAAAATTTTATTTCCAAAGGCTACTTCGTATATTATTGAGTAATACGTAAACACATTTGTCGTTTTACATATTTCATCATAAGTTAAAACTGCATATCCAAATGTGCTATAGCAATATATTTTTGTAATCAGAAAAAATCGACAAATCATAATATGTAAAAAAATACAGGGTGTTCCATTTAAAATTTTTTGTTCTTGTTCCACCTTGTACATTTTTTAAAATTATTAAAAAGCGATACCAGATTCAGAAACTACGTTAAAAATTGTTCAAAATAAGTTTTGGAACAGATCAATTTGCACAGAAATAACGAAAATAAAAGGTGGTTATCATTTATAATACTCACCCTGTACCATAATATCCCAATAAAAAAGACTAATTACTTTTTCGATTATTTTAGCACTTTTGCACATTTCCTATTTAGTATTACGCTAAAGTACACATCAAAATGTAAGCTTAAACACATGTGCTTGATTTGTGATTATTTGCTATAATTTTTAAGGCCTTGTAACTTATTTATTTTCAAGTAATTAATTTTCTTGTTGTGTTATTTAATGGAACAAAATTATATGTATAAGGTGAGTTTTGACACAGTGTAATATTTTAAAACCTGTATCGAGCAGTAATGATGATTGAATCTCAATTTATAATGATAGTATTTTAAAACATGTAGTATTTTTCAACAAAATTATCCCCATCAGTTATTCACTTTTCTATTGATGTAAATTTCATCGACGATCAATTGTAAAATAAAAAATACTTTCCTGATTTTGACATCCACTGTGTGTAAAATCGGCTTTTGTTAAATACACATGTGTAGTTTGTGCTTCCGGTTTCCTGATATTTTCTTGCTTACCTGCTGCTTTTCTGACTTGCAAAATGTGCTAAGAGAGACCTGATAGCAAAAAAATATTCTTGCCTATCTGGTGCTTTTCAAAGTTACAAAATGTGGTAATAAGCTGCTGAGAAGAATCTGATATCAAAAAACTGAATGGTAAAACCGTTGCGTTTATAATTTTGTTGTAAAATACTGTTGTTCTGTGAGGATTTTTGCTATGTTATATGTAATGTTGATTGTGCAAAACGTTTGTAAGGCATGTTAATAACTAAAGCCATTACTGTTTTTCTGACATTTGTAGTGTCGAACTTCCATAAAGATATTTCATTAGCATATAAATGGCCGAAATATGCAAGTGAATTAATTATCTGAGCATCCGCTGTATTTTGTTATGATATAACATAACATGCACGTAAGTATATGTTTTTTAAGAATATAAAGTGCTAGGTCTCCCATTATCTTAAAAACGCTGATTGAAACAGTTTGAACCTCTTGAAGGCCTAACTAGATCATTCCTTGGTTACTTCATTATCGTCTAAAAAATCATCACAATCCCACCTCCTCATGAGCAAGAGTATTGTTCTGGCTTGTATGAAATTAGAATTAATAGCATAATCTGTGAGTGCTTCAAAGAAGAGAATGTATCATCATATTTGAGGGTCCAAATCTACAACATACATAAGAAGTTCTTGTATTTAATAACTAAACATGTCTCTGTGGTTTAGTGGAACCAGTGTTCTGGTATCCAGACACAGTGCTCATCTTAGATGCATATACCGAATTCGCCCATTTGTGATCTGGGTAAAGCCAAATAAACGGTTGCCGAAAATATGTTCTACTTCAGCATTCGTGTAGGCTAAATTAAGCTTTCTGCCAGCAGATCAATTTATTTTTGCTTAAGTGTCAAAGCTAAAGTTTGATTACCTACTGTCATGCATTTCACCAATTGTGGATCCTACAAATGCGTATACTCCAAATGAAATAACAAGAATATTATTTGTCTAAAAGAAAACAATATTTTTTTATTTTCTTATTTAAACAACACACCACGAGGGCTCACAGCCTAATTACTATCGTACCGTGGGTGTCGACAGGGAGGAAAGAGGCAACTTGTTAATTCTGAACTTGAAGGTTTGGAGGAGAAGGAAAAACATGTGCCGGCAAGGAATTCCAAAACTTGGAAGTCATCAGGATAAAAGTGCGGGCATAACAAGATGTTCTATGTCCGGTGACCTGGACAGTAAAAGGGTGCATTTGCTCTGTTCCCCTGGTAGATCTGTTGGGGGCAGCAGGTGGAGAAACTATCCAAGAAACTCCTCCAAGCAGTACCCGTGCAGATATCTGTAAAAGAGAGAAAGGTCACCAACAGCACGTCGGTGGACAAGGAGTGGCAGCCTTTGGGTGAGGGTAGGGTCACCAATGAGACGTATAGCTCTCGTCTGAACGGAGTCAAGGATAGCGAGTCTAGAAACGGCAGCGACACCCCAGATGTGGGAGCAGTATTCGAGGTTTGGCCTTCTTGTGAAGTATATAAGGTATAGAGATTAGCTGGTGAAAAGTATTTGCGAGTCCGGAAGAGGAAACCTAATTTCCTAGCAGCCGCTTCTGCAATTGAAGTGACATGTTGGTGCCAATTGAGATTTCAACCCACAGAAATGCCAACAAGTGAAAAAGAACTCATTACTTTGAACAACTTTGTTGTTCATTGTGATGGGTCTAGAGCTGGTGTATCTCTTATGAGATAGAATACAAGACTGAGATTTGGTGGAGTTCAATTGTACAAGATTTCTACTTCCTCAGTCCAATATTTTTTGGAGATCCACAGAGACAGAACCCTCCATGAGTCTGCGATCCTCATCTAATTGGGCTAAAGAGACAGGCTTAGAATATTGTATATTTGAGTAGAGGGTGCTGTCGTCCGCGTAACTGTGAACTGAGTTGGATGTGCTAGAGAGGAGGTCATTGATGTGGAGAAGAAACAAAGTAGGGGCTAAAGCTGAACCTTGAAGGACTCCTGCATTAATTGGATACAGTTTAGAGGCATGGCCATCCACGACAACAGAAATGCTCCGGTTGGAGAGGAAATTTGCTGTCCAAGTACAGAGTTGTGGTGGTAGGCCAGAGGCCGGAAGTTTATTAAGCACTGCTGCATGCCAGACCTGATCGAATTGTTTGAATGTGTCTGGAGCGACAATCTGGGACTCATCGTGCAGTTCCATAAACTTGTTCCAAGAATAGGTGACAAAGGAAAGGAGGTCGGCAGCTGATCTGCGCTGACGGAATCCATATTGCCTGTCGTGGATTAGACTGTGTTTTTCAAAATTTTTTAATAATTGGGTGTTTATATACTTTTCCATCACTTTAGAGACGATTGAAAGGAAAGAAATAGGCCTGTAGTTGCTAGGAAGAGCTTTGGATCCTTTCTTGGGAACGGGTTGTACTCGAGCAGTTTTCCAGTTACTAGGGAATATGCCTCTATTGTAGGATGTCTGAAACAGGCGAGTCAGGACAGGAGCAAGTTCTGGTGCGATTTTTTGTGAACAATTGCTGGGATCTCGTCAAGGCCAGAGGCTTTCCTGGTATTAAGAGAAGACAGCATCTTTCGTACCTTTTTAGTTTTGAGAATGATATCTGTTATTTTATGCGCGACTTGGGGGACTGTTGGTGGTTGAACATTTGGAGGTGGCTTGAGAGTAGAATTGCCGGTGAACAACGAGGCAAAAAGTTCAGCCTTGCCCAGGGTGGTAGAAACAATTTCATTCCTTAAAACAAGAGGTGGGAATGTGCTCTTACAGAAATTATTCCCAATAGATTTAGCAAGAGTCCAGAAGACCGTTGAAGCTTGAGAGGTCTTTGTTTTTGATGTGGTTATTAAACGAGTTTTTTGCCTCAGAAACAATGCGGACATAGCGGTTTCTTGCGTCGTTAAATGCTTGACGGTTTTCTTGACTGGGATTGTGTAGAAGCATTTTGTGAGCTTTGACCTTTTCAAGTCTGGCCTTATCACAGGATTTAGAGAACCAGGGCTTTTGAGTGGCTGAAGACGTTTTCTGTGTACGTGGAATAAATAATTCCATGCCAGCTTGGATAATTTCTGTGACGTTTTGTGTGATATCAGAGGGGTCAGGATGAGAGAAGCAGGCAGACTCCCATGGAAATGAGGAAAAGTAATCCCGCATTTCTTCCCAGTTCGCGGAGTTGTAGTGCCAAATGATACGTGGCTGTGATGACTGTGTGACCTCGGGTTGCATTATGCAGGAAGCAGTGACCACGCTGTGGTCTGAGCGACCAATTTCTCTGAGACTATTGATAATGACAGAAGTAAAAGTTTTATTAGCTATTTATTACAACAGAAGGAACTACCATCACACTATTTAACCTAGCCTGAAACACATTTGCACTTTTTATTTTGACATTGTTTCTTGCAATCACATTGAAGCTGGCGTTGATGGTATATTTTGCGCAGACAGGTCAGGTACATATTTGCTACATTTTGGATTATAACACACAACACATATAACTAAGACACTAATATACTGTTAGTTTGGTTTAGTTTATTGGTGTATAAATTTTACAATGCATCTTACAATTAAGTACTAAACTTGTGTTTGCAATTGATACAATTTGGACTTGAATATAATGGAAAACTGCAATATAGCTCGAAATCTTCTTGGCACTGACGGCACTTGGATTTTGGTATTCCAATTTTTCATTTTATTTAACTTCCCATAATTGTTTCCTATAACCAATATTTTATATATATCCTTGGAATTTTTATATCATGGTCCAATAGCAAAATTGTCTTGTTTTAACTTAGATTTTCGAATATTTTAAATTTTAAGCACCAAAATTTCAAAGGGTAAATAAACACACCACTTGTGTGTTTAGTTTTGCTTAATTATGACAAGCATAAACTCGCAGAAGATGACAAATGAAAATGATAGGGAATTGTGCATTTCTTATATGTGGCGAAATGCATAATTAAAGGTGATCATTTTCTGAAATAACTTTAGCTTTGGCATTTTAGCAAAAACGAATTGATACGTTGGCAGAATGCATAAATTAGCCTACACAAATGCCGAAGTAGCACATATTTTCAGCAACTGATTATTTGGTTTTACTCAGATCACGCACTCTGCAACTTTGGCATATGCGTCTTAAGGTAGCTACACAGGTAACAGCAAACTTGACAAGCATGCATGATCGATCTTTTTGTACAAGTACGGAAAATTTTCCTTCGACACCATACGATACAAGTATACTTGATTAGACGCCAGTTGGTGCTTGGACTATGTTAAGCTCGGACGATGAGGCGCTCCTTTTGGCTGCTTTTTGCCTTGTAAACAAGAGGAATAGTAATATGTGGTGTAAAGTGTGGTTAATGAGAAGAAAAATCTATTTCCATATTAGTAGTAGTAGTAGTAGCAGTGGTGAGGAGGCCAACGCCAAGCAAGTAGGCCACAATGGGCCCTTGTGCCAACCCCCGCAACCATGCTCTACTCTTCCTCGGTTCCGTCGCCAAACTGCCTCGACCTCGAGATGAAGGCAGTGACGGTCTTCAATTGGACGGTACTTACGTGATTCCTCTGCAGAGTCCTCGATCCGAACAATTCTGCTCGAACACTCCCAAAAGCCTACATTGCCATCAAGGTCCGAGTGACGCGGTATCCAGAGCAGCGACCCCTTATTGCAACTGCCTAGTTCGTTGGGGGCAGATTTACGGCTTCATACCGTTTTGGAATTGCAACGGTAGGAACCAAGCGCCTTTAGTGCAGCTTAGCTATCTGAATATATTTTTATCGATTTGTGTGTGTGTAATGGTTTTGTATAATTTCCTTTGCACATATCTCGATGGCATACACTTCTGCCTGCTGTATGATTGCATACTTTCCGAGGCTAGATAATATTCTTGCATCGGTGTTGCTCCCATATGCGCCGGCTCCTGCCCCCGATCGGTTTTGGAACCGTCAATGTACCGGCAGAGTTCTGCCCTTAATAAGGTTGTTTGGTTTCGCTCCCATTCCTCCCTTTTCGGATGGACGGTCTTGAAAGACAGACCTCTACTGATCTTTGTAGGCATCAGGTCTGAGACCATTCCCAAAACATCATGACTTTCAATGTCATCGAGGAGTCCGGTCCTTCCCAAACTGATTGCCTTCGGCATGCTGTCAACCGTTTGTTTTAATCTGTACGTTGCTCACATAGCCTTCCTCTCCAGCCAAATGTCAAGAGCTGGAATGTTTAGAACGACTTCCAGAACGGCTGATGGAGCAGTGCTTATCGCGCCCGTTATCATCAGACAAGCTTGTCTCTGTAGCTGAGCCAGTTTGACCCTCACGATACCACGAAGTGCCTTAGGCCACCAAACTATAGCTCCAAACCACTACATAGAGCCAGTATATATGTTGTGGGCTTGTTCCCCAGTTATTTCCACAGATTCTTCAGCATGTCCACAAGGACAGTTTGCCCCTGCGGATTACATTCTCTAACTGTACATTCCAGTTGAGCTTCTTATCTAGGATAACTCCCAGATTTTTCACCTGTTCCATAAATGGAATTATTTCCCCCATAAGTATAGGTGGTTTTAATTTGTCCAACCTTCTTCTGGTAAATGGAACAATGATGGTTTTGCGGGGGTTCACAGACATCTGCTCCCGCTGGCACCAATTATTCACTAGCTTTAGTGTCTCCTTGAAGAGTATTTGAAAGTTTCTCTTCAGATTTACCTCTAACCATTATGACCAGATTATCCGCATACGCCTGGACCTCAACCTCCCACAGCCACAGGATAGGCAGAAAATCGTCCACAAAGAGGGACCAAAGCAGAGGGGGTAATACTCCCCTTCCCTTAGGGTGTCTAACAGGAGCTTTTTTCCCCTTAGGGCTCGTCCGCGTCTTTGTCGCCCCGATAGCACCGCAGCCTTTGGCTTATTGTGCATGCCTTTTGTCTTTTCTACTCCACCCATTCCTAAATCACTGTGCCTTGAACTAGTCTGCACAGCAATTGGTAGGGTAAAGTTTTATATTGCTCTGTCTCCGGTCTAGGCTGTCTCTAGATCAGTTAACCTTTGCGGTCCAGAGCTTTACACTCGCACAAGATGTGCTGGGCTGATTCCTCCCCCTCGCCGCAGAGTCTGCATGCCAGGTCCCCCTCGAACTTTCCCATTTTATGCAGGTGTTTCTTGACGGCCATGTGTCCCGTCAAGAGTCCTGTTATGTGTTATGTTCCTGAGCTGTCCTCTGCAGCTCCACAGCTCTCTTTGAACTGGGTTTGACAATTATTGACTTCCCATGTCTGAGCCCTGGACAGTCTGTTTAGTCCACCTTGTGTTGGTTTCTGACCCAGGACTTAATAACTCCCCTGGCAGTGCTCTTTGTCACGCCCAGAGCCGGTTCTGGTCCCATAAATGGTTCTGCTGACCCTCTCTTGTGGGACTGTCAGCTTTTTCATTGCTTTTGACCCCCGAGTAACCCGGCACCCAGATGAGGGTGAATTCATTCTGCCCAGCCAGTTCGCTCGTCTCGTCTCGGCACTCACTCACCAGCCAAGAATTTACCCGTGGGGTACTTAGGGCGTTAAGGGCAGCCTGGCTGTCTGTGACTATGAAGATCCGCTTGTTGGTGTAGCCTCTCCTCTTGTTCTCTCACACCCGGTGCAAGATGGCGTACATTTTGGCCTGAAAGACCGTTGCATGGGCTCTGAGGGAAATACTGTGACTTAACCTTGGTCCTTCCGTATAAACGCCTGCCCCCGCCGGATCCCTCCGTGAACCAGAGAAGCGCGTCCCGTGGTGGGCCCGGCGTCTCCCCCCGACATGCCTCGCGGTCGAGGATTTCCACTGTAAAATTGTTTTCCCTGCAGATTCGCGGGCTCGCGATCTCTCGAATTTTGCAGTGGCCCCTGCAGCCTGGGTTTATCTTCAGTCTATCATTGCAGGCTAGTCTGTATAGTCATATCCTGGCCTACCCCACGATAACTAAGTGTGGGGGGCGGGGCAGGTCCAGCAACACCTCCATGGCGGCTAACAGGAAGTGTTTTTTTCTAATATTTGGGAGTGAAGGCTCATATAGTCATTCAGATCGCTGGATATGTTGAAACCTGTAGAGTTTGCACACTATGACGTTTGCTTGTACAAGCTGGCACGTCATTGGTACACACGTTCTGTTTCACTTGCACAAGTGCGGCTTATCCGAGCTAGCATGATTGAAATTCAATCCATCATCAAGCGGCTTGTACAATTAAAATGCGTGCACAAAATTATCCTTATCAATTTTGCACTTACGTGTGTAGCCACCTTAACACATACAGAGTGTGGCAATTAAAACTTCCTAACTGGAAAATAGCGGTATTAAAAAGAAAAGAAAAAAAAGCTGAGACACGTCGACTTTGTTCTCAATTGGGACACATAATGGCGCAAGTTTTAGTGTCTTGGAACCTACCCCTTAGGCAGGAGCGTAAAGGACCCTTAAATTTTAAATGGCACCTTATGTTGAATGACACCTCATTTTAAAGCTTTATCAATTCTGCACAAGACAACATATGACTTTTTCAATTTTCGTTTGGATATAGCAATAAAGTTGTGAATAAAAGAATAAGACAAAATATCAATGAATGAAGGGATGTTATTTAATTAAATGTTCAAATTGTTTTCCCTCCACTTCCATACAATAATAAAATCTTTGCTCCACTTACAAACGAACATTTCGAGGCATTTCAAGCATTATCGGACGATATTCTACAACAATGCGCCGACATTCTTTCATTTCTTGATTGTTGTTATTTCGTTTTATTCTTTAATTGATGATTTTATTGCCATATCCAAGCCAAAATTGAAAAAATCGTATGTTGTCGTGAGCAGAATTAGAAAAGCCTTAAAATGAGGTGTCACTCAACATAGGGTGCCATTTAAAATTTACCGGTACTTTTCGCCCCTGCCTAAGGGGTAGATTTGCAGTGCTATCGGGGCGACAAGGCCGCGGACGAGCCCTGAGGGAAAAAGGGGGTAAGTTCCAAGACACCAAAACTTACGCCATCATGTGTCCCCTTGAAAACAAAGTCGGCGTCTCCTGTTTTTTTTTTAATTGCAATATTTTCCAGGTGGGAAATTTTAATTGGCACACCCTGTATATTAAAATATAATAATACGGATACCATTGTCTACACACAAGCTGCTAATGAAGCAATTACATTTTTGCTTAGACTAAAATCGTCCGCTAGTAACCAGTGTATTGCTTAAAGTTTGAGAAAAAGAAAACATCCCGTTTTTAAGATGATAAAACAATAAATTAAACTTTGACATCTCGTATGTTGGACAGTAGACATTTTTGGACAAATGTTAATATGAATTGTTTATCATAAAAAGATTTGAGGAATCATCCTCTCAAATATTTTAGATTGCTTAAGAAACACCCTGTATGCTTGCTTCTTCACTGAACATTAAATGGCTCTATTTTGAATCGGATACGTTTCTTATAATTAACTGCATTATATCTGTATTAACTGGTGACATATATGCTACACTACTTTAAAACATCCTGTATGAAAAGCCAGTCCCAGCTCACCATCAAAATCGCAATATCTTCCATTAATATTGTTGAAAAATTTCCAGGCTCTAAATTCTCGTTTGATCCCAGCATGGACGATACCAGTTCACTGTTAGAATGCGAGCATACCGGCTCGAGACGCTCACTCGCCGACACCAGCGTGACATCGACAGCGGACCTGTCTGTGTTCTCCACAGTAACGAGGTCGCAGGCACACGAGAACAGCCTGGACACCCACAGCAACATGTCCGACAACTCGGTGGGTGGCGCCAGCTCCGTGGGATCGGGTATCGGGGCCACAGGCAGCATCCAGAGAGCGGTAAGTGCGCACTCGACCCCTAGGGCCACACCGCACAACCCCAGCCCCGACGTCTTGAGGATCTACGTACCCTACTCGCCTCTGGAGACGCCCGTCGCCAGTCCCAATAACGGGGACGTCCTCCAGAAAACAGTACCTTGCTCACTTCCTGATTCTAATAGGATACGTATTAAAATAGATAACGACGAATTGCCCACGCCACTTGTTGAACATGGTCGAATCAGAAGTTTTAGATTAGATAGTCCAGAAATTGATATTAAATAATAAAAGAAATGAGATTATTAAAGATGATGTTCATAGTCATATAATATATATGTATATAGTTAAATTCACTTGTTGATGTGGTCTCGATAGGTCTTCGAAAATATTAAACTTCAAATTTTAATGATTTTATGAAATCCTTTCTAAATGCAAGGTGCCACATCTTGGAACATCATTTTGCTTTTATAATTTCAGGCGTAAGAATGTATATTTTTTGATATAGGTCATTAGCGGCATATTTACAAATTTAGTCTAGGAGCTAATCTGAAATATAAAATACTAAAATTATTCATTGCTGGTTGTTGCCCTCACTTTGTTAAACCATTTCACACCCAATACAGATCTATAATCTTTTTCTGTGACTTCACAATAGCTTGTTAGCTTCTCTACAACAGGTTTTACCTTTACAGATGTGTAAAGCCAGATAAAAGGTCTCTCTGTTTGTATAATAAAATCGGTAAAGGTTTGAAACTGTGAGCATTTAGAATTTAATACTCGCTATCTATATACCAGGTGACTAATAATAAATTGCATTTGGTTTTACAAGTTCATATGTGCAAGTTGGTAGTTCATGGTTATTTTTTTAACAAGTATTTCACATTTAGACAGGTCAATTTAGTGTACAAACGCCCTAACATAGGACAGATAGCCAGATAAAAGGTCTCTCTGTTTGTATAATAAAATTAGTAAAGGTGTAAAACTGTGAGCATTTAAAAATTAATACTCGTTATCTATATACCAGGTGACTAATAATAAATTGTATTTGGTTTTACAAGTTCATATGCTGAAGTTGCTATTTCATAGTTACTTTTTTTTTAACAAGTATTTCACATTTAGACGGGTCAATTTAGTGTACAAACGCCCTAACATAGGACATATAGCCAGATAGAAGGTCTCTCTGTTTGTATAATAAAATTAGTAAAAGTGTAAAACTGTGATCATTTAAAAATTAATACTTGTTATCTATATACCAGGTGACTAATAATAAATTGCATTTGGTTTTACAAGTTCATAATGCTCAAGTTCGTAGTTCATGGTTATTTTTTTAACAAGTATTTCACATTTAGACAGGTCAATTTAGTGTACAAATGCCCTAACATAGGACAGATAGCCAAATAAAAGGTCTCTCTGTTTGTATAATGAAATTAGTAAAGGTGTAAAACTGTGAGCATTTAGAAATTATAACTCGTTATCTATATACCAGGTGACTAATAATAAATTGTATTTGGTTTTAAAAGTTCATATGCTTAACTTGGTATGTCATGGTTATTTTTTTAACAAGTATTTCACACTTAGACGGGTCAATTTAGTGTACAAACGCCCTAACATAGGACAGATAGCCAGATAAAAGGTCTCTCTGTTTGTATAATAAAATTAGTAAAGGTGTAAAACTGTGAGCATTTAAAAATTAATACTCGTTATCTATATACCAGGTGACTAATAATAAATTGTATTTGGTTTTACAAGTTCATATGCTGAAGTTGCTATTTCATAGTTACTTTTTTTTTAACAAGTATTTCACATTTAGACGGGTCAATTTAGTGTACAAACGCCCTAACATAGGACATATAGCCAGATAGAAGGTCTCTCTGTTTGTATAATAAAATTAGTAAAAGTGTAAAACTGTGATCATTTAAAAATTAATACTTGTTATCTATATACCAGGTGACTAATAATAAATTGCATTTGGTTTTACAAGTTCATAATGCTCAAGTTCGTAGTTCATGGTTATTTTTTTAACAAGTATTTCACATTTAGACAGGTCAATTTAGTGTACAAATGCCCTAACATAGGACAGATAGCCAAATAAAAGGTCTCTCTGTTTGTATAATGAAATTAGTAAAGGTGTAAAACTGTGAGCATTTAGAAATTATAACTCGTTATCTATATACCAGGTGACTAATAATAAATTGTATTTGGTTTTAAAAGTTCATATGCTTAACTTGGTATGTCATGGTTATTTTTTTAACAAGTATTTCACACTTAGACGGGTCAATTTAGTGTACAAACGCCCTAACATAGGACATATAGCCAGATAGAAGGTCTCTCTGTTTGTATAATAAAATTAGTAAAAGTGTAAAACTGTGATCATTTAAAAATTAATACTTGTTATCTATATACCAGGTGACTAATAATAAATTGCATTTGGTTTTACAAGTTCATAATGCTCAAGTTGGTAGTTCATGGTTATTTTTTTAACAAGTATTTCACATTTAGACAGGTCAATTTAGTGTACAAATGCCCTAACATAGGACAGATAGCCAGATAAAAGGTCTCTCTGTTTGTATAATAAAATTAGTAAAGGTGTAAAACTGTGAGCATTTAGAAATTAATACTCATTATCTATATACCAGGTGACTAATAATAAATTGTATTTGGTTTTTCAAGTTCATATACTCAAGTTGGTATTTGATGGTGATTTCTTTAACAGGTATATGACATTTAGATGGGTCAATTAAGTGTACAAACCGCTATCTATATACCAGGTGACTAAAAATAAATTGCATTTGGTTTTACAAGTTCATATGCTTAAGTTGGTATTTCATGGTTATTTTTTTAACAAGTATTTGACATTTAGACGGGTCAATTTAGTGTAGAAATGCCCTAACATAGGACAGATAACCAAATAAAAGGTCTCTCTGTTTGTATAATGAAATTAGTAAAGGTGTAAAACTGTGAGCATTTAGAAATTATAACTCATTATCTATATACCAGGTGACTAATAATAAATTGCATTTGGTTTTAAAAGTTCATATGCTCAACTTGGTATGTCATGGTTATTTTTTTAACAAGTATTTCACACTTAGACGGGTCAATTTAGTGTACAAACGCCCTAACATAGGACAGATAGCCAAATAAAAGGTCTCTCTGTTTGTATAATGAAATTAGTAAAGGTGTAAAACTGTGAGCATTTAGAAATTATAACTCATTATCTATATACCAGGTGACTAATAATAAATTGCATTTGGTTTTAAAAGTTCATATGCTCAACTTGGTATGTCATGGTTATTTTTTTAACAAGTATTTCACACTTAGACAGGTCAATTTAGTGTACAAACGTCCTAACATAGGACAGATAGCCAAATAAAAGGTCTCTCTGTTTGTATAATGAAATTAGTAAAGGTGTAAAACTGTGAGCATTTAGAAATTATAACTCACTATCTATATACCAGGTGACTAATAATAAATTGCATTTGGTTTTAAAAGTTCATATGCTCAACTTGGTATGTCATGGTTATTTTTTTAACAAGTATTTCACACTTAGACGGGTCAATTTAGTGTACAAACGCCCTAACATAGGACAGATAGCCAAATAAAAGGTCTCTCTGTTTGTATAATGAAATTAGTAAAGGTGTAAAACTGTGAGCATTTAGAAATTATAACTCACTATCTATATACCAGGTGACTAATAATAAATTGCATTTGGTTTTAAAAGTTCATATGCTCAACTTGGTATGTCATGGTTATTTTTTTAACAAGTATTTCACACTTAGACGGGTCAATTTAGTGTACAAACGTCCTAACATAGGACAGATAGCTAAATAAAAGGTCTCTCTGTTTGTATAATGAAATTAGTAAAGGTGTAAAACTGTGAGCATTTAGAAATTATAACTCATTATCTATATACCAGGTGACTAATAATAAATTGCATTTGGTTTTAAAAGTTCATATGCTCAACTTGGTATGTCATGGTTATTTTTTTAACAAGTATTTCACATTTAGACGGGTCAATTTAGTGTACAAACGCCCTAACATAGGACAGATAGCTAAATAAAAGGTCTCTCTGTTTGTATAATGAAATTAGTAAAGGTGTAAAACTGTGAGCATTTAGAAATTATAACTCATTATCTATATACCAGGTGACTAATAATAAATTGCATTTGGTTTTAAAAGTTCATATGCTCAACTTGGTATGTCATGGTTATTTTTTTAACAAGTATTTCACATTTAGACAGGTCAATTTAATGTACAAACGCCCTAACATAGGACAGATAGCTAAATAAAAGGTCTCTCTGTTTGTATGATGAAATTAGTAAAGGTGTAAAACTGTGAGCATTTAGAAATTATAACTCATTATCTATATACCAGGTGACTAATAATAAATTGCATTTGGTTTTAAAAGTTCACATGCTCAACTTGGTATGTCATGGTTATTTTTTTAACAAGTATTTCACATTTAGACAGGTCAATTTAGTGTACAAATGCCCTAACATAGGACAGATAGCCAGATAGAAGGTCTCTCTGTTTGTATAATAAAATTAATAAAGGTGTAAAACTGTGAGCATTTAAAAATTAATACTCGTTATCTATATACCAGGTGACTAATAATAAATTGTATTTGGTTTTAAAAGTTCATATGCTCAACTTGGTATGTCATGGTTATTTTTTTAACAAGTATTTCACACTTAGACGGGTCAATTTAGTGTACAAACGCCCTAACATAGGACAGATAGCTAAATAAAAGGTCTCTCTGTTTGTATAATGAAATTAGTAAAGGTGTAAAACTGTGAGCATTTAGAAATTATAACTCGTTATCTATATACCAGGTGACTAATAATAAATTGTATTTGGTTTTAAAAGTTCATATGCTCAACTTGGTATGTCATGGTTATTTTTTTAACAAGTATTTCACATTTAGACGGGTCAATTTAGTGTACAAACGCCCTAACATAGGACAGATAGCCAAATAAAAGGTCTCTCTGTTTGCATAATAAAATTAGTAAAAGTGTAAAACTGTAATCATTTAAAAATTAATACTTGTTATCTATATACCAGGTGACCAATAATAAATTGCATTTGGTTTTACAAGTTCATATACGCAAGTTGGTATTTCATGGTTATTTTTGTAACATGTATTTGACATTCAGACGGGTCAATTCAGTGTATAAACGCCCTAACATAGGACAAATTCCAATAAAAGATTTGTGAATGATTTTTGTGAGTACTAGATGTACCGATCAACAGAAAAAAAGTCAACCAAATATGACCACCGGAACTGGTCTATTTTTAAGATAACCCAGTTTACTCATGTAAACCTGCAACACTCCTGCAATTCTCTTATTTTTAGGCGTATAACAATTATATTTTTGTCAAACTTACGATTCTTATCAACAATGAATTAATTTCAACCAATAAATTTGGTCCATTGTATAAAAATGGGGACCAACAATGAACAATCTAGGTACAATATTAGTCATTAGGTCCAATAACACAAATATTACGTTGTAGGCTTTTATTATGACAACGCAATTTAAATATACTGTATACATCACTATTTTTGTTTTGTTTCATAAAACATATCGATTATACAAAGTAGTACACTTCAAATTAGATTAAGAATAAGTGTGGCAATAGGGGTGTAAAAAGGAGTCACTCTTTTTTTGGATATTAGTCCTCGTCGTTCTCGTCTAGTTCATCTGACATATGGTTGTCGCAATGTGTAGGTTACCATCATGCATATACAGAAATGAATGGAAGTCTATATTTTATGAAACTACAAGGGTTACCATAGAATAAAACAACCAGTTATACAATTGAAGCCCTTGGTGCAAAAAGGTGTTGACTCAAAAACATCATTGTGAGAAAAATCAATTTCAAGTTAAATGATTGGATTTTTTTTCAGATTACATCTTGCTTCTTGTTGTGGGCGAAGCTAGATTTAAATGTATTCCAAATTCCTATAATCAATACATTCTGCTAAAATACCTCTCCATCTTCAGAACAATTATTTTTAAAAAATGAAAATTTTGAATTAACATATTTTCCCAAAATTATTATGACAGTTTAAGACAATTCACAGAAAATCAGAAGAATGTTATGGAACGATTTTTCTATTAAATTCGAAATGTTACACCAGCAGCAGTAGGAAGTTTTAAATCTTAAAAAATAATATTTGATTAGTTACTTCTCTGAATGAAAGTTTCTTGTTTTTTTCCGATTTCTTTCTGTCCATAAGTCACATAAGTCGACCGAAGGAAGCATCCGAAATTGATAGACGCCCTACAAAATATAGGTCTAGATGGCAAGAGCTTAACATTAATCAAAAACGTATACCGGTACCAAGTGGCCAAAATTTGAATAGAGGGCGACACTTCTAACAGCATAAATATTCGGAAAGGGGTAAGACAGGGATGCGTATTGTCACCCATGTTGTTTAATCTGTATTTCGAGCTTCTGTTCTAAAAGGCTCTTGAAAAAGTTTATGATGGTATAAAAGTAAATGGCACACGGATAAACACTATTAGATACGCCGATGACACCATATTAATGGCAGATATGGATACCGGCTTACAATATATTCTAGATCAGCTAAATGAGACATGTTCGGAATTTGGAATGCGGATCAACAAGAGGAAAACGAAAATAATGGTAATGCAGAGGAGACAGAATGTACCTATACCCTTCATTATAAATAATAACATAGTGCAACAGGTCAACCATTATAAATACTTGGGATGCTGGATAGACAGCCAACTAAACCCAGAAAAAGAAATAAATTCCAGAATTCCACAAGCCAAAAGCAACTTTACAAAAATACGAAGCCTTCTTTGCGATTCACATCTCGACATAAACCTAAGGTTAAGGTTAGCAAAATGCTACATATGGTCAGTCCTTCTGTATGGAGTAGAGATATGGACCTTAAACATAACGAGCATGAATAAACTGGAAGCTTTCGAGATGTGGGTCTATCGGCACATACTAAAAATACCATTGACAGCAAGAGTGCGAAATGAAGAGGTCTTACGCAGAGTGAACAGAGACAGAGAGCTACTCCAGGTTGTCAAGCGGGGGAAGACAGCATATCTGGGCCACTTATTGCGCAATCCCAAATATTATATCCCCCAGCTCATAATTAAAGGTAAACCAGAGGGGAAAAGAAGTGTAGGCAGAAAGAAACTTTCATGGCTGAGAAACAAGATATTGTACAGGTCTGGGCTTTGAGGACTTGATGAGAGTGGCGAAGGATAGAGGGGAGTTTGCTGTTGTAGTCGCTAACCTCCATTAGTGGAGATGGCACCCAAAGCAGAAGATAAGTCATAGCTTCATATCACTAGTTTCATTTTGTGTCCTACCCATCTTTCTATTCTTTCTTATATCAACAACAGTCCATTCTTTGCTTTCATCAATTGATAATCTGTATTTGTTTTGTCCGAACTCGTCAACCTGTATCCACCTAACTTCTTTGAATGAAAGTTTCTTGTTTTTTCGGATTTCTTTCTGTCCATAAGTCATAGCTTCATATCACTAGTTTCATTTTGTGTCCTACCCATCTTTCTATTCTTTCTCATATCAACAACAGTCCATTGTTCACTTTCATCAATTGAGAATCTGTATTTGTTTTGTCCAAACTCGTCAACATGTATCCATTAACTTCTCTGAATGAAAGCTTCGTGTTTTTCGTATTTCTTTCTGTCCATGAGTCATAGCTTCATATCCCTAGTTTCATTTTGTGTCCTACCCATCTTTCTATTCTTTCTCATATCAACAACAGTTCATTCTTCGCTTTCATCAATTGAGAATATGTATTTGTTTTGTCCGAACTTGTCAACCTGTATCCACCTAAGTTCTCTGAATGAAAGCTTCGTGTTTTTCGGATTTCTTTCTGTCCATGACTCATAGCTTCATATCACTAGTTTCATTTTGTGTCCTACCCATCTTTCTATTCTTTCTCATAACAACAGTCCATTCTTTGCTTTCATCAATCGAGAATCTGTATTTGTTTTATCCAAACTTTTCAACCTGTATCCACCTAACTTCTCTGAATGAAAGTTTCTCGTTTTCGTAGGCTTTCTTGGCGATTCTTTGACATCTCCGAATTTGTCTTCCATTCTGGTAATGTTGAAGGGTGTTTTTTTCTAGCTTCAATCATGATCGAGATGTACTGATCCACCGTATAAATGCTCTGTTGTTTTCTTATCAATTTTTCTACACATGTAAAATCTCTGTCTGAGTCCATGAAAGTGTGGCCCATTTCAGGAAATTTGTGGTCTATTTTTGAAAAATACCAGTCAAAATCAAGTATTTCATAAGCACACAATATAAAATTTTCTGGCCGCCAATCGAATCACTCCATGCAATAAGATTATCACAAGCTCTTTTTTTTTCCTTCCGATAGCACTGCAACCTTTGGCTTATTGTGCATATCACAAGCTCTTGCATGTTCTTTAATATTTAAGAAACGCTAAAATTGAACTACCAATTTCTTCAGGACCACGATAATCTTGGTCTTCTGTTCACATATGAAAGTATCCTGTACATTTTTCCTGAAAAAATATCAAAAATCTTGTTAATGGATAGCCAAGGTGAAATACAAAGGCGATTTGGATTCTTATGACTCGAATAATGAGACATTTAATTGGGAAAGGACCTAATATGTTTATGAACAAGATTTTTTTTTCATCAGAAGTAGCATTAGATCGACACATTAAGTTCTTACCTTTTGTATTCTTGATGTAACCCCAAAATTTATGAAGACTAGTCACTCTCTGCACTTAACACACAGCTAAGTACAGCAGGAACTGTAAACTGTAATGCAAAAATCTCCCAAGTTAACACCTTTTTGCAAATCTCCAGTCAATTAAGCATGAGTAAATTTAAAGTTAATGACAAATGACACTCTGTTAACTTTCTACAGCGGCATTATGAGTGCCATCTAGGTGCTGAGGGGTTCACTACAAAAAAAAAAAGAATGACTTAACATCTTCTTGCATGCAAAAAAGGAAAATTCATGGCAGTTGCACGGGAATGAAAAACAAAATAAACCTTCAAAAGTTGTTGAAATACTGATTCTTTACCAACACCATAAACACGCTCAGTAGAATCACATATCAAAACTCTTCTTCCAGAAATCAGTCAAACACCAGTTTCTAGAGACACCCAAAAAGAATATATAATGCTCTAGTCAAAACACAAACTCCCTCAGAAGTATATTAGGAATATCATCAGGTCATGTTGTAAATTTACCCGGTAAACCAGAAACTTTCTCAAATATCTCACGTTCAGAAAGTTTTCTATAGTGATATTATTTACTCAGTAGTGACAAAATGACACGCTGTGGCTTACACCTGTTATGTTTTGAGTTCTAACTTTGCAAATTTCACTGATAGGTATAGGTCGTTTAATACTCACGAGTTTTAGTACTGCGTTCTAGTGAAGCCACAATTGATATGTACAGAAATATATTTACAATGCCTATCTGCACAGATATTATAACGTATAAGAATAAATATACTGCTTTCCATGCATAACTATGTACACTGACTTATATTAAATACATTACAACAACCATATCTTGAATAAACAATCGAAAAAAGTTTGCAAAACCACGTTCTAAAAATATACATGATTTACTGTGCTGGCATATAATGACTGTTTCCAACTGAGTCCACCTTGTATTATTGAAATCATGGCTTAGCGAGATCTTGTCAACAAGTGAACAAAATATAGATTTGATCGTTATAAAGATATGCATGTTGTGCATTGTGTGATTTTTATCGAACCAATCAGTCTTTCTCTATCTTCTGATGTTGTACATTGTATATTGGGTACATGTTACAGTTATATTAAACAAATATTAATGGCTTTATGTGTATAATAACGGTAGTCAAAACATGCGTCCGCGTTTGTCTGTCGGAAACAAATTTCAATAACTCAACATTTGGATGTTGTTCATAGCTCATCAGTCGATCTTCGAAAATAGCTGGTTTGGATTATCTCAAATTTTATGTTCAACAAATTATGTTTTCTGTGACGTTTTCTGTTTTACTTTACTAAGTGTTCTACAGTGGAACTTTTGTAAGTTGAAGTTAAAAGGACGAAGAAAAATGCAATTTATTGAAAGCTCTAGTTATATAATGAAAATAAAATGTCAAATGTAATCTCAAATTCATGCAGCTTCTCCTTGAATTGCTCCTGACAAAGAGATATTTTGACTATGTAATGACTAATTGCAAATTTATAGATAATGCATCAATAAAAAAAGTAATTTTTGCAAATTGCTTTCTAAACTAACCAATTCACGTCTGAAAGTTGATAAATGCTCTTATCTACACCAAGCTACCGATAAACTTGATATATTATTATCGACTTAGCCTACAGGCCTTCGCACTCTCTCAAAGGAGAACATTCACTTCCGGCCTATGGCCTACCACCAAAACTCTGTATGTGGACAGCAAATTTCCTCTCCAACAGGAGCATATCTGTTGTTGTGGATGGCCATTTCTCTAAACTGTATCCAATTAATTCAGGAGTTCCTCAAGGTTCAGCTTTAGCCCCTACTTTGTTTCTTCTCCACATCAATGACCTCCTCTCTAGCACATCCAACCCAGTTCACAACTACGCGGACGACAGCACCCTCCATTCAAATATACAATATTCTAAGCCTGTCTCTTTAGCCCAATTAGATGAGGATCGCAGACTCATGGAGGATTCTGTCTCTGTGGATCTCCAAAAAATATTAGACTGGGGAAGTAGAAATCTTGTACAATTCAACCCCACCAAAACTAAGTCTTGCTTTCTTTCTCACAAGAGATACACCAGCCCTAGACCCATCACAATGAACAACCAAGTTATTCAAAGTAATGAGTCATTTTCTCTTGTTGGCATTTCTGTGGATCGAAATCTTAATTGGCACCAACATGTCACATCAATTGCAGAAGCGGCTGCTAAGAAATTAGGTTTCCTCTTCCGGGCTCGCAAATACTTTTCACCAGCTAATCTATACCTTATAAACTTCACAAATAAGGCCAAACCTCGAATACTGTTCCCACATCTGGGGTGCCGCTGCCGCTTCTACACTCGCTATCCTGGACTCCATTCAAAAGAGAGCTATACGTCTCATCGGTGACCCTACCCTCACCCAAAGGCTGCCTTCCCTTGCCCACCGACGTGCCGTTGGTGACCTCTCTCTCTCTCTTTTATAGATATCTGCATGGGCACTGCTCAGAGGAGCTTTCCTCCATAGTTCCCCCACCTGCTGTCCCCAACAGATCTACCAGGGGAACAGAGCGAATGCACCCTTTTACTGTCCAGGTCACCAGACTTAGAACATCTTGTTATGCCCGCTCTTTTGTCCCGAGGATTTCCAAGTTGTGGAATTCCTTGCCGGCACATGTTTTTCCTTCTCCTCCGAACCTCCAAACCTTCAAGTCCAGAATTAACAAGCTGCCTCTTTCCTCCTTGTCAACACCCACGATACGATAGTATTTAGGCTGTAAGCCCTCGTGGTGTGTTGTTGAAATTAAAAAAAAAGGGAATCTCAGATTCAAAATATATTTCCCTATTTCAATATGCGGACGACACATCATGTGTATTTTCAGCAATTTCTATGCAGGCAGTCCCTTCTACGGCAACAATGTGATGTTAGAGATAATTGGATGGTGTAAATTCAACAAAATTAGGCTAGACACTGACAAAACTAAGCTAGTGGTTTTCTTTCTCCTTTCCCTTTGTAGTTGAATTTTTGTGCACATCGAGTCATCTTCGTAATTCAGACTTGAAGATGCCAAATTTGGAAGCAACTTCTCTTATAGATTTGTTGGAATTTATAGCAAATAGTACAGCATTTTTCACCAAATTTTTTGTTTCAGCAAGAGATTGTGCACTTTTTGAAAAATGGTTTCCAAAACCTTGACGGGGTATTTGTGGCATTGTATACGATGTCTGAGAAGAATAAAAGAAGACAAATCATTCAAGTGTTACTATGGATCCATTGGCCGAAGGAAAACATGATTTAATTCAGAGCTGGTACATACTGGGCCAGACCCTCTATATACCATCCGCTTCTGTCCCACAACATACCATTGTTCCTTAATCTTTCAAGGAAATTTTAGGAAGTAAGGTTTTCAATTTAATAAAACACTTTACATTGTCAACAAGTTAAATTTCGATCGAAATCACTTACCTAAACAAGTCTCCGATTACCAAATAACCTTAGGAATAATCAATAATTATCGCAAGTTTTATTAAAAACTTCTCAACAAACAAATGATGAACCTGCAAACACTCATTTAGCAACAACCCCTTCTGTCATTCTATGAACAGTAGATACTGATTTTCAAACTGAAGTATCACTATGTTCCCACAGATGGCAGCAATATCCCTCATCCCAGTATACACTGTGTCCCAGAATATACCAGTTACCACTATAGAAATAACTAATTGACTGTTGCAAGATAAAATTAATTTATTGTTGAGTTAACAGTGAATGTACAGGGTTATTCATTATAAATTTCCCACCCCTTATCATCGCCTATAGAGAAAAAAAAAGTTGTGTGGCTATGACTGAATTTTGTTAAATGCTATCAAAAGTACAGTGGTGTGCAGATTTCAGGGGATACAATAAAATAATATTTCTTTCAAATGGGATACCCTGTATATTATTATATTTTTGGAATGATCCTTTTTTCATGATTTCAAAAATAGACCATAATATGTTACACCTAACTCATCCCGTTTTAGTGAATTTTCTTAGAAAAAATTCACTAATGACAAGATCTGTGTTTATATATATATATATATATATATATATATATATATATATATATATATATATATATATATATATATATATATATATATATATATAGTATCGATAACTCAAAAAATAATGGGACCGATTTTGATGAAATTTCGTACCTTCCTTTTGCAAGTGGCTTGCTTAAATGCTATCAAAAGTACAGTGGTGTGCAGATTTCAGGGGATACAATAAAATAATATTTCTTTCAAATGGGATACCCTGTATATTATTATATTTTTGGAATGATCCTTTTTTCATGATTTCAAAAATAGACCATAATATGTTACACCTAACTCATCCCGTTTTAGTGAATTTTCTTAGAAAAAATTCACTAATGACAAGATCTGTGTTTATATATATATATATATATATATATATATATATATATATATATATATATATATATATATATATATATATATAGTATCGATAACTCAAAAAATAATGGGACCGATTTTGATGAAATTTCGTACCTTCCTTTTGCAAGTGGCTTGGATAAGTTCATTAGCCAGGAAAATCGGACCAGTTTTCCTGGAAAATTTTGGGTTTTCTTTTGGAAATTTTTTCTTTCTCCGAAAATAACAAAGCTATGGCAACCAAATTTAGCACTTAGGTTAACGCTATTAAATTTACACTACAAGCCAAAATTCAGATCTCTAGATTGAAAGGAAAAAAATATAGACGTTTAAAAAAATATATTGGTTGCCACTGATGACCAGAGAAATGCACAAAACCAAAATATTTTGTGTGGATAACAAGATCTATTGTATAATACAGACAAAGATTAGGTTTTCTTAACGCAAAAAGGTCAAGAAATAACAGAAAAATTACTTTGAAAATTTTATAGTTTTTCTTCTTTAAATGTCAGAGTCGCGATTTGAAACGTCAAAATTTGCAATTTTTAGACTGAGAATCTGAAACAAATACGGGCTATGTAAAACAAATTTCATAATAAATGTGTTTTACAAAGCCTTAAGTTACAGCTTCAACCATCATTGTCGTTCGTTTTACTAAAATATTAGCTGAAAATTCATTTCAAATAGACCCATTCTGTGATGATTTGGCAGTAGTTTTTAGTAAATGCAGCGGTTAATTAAGATCCCCAAAATAAATATTTTCAAACAGGCAATAGCAATACCGCGTTGAGGACATCGGCTCGATCACTGATGTTAAGCCACTACGGGCGCAGTCGGTAATTGGATGGGTGACCGGCTGAGAACAAGTTACCTTTCTGTTTAAATACTCATTTTACTATATTTTTTTTCTTTGTCGTAAATTTCAGTAACTTTTTTCCATAATACAGAACTTTTAATACATACAAACACCTATTATGTTAGTAAAACTAGTTACTGTAAATATGGTATGTTGTTTTTGTGTGTGTATGTTCTGCCCTCGATGTGAACTTATTCAGTCATATGGAAAAGGTAACAAAATGGATAACAAAAATTTATTTTGGTATTTTGGTAATTTAAATATATATATATATATATATATATATATATATATATATATATATATATATATATATATATATAAATGATAACTAATAAAATATGTTAAATGTGTCCACCATTATTGTCAGTGCATAATTGATAACGTCTTCTCATATTTATAATTGCACTGGAAATGGCTTCATTATTGACATTCAGATTGTTTATTTCAAGTCTAATCCTGTCTTTAATGATTGGACAAGGTCTTTAGAATTCCCCAAAGAAATAAATCCGTAGGGGTCAAATCCGGACTGTTAGGTGGCCATTATTCCCTATCCATATTGGGAATACATTATTCATATGATCTTGAACGGATAGGATGCTATGCAGATTTGCCTCATCCTGCATCCAAATCATATCATCAAGTTCGGCTTCTGGAAAATTCGTTAAAAAAATATTTTTTACTTACTGTGATAAGTATTCCAAATATGGAACTCTAGTTAAAGTATAATCAAAAAATATAGGCCCAACAATTTTGTATCTCAAATGCTAACAGTTTTTCTTCCTGATTTTTGTATTTGCTTTACCAATCTCTTTCTGTTGTGTGATCTTCAATTCTTCCTATTAAAAGCTCTTGCTGTTGAAAGCATGATTCATCAGTCCATAATATTTTAAGAAGATAATCGGGATCGTCATTCAACTGGTGGAAAAAGTCCAGCTTTTAACTTTAATAAGCCTCTGTTAAAATTTGTACAGGTAAAATTTTATATGGTCTGTAGTTGTTGTTTTTTAACGTACGTTGGATGTTGGAATAATTTTTACCTAACTTATCGACTGCATTATGTATATTGCATTCAGAACTTTCTAAAAAATAATACAATAGTTCAAAAAAGATGTATTCGTGAATAAATATGGATGGGCTTACTTTCGAAGTGAAGAAGTATATCTTGCTTGAACTACACGCTTTTTTTCTACTAAAACTGGAGGTATTAATCACCTTTCGGTAAATATTTTTGAACGTATTTTGTGATGGTGTTGCACGATTTGGATACAACACCCCTTATGCTCTTTTTGCTGCACGTTTATTTTTGTTATTTTTTATATAACAAGTAAATATTTGGACTTTTTCTTCCTCACTGTAGACCATTTTGATTATTTCATTAACGAATTGTCACTTATCAAATATAATAGCTGTCATTTTCAAAGCTTACTTTCACAAAATTAACTTCTCCATATTTACAGTAACTAGTTTTTTTCCCCTCGGGGTTCGTCCGCGGCCTTGCCGCCCAGATAGCACTGCAACTTTTGGTTGATTGTGTATACGCTTAGTCTTACTCCACCCATTCCAAAATCACTGTGCCTTGAACTAGTCTGCACAGCGATTGGTAGGGTGAAGTTTTATATTGCTCTGTCTCCGGTCTAGAGTGACCGTAGATCAGTTGTCTTTTCCGGTCCAGAGCTATACACTCGCACAAGATGTGCTGGGCTGATTCCTCCCCCTCGCCACAGAGTCTGCATGCGAGGTCCCCCTCTGACTGCCCCATTTTATGCAGGTGTTTCTTGTGTCCCGTCAAGAGACCTGTTGTGTTTCTGAGCTGTCTTCTGCTAAGATTGAGCAGCTCCACAGCTTTCTTTGAACTGGGTGCGTCAATTATTGACTTCCCATGTCTGAGCCCTGGACAGTCTGCCCAGTACACATTGTGTTGATTTCTGACCCAGGACTTAATGGCGCCCCTGGCAGTGCTCTTTGTCATGCACAGAGCCGGTTCTGGTCCCATAAATGGTTCTGCTGACCCTCTCTTCACGAGACTGTCAGCTTCTTCATTGCCTTTGACCCCCGCGTGACCCGGCACCCAGATGAGGGTCACCTCATTCTGCCCAGCCAGGTCGCTCGTCTCGTCTCGGCACTCACTCACCAGCCAGGAATTTACCCGTGGGCTACTTAGTGCCTTAAGGGCTGCCTGGCTGTTTGTGGCTATGAGGATCCGCTTGTTGGTGTAGCCCCTCCTCTTGTTCTCCCGCACACAGTGCGGGATGGTGTACATTTCGGCCTGAAACACCGTTGCATGGGCTCCGAGGGAAATACTATGACTTACCCTCGGTCCTTCTGAGTAAACACCTGCCCCCGTCCCACGCTCCCCGCCGGATCCGTCCGTGAACCAGACGAGCGCGTCCCGTGGTATGCCCAGCGTTGCTCCCGCCATGCCTCGCGGTCGGGGATTTCCACTGTAAAGTTGTTTTCCCTTCAGATTCGCAGGCACGCGAAGTCTGGCCTCATTTCAAGCATGGGCTCCTTCACGATCTCCTGAATTTTGCAGTGGCCCCTGGAGCCTGGGTTGATCTTCAGTCTATCATTGCAGGCTAGTCTGTATAGTCCTAGCCTGGCCTCCCCCATAATAAAGTAGCTAGTTTTACTAACATATTTGACGTTTAATAACTCAAAAAGGGTATAAGTTAGTGGTAGCATATGGTATATTGTTGAAATCAGGAAAAAGATCATGCAAAAAATTTAATAATATAGAGGGTATCCCATTTAAAAAAATATTATTTTTTATATCCTCTGAAATCTGCACCCAACTGTACTTTTGATGGCATTTTAACAAAATTCAGACATAACCACACAACTTTTTTAAACTTTATTTTCTATAGTCAATTTTATGAAATAAAAATTCGTTAAAATGCTATGAAAATAAAAATTAAAAAAATAAACATCAATCTTCTTAAACAAGCTTCTAATTAAATAATAATTCCACTTACGCAAGTTCCACTGTATTTTTGACTGAATCATTCCAAGATACATTCCATCCGTTTGAAGTTAATTCTTTGGGTGTAGTTACCTTGACTTGGTGAAACTGTTTCATAGTAAATATAGATGTAGAGGATTTTTCTTTCACTCCATAATATTTTCTTATCTTCTCTGCAACTGGCAGCTCCTTTATGGCATATAAGACATAGAGGATAAGAGGTTATTGTGAAGCCAGAGAAAAGGTCTCTATATGTGTATTTAGTACTTTAAGTTACCTCTTGTGTTTGGAATATGTTTTTATTGGAAATTTAAACCACCTAAATGCTAGTAATATTAGAAGATTTTATAAAAACTACTTGTGAACCTGAAACAAATATTTACTATTTTTCTTTTGATTATTTAGATGAAATTGACTAAACTTTGTGGTAATAATTATATATATATATATATATATATATATATATATATATATATATATATATATATATATATATATATATATATATATATATATATATATATATAATTATTGTACTTTCATGACAATACATAAAATGACTGCCACTGTTGTGTTTGTTAAAAATAAATAACACTTATTTATATATTATAAACTCTCCCTCTGTTTTACAATTATCTTTTTATCAATAGTAAGAATTTTTTCTACGAAAATTAGCTAAAAATCATAGACCATTAAACCATAAACTTAACTGAACCTACAGCCAAAGCATCAGAGAAAGGGTCTACTTGAAATGTATTTTCTGTAAATATTTTACTGAAATGAAGGACAATGACGGTTGAAGCTGAAACTTAAGGGTTTGCAGAACACTCTTTTTGAGACATTTCCTCAACATAATCCATATTTGTTTCAGGTTCTTTGCCCAAATGTTGCCAATTTTTACGTTTCAAATCGCACTTTGACGTTTTGAGAAAAACCCTAAATTTGTTTTCTTTAAATGCCTATAACTTGTTTGTCTTTCAACTTACAGAGCTAAATTTTGGTACGTGGGTCACCATTTATAATACAAACACACGTGCCCAATTTGGTTGCCCTTACTTAGTTATCTCCAGAGATATAATTTTTTTCCGAAAGAAAACACAAAATTGATTATGATATGATTGTCACTTTAAAAAATTCAACTCTGTGTTATCTCTTTCGAACCAAGCATTATTCTATTCTATGAAAAAATATCTACAAAATGAGGTATTGATGCTTTTTGTACGGTTAACAGTGACTGAGATATTCCAGAATGAAAAAATCGGTCATTTTCAGTTTTTGCAGATTACCTCAGAAAGTAGGCGATGCATTAGAAGTTTGTTCATGTCATCAAAGTACCCTTGAAATTCTGCCCAACCTCACTCAATTAAGCGAAGCTGTTTCTTTAGAAATAACAAAGTTACCCATTATACCGGGGTAAATAATGGGCAGCCTGTATATTACAAAATAGAAAAGGTGTTTGTAGATTTATAATGATGATTTAAAAAAAGACGTTTATAAATTGTCTTGTGCCTGGCTGCATTAGGTGCAACTTTAACCCCGGCAAGTTTAAATCAATAAAATCATTTTCCATCAGTTTTTTACGCTAAAAAACAAGAGGAAACTTTTCCGTTATTGTGTTGTTATTTTTAAGACTTCTTTCTAAATGTAACCTTTCATTAGTAAAAAAATAATCACACTTAGATTTAATTAAAAACTAAACAGTTCGGGACGCAGCAAGTGCGTTATGGTAGTGAATTTTTATTAAATGCTTCAAACTTGGATAACTAGATTTTCCATAAACTTAGAAAGTTGAATTTTGGTATGTAGTAAGGCCTTTTCCAAGGCAACATATCCGCCAAATGTCATTAAAATAGCGGTGTAATTTTCGAAGAAAAAATTTTTTTCCGAAAGAAAACACAAAATTTGAATAATTCAATTTTCTATGAACTTAGAAAGTTGAATTTTGGTGTGTGATAAGGCCTTTCCCAAGGCAACGTACCCACCAAATTTCATTAAAATAGCTTTGTAATTTTCGGGGAAAAAAATGTTTTTCGAGAGAAAACTCAAATTTTTTCCGGAAAACCTTATCCGATTTTCCTGGCTAACGAACTCATCCAAGCCACTAATAAAAGAAAGGCACTTGCCGAGTTTGATGTTCAGAAAGATTTCCGCAGTCTTTAATGTGAGACATACTTGGTTCTCGGGTGAAACTGCGTCCAGAATTTATGGAAACTCGACGTTTCGGCTCCTGTTTTGGAGCCATTTTCAAGAGGTAAAGGAAATATGTAAGGACACTCTAAGGCCTCAATCTGCCTACTCCTTAGAGTGGTGGACAAAGGTAGGTAAAGGAAATATGTAAGGACGCTCTAAGGCCTCAATCTGCCTACTCCCTAGAGCGGTGAACAAAGGTGGGTTGGGTTGTTGTAGCTCGATTACGGGGCCTCAATCTGCCTACTCCCCAAATCTCGCCGGAGATCGTCTGTGAGGTCTCAGTGTGTTCAACCCTAGGCCTCAGAGAGATCTGGCAGTTTGTTGCAAGTCTTGTCTTGTATATGTCGTTCGGTCTACCTACTTCGTTATCAGTGAAAGTAGTGGGGTCACCGTCAATTAAGTGGGGAGCTTTGGTCACAGTATTTAGAGGGGGATTAAGAGTGTCACCGGCATTTGTTGAGGCAGATAATGATGCAATAAAATTGTCTGTGGAATTTATTTTCTCTTTGTGTGTTTGTAAAGAAGATATATTAGGTTTCCTTAGGCTTTAGAGACCTTAGAGTGTCCTTACATATTTCCTTTACCTCTTGAAAATGGCTCCAAAACAGGAGTCGAAACGTCGACTTTCCATAAATTCTGGACGCGGTTTAACCTGAGAACCAAGTATGTCTCATATATATATATATATATATATATATATATATATATATATATATATATATATATATATATATATATATATATATATAAACATATAAAAATTGAAACTGACCCCGGATATGGGTTCTAGGGGTCCTAGTTCGTGCTCATTTGTAAAAATTTTTGCAAAATGTCACCATCGATACCTCTATTAGTGAATCTTTTTTAATAAAAATTCACTAAAACATGTTTTCTCTACCCAGGCAGCACATTTAAAAATATGTACCTATCTTCTTGATCATATAGTTTTAAAAAAAATCACATTTGATAATGCAACTGTATTACATTTTATTAGATATCTATAAAACATTTAACAAATCTTCCATCCAAAATTAAAAACATATGAATTTGTGATTTATTTCCAGTGAATGGTATTGACTTAATCCTTATTTATAATTATAGAAAAAAGAACTTTGAATAATAAAAAACGAACAAAATAAACGTTACATTTTAATGACGTATAAAGCTGGTATACTGACATACTAATGTCACAGCATAATAAGCTATGCTGTGCTTATGTGTTGGTGCGCTGGTGTATATATTATGTGTACATAATTATCAACACACAGACACGCACACACACTGGCACACACATTAATTATGATATAGACTGTTCTACCCAATGATATGTTTTATGATATTATTTTACACGAATAATTTAATTAAGCAATAAAATGTATTTACATTATAAAAACCAGAACCTGTGATAAGCACTGATAAATTCAGAATTTTGTGCTTTGTAAGCTTCACTTACATATATATCTTTTAATTGTTCAACTGTTCATAACACGTGCATACACAAAAAAATTTGACACGGAGCAAGTGCGTTATAGTAGTGAATTTTCATCAGAATTGTACACTATTATTATACGACTTATTACTAAAATTAATACTTTAAACTTACACAGGCTTTGAAGATCGATTTTTGAGGTCCTAGTACGCGCACTTGTGAAGAATTCTTTTGAAATTGTTATCATCGATATCTTTCTATTATCAAAAAAATCTTGTGTTCTAACTCTTTTTGAGAAAAATGCCCAAAACTCAATTTTCTATAAAGCTAGAAAATTAAATTTTGCTATATCTATAGATAGTGTACGTCTCTTTAAGAGAAACTTGTAATACAAATTTTATTAAAGTTATACAGAAGATTTCCACAAGGAAACTCAATTCGTCACTAAGTGAGTGGTGAGCGTGTCGCCACCTAGTTGCAGAACCAAGTAGTATGTTGTCACGCCAGCTCCAAATAACACAAAGTGTTAAAAAATAGAGACTGTATACAACCAACTAACAATTTAATAAATTGATAAATATTAGTGTAGAAATGGACCAGAGCTGACAATTTATTAAATTGTTATGTAGTTCACCACTCACTCAGTGTTGAAAGGCTGGCTACTATAGCCATATTACTTTATAGGTGTATTTTCACAGCAATTAGTATGCTGTACTGACGAGCTCTAATTAGAGCGGAACCAGTCTACGGTTCTAATTGTTGTGAGAATACATTTAGCCTTACATACTTTGTCCCTATATTAGGGTATAAATGGGCCAGGGCTGACAATTTTCTAAATTGTTAGTTAGTTGTATACAGTCTCTATTTTTTAACACTTTGTGTTATTTGGAGCTAGCGTGACAACATACTACTTGGTTCCGCAACTAGGTGGCGACACGCTCACCACTCAGTTAGTGTTGAAAGGCTGGCTACTATAGCCGTATTACTTTATAGGTGTATTTTTGCTACAATTAGTATGCCGTACTGACGAGCTCTAATTAAAGCGAAACCGGTCTACGGATCTAATTGTTGTGAGAATGCATCTAGCCTAACTTACTTCATATTTAGAAAAGTAAAGTATCTGCCAAATTATATAATTATAATATTCGTTTTAGTCAACCTAATCAAACTGTTCAATATCAAGAATAACAAAATGTCTGCTGAAAATTATCATATCAGACCCAAAGGTGACAAAGTTATTCAGGCGTTTTAAACAAAAATGAGATCCTGTTCAAAACGTATGAAATCTCTATCCACTAAGTCGGGATTTAAAACGTCAAAATTGGCAACATATACGCAAAGAACTTTAATCTAATACGGGTTATGTAAAGAAAATGTCACAAGAAGAGTGTTGTACAAATTCTTAAGTTTCAACTTTGAAATTGACCTTCATTTTTACTAAAATATTTCCAGAAAATTCCATTTCAAATAGACCTATTATCTGATGCTTTGGCAGTAGTTTTGGTTAAGTTTATGGTTTAACGGTCTATAATTTTTAGCTAATTTTCGTAGAAAAAATTCGTTAATGAGGAGACCGCAACTTCTGAATTTTAAAAAAGATTTTTCAAATGCGTGCAAACTCGGCCCCCTATAATCCATATCCGGGTTTAGTTTCAGTTTTTATCTGTTTACATACATACAGGGTGACGCACTTCTACAGTAAAGCTCAGTATAATTGTTATTATGCAAGATACGAGAAAAAATTGTATACGTTAATTATAGGGGTGTGATGATCTGCATCTTATAAAATTATTTTGACAATCACATACCTCGTTGGTGATACCTCAAAAAAAAATTTCGAACATTTCTTATATTATTTCATTTTGGCATTTTTCATCGACATATGATGAATGTTCGTAAAAAGATCTAGACGCGGTAAGTCCGTTTTGGTACTGAATTTTTATTAAATGCGTCAAATTTCAATAACTCAATTTGGATAAAATATGGTACATTGTTTCTACTACATAGGTTATACCGGTAACCAAATTGATGCCTGCTTGCATTAAAAACATATTTGCTATTAAAAACATTTTAATAAAAATTCACTTTAATAACACACTTGCTGCGTCCAGACTTTTTGCTATACACTCACTCGTAGCCACAGCGGTTGCAGCTTCTGGGGGAGGACTACTTACATTCATTCCACTTTGTATTTTATTGCATATTATGTCTCAAATCGACGATTTATTCACACCAGCGTAAACCTTTAAAATACTCCATATCTTCTGCCAGATCTTTTGATGTACAAACATTGTTGGTAAACAATCATTAGGTTGAAAATTGTGTACCTGTCGTAGTGCTCACCACAGGTTTCAAAGCCTACAATGTAAAGAAAAAGAAAAATATTTGAATTTTCAAGTGATGGCCACTTGTGGATCATTCCATTTATTGATATACAGTGAGGTCCAAAAGTATGGAAACACCTAGATATCTCTTGAAGCGCTCGTACGATTGCACTGAAATTTGGTAGTATTACCATAAAGAAAGAAACCGTAGAAAAACCATAGTAATACTATATGCACAATAGGCCAAGGGCTGCAGTGCTATCGGGGCGGCAAAGCCACGGACGAGCCCTGAGGGGGAAAACCATAGTAATACTATGGTTTTCCACATGTCAATCCTATTTAATATTGGCATTGTTGTCTCGTTTCTCGTTTTCTCAGGAATGATACCAACTTTTTATTTTTAATAACACACCCTGTATCTGGCTAACTGCACTCACTGCGATTGGAGTTCTGTTTGGATGGTTGTCGTTAAAAACAGTGCAAGTTTCGCGAAATGATCTCTGTCTGTCACCATAACCCAGTATCATTAAAATTTCGATTCTTCCTCTTTCTAAATAAGTTCATGATGATTTTTCTCAACGAGCACCAAATATAATTTACCAATATAATAATAATAATAATAATCTTTATTTATCTGCATGACAGCAACAACAACAACAATAATCAAACAAGTAAACAAATAAATGAAGTTTAGTCTCACAGAAGTTAGAAACTTGTAAGTGAGATCAAAAAGTAACACCTTAGTGCTATATTATAAACTCGGCACAACATACATAAAAAAGAGAAACAAAAAAGAAAGAGGCGTGGACATCCTTCCATAATCACTCGTGACAAAAACAGCGGACATCAACCTGCACGGATATATGGTCACAGTGAAACATCAATACTTCAACCTGATAAGAATACACAGTTTCCCACTCACGCGCAATCATTCACACCCGCTCCCAAGCACATGTGCAGTCACTCGCACACAGAGCCACTCAGAACACACACAGGCACACTCTCACACCACATTCTCACACAGGTACTTTTAAAAGTATTTTCAAAGAACATTCATTTCAATTCCTCAGATCCATCCAATCTTTCATCTGTCTTCTAGATATTTGACATATACAATCAGAAATTCTCTTTCTAAAAACACTTATATTTACAATATTTCTTATGTGACCTGTGATCCTAGTGTAGAGTCTGGGTGCAATGAACATGTAACTTTTTTGACCAATCGTCTTTTGGCACTTAATAACACCAAATTCAGCGACCTCCCTGTACATTGTGTAGTGTTCGTGTTGTATGTTTTTTAGCAAATTTTTATCTCTATGCTGTTTTATCAGTATCGATCTTGCATACAACTGTCTCACATCAAGTAACTCACTCTCTATATACAAGGAATCGCTTGGGTATGTTCTAGATCTATGCATAATGATCTTAATGAAATTTTTCTGCATAAATTCCAAGGGTTTTAGGTATGTTTTCGCTGTGCCACCCCAACCAACCATGCCATACCGAATGAGGGACTTGGCCAGAGCCTGATAAATCATTTTTAAACAAGCAAATCCCAACACCTGACTCAACTTCTTTAAACACGCCGAGAGATACCGAAGTCTACCAACAACACTCATTATGTGCGCCTCCCATTTTAAATGAGAGTCAATGATAACTCCGAGGTATTTAGTTGACTCTACAGATCCTATTTCATAGTAACTGCCCCATAAATTAAATCTTAGAGAGTTGAACTGGGGTTTTCTGACCTCACTGCAGGAAAATGCAATAAAACATGTCTTCTCTAAATTAATTGTGAGTTGCTTCTCATCATACCATGTCTTTATCGCCTTGAGGTCTTGCTCACCTTCATGCCTGACACCATCGCAAAAATCTCCTGAGTAGAATATAGCTGTGTCATCCGTAAAGCTGGATACTTTACCTTTAAGTGGAATTTCCAACAGACTGTTTATATATATATATATATATATATATATATATATATATATATATATATATATATATATATATATATATATATATTGAAAAGAATGGGACCAAGCACTGACACCACACATTACAGTACGTTGGCTACTTTCACAGGCTTTAATTCCTGTTATTTACTTTCTTCCCCACAGAAACAAATCCAAGGCAATCCCTTTGAAACTCAGTTCTTCCAGTGTTGTCAGCAGTTGTTGATGGTTTACAGTATCAAAGGCTTTTTTGACATCCAGAAATACGCAAAGGGAGTATTTACCGGTGTCAAGTGTTCTATAAATCTTTGTCATCAGATTTTCTATGGCATCCTCAGTTGACACCCGTGCTCGAAACCCGTACTGCCTCATTGAGATGACTTGATGCTTATCCAGATAACTAACCATTCTCGGCTTTATTAGTTTTTCTATGATTTTTGCCAAGTTGGAATTTAGGGATATTGGCCGATAATTTGCAACATCAGCTTTCCCGCCCGATTTACAAAGGGCTTTGATTATTGCCAGCTTAAATACAGAGAGAAACACCCCAGTCTCAAACATGCTATTTGTAATGAAAACCAATGGTTCAAGAATCAAGTCAGCAATTAGTTTTAGGAGTTCGGATGTAATACCATTATGTCCAGGTGCTTTGTTCGAATTCAAGGAGAAAATAATCCTTCTGATTTCATACCCATCTGTCGGTGTCAAGAAAAATGAACTTTTCAATATTCTCCTTTGAACAACCGACCGTTGCACCCTTGGTATAGAACTAGCCAACGTACTACCGACCTCCACATAATATTTATTGAAGCATTCGGCAATATTTTTTGGATGTGTTATTTCCTTGCCTTCGACGCATATTTTTTGCACATCATTTATTGCAAGCTGATCACCAGATAGGCCTTTCACAGTCTTCCATACAGTACTTGGTCTCTTATCACTTTGGTTGTTTTTCAAAAAATAATTTTGTTTAGCCTGCCTTATAAGCTCTGTTAGTTTGTTCCTATACCTCTTGTAAGTTTCCCCAATATTATTATCATTCGGCCTCCTCTTTACCTTTTTATAAAGCCGTTCTTTTTCAGAGATAGAGCGAAGTAATGCAGGCATAATCCAAGGCTTTCTTCCCTGTTTCACCACACATTCACTCCTGTAACTTGCATCATACACCATCTGCTTTAGTTTCCGTACAAAAATACCCGTCGCATCCTCCACATCTCGAGCTGCATAAACCTGCTCCCATACTTCCTCTGTTGTCAATTGCACTAGTTTACTCTTATTCAATCTCACCCTCTCGAACTTAGTGGACACAGTAGTTTTGACCTCATCGCAAGTTCTTAGGTAGGCAACAGTAGGGTAATGGTCCGTTATGGGACACTCCAGAACATAAGGTTCAAACTTAACCTCACACAGTGACTTAAGTAACATATGATCCAAACAACTGTTTGATCCATTCGTAACCCTAGTGTATGAATTAATTAATGAAGTGAACCCAAATTCATAAGCATTGTTAAAGTATTCCTGAGCGATCCCCGTGTTAGACATTATATCAATATTAACGTCACCTACTACCATATGATAATTACCATCGCTACAATGCTCCCTCAGATACTCACAAAAAAACATATTAAAGACTTCCGCACAGCTTGAGCACGGTCTGTAAACTGCCGTAATGATAATACTTCTACTGCCTTTAGGTAGTGTAATCTTCAAAAACCTAAACCCACTCTTATCTACGATATCAAAGGTAAAATCATGAATATCCCCAACATAGACCACAACACCATCACTCCTGTTAATCTTACTGCCGTTATATATCATTTTATAGCCATTCATATTAAAAAAATTCTGGTCATGAACTGTCCAGGTCTCCGTACATACAATACAGTCAAATCTACACTGCATATTCCCTAATAAAAGACAAAGTTCATCAAAGTTTTTGGCAGTGCTTCGTATGTTAGTGTGAAACACTGCAAAATCATTCTGAATTACATTCTGAAATATATTACTACATGTTGACAAGTTTATCGACGCAGTATCATACACTGGACTATTATCATCACGCAAGTATGGATCCATTATATAGCTGCCAAGAGAAAAAATATATTTTTCCTCTCTCTTTCCCTCATATGCAACTAGAATACTGGTGACAGCTAATCTCAACGATAAAAATTCAGTTTTTCGTTTTTCATAGCAAACTTTGCATATTAGGTATCTTATTCAATTTTAACCGTTCCATAGTTTTGAAAAAAAAAATGGAGTCTTCTTAAAATGTAACTATAACTCGGTAACAAGTAGTTAGGTATAGGACACGTCACATGAAAGTTGTTCAGAATGAATGGGACAATCTAAAAATTTTAAAATATACCGGGTGTGCTATTTAAAATAAAAAAGTTAGTATAATTCCTCAGAAAACTAGAAACGTGGCAACAATGCCAATATCAAGTATCAATCTTCGTGATACTTGTAACAGAAATTTTATTGCTTATACTGAGAATAATTTTGAAAACAATTCGGGTTCTTTCTGGTCTTATATTAATAAGTTGAGGATGGTTTATGATCTTCCTGAGGCTATGTATTATGATGATGTTAGGAGTGATTCTTTGCATGATTCGGTGGGTCTTTTTGCTAGTTTTTTCTCATCTGTGTATGAGGGTCAAGCTGAGAGTGTCGGTCCCGATCCTTTTTTGTGTGAGTCGGTAAATATAACTGTGCCTAGTGTTACTTCTGCTGATATTATTGATCACATCTGTAGTTTGAAAGATAAACTTACTTACGGTCCAGATGGAATCCCCTCCCATCTGTTAAAATCTTGTGCCTTCACCTTGGGAATTCCACTGAGGATTCTCTTTAACAGATCTTTGTTGTCTGGTGAGTTTCCACAGTTTGGAAACATTCTTATTTGATGCCCGTTCATAAGCAGGGACCAACGCATTTGGTTACTAATTATAGAGCTGTTTGTATTCAGTCAGAGATACCCAAACTTTTTGACTTTTTTGTCTCTAGACATATAACTTGGGAATGCAGACATGTTTTCCTCGAACAGCAGCATGGTTTTCTTAAAGGAAGATCTACAACAACCAACCTTCTTCTTTACCAGAATGTATTGATCTCAGCTTTGGAGGATAGGTTACAGGTTGATTCGGTGTATACAGATTTCTCCAAAGCGTTTGATAAGGTTAATCACGCCTTATTATTGTCAAAACTTGCATTGTTGGGTTTTAATGCCAATTTGTTGTCTTGGGTGTGCAGCTTCCTTACGGGTAGGTCCCAGAGTGTAAAGATCAGAAACTTCATTTCTGATAGTATTACTGTTTCTTCAGGAGTTCCTCAGGGTTCACATTGTGGACCAGTCCTCTTTAATCTTTTTATCAATGATGTCATACATTCACTTAAGCAATAGTCAGATGTTGATGTTTGCTGGTGATATGAAAATTTTCAAGATTGTTCGTTCCAGACAGGACGCTTTACTTTTACAGGAAGACTTGAATCGTTTTGCTCGGTGGTGTGGTGACAATCTTCTGACTCTGAATGTTGATAAGTGTTTCTGCATTACATTCACTAGAGCTCAGTTTCCCATTGACTTTGTGTACTTCATGGGCTCTAGTACTTTACAGAGGAAGGAAATGATTAAAGACTTGGGCATTGTATTGGATAGGGAATTATTTTTTAAGGATCACATAGAATACATAGTATCTAAAGCATATAAAATGTTAGGATTTATTCATAGATCAACTCTGGATTTTTCATGCAATAGCTTGAGAAGGCTGTATTGTGGTCTGGTTCGCTCTTTGTTGGAATACTCTTCTGTAATCTGGTGTTCGAATTACAATATTTATATCAATCATATTGAGGCCATAGAAAATAGATTCTTAAGAATTTGGGCTTGCAGAGAAATGATCTTAACTTTTCTTATTTGCGGAATCGGCTGCACTTGCAGTCACTCAGTGGTAGAAGGATTGTCAGTCATGTTTGTTTTTTGCATAAATTATTAGTGAATAAAATTGATAGTCCTTCTTTGCTTGAATTAGTCTCTTTAAGGATTCCGGACCGCACGAGAGGTTTTTGTGGTTCCCTTCCATCGAACCAATTATGGCTTTTTCAGTCCAATGTCGAGAGTGGCGAGAACTGCAAATGAGTATTTGGAGCTCTTGGATATGTTTGATGATTCTGACCGTTCAATTAGAGGCATTTTGAGAGGTGTTATTGATTGAATTGTCATATATATGGTGTACAGGTTATGTTTTGCTTTTTTGTTATGTTCTCATATTGCGATAGGTTATTTAAGACCAGTGTAGTTTTAGATGTTCTTATTATTATTGTAAATGGTTGATCCGTTGAATAAAAAAAAAATTGACATGTAGACAGTAATACCAAATTCCAGTATAATCGTACGAGCGGTTCAAGAGATATCTGGGTGTTTCCATACTTTTGGACCTCGCTGTATAAATTATCAGAGGCATTTTAAGTCATAGAAGACACTATTTTTATATCTTGCCTTTTATCGTTATAATTTGTATAAAAACTAGTTATAATCTTTTTTATTATAGTTATTACAGGTATTACAATAACACTTGCATTCCTTTTCATTTTTAATATGTATATTATTTTTGTGATTGTTTCACTCCAGTATTTTATAAAGCTTTTATTTTGTATTGTTTTTGTATTTAGTGTTATAATATACTGTGCCATAATAATAGTTGTTTTTTCAACATTCAAATGGCAAATAGAGAAAATGATATTGTATTTTAATAGAGAAAATGATATTGTATTTAAGTTCTCTTTTAAACAATAAATATAAATAACAAACCTGAAATGTATCTATAAATATAGAGAATGTATGTCTTTTACAGTCAGGTAGCAGTTATATTGTTAAACACTCTTGAAATTTGCCATGCAAATTATATATTACAGTAGTAGAATATAACTCGAGTCATCATTTAGTAGTAAGAACCACCCATTGTTATTTAAATATGGAACCATATAGAATATCATACTGAAAACTATAGCGATTCAGAATAATTAGAGTAAACAGGAATACATCAGAATAATAATAATAACAGTCTTTACTAGCTTTAGCTATACAATATAAACAAACAAAACATCTCACTACAAAATCTAATCTATCACCTAAATATAATTACATTTTATGTAGTGAGCACACTTCCTTTTGAATAACTTTGCATTATTGCAATTTTTCACATCAGAAGGTAAGCTTTTATCTATTATACAAAACCAAACATTTATGACATAAGTTATTCTAATCTCTTTTTGTGTTCACAGTTGTAACATAGAACTTTTTTTTAATTTTTTTTATTTTTTATTTATTTTAACAACACACCACGAGGGCTTACAGCCTAAATACTATCGTACCGTGAGAGAGGTCACCAACGGCACGTCGGTGGGCAAGGGAGTGCAGCCTTTGGGTGAGGGTAGGGTCACCGATGAGACATATAGCTCTCTTCTGAATGGAGTCCAGGATAGCAAGTGTAGAAGCGGCAGCAGCACCCCAGATGTGGGAGCAATATTCGAGGTTTGGTCTTATTTGTGAAGTATATAAGGTATACAGATTAGCTGGTGAAAAGTATTTGCGACCCCGGAAGAGGAAACCTAAATTCTTAGCAGCCGCTTCTGCAATTGATGTGACATGTTGGTGCCAATTGAGATTTCGATCCACAGAAATGCCAACAAGTGAAAAGGACTCATTACTTTGAATAACTTGGTTGTTCATTGTGATGGGTCTAGGGCTGGTGTATCTCTTGTGAGAAAGAAAGCAAGACTTAGTTTTGGTGGGGTTGAATTGTACAAGATTTCTACTACCCCAGTCTAATATTTTCTGGAGATCCACGGAGACAGAACCCTCCATGAGTCTGTGATCCTCATCTAATTGGGCTAAAGAGACAGGCTTAGAATATTGTATATTTGGATGGAGGGTGCTGTCGTCCGCGTAGCTGTGAACTGGGTTGGATGTGCTAGAGAGGAGGTTATTGATGTGGAGAAGAAACAAACTAGGGGCTAAAGCTGAACCTTGAGGGACTCCTGCATTAATTGGATACAGTTAGAGAAATGGCCTTCTACGACAACAGAAATTCTTCGGTTGGAGAGGAAATTTGCTGTACAGGTATAGAGTTTTGGTGGTAGGCCATAGGCCGGGAGTTTATTAACGAGCGTTGTGTGCCAGACCTGGTCGAATGCTTTGGATATGTCTAGAGCGACAATCTGGGATTCACCGTGTAGTTCCATAGACATGTTCCAAGAATGGATGACAAAGGAAAGGAGATCTGCGCTGACGGAATCCATACTGCCTGTCGTGGATTAGACTGTGTTTTTCAAGAAATTTTAGTAATTCGGTGTTTATATACTTTTTCATCACTTTACAGGCGACCGAAAGGGGAGAGATAGGCCTGTAGTTGCTAGGAAGCGCTTTGGATCCTTTCTTGGAGATGGGTTGTACTCTAGCAGTTTTATAGTTACTAGGGAATATGCTTCTAATGTAAGATGTCTGAAACAGACGAGTCAGGACAGGAGCAAGTTCTGGTGCGCATTTTTTGAGAACAATTGCTGGGATCTCGTCAAGGCCAGAGGCTTACCTGGTATTAAGAGAAGAGAGCATCTTTCGTACCCTTTTAGTTTTGAAAATGATATCCGTCATTTTATGCGCGACATTGGGGACTGTTGGTGGTTGAACATTTGGACGTGGGTTGAGAGTAGAATGGCCGGCGAACAACGAGGCAAAAAGTTCAGCCTTGCCCAGGGCAGTAGAAACAAATTCATCCCCTGAGACGAGAGGTGGGAACGTGCTCTTGCAGAAATTATTCCCAATAGATTTAGCAAGAGTCCAGAAGGGTTTGCTGCTGCTGGAGCTTAAGAGGAGGATCTTGGTTTTTAGATCGTTTTGAAACGGATTTTTCTGTGCAATTTTTTTTATTAGACTGGAAGAAAATGTCCTTATTACATGATATATCTATTTTGACTTCTGCAAATTTTATTAATAATCTTTAGACATGAAATATCAATTCGGCATCTATTTGCCTGATCTGCCTGGAATTTTTTTTTATTCTGGATATATCTAATTTGTTTAATTAAAAAATCTCATCATAGTTCTTACAAAATTTACAACTATAGTTTTCAGTGTTACATTCTGTATATCATATGGAACAACTTCTATAAATAAGTAAATAATTGTACATAGGTACATACACATGTAAAATAAGTACTTATACTGTCGTTAAAAACCACAAGTCACCAATATAATATATAGTTTGATTATATATACTGGCGGGTTAGACATTTACGGAGAATGGGACGTAGAATTATTTTAAAAATTTGGTTTCTTGCGTAATTGGTTTTGCTCCAGGTGTCAATATTTTTAGTGCTGCGGCGTTGCTGCTTATATCGAAAATTAGCAACAAATTTGATATTTTAAATAAGACACCCTGTATATTATTGCATTTTTCGCTTCACTATTGCTTTCCGATTATTTTTGTATGATACTTTCAGCGGTTATTGAGAAATTAATTATTTTCCTCATTTTTTTGTGGAAAACATAGCTTCAACTAAATGTATATTACTGCGGTATTTAGATTTTCAGAGAGCTGAATTATGAATTTTGGATGTAGTTTACCAATGTCCTGTGTGTACTGACGTCTAAGGGAATTCATTCTCCATTATACAGGGTGGTTCAAAATTTGTATTTTACCATTAGATGAAAAAATGGCGAAAAGTGCATCTTTAAATGGATTACCCTGGATATTATCAAATATCCTGACAGACAATTTAAGCTTCTTTCAAATGATGCATCATGTTTCTGTACCTAAAATAGTCAGGTTTCTGAAATAGAAGCAGCTTTCTATAAGTATCGGATTATTTTGTCATATTTCGTATGTATTATAGTATGAAATGTCATGAATGATGTCATTATCAACATTTATTTGACAATTAGTGCATCAATAATAAACCGTTTGCACGTTCTTTGATGAAATTTTGTTTTGAGAAGGATCAAAATGGAAGGCAATAACCATTTAAAGGAAATTTTAATGAAATCGTTTATTCTTCTTGGTAAATGTGATCAAATTTATAGCAAGAACATGCAGAAGGTTCAATGAAATGTATCCCGATTTATAACCAATGAAACTTGCTTTTATTTTGAAAACATGACTATTTAGGTATAGGAACATGATACATTATTAGAACGGAACTTTAATTGTATTTCAAGATATTTGATAATATACAGGTGTTCCAAAAAATGCAATTTTGACCATTTTTGTATCTATCAGTAAAATCACAAATTTTGAACGACCTGTATAATGGAGAACGAATTCCCTTAGACATACCCACACAGCACATGGACGTCCATTAAATATCCAGTGGATATCCACGATGGATATCCAGGACATCCAATGGATATACATGGATATCCAATGGACATCTAATGGACATACATATGTACTACCAATATCCATCAATCTGTATATCCATGTAGATATATATTGGATGTTGTATGGATATATGTGGTCATGAAATGGGTATCCATTATACATCTAATGGATATTGTATGTATATACATGTGGTCATCAAATGGATATCACTTTTACATGAAATGGATATTCGATGCTAACCCACCACCATTCTCTTTCTAACCGCATTTCCTCAATGAAACACTAATATAAACAAATAAATATTTTATTGTGTTCTAAAATCATTTAAATAACTTTATTTTCTTGGTTTTCTGTCTCAGGTCTGCATTCTTGGTGTAAAGAAAAAGTCATTGATTATAGTCAAACTCATAAGATAATCCAATACATAATATCAAAAAATGTTTATGAATATTGCTTTATTGATTATAGCTATAACTACAACAGTTAAGTGATTATTTCAAAACAATAGGTAATAGCTGTTGATGTTGAGTATCACGACGGAACTGACTATATACCCAATAGTTTTAATTACCCTGAAATGGTCTACTTTCATAATTTACCGAAAGTGATCTGCTTCTAAGTAAGGACTAGGAATATCCACCAGTAAAATGAACAATTTTACATACACATAAACTTCTATTATATAACTAGACAATTTTCGCTGATTTCAATACGAAGTACAAAATATTTACTTATATCAAGAAGATACATGTTTTCTAGTTCGCGGCCACTAGCCGCATATTATTATCAACCAACATGCTTTTTACAGCTATAAATAATATTGGTATTTACGTAAATAAGTACAAAATATATTTTCCTACCTAGAAAGTGTAAGGTTATATACTCACCTGTAAATTATTTACTGACTGGAAATCACAAGAAAACTTATTAATAAAAACAACACACACTTTATTTGGAGAAGGATCTCAAACCTCTAACTATAGTTGTAGGTTGTTGTTCATTTTTCATTTAGCAGTTGATGAAAAAGGGCAAGATGCAATTCTAAATTTTATAACCTTAACTTTGGTCTAAACTACTTCAAACCAAACAAAATGCGAACGGATTTTCCTCCTTGTAGCCAACAATTCAAGCATCCAATGCCCCAAGGTGAGTTATTAAATGATTCCGCGTTTATTGTTCGGGGGGAGCATAAATGAATAACAATATGATAATAGATTCTTGTCACGAAATAACAGGCATAAACAGTAATACTCTCTGTATTAAAATAAAAAGAATTTTATTATAATGTTATAATCCCAATGAGAATTTGGATGGAAATGTATTGTTGGCGCTAGTTTTAACGCTTTTCAGTAAGTCTTGTGCCAGAACGGGTTATTTTTCTTCCCTTATCTTTTACAGACGTAAATAACGGTTTCTTTAATTTATCAATCTTGTTTCCTGCTTATGTGAACATATTAAGGGAACATCAGCTGGATGTCCAATGGACATCTAATAGATATCTTCTGTATATCCATCGGATATCCAATGGACATCAATTGGATGTCTGATGGATATATACATACTTGAATAAAGTATATACACCCAGAAGTTCTACTGCATTCGTGATTAAATTTTAATGAATAAGAAATGCTCATATGTTCACATTATTTAAGTTTTATTAACATTTTTCTGCTCTAACAATATCCATTGGATGTCCATATGATATCCATCATGATCATGGACGTAAAATGGATATTATGTATATCCATTGGATGTCCTGTGCTGTGTGGGTAGCTATATACACAGGAGATTGGTAAATTACACCCAAAATTTCAACTTTCTATGAATCCAAATACCACAGCAATAAACATTTAATTGAACCTCTGTTTTGTACAAAAATTAAGGAAAACAATTAATTACTCGAAAATTGCGGGAGATAGGTATAGGAAAGTATTATACAAAAATAATCGGAAAGCAATAGTGATGCGCGAATAATGCAATAATATACAGTGTGTCTCATTTAAAATATCAAAGTTGTTGCTACTTTCCGCAGCGCTAAAAATATTTTAGATACAGCAGAACCAATTAACCATGAAACCAAATTATCAAAATAAGCCTACGTCCTATTTTCCGTAAACGTCTAACCTACCACCGACCGAGAGTCACCATATATATATATATATATATATATATATATATATATATATATATATATATATATATATATATATATATATATATATATATATATATATATACGTAAATGATTCAATCAGATTTTTGGTACCGTTATTTAATTTTTATTTATTTAGGAACAAAATGTTTAGTATTTATTAAGCGGCATCTTGGTGAACATCAACAGTTTGGCATATAAAATGCCTTAATTCATGCAATAAATGTATTTATTTTTTTGTGTCTGTAACTTGTTAATCGGTTATAGAATGACTTTTAAATTTTCTAATAAAATTCTCTTTGAAAAACACATCTCAGTTTTATTTACTTTATTATTCCTATTAAAAGTTTCCCGCTGTTATATGACTTAAAGATTCAATAAGAGGTTGGCTGAAAGTTGAAAAGTGACAAAAAGCCACATTTACAAATTACGCCATTGATAATTCAAATTCTGTAATAGCTATTATAAATTTGACATGACAACGAATTGGAGAAGACAACCAATTCAATCACCTGACAAATTTACTGACCCAAGCATTACGAGTGGTTTAAACAGTGGAATTTGTTATTATCGGCCCAAGATCAAGACAAGGACTATATCTTTATGTGCTCCATAGTAAACCTGTACGTATAGGTGATAGATGAACCACGTCCAGATCCTCCTCTAAGGGACCCAAATGCGCTTAGACCTGTATGGCAGATTATATGAAAGGAAGACAACATAGATGTTATTGAACACATGCCCAATGACATTCCTAATGGCCTTCCCGATGGCCATGCTCCAATTACTGGTGACATTCCAGATGCTGATCACGGTGAACGAGGTTCCAGAACTCTGCCTGTGGCATATCGTTCGGCCGACAGTTCGTTTAGTCGACACTACAATAGAGCGGGGATTGGAGCGAGAATACCGCTTTTTCAGTATTTGACTGGGCGACTGGCTGAAGCGTTATTTCCTTCTATAAAACCTATTATTGATATCTGCTTCATATTTAGTTGCTGTGAGCCGACAGCTTGTTTAGTCGACACTACAATAGAGCGGCAATTCCAGCGATAATACTGCTTTTTTCAGTATTTGTCTGGCTGACTACCAGAAGCGTTTTGTTTCCTTCTATAAAGCTTAATATTGATCTCTGCTTAAGTTGTAAAACATGACATATAAGCGAAATTGAAACAAAATGCCAATGATGTTTAAGTTACAATACAAATAAACATACTTATGGGTAATTCATTTCTATATATGTAAATATATATGAAACTCAATCCTGACTCACCTTAATGAAGAGGTCATTTTCTAATTAAAAAAATCGATTGATATAAGATTTGTTCCACATTTCAATTACAAAAATATGATTTAATGTGAAGCCACATATTATTAAGCCATTATTTTCAAGAAAGTTATCTTTCATGGCATCTACTTTTTCACATTTTATAATGCATAGTTGCACAATTGTTTGAAAATGTATGGTTGAGGGCAGAAGGTTAAGTACTTCTTTTTTTATAAATGTATATAGGCAATGAAGAAAAAATCATTGGAAATTGAATATGTGGTCATGCCATTAAAGTTATTTGTATAAAAAAAATTGTCGGCTTACATATAAATATATATATATATATATATATATATATATATATATATATATATATATATATATATATATATATATATATATATATATACTTATGGATAAATCGTTGTTTTTGAAGAAGATATAAATAGTTGTAAGCCTGAATTACAATGTCCACACTCAAAGAAAGTATGGAGAATGACAGGCAGTTCTGTTATTGTCGTAAAAAATTGAATAACACAAGTTTTATTCAATTTTTTCATTAAAACAATTTAATTAAAAGAAAAACCAGATATTAATAAACTTTGTATTTTCTTCTTTTATTGCCAATTATTTTTTAAAATGCTGTTATATATATATATATATATATATATATATATATATATATATATATATATATATATATATATATATATATATAACCAAAACGCACCTGCTGCGGCAACACTTTTTTGTTATCGCCAATGGATAACTCTTATTAGGTGCCTTTTTAACTTTTTAACGGCAGATAACATGCCGAGGGAAGTCAGTCTGAGGGGGTCCGGACTCCTTGATGACAGTGATTGTCACAGGATTCTGGGAATGGTCTCGGACTTGATGCCTACTAAAATCAGCAGAGATCTGTCTTTCAAGACCGTCCTCCCGGAAAGGGAGGACTGGGACCGGAACCAATCGACCCTGTTGAGAGCGGACCTCTGCTGGTACTCGGACGGCTCCAAAACCAATATGGGAGTAGGAGCCGGCGCCTATGGGGGCAGCACCGATGCTAGACTATCAGCTAGTCTCGGCAAGTACGCAACCATACACCAGGCAGAAGTTTATGCCATCGAGATGTGTGCAAGGGAAAGTTTAAAGGACCTATGCACAAACAAATCGATAAAGATATATGCAGATAGCCAAGCTGCAATAAAAGCTCTTGGTTCCTACCGGTGCAATTCAAAGACGGTATGGAGTTGTAAATCTGCCCTTAACGAATTGGGCAGCTGTAATGAGGTGTCGCTGGTCTGGATACCGGGTCACTCGGATCATGATGGCAACGTTGCGGCAGACGCGCTTGCCAGGAGTGGTGCCGAGTGCGGCTTTATCGGACCAGAACCGGTGCTGGGAATAACATCATGCACAGCAAAACGCACCTTAAAAACCTGGACAGATAGAAGGACAATTCAATATTGGCAAAATCTTCCAGGATTAGCTCACTCCAAGGCCTTCATAAATGGCCTGTCTGAGTCAAGGGCTAAGAAACTACTAGAGCTGAACAGACAACAACTGAGAACTCTAGTAGGCCTATATACAGGACACTGCCGCTTGCGGCATCACATGCACCGTATTGGAATCGGTCAGGAGACCGAGTGCCGACTGTGTATGGAGGATGACGAAACAGCAGAGCACGTGCTGTGTTCCTGTCCGGCAGCGGATAGGACTAGACACCTGCTCTTTGGCAAGGTAAAGCTTGCTCCAGAGGATCTGGATCGACTTTCGCCCACAAAGGTTATCGACCTCTGCAGGAGGCTGGATTTGTTGGGCGAAATATAAACATTAGGCGTGAGCCACAATAGACCGTTGGTCGCGGTGGAAGGTCCGGTATGGACCACTCACATACAACCTAACTAGGTGCCTTTTATTATTATTTTTTTCAAATATCAGAAAAAAATCTGTTAGTTTGGCGACTAGGTCTGGCACGCAGCGCTGCTTAATAAACTACTGGCCTATGGCCTACCACCAAAACTCTGTACGTGGATAGCAAATTTCCTCTCCAACCGGAGCATTTCTGTTGTCGTGGATGACCATTCCTCTAAACTGTATCCAATTAATGCAGGAGTTCCTCAAGGTTCAGCTTTAGCCCCTACTTTGTTTCTTCTCCACATCAATGACCTCCTGTCTAGCACATCCAACCCAGTTCACAGTTACGTGGACGACAGCACCCTCCACTCAACTATACAATATTCCAAGCCTAGCTCTTTAGCCCAATTAGATGAGGATCGCAGACTCATGGAGGGTTCTATCTCCGTGGATCTCCAAAAATATTAGACTGGGGAAGTAGAAATCTTGTACAATTCAACCCCACCAAATCACAGTCTTGCTTTCTCTCTCATAAGAGATACACCAGCCCTAGACCCATCACAATAAACAACCAAGTTACTCAAAGTAATGAGTCTTTTTCACTTGTTGGCATTTCTGTGGATCGAAATCTCAATTGGCACCAACATGTCACATCCATTGCAGAAGCGGCTGCTAAGAAATTAGGTTTCCTCTTCCGGGCTCGCGAATACTTTTCACCAGCTAATCTCTATACCTTATATACTTCACAAATAAGACCAAACATCGAATACTGCTCCCACATCTGGGGTGCTGCTGTCGCTTCTACACTCGCTATCCTGGACTCCATTCAGAAGAGAGCTATACGTCTCATCGGTGACGCTACCCTCACCCAAAGGCTGCCATCCCTTGCCCACCGACGTGCCGTTGGTGACCTCTCTCTCTCTCTTTTATAGATATCTGCATGGGCACTGCTCAGATGAGCTTTCTTCCATAGTTCCTCCACCTGCTGCCCCCAACAGATCTACCAGGGGAACAGAGCGAATGCACCCTTTTACTGTCTAGGTCACCAGACATAGAACATCTTGTTATGCCCACTGTTTTGTCCCGAGGACTTCCAAGTTGTGGAATTCCTTGCCGGCACATGTTTTTCCTTCTCCCCCGAACATCCAAACCGTCAAGTCCAGAATTAACAAGTTGCCTCTTTCCTCCTTGTCGACACCCACGGTACGATAGCATTTAGGCTGTAAGCTCTCGTGGTGTGTTGTTGAAATAAATAAAAAAGATTTAGTTTGCTTTAAAATGGTCTTATAAATCCAAAACAAGGGTTCTTTTAACTTAATCATAGGTATACGATATCAACACGCAAAGGTGTTAAACAAATTGCCTATCACATAAACTTAACACTCAAGGGATGAAATATAGTCGGCCAGTATATTATTGTGCATATGCCTAAATGAATTGGTGTATGCAGGGGTTGCAGACATTCAGGAGCTGTCGGTCGAACAATATGCACTCCGAAGTAGTTAACATATCTGACAAAAATGTAATGACTGAGAAAAAATTGAAAATTGTCTAACCGCCATTTACGAAATTTAAAATGGCCTAATGTTTCAGGCACATCCTCCTTATTTAAACACAAGGACAAGATCAGTAACAACCCTGGTCTGTTAACACTCAATATTGGCAACATGCAAAATTCCATTGACCAGTGAACCACCATCCTAGTTATTCCCTTAACACCACTCCTAAATGACTATCATTCAATAATAAAACCAGCCAAAGATCTTCGTAATGCGATTCAAAATACAACACATTCTAACCTTTATTATAACGAGATAAACAACTACCAAAATATCATTGATCATCAAATTGTAGAAACAGAAAAAATATTTAACTAGATTATACCCCATAACAATCATCGCGAAAATCGTGCTGTATGCACAGTTATAAAAACTCAGACAGGCAATATGGACGCTGACGATGCAGAACGTTATGACACGGCCACAGAAACAGAACACTCCCTGTGGACACGGCTATTTCTCAATTAACATCAAATCAAGAACAAAATTAAACAATAATTGACAATTCAATTATGTCGACAGAGCAAGCCATAGAAAATGTTAATAAAACGATATCTTCAAATTTCGCGCGTCTGAACTTATGTTACTTGAGTTTCTATTGGATGCGATTTGACTAATGTCAACACAAATTTAAATTTGACGTATTAAATAATGTCTTATTCTTCTTATAATCATATGTTAATTTATCTGGCGATGCCAATTTTGATTACAAGTATCAACAAATTGATTTTTCGCTCGATTATTGGCTTACATATTAATATATAATTTATAGAAAATAAGAAGGAAAACAAGGCAAAACCCCAAGGAGTGAAAAATAACTAACCATAAACTGTTGTAATTTAAAAAACGTCCAATAGGTGAATTCCAGTAAGCTTGTTTGACTTATGATTATCTTCAATGAAGTTGGGGAAAGTGTAAACATTAGTATCAAATACTATATAATGACAATACGGGACACTCCTATACTTTAGCATTGGTGATATTTGTGACAAGTACACTAGCGCCACCTCGCGCGAAGTACTGACAATTAAGCGGGTAATTTGAATTGTATATTTACCTGCATATTCTTAATTTAGACAGTTGGTTTATTATAGATGAATATAAAAACTTGTACACGATAAAACAGTGAAAATTTTCTGATTCTATAGTTATAAATAGAATTTGTATCAACAATCAGCTTGAAACCTAAATGAATTCAGCATGAATAATTCTGCAAATTTCTCTTACCCATAATCTTATTTCATCTTAATTTAAAGTACTACCTTGAAACCGTGGTTAAACTACTGTTTCAAGGGTAGGTATAGAAATATACTGAAAGCTGTTTCTGAGGATATTAAGTTACAATCTGTACTTACCTATAAATAATTGTTCTAGGTATAAATGGTAGCACATTACTCAATTTGCTATATCTCTACATGAAAACTGTCTTATTAATCTAATATTTTAAAATATGAAAAAATTTAAAAACTGATATACTTAGTACATAATTAAGAAATTGTGCAGATGAAACGTGAGACTAACTCTTACTTCCGTGAATAAATCTATTATAGGGCTGAATCTGCTATTTCTACTTGTTTCTTTAAAAACTTGTCTTGGGAAGATAATTAAAAGCCTTTACCAAGTAAAATAATTTTAAATGTATCAAAATGTGACAATTTATGCCATACTGAAATAAAAAAGGACACAGAAGAATATAGAAAAACAGTTTTCTTATATCATTTATTATTAATGCAAAAATTTTTTGCCTTCATACTCCCTTTTTTTTGATACACTGGAAGACAAGTTATGATTGAAGCCTTTCAAGCATCCGTTTACGAAGTTTATCTATAAATAGGTACATGATGGTAAATATTACACAATAAATTATCTTCTGCAAACTGTACATATTGGCATAAAAGTGATTCTGAATTTGTCTTCTGCTTCAAATCATATTCACGTTTCGCCATCCTTTGGAAACCTATGAAATGTCTTTGATAGATTTAGCACGTTATAATTCGAACAATTATAGATTGCACACACCCTACCACTAACGTTCATTGTAAAAAACACAGCTCAAACTTAATTATACACAGTTAAACACCAGCAATTGCTAGTGTTACATGTTCTCGAACGCCGTAACATCAGTACTATCCGTAGGGGCGCTGATATTTTATTTATTATACAGTCATATAGTATTTGTTAGTATCTTTATTTAAAAAGAGAAGTACTATCACGCAAATAATCGACCACAGAATATTAAAAGACGTCATCTGCCTACATTTCCCTAAACAGTGTAATTATTGATAATGAATGGGTATTTAATCGTCTTTTACAATAAGCAATTGAAGTTGAAACGAACAAAACTTCTGTAAAAATTTCTAATTAAATAAAATAAAGGATGAGAAAAAACTTATAAGAGACTTTTATTTATAATGCAAGTCCGCTTGTAGTCGTAAGCAATCTTTATTCAAAACTTACTTGTTGCTTATAACCTCCAGTAATGTAAAAAAAAACTTATTATTAACACTAGACAAAAAGTAGGATACTGAAATTTTCAAGTTATAGAGGACACGATATAAATATCTTTTAATTCTGCATCCAGAAAGTCGTGATTCTAAGTGACTCGTGACGTTGTCAAAACTATACCAGTGCTTTTGTGTTTTCTGCTTTAAGTATATACTTTCGCTTATAAATAAGTAAACAATGTTTACTCTTCCACCTCGACCTCCAAAAGACTATGTTATCGAAGAAGTCCCCAAAACCCAGCTATCATCGGATACATTTAGTCCATTGGGGCTTCCAAGAGTCACACAACCCACTTTGGGTTTATTCTGCTTTCCCATCGAATATAGCGACAGTGAAGTTCCTGATAATAAAATTGAACCAGTTAATCCAACAGTTTTGGATAGATGGGTGAATAAAGATAGGGCGTTTTGGGTTGATAAACCTGGAAAGAATGCTTATATGTTACATCACATTTGCAATAAATACAATGTCACGGTAGTAGATAGTTATGACCCTAGATATAAAGCAAAAGGTAACAAGTTTAACATCTTAGATTTAGATTTAAAATAGAGCTGATCGAACGACTCATTATGACATCCTATACAGAAGTAATTATTGAATTCCTTTCTACAGCATCTGAATTTTGAATCCATTTCTGCTGAGTCCAACACTGGCACTTGTATAAATGATTCTTTATCACCAATGAGTTTTTGCAGCCACTGATAAGCTTTATAAACATTAAATTTTCAAATTAAATCTTATTTGTATTGTTAGATTCTTTATTTCTCAAATCTGTATCAAACCTAATATATCGCTAAAAAGGCCCACAAAAACAGCAACAATACAATATAAATTTCAATAATACTGTCACATTAGAACCCACATATTTCCAGCAAACTTCAGTACAGAAATACACGTGCCACTTCATAAAAATAATATAACTGTATCCAATTAATGCAGGAGTCCCTCAAGGTTCAGCTTTAGCCCCCACTTTGTTTCTTCTCCATATCGATTACCTCCTTTTTAGCACATGCAACCCAGTTCACAGTTACGCGGATGACAGCACCCTCCACTCAAATATACAATATTCTAACCCTGTCTCTTTTGCCCAATTAGATGAGGATCGCAGACTGATGGAGGGTTCTGTCTGTGTGGTTCCCCAAAAAATATTAGACTGGGGAAGTAGAAATCTTGTACAATTCAACTCCACCAAATCACAGTCTTGCTTTCTTTCTCATAAGAGATACAGCAGCCCTAGAGACCCATCACAATGAACAACCAAGTTATTCAAAGTAATGAGTCATTTTCACTTGTTGGCATTTCTGTGGATCGAAATCTTAATTGGCACCAACATGTCACATCAATTGCAGAAGAGGCTGCTAAGAAATTAGGTTTCCTCTTCCGGGCTCGCAAATACTTTTCACCGGCTAATTTCTATACCTTAATACTCAATAATGGCGTTATCGAATCAGTCTGAAATATCTTGTGTTATTATTTAGAAATTTTGAAAAAAAAATCAGACTTTTCTTTCCCAATTTTTTTAAATTTGGGATAAACCTCCGTACTAAAAAATAAAAAACTCTGGACGCAGCAAGTGCGTTATGGAAGTGAATTTTCATAAAAATGTTTCTAATTACAAATATATCGCTCTAATGCGAGCAGGCATCAATTTGGTTACCGGTATAACCTATATAGTAGGAACAGTGTATTATATTTTATCAAAATAATTATTTGAAAATGTACAAAACTTTTCGGAAAATAAACTTTAAATGTTTCTGAGAAAACTGGTCTCCTAGCCAATGAACCTTAGGTTAATAGCAAATTGAGTTATTGAAATTTGAAACATTTAATGAAAATTCGCAACCAAAACGCCCTTGCTGCGTTCATACAAAAATTTTCCGAAAATACAATTAAATGTTGGTTTCCTAACCAACAAAACTTACCTTAATAGCAAATGAGTTATTGAAATTTGGAGGATTTAATGAAAATTAGCTACCAAAACGCACTTACTGTGTCCAGATTTTTTCTTACAAACATGCATCATATTTCGATAAAATATGCTAAAATGCAGTAACGAATTTGTTCTACAAAAATTAGCCAAAATTATAGACCGTTAAACCATAAACTTCACTAAACCTACAGCGAAAGCATCAACTTAACTAAACCGACAGCCAAAACATCAGAGAAAGGGTCTATTTGAAATGAATTTTCTGGGAATACTTTAGTAAAATGAAGGACAATGACGATTGAAACTAAGACCTCAGGCTTTGTAAAACATTATTCTTGAGACATTTTCCTTCCATAGCTCATATTAGTGTCAGGTTCATTGCCTAAATATTACCAATTTTGACGTTTAAAATCGCGATTTTGACGTTTTGAGGAAAACCCAAATTTATTTTTCTTTGAATGCCTGTAACTTTTTATCCTTTAACCTACGGAGCTAAATTTTGGTAGATAACTTGCCTATAATGATATAAACCCGCGTATGAAATTTGGTTGCCCTTACTTTGTTAATTTTGGAGATATAATTTTTTTTCGAAAGAAAACATAAAATTTTCCGGGAAAACCTCGGTGGATTTTTCTGGATAACGAACTTGTTCAAGCCACTTGCGAAAGGAAGGTACGCACCAATTTTGACGTTTAAAATCGCGATTTTGACGTTTTGAGGAAAACCCAAATTTTTTGTTCTTTAAATGCCTGTGACTTTTTTGTCCTTTAACCTACAGAGCTAAATTTTCGTAGGTATTTTACCCATAATCATATAAACTCGCTTGTGAAATTTGGTTGCCCTTACTTTGTTAATTCCGGAGAAATAATTTTTTTTTGATTTTTTTCGAAAGAAAACACGAAGTAATTCACTGTCGACGATTGAAAGTAAATTTGGAAGTGAAATCAGGTAGCTAATAAATAAAAATAAACAGATTGTGACATTTACAAAAATTATATTATTCATAACAGATGCTCAAATTGACGGCCATTCTGTCTTATACATACGCCAAATGTCTTTGGCCATTTAACATAGGAGGCAGTTCCACTGGTCCCAAAAGTGGATAAAAATGCCGGCCCAGAGGTCTATCTTAAATTGATGCTGGGACCGATCCTCTCTGAACTCATGTGGATTTTAAATTTTCAAGCTATGAAAGTTGTGAAGGTTAATGTATCCATCATTTTTACATGCTGACTCATCACTCCATAAAACTTCGAAGAAACTGAGATCTTACGTAGTCACGCGGTTCCAAAACTTAGACCCTCTGAATATGGTAAGGAAGGTACCCATACCTTTCTAAAATTCTAGAATCTTGTGGCCAGCTAGCAACTTTTTTTATTGGGGCTGCTTAAAAGATAAAGTTTATGATAAAGCAATAAGAAATCAAGAGGATCTACGCTAAAGGATCAGAACAGCAGCTCAAGAAAGTTCGCGAAGCAGTCTAAGAAGACTAAGAGGATCGTTCCTAAGACGATGTCGTTTATGTATAAGACACAATGGCCGTCAATTTGAGCATCTGTTATGAATAAAATAATTTTTGTGAATGTCACAATCTGTTTATTTTTATTTATTAGCTACCTGATTTCACTTCCAAATTGACTTTCAATCGTCGACAGTGAATTACTTTTAGAGATATTGATAATGTTTTCTGCCATTTTAGAATCTCCATAAAACAGGGAAGTTTTTGAAATCATGAGCCAGTAAATTTTACTAATTTTTTTACTGAGGTTTATTCCAAATTAAAAAAAATTGGGGGAGAAAGATCCGATTAAGTTTTTTTTCTTCAACTTTTCTAAATAATAACACAAAATGATTCAGGTTGATTTGATAACGCCATTATTGAGAATTAACATGCGAAAAAATGACATTCGGGAAATGTTTTTTTTGCATGGGGGTCGGGGGTGGAGGTGGTGTTGTTGGGTGTCAAAATACCTTAAAATTTGGCAATCTTCGTTTTTGTCATAAAATTGTCAATATCTTGAAAACCGTAAGTTTTTTGATAAGATAATATAGGGTTTTTCTGAAAGGGCTTGAGCTAGCCTATCTTAGTGAGAGGTTTGATTTACAACTTTTGGGACACCTAAATATATATATATATATATATATATATATATATATATATATATATATATATATATATATATATATATATATATATATATATATATAAACAGAGCTCCTCATTAGTGAATTTTTCGTTTTACGAAAAATTCGCTAAAAAACGTGCATTCAAACCGCGTTCATGCGTGGCTTACCTGTTTTTGTCAGCGACGCGCCACTACCCATCTGATAGCAGTAAACATTCCAACAAACGAGTATCGCCCGGAGACGGCATAGAACCTTAAGAATATGGAATGTGCGCATCAGAATCTGACAACTGAACCAGTTGATTCACTTTACCCATACTGATTCACTTAACCCCGTTTGACGGTACATCATTAATTCATGGCATATTGTTCTAGAACATGTTTTCAATAGATCTTTTAAGTACGAATTCGACTGCTTGGAAGATGCCAGACTGCAAAAGCTTAGAGAGAAATGTTGTAGAGAAGAATCCGAAAAGGAAGAGCATATCAAAATCTTAGAACGCAAGGAAAAAGAAAAGGATAAGCCACCGTTCAAGCTGATTCCTTGCAAAGCTGAAAAACCATTTTGGTGGAATCTACCAGAATCTAAAGAGCAAAAGCTAATTTCATCGTCGTTTAAAATAAAGGACAATGTGATCGTTCCTCAGCCTGAAACGACGACTTATAGAGAGACATACGTACGGTGGCAAGAAGAGCCTGACCTGCTGAAATATAGGCATACTGATCCTTGTCAAAGACGTTTGGAGATGCTAATGTAAGTAAATAAAGAGACGTTTGTCAGGTAAAAGTTTCATACAATGTCTGATTTCTGCTATGCGAATAGCGTATTATTTAAAAGTCTGGACGTAGCAAGTGCCGTATGGTAACAAATTTGCATAAAAATCTTAAGGTCAATAAGTCAATTTTTATCTAACAGAGACGTTAAATCTGGTAGATAGTCACTAAGTGAAGATTGGAACCTGTGATGAGCACTGATAAGTACACTTGGAGAACCCAAATCACCACAATACATTAAAAAAACAACATTAACGATCGTTACACTAACCAAGTTAGCGTCATCGGAGGATGAATAATTCGAAATATCTTATACCAACAACTCTATTTTTATTCTTTTGCGGGTAGTCGGTTACTAACGATTTAGGAAGGTTCAACGACACCAAAAAATTAAACTATTTCGTTTAGTGGAATTGTCCGTAATCTTTTATTACCTATAGGACGTGCTTTTTTCCCTCAGGGCTCGTGCGCGGCTTTGCCGCCCCGATAGCACTGCAGCCCTTGGCCTATAGTGCATGCCCTTAGTCTCTTCACTCTACCCATTCCAAAATCACTGTGCCTTGAACCAGTCTGCACAGCGATTGCTAGGGTGAAGTTTTATAATGGTCTGTCTCCGGCCTAGACTGACCGTAGATCAGTTGTCTTTTGCGGTCCAGAGCTTTACACTCGCACAAGATATGCTGGACTTAATGGCCCCCCTGGCAGTGCTCTTTGTCATGCCCAGAGCCGGTTCTGGTCCCGTAAATAGTTCTGATGACCCAATCTTCGCGAGACTGTCAGCTTCTTCATTGCCTTTGACCCCCGAGTGACCCGGCACCCAGATGAAGGTGACCTCATTCAGCGCAGCCAGGTCGCTCTTCTCGTCTCGGCACTTACTCACCAGCCAGGAATTTACCCGTGGGCTACTTAGTGCCTTAAGGGCTGCCTGGCTATCTGTGGCTTTGAGGATCCGCTTGTTGGTGTAGCCCTTTCTCTTGTTCTCCCGCACACAGTGCTGGATGACGTACATTTCGGTCTGAAAGACCGTTGCATGGGCTCCGAGGAAATACTAAGACTTACCCTCGGTCCTTCCGAATAAACACCTGTCCCCGTCCCGCGCTCCCCATCGGATCCGTCCGTGAACCAGACGAGCGCGTCCCGTGTTATGCCCGGCGTCTCCTCCCGCCATGCATTGCGGTCGGGGATTTCCACTGCAAAGTTGTTTTCCCTGCAGATTCGCGGGCTCGTGAAGTCTGGCCTCATTTCAAGCATGGGCTCCTTCACGATCTCCTGAATTTTGCAGTGGTCCCTGAAGCCTAGGTTGATCTTCAGTCTACCATTGCAGGATAGTCTGTATAGTCCTAGCCTGGCCTCCCCCATAATAACGAAGTGTAGGGGAGCAGATCCAGCGACACCTCCATGGCGGCTGTTGGGGTTGAAGACATGGCCCTTGTGATGCCTAGGCAGCCCATCCTTTGGATCTTGCCTAGTTTTTGTTTGGCACTGGATTGTGCCACCTTAGGCCACCAGACCAGTGCCGCGTATATTAGCCATGGTCTGACCACACTTGTGTACAGCCAGTGGGCCATACTAGTTTTTAGTCCCCACGTTTTTTCATCCGCCTAGTGGCGGTTAAGGTCATGACTGCCTTACGCAGTATTTTTTCAACGTGGCCATTCCAGGTTAGCTTAGAGTCCAATACGACCCCAAGATATTTTACCTCCCTGTACATTGGAATGTTCCTACCTTATAGAGTGAGTGTTATGTGGCTGTCCCAGTTCCTCCTCCTCGTAAACGATATGATGGTTGCTTTCTCGGGGCTCACCCCGAGCCTTTGACCAACCGTCCACCTTCCCACCACTTTCAGTGCTGTCTGCATGCGCTCCCACACTAACTGTGTAACTTTTCCTCAGACTATGATGGCAATGCACCAGAGCAAGGGAGACAGAACGCTCCCCTGCAGACACCCCGCCGCGGCGCTGACCAGCAGAGTCCCTCCCCCGAGTGACGTGAACACCGCCTTCTCCCTGAGCATGGAACCGATCCACCTGCATCAGGTCTCCTCTATTCCATGCTCCCTGACAGCTGCCAGAACCGATTCGAATGAGGTATTGCTGAAGGCCCCCTCTATGTCTAGGAAGGCCCCCAGTGCCACCTCCCTGTTCTCCAGGGTATCGTCTAGTTTCGCTGACAAAAATGCAGGCCCTCGGGTTCTCGCTGGATCTGCTGTAGATGAGCTTACCAGCAGCTCCGCCCAGTCACTTGATCTCTCCTTTTTGGGTTACCTAGCAAGTTTTTTAAAGTATTGTTTGTCGAAAATGTTAATTGGAATTGGCTTTTTTTTAAATGCTATCTAGACCCGTCGTGATTCGAGGTTTGAATGGTAAGCAAACAAAGTTTTTTATGCTTTCTCTCTGCTAAAAGTCGTTGATTCCGCTAACATTATATTTTTCTGTTTGTTAATTAATTTCTTCACTAGGCAAGCAGTGTATCCGTTATATTCGGCCAGGTCCTTAATAAACATTAACTCTTTGGTATATCTACTTTTACTTAAATGGAAATTTATTAACTTTTTTACTAAAAAATTCAGACTGGTCATTTTTTTGTGCGTACTCCGCTATCGCCACTTATTGCAGACATTTTCATGAGTAGATTTGTAACAGATCTTGAAAGTGAAAGTGAGTATTCTCCTAGAGTGTGATTTCGTTACGTGGATGATATTTTCGCAATGTTCAACATAAACATTTGCAGAATAGAAGATTTTATTGCCAAATTAAACAATAAATTTGATTCTATAAAATTTACACACGAATTAGAAATTAATAATAAATTACCCTTCCTAGATGTACTAGTTATCAAAAATAAAGACACTTTAGAATTTGATGTCAGTAGAAAGGAAACCACCACTCTAAGCTACATTCCGAATGACTCACATCATACGTACGCACAAAATAGGCCAGTTCGAATTTTTTCGTACACAGATTAATTAATTTTCCTTTAAGTAAAAGTAGATATACCAAGGAATTAAATTATATTAAGAACGTGGCCGAATGTAACGGATACACTGCTTGCCTAGTGAAGAAATTAATTAACAAACAGAAAACAAAGAAAATGTTAGCGAAATCAACGACTTTTAGAAGTGAGAGGGCAGAAAAAACTTTGTTTGCTTACCATTTGTACCTCCAATCTCGAAGGGTCTAGATAGTATTTTCAAGAAAGCCAATTTGCAACTAACATTTTCGACAAAAAATACTTTAAAAAACTTGCTAGGTAACTAAAAAGGCAAGGATAGTATGGCCAAAATGTCGGGAATTTATGAAACAAGTTGTAAAGATTGTAATCTTAAATATGTCGGCTAAACAAAAATATCTATTGGCATTAGATTCAAAGAACATTTAGCACAATTAAGATGCGCTACTATAGATAGATCTTCCCACGCCCCACATATTTAGGATAATAATCACCACGTTAATGAGGATAATTTAAAATTAATAAAAAAAAGGTCAGACAACCAGGACGCTAAACGCCTTCTAAAGTATATATATATATATATATATATATATATATATATATATATATATATATATATATATATATATATATATATATATTGCTAAATATAGTAATACGAAGTGTATGAATCTCGTTCCGCCGCCTATGGATAGTCTCCTGATAGATTAATTTACAAAAACAATGCCCGCATAAGCACGTCCGATAGATAATAAAAGAAAACAGATATTTCCGCCAAACGAAATATGTTAATTTTTTGGTGTCGTTGAATCTCCTTAAACCGTTAGTGACCAACTACTTGCAGAAGAATATAAATAAAGTTGTGGATATAAGATATTTATAATTATTTATCCTCTGATTACGGTAACCTGATTAGTGAAGCGATCGTCAGCTTTTTTTAAATGTCTTGTGGTGATTTGGGTACTCCAAGTGTGCTTATTGGTAGATAGTATAATCTTTTTAGTATAAATTTATGTACCAAATTTCATCAAAATAACTTTATTAATTGCAACCCGTCCTCAAGAAAGGATCGAAAGCGCTTCCTAGCAACTACATGCCTTTTTCTCTCCTTTCAGTTATCTCTAAAGTGATGGCAAAGTATATAAACACCGAATTACTAAAATTTCTTGAAAAACACAGTCTAATCCACGACAGGCAGTATGGATTCCGTCAGCGCAGATCAACTGCCGACCTCCTTTCCTTTGTCACCCATTCTTGGAACAAGTCTATGTAACTACACGGTGAATCCCAGATTGTCGCTCTAGACATATCTAAAGCATTCGACCAGATCTAGCACGCAGCGCTGCTTAATAAACTACTGGCCTATGGCCTACCAGCAAAACTCTGTACGTGGACAGCAAATTTCCTCTCTAACCGGAGCATTTCTGTTGTCGTGGATAGCCATTCCTCTAAACTGTATCCAAATAATGCAGGAGTTCCTCAAGGTTCAGCTTTAGCCCCTACTTTGTTTCTTCTCCACATCAATGACCTTCTCTCTAGTACATCCAACCTAGTTCACAGTTACGCGGACGACATCACCCTCCACTCCAATATACAATATTCTAAGCCTGTCTCTTTAGCCCAACTAGATGAGGATCGCAGACTCATGGAGGGTTCTATCTCCGTGGATCTCCAAAAAATATTAGACTGGGAAGTAGAAATCTTGTACAATTCAACCCCACCAAGTCACAGTCTTGCTTTCTTTCTCATAAGAGATACACTAGCCCTAGACCCATCACAATAAACAATCATGTTATTCAAAGTAATGAGTCCTTTTTACTTGTTGGCATCTTTGTGGATCGAAATCTCAATTGGCACCAACATGTCACATCAATTGCAGAAGCGGCTGCTAAGAAATTAGGTTTCCTCTTCCGGGCTCGCAAATACTTTTCACCAGCTAATCTCTATACTTTATATACTTCACAAATAAGACCAAACCTCGAATACTGCTCCCACATCTGGGGTGATGCTGCCGCTTCTACACTCGCTATCCTGGACTTCATTCAGAAGAGAGCTATACGTCTCATCGGTGACACTACCCTCACCAAAAGGCTGCCATCACTTGCCCACCGACGTGCCGTTGGTGACCACTCTCTCTCTCTTATAGATATCTGCACGGGCACTGCTCAGCGGAGCTTTCTTCCATAGTTCCTCCACCTGCTGCCCCCAACAGATCTACCAGGGTAAAAGAGCGAATGCATCCTTTTACTGTCCAGGTCACCAGACATAGAACATGTTGTTATGCCCGCTCTTTTGTCCCAAGGACTTCAAAGTTGTGTGGAACTTCTTGCCGGCGCATGTTTTTCCTTCTCCCCCGAACCTCCAAACCTTCAAGTCCAGAATTAACAAGTTGCCTCTTTCCTCCTTGTCGACACCCACGGTACGATAGTATTTAGGCTGTAAGCCCTCGTGGTGTGTTGCTGAAAAAAAAGCGACAAAAATTTTCTGAAAAAAAATAAAATAAAATATTTCGATTTAGGTGGCCAACGTACCAGGGGCGTAGCCAAATTAAAGCGTTGGGGATACCTAAATTTATAAAGGGAAATTTGTAGAATTGACTTAGATGTAACATAGAAAACATGCCAAATACTCAATGTAAATATAGATTGCATACAAAACGTAGATTACAAAACAATAATAAACACTAAATAAAATATTTACAAATCAAAATCAAAGCGCCTGGTGTTTTTCGTTAGCTCGTCAAATACATAATCTATTTCAAGTATTATTTCTCAATGTATTGCCAATATAAGTCAATTCTACAACAAAGAAAATCACACAATGTACTTTATGATAGACTGAAACAGTCGAAAATGGCATAACAACGTTTTTTGTTTTACATACATTGCTGTGCCATTCTGATAATGGTCCATACACAATTAAAAGGTACACCGACGGTCAGTGCTTGCAATGTAGAGCATAATCTATGTGGGTGTCGTTTGCGTACGAGAAAGGTGTTAGCGATACGATGAGGCAAATAGGTTCGTAAGAGAGAGAGAGAGAGAGAGAGAGAGAGAGAGAGAGAGAGAGAGAGAGAGAGAGAGAGAGAATTATCAGCAGTCTGTCCAGTTGGGGTAAATTTCATAGATAAAATATCTGGTGCTGTACGGCTAGATGTATTCTGATCATAATTAGAACCGCAGACCGATGTGGCTCTAATTAGAGCTCGTCAGTACGGTATACTAATTACAGCGAGAGCACACCTATAAAGTAAAACGGACATGGCAGCCAGCCTCCTAAAACATTGTGACATGTACGACAGGGTCGACATCTCGGTGTGGAACCAGGTAGTATGTTTTCACGACAGCTCCAAATAACACAAAATGTTATAAAATAGAGACTGTGTATAACCAACTAACAGTTTCGTAAATTGTCAGCCCTGGCCCATTTCTTCCCCAATATAGGGAAAATTAACGTAAGGCTAAATGTATTATCACCATAATTAGAACCGCAGACCGGTTTCGCTCTAATTAGAGCTCGTCAGTACGGTATACTAATTACAGCAAGAACACACCTATAAAGTAATACGGCTACCGTATCCGGCTTCCTAGAAAATTGTGAGATATACGACAGGGTCGCCATCTCGGTGTGGAACTAGGTTTAATGTTGTCACTATGGCTCCAAATAACACAAAATGTTATAAAATAGAGACTGTACGATACTACCTGGCACCGCATCAAGATGGCGACCCTGTCGTACATCTCACAATATCTAGTGCTGTTTACACATTTATATGTCAGATGACTCAGCATTGTACGTCCCATTTCCGTTCAGTATCAAAGAAATGATACTAGAAAAGAACCGCGTGCCTTGACTAGCTCAACGCACCGGAAACCCCACCGACAAAGGAGACGCAAACAGACTCGTCAAACAAGTACGATCCGCCTTACAAGAACTCCACAACAACCGTTGGGAGGAACGCCTGCAAACCCTGTCCGCCCAAGACAATTCCATCTGGCAAATGGCAAAAGCCCTTCGCTCCCAAAAACTACCGATATCCCCACTTCACGGCCGTGACATCATCGTATACACGGATGCGGAGAAAGCAAGTGCATTCGCGGATCATCTGGAGTTGCAATTCAGTCCGAATTATAACAACGTTGATCTGTCATAAGTCGCAAGAACGTACCGTTATGTCAGGAGTGCGCTTCGAGCCACCACAGACAATTATCGAGCCCGCAACTTTCGAAGAAGTTTCCAAAATAATCAAATCATTAAAAAAATAGGAACGCTCCGGGATACAATGAAATCTTCAACGTAGCCCTGAAAAACCTCCCACGCAAAGCCGTGGTATTTTTAGTTACGATTATGAATGCCATGCTGCGATTTCAACATTTCCCTTCCATGAGGAAACTTGCCGACATTATCAACATCCCAAAACCCAGCAAAAATCCGCTGTTCCCTCAGAACTACAGGCCCATTAGCCTACTACCAGTTATCGGCAAAATAGTCGAAAAACTGATTCAGAAAAGGCTAGCTTCATTCACCTCTGAGAATCATATCCTCCCAGACGAGCAATTCGGTTTCAGACACCAGCACTTCACCACAGACCAAGTCCCTCGTGCGGTGGAAAACATCACCGAAGGATTTAATAGAAACAAGTGCAACATTTCTCGACATTACTCAAGCCTTCGACAGGGTTTTGCATGCGGGCCTCCTAAACAAATTTATATCATTCAATTATCCTCTCCCTCTGATTCTGCTAATCAGGTCATACCTGCAACAGAGGACGTTCCAGGTCAAACATCTGGGAACCAGATATAGAACGTACTCAGTCATGGCTGGTCTCCCGCAGGGTTTTGCTATCTCCCCTCTGCTATACAATATATATTGTCGCAGACATTCCGACAGCCCCCCTAAACGTGACATACGCACTGTACGCAGACGACACTACCATCCTCAGCAGCTCCACTCAGCCGAGGATAATAACCGAACGACTTCAGACCGCCGTAGTCGAGCTGCAATCATGGTATAGGAAATCCCTTCTAGCCATAAACCCCGATAAATGTTCAGCTGTCCTATTTTCCAAGAGGAGACACACACTTCACGAACACGTTTCATTAGACAACCGTCTAATTCCCTAGCAAGACTCCGCCAAATAGCTCGGGGTTTTCTTCGACAAACGCTTAACATGGCGCCCCCATGTCCAACATGCCCGACGAAAAGCCACGATGTTCATGTCGAAGCTGCCACTTATTAATAGAAATTCCAAATTGTCCATGAACGATATACTGTTCATGTACAAAGTCATAATCCGGTCAGCCTTGACCTATGCATCGTCTGCATGGGCCACCGCGGCCCCAACACACATCAAGACCCTTCACATCATCATCCAGAATAAAATTCTGAGATTGGTTACCGGAGCGCCATGGTTTGTCAGAAACAGTCAGATTCACTCTGATCTGGAAATGCCTTGGACACTTGAGTTTATAACTCAACTATCCACCACTCAGTTCGCAAAAACCGGATCTCACCCAAATGCTCTTCTCCGTAGTGCCACCGACTACGATGAGCAACTTCCAAATAAGCATAAACGTCCAAAGCTTATACTTACCCGATAACGCCCCCGCAGCAAAAACAGAAGGGAAACATTCAAACCCAAACGTCATTGTATGAAATCTTTCCGACGGAGGTATGGACTAAGGTCCGGTACTCCAGGGAGCGGTGTTCTAGTGAGTAGGAGTCTCACAGTACCTCGATATCCCACGCACTACGGTGGTTGTGAATGAGGTCTGCATCATGCATTTCTCCCTCCTGTATCCAGAAACAAAACAAAAAATTTGTACATCCTTTGCTAGGCGACAAACTAACCACATTTGTCCGCTTACCTGTCTAATTGTGTATCCGTTGGTTGGCCCTACTATTTATTGGCGAAGCATTCGAGTCGCACAAAATGACTGTCTGTTGTATAATAACGAATTCATTTGTCAAACTATAGATAAATTTTAACTTTTGGTTCAAAATGCGAAGATTTATTTTGCAAGATTCTAAGTACGAACAAAGATATAATATTCCAAACTGAGAAGTAAATGAACGTCTTAATTCTCAAGCATTCGAATAAATCAATTTTTTCTTATATGTATTGTCAAGAGAAAAGTAATTTGCTGAGTTTGGGGTTGGGGGTGGGGGGGTGATGGGTATCCCCTATCTATCCCACCCCGTGGCTACGCCACTGCAACGTACTTGTCCGGCAATTTATACAAATAATATACCTGCCAAAATATAAATATTCTCAATAAGATGTTTCACTCAAAATTCCAATTTTTTTAATAAACGATCAAAATAAAATATTAGTTTATCTCTAATATCACATTTCTAATCTCTAATTAAAGCTTTCCATAAAACAAATTACTAACGAAATAAAATTTGAATGTCAATGAACTCTCTAATCAATTTTGCCAATGTAAAATTGACTTTGTTTGTAATATACCTACGGATTTCTTAATCAATAAAACACCAATTTGTGTTTGTCCTATATAAATAGAATCTTACTAACCGTTATTTTTATTCGATTACCTGCCGTAGGTATGAAAAATTTGTTAAGTAATTAGAATAATCGCTACCTACATGAATCCACGCGATACGATTCTATTTAGTAAGCAAAAATCAATAAAAGATGGAAGTAGTAAATAAAGTCAAATATCCAAATGAAGCTGGTTCTATTCTGTATGATTGTGCTATTTATTTTCTGAGATAATTTTTTAAAGTGCATAAATTTGGAAATTTGTTCGGTAAACTTGATCGGCGGTTGCCCACTGTCCCATTATAGGATCTCCAATTTTTATGCTTTTTCGTGAATTTTCTTTAAAAAAAAAATTCACTGATGAGAATATCGCGACTTTTGAATTTTGAAAAAATTTCTTCAAATGAACGCAAACTAGAACCCCTAAAACCCATATCCGGGGTCAGGTCATATATATATATATATATATATATATATATATATATATATATATATATATATATATATATATATATATATATATATATATATATATATATATATATATGGTGGCGCATTGAAAATGAAACAGGCCGATTTGCGTCCAGAGAAATTTGTTTTAAGAAACGCTGAAACACGTTAATTTTAATATTGAGGGGGACATGTTTTGACATAAAAGTCAACTTTGTCACATCAACCCCTTAAGGGTGGTAATAACAACTCTTATATTTTAAATAGGGAACATGGGTCGAGTGTTACATCATTTGAGAGCTCTTTCTTTTGTGAATTCAGCACATAATTTTTTGGAAGTTTATCAACTCGTTTAAAAATTATTCACAGTTGAAGATGCAAAAACGCATTTCACTCATTCCGATAAGAAATGTGCTGATAGTCAATGCTTTGTTGGTTTGTAAACAAAAAATTGACTATCAGAACATTTCTTATCGGAATGAGAGAAATGCGGTTTATTATTTCAGTTTATCGGTCGGTTTGATACTTGATAGTACTACCGAAAATTAATTTCACAATGGTGTATTCTGTAGAAGAAAGAGTTGAAATAATTACTCTTTTTTTCAAAAACGATGACTGTGCAAACCGTACCGTAAATTTGTTTAATGAACGACATCCGAACAGACATGTTAAGAGAAAATACATTTTGGAAATAGTTGCAAAGTTTCGACAAAGTGGTTCAGTAGTCAAAAAAAAAACGGGATCCTGAACGTGAATTTCTGGTTAGAAATGAGACTACTGAGATTGAAATTTTAGGACAAATTGCTGCAGACCCAACTTTGAGCACGAGAAAATTGGCCACTGTTTCAAACATCAAAAGAAGAACTATTCAGCCAATATTGAAGCATCATAAATTTCACCCGTATAAAATTCATCCTGTACAACAACTGAACGAAGATGATTTTGATCAGCGGCTGGAGTTTTGTGAAGTTATGACTGCACGAATAGCTGATAACGGGAACTTTCTGTTCAATATCTGTTTTTCAGACGAGTGTACGTTTTTACTAAACTCTACAGTCAATCGTCATAATTGTCGTTATTGGGCAGATAATAATCCAAGAAATTTTCACGAAGTCCACACTCAAACTCCACAGAAATTAAATGTCTGGACTGACATTTTTGGAGACGGTTTAATCTAACCAATTTTTCTTGATGACAATTTGAGTGGCAAAACGTATTTGGAGTTACTAGAAGATATCGTTTACCCTCTACTAATTGACATTGTTGAAAATGATGATCGCTATCAAGAAAATCAATTAGTGTTTCAACAACATGAAGCTCCTCCGCATTTTTCACAACGTGTTAGGGAGTTTTTGAACAGAAAGTTTCCAGAGCAATGGATTGGGCGTAGAGGTGCTATTGAGTGGCCCTCTAGATCACCGGATTTAACTCCTTTAGACTTCTTTCTATGGGGCCATTTGAAGAGTAGAATTTACGCAACAGAACCGGAGTCTCTGGAAGAATTACGTCGACGCATTGTTGAAGAATGCCCTCTAATAACTCCACAAATGCTCCAGAATGTCAGAGCTCGTTTTGAACAAAATTTGTACTTTTGTATGGAAGCTGGTGGTCAACAATTTGAACACTTACTTAACTGAATAAACATTTTTGAACGTTTGGTTTTGTTTTTAAGTTTTTTTTAACGAAAAATTGATTAATTAGTGCATTTCTTAAGACAATGAATGAACTACGCTCTTGCAACTCCAACTGTGAATAATTTTTAACGAGTTGATACAACTTAAAAAAAATAGTGTGCTGAATTCAGAAAAGAAAAAGCTTGCAAATGATGTAACACTCGACCCATGTTCCCTATTCAAAATTTAAAGGTTGTTATCACCATCCTTAAGGGGTTGATGTGATAAAGTTTTATGTGAAAACATGTCCCGCTCAATATTAAAATTGACGTGTTTCAGCGTTTCTTAAAAAAATGTTCTCTGGACGCAAATCAGTCTGTTTTGTTTCAGTGCGCCACCCTGTGTGCATATATATATATATATATATATATATATATATATATATATATATATATATATATATATATATATATATATATATATATATATATATATATATATATATATATATATATATATATATATATATATATAACTCAAAAAATAATGGGCCGATTTTGATCAAATTTGGTGAGTACCTTCCTTTTGTAAATGGCTTGGATAAGTTCGTTAGCCAGGAAAATCGGACAAGGCCTTCCGGGAAAATTTGGGTTTACTTTAGAAAAAATTCATATCCCCAAAAAATAAAAAAGCTATGGTAACCAAATTTGGTACGCTGGTTTCTGTCATAAAGAGTATCCTTTGTACCGAAATCTAGATCCCTAGGTTAAAAGATAAATAAATTACCAGCCTCTGATTAAGAAAAAAGTTGAAACGTCAAAATTGATAATTCTCGTAGTCGTACATTAGTACGCATTAGCACTTTGCGAGTTAAAAATACGGCTCGAAATGACTAACAAGCGCCTAGATCTGTGTCTCAGCAGTCATTTTCCTCCATTTCGTTAAAATATGAGGAAAAAAATCATTTTTTCAAAAAAATTGTATGGTGTAAATAATCAAGACGATAGAAAAGTAATATACTAGAGTATATACCTGTTAGTAGATAGATATGTCATGTCGAGAATGGCCGAGAGGTCAGGGCAGCAGTCTTGATTTAATAATGGACTCCTATAACACGTGTGCTAAATCAATTACTGACTTCACTTTTTTTTAGTCTTATTTCATTTTACCGTTATATGATCAGATTGTGTAATTTCGATTAATTTTTAGCAGGTTTTTGTATGGCAAATTCAATTAGGACGAGATGAAAACTTCTAAGCCTTAATTCAATTTTGAATAGCATATCTAGTGGTTCGTTATTGCCCTTACTGAAACTGTTCCATACTTAATACAGCGGTAGACTTTTTCCATGGCTTCAAAAGTGTTTGTTCTGTTCTGAACCGATTTCAATTTTAACTGGACAAAGCAAGTGCGCTATGGTAGCAAATTTTCATTAAAATTTCAAATTTCAATAGCTCAATTTGCTATTAACCTAACGTTCGTTGGCCAGGAACCAGTTTTTCGGGAACATTTTAAGTTTATTTTCGGAAAATTTTTGTACATTTTCAAACAGTAAAGCCATTTTGACGAAATATGGCACATTGTTTCTACTATATAGGTTATACTGGTAACCAAATTTCATGTCTGCTTTCTTAAAAAAAAATACATATTTGTTATTAAAAACATTATAATGAAAATTCACTGCCATAACGCACTTGCTGCGTCCATACTTTTTTAACATTTCTGAACAATCTAAATAAAGCAAAATATAATTTAATATTCTTCTATAGGGTTGGACAACAATTCCACAGTGAAGCTTGCAACTGGTACTATGAAAACTACCCTCCACCAGCCATTAAATTTAGACACAAACGCTTCGCCTAAGCCATTACCCTATCATGCTTCAAATGGAAGTCGGCTTACGTGTCTGATTTTGACACGATCAGTCAGTGTTGTCATCAAAATTTTTGTGAAATTGTCATTAAATTTCATGTATGATAAATATGGATAAAGTAGCTACAGAGAATTTGTTTCTTTTAGAATTTCTGGTCGACAGTGTAGAATTAGATCGTAAATGTGATTGCGACTCGCCCCCTGGAGAAACATGTGTGTCTTTCCAATTCCTAGATAATGCACCACTTGACGTTTGTGAAGCTGATTTTTGCCCTAAGAGACAATATGGCAAGGAGAGTGATAATATAAAAAGTGGCAAATCGTGCTTGTTTTCTCTCACACCGCAACAAGCAAAAGACGCGACGGAAATATTCGATGTTAACGTGAAAGTGTTTAAGAAAATGAAACCCGGATGGTTACCAGAAACTGTAGACATAGGTACTACTATGGTTAGTGTTTCCGGTTTGTTTACTGAGCTAGTTGAATCAGTTGATCCCTGCGAAAGTGGTTCACCGACAGCGAAAACACAAAAGGATACTTATGACATTCAATCATGCGGAGGCACCAATGTAGGCAAGATCAGCGTATACATTAGAATGTCGTGTTTCGGCAAACTAATAGTGACACAGTTCCAAATGAATCTTGATGATAAATCTGTTTTGTTCAAAGACAAAGAAGGAAAATCCTTATATAGATATAAGAAAGCCAAAAGGAGCGAGGTGGAAGGCAGAACGTGTGGTAAAGATACGCGACAAGCTCCTTCAAATTATAATTTTAGCTGTCCCACAACACCTTGTCCTCCAAAAAAAAACTCTCTAGGACCTGCTGGTAGACAGTCTTCTGGCAAAATTCCGAAGTTCAATGATAACTGCCCCACAGTTCAATGCAATCAGTTCATGAAAAATGGTTTTCCAGGTGGCACATCAACGTCTGATTTAGACGATTGTGCCTTTATGCAGAATCGTCCTGGTGGTCAACAACCTTCCAGAGGTAATATGAATTCCGGCTGTCCCCAAACTCCTTGCGATCAGTTCATGCAGAAACCTGGAATGGGATCAAAAGGTAATGTGAATACAGACTGCCCAAATATACCTTGCAGCCAGTTCTTGCAAGCAGCCATGGGGGCTGGTATGCCAGGTGGTATGATGGGTGGTATGATGGGCGGTATGCCAGGAGGTATGCCAGGAGGCATGCCAGGAGGCATGCCAGGAGGTATGCCAGGTGGTATGCCAGGCGATATGTCAGGATGTATGCCAGGCGGGATGATGGGAGGTATGCCAGGTGGAATGATGGGAGGTATGCCAGGAGGGATGATGGGAGGTATGCCAGGAGGAATGATGGGAGGTATGCCAGGAGGGATGATGGGTGGAATGATGGGAGGCATGCCTGGTGATATGGGCGGTATGAATAACATGAACGGGGAATGTCCGACAACGCCATGTGATCAGCTTTTTGGTGGTATGGATATGGGCGGGTTTGGCGGCAATTCTGGCAGACAAACACCCTGCCCAGAATGTGGAGAAATGACAGATGCTGCTTGCTTACCCCCAATGTTCGGCGGGGGAGGATTTGGAGGGCTAGGAGGACCAGGAGGGCCAGGGGGACTAGGAGGAAACCAGATGAACTTCCCTCAAGTCGACAATGGTGCACCTTGCAATGAATGTTGTTTCTTACCGTTCGCCCCATGTGCTCAACAAAACTCCGGAAAAGGCAAGACGAAAGTTCCGTGCAAAGAATGTGGGCAACTCGCAGATGCCCCTTGTGGTTCACCGGAAGACGACGATCAGAATTATCAGGAAATCGGAGCGCAAATGGGTGGAAATTCTTTAAAAATCAGAGTTCACAAGGATAAAAATAAAGTGGAACCAATGACTGATACAGCGTCTGATATTTCTGAAATCGATGGGTGCGGTTGCATGGCTGAAAGTGGTGGTGATAAAAAGAAAGAAAAGAAGGGTAGTGGTGGTGGAAAAAGTGGAAAGAGTGGAAAGGGTGGAAAGAAAAAAGATGGTGGTTCTGGTAAGAAAAAAGGCAGCGGTGAGGGTAAGCAGGAGACTAAAGAATTGGCGATGAGACCTGGAGTCAAACAGGGAGAGAAAGATCTGCCATTTTCATTCAAAATGGGTGGATGTGGTCAAGCTGCTAACAACAATGTAGTGGTCAATCCTCCAGTTTGTACGGCTGCAGATGGTACGCAAATGACCGAACTATCCGATCCAGACAAAGAAATGTTTATTTTGAGAATAGGAAAAAAGAGTGAAGGTATTGATAAAAAGAACAATTTAGAATTGGAGTTATGCACACCAAAAGGCCCCGACTTGAAACCGAGACCAAAGAAAGAAACAAGAGACACTCAATACGATGAAAAAGACGTGAAGGACGATGGTAAAGGCGGTAAAGGCAAGAAAGGAAAGAAAGACAAAGGTAAAAAAGGGGGCAAGGGTGGTAAAGGCAAGGGTGGTAAAGGCAAGGGAAAGAAAGGAAAGAAATAGTTATTAAATGTTACATCATGCTGAAACCCTCAATATGTACCTGTACATTCTACAACGCAAGCTTGAACAGTGGGGGAAGCGCGCCAATACACCGCTGTCGCTATCTGCTATTGCTTTGGCTTTTATTGCAACCGGTACATCAGACACCAGTACAATTTGATAGTCCCATTTTTAAACATGCGCGTGTTTGCGAGTGAAAAGTTTCTTCAAATAGTGTGAAATCATGGATTAAAAGGTATGGACAAACTCATTTTACAAGTACTAAACATTTACTTTTAATTTATTTAAGACATTAACTACATGTTCGACATTCTTTTGTAAAATATAACAATATACCTACAACCCCTTTATAGTTATATTTAAATACAAAACTAAATAAACTTTAATTAAACATTGTTTAAATTAATTAGAGAAGGTAATAATTTTGTTTAGTAGGCTAGATACCTAGGTACATTTCATACGCTGAAAATTGCATCATTCAAAGCTGTCTTTCAGGAATATATAAATACTAAATGCTAGACGATGTTGCATCATCTTTTCGCGATATTTCTTGCATAAACATTGGTGCATATGAAGCTTAAAGCTCTTGGAGATTTAAATTTTATTCATGATTTTAATGTATTTAATACATTTTGATTTGCGGTTAAGAATGTCCACATGGTGAACATGCTTGACCCGCCTAACAAATCTGTAAATTAGCTGTTTTATTTTAAGCCCTCCAGTGTTTAGATCTTTTCTTGAATTAGTCATGGCCCAAATAGCATCTACTCGTTCTTGTAAAACCGTAAACGCGTTGGCGGAATGAATAATGTTTGAATTGTCATATTCTTTGGGTGAATTTAAATTAAAAATAGATTTTCATTGATTCATTACGGTGTATGTTACGATGTAAAGTAATAGTAGAAGTGGAAATAGACAAGTCTTTTTTTAGTTTCAGACTTTTCAGTGTCAGTGCAATGTTTATTTTCAGAAACGACTTACAGAACAAGATTCCTTCTCGTCTAAATACCTATAATGATAAAAGTTGTGGAAAAATCAAGTAGTCAAACAAATTGAATGGACAATCTTGATAATTTTATATATTAAATTAAACATTATTAGCTGTAGATCATTGTACAAGTCTATTTATCGATAATTATTAGTAGATTTGGATAAAAACTGAAATGTTTACATATGTTTACCTACTTAATTTAATTTGTCGAATGTTTTCTTCAAGTTTACCTTAAAAATTGCATACGTTTTGATAACATTTTCCTTTATTTGTGTCCAATTCATGTTAGCGTTATAATAAGTAATTTATATCGCATATAATTATGCGATATGTTTTGTGGTTAGGTTAGGTATTTGGTTCGAATTACAAGCAACACGTGGAGACTTAAAACCGCTAAAATAGACCCATATATGTATGTTTGTTTCGTTTCCCGTAAAATGTAGATAAGCACGTATTCAGGAATATCCGATTTATGATAACGAATAGAGTTATAAAACATTAATTAACAATCGTATAATATCTGATACTACATATACATTATGTAGGCAATATCGATTAAAGTGTTTTATTGATTATTTTATGACGAGGACAGCCATGAAGTTGAAATAGATTCCCACCTCAAAATTAATGCTACGCCCGAGTGTCCAACATTTTTGTAATGTCATTTCTTTAAATAATATACTGCCCAGTCTATGAAAAGTCTGGACGCAGCAAGTGCGTTATAGTAGTGAATTTTCATTAAAATGTTTTTGATAGCAAATACCTATGTCTTTTTTAACGAAGGCAGGGATTAACTTTGGTTGCCGGTATAACCGGCGATCCTTAAGTAGTTCCTGACCTGTCCTGTAGGTCAGGAAGATCAGGTCAGGCAGGCCCCTAGAGCAATAAGCACCGTCCGGCAATGCCGCTCTCGCAATGCATGAAATGACGGGACCCGTCTACTTAAGGATCGCCGGTATAACCTATATAGTAAAAACAATGTAGGTACCATATTTCATCAAAATAACTTTATTGTTTGAAAAAGTACAAACACTTTCCAAAAATAAACTTAAGATGTTCTCCAAAAAACGGGTTCGATTTTTCTGGCCAACGAACCTGTTCAAGCTATTTACCCACCTAGCAAGATATCATTATTCACAAAAAGCTTTCCGACGGAACTCCAAAAAAAATTGACATGAAAATTTGCAAACAATTTTTTCACGAAAATCCGAGAGAAAAAAATTTACCATAACTTATTAAACATTTATTACCAAAATGCCACAAAAAACTCACAAACAAGGATTTCTACGGAAACAAAAAAAAGTCTGCGAAAATTGACAAAAATTTTTTACAAAGAAATTACCTAAAGAATACATAAAATTCATATATACCTAATCTGACACTAAGTTTAAAAAATAGGAAAAAGCAAACAAATATTTCCAAAGATAGAGTCTAGGTATATTGAGTTGTTCAATTTGAAAAATTGAGTTACGACAGTTTTCCAAATTAAGTCACTATTTGAGAGCACTCTGTATAGGGCATCTCGATTTTTCCGACAAATAATAAACGAAAACCTCTCTGAATGCGTCACTTTCATGAGGCTCTCCTACCTATTAGTAAATATGATTGAAAACCTCCCTAAATGCGTCATTTTCATGGGACTCCGATTTCCATTGGTAAAAACGCCGGATCACAATTTTTGATACGTTCCCAAATGTAAAAAGTTTTTATTTTATTTCAACAACACACCACGAGGGCTTACAGCCTAAATACCATCGTTAACATCGCAACTTGTTAATTCTGGACTTGAAGGTTTGGAGGTTCAAAGGAGAAGGAAAAACATGTGCCGGCAAGGAATTCCACAACTTGGAAGTCCTCGGGACAAAAGAGCGGGCATAACAAGATGTTCTATGTCTGGTGACCTGGACAGTAAAAGGGTGCATTCGCTCTGTTCCCCTGGTAGATCTGTTGGGAGCAGCAGATGGACGAACTATGGAAAAAAGCTCCTCTGAGCAGTGCCCGTGCAGATATCTATGAGAGAGAGAAAAAGAGAGAGAGAGAGAGCGGGGGGGGGGGGCACCAAAGGCACGTCGGTGGGCAAGGGATGGCAGCCTTTGGGTGAGGGTAGGGTCACCGATGAGACGTAGAGGTCTCTTCTGAATGGAGTCCAGGATAGCGAGTGTAGCAGCGGCAGCGGCACCCCAGATGTGGGAGCAGTATTCAAGGTTTGGCCTTATTTGTGAAGTATATAAGGTATAGAGATTAGCTGGTGAAAACGATTTGCGAGCCCGGAAGAGGAAACCTAATTTCTTAGCAGCCGCTTCTGCAATTGATGTGACATGTTGGTGCCAATTGAGATTTCGATCCACAGAAATGTCAACAAGTGAAAACGACTCATTACTCTGAATAACTTGGTTGTTCATTGTGATGGGTCTAGGGCTTGTGTATCTCTTATGAGAAAGAAAGCAAGACTGATATTTGGTGGGGTTGAATTGTACAAGATTTCTACTTCCCCAGTTCAATATTTTTTGGAAATCCACGGAGACAGAACCCTCTATGAATCTGCGATCCTCATCTAATTGGGCGAAAGAGACTGGCTAAGAATATTGTATATTTGAGTGGAGGGTGCTGTCGTCCGCGTAACTGTGAACTGCGTTGGATGTGCTAGAGATGAGGTCATTGATGTGGAGAAGAAACAAAGTAGGGGCTAAAGCTGAACCTTGAGGAACTCCTGCATTAATTGGATACAGTTTAGAGGAATGGCAATCCACGACAACAGAAATGCTCCGGTTGGAGAGGAAATTTGCTGTCCAGGTACAGAGTTTTGGTGGTAGGCCATAGGCCGGAAATTTATTAAGCAGCGCTGCGTGCCAGACCTGGTCGAATGCTTTGGATGTGTCTAGAGCGACAATCTGGGATTCACCGTGTAGTTTCATAGACTTGTTCCAAGAATGGGTGACAAAGGAAAGGTCGGCAGTTGATCTGCGCTGACGGAATCCATACTGCCTGTCGTGGATTAGACTGTGTTTTTCAAGAAATTTTAGTAATGCGGTGTTTATATACTTTTCCATCACTTTAGAGACGACTGAAAGGAGAGAAATAGGCCTGTAGTTGCTAGGAAGCGCTTTGGATCATTTTTTGGGGACGGGTTGTACTCTAGCACTTTTCCAGTTACTAGGGAATATACCTCTATTGTAAGATGTCTGAAACAGGCGAGTTAGGACAGGAGCAAGTTCTGATGCTCATTTTTTGAGAACAATTGCTGGGATCTCGTCAAGGCCAGATGCTTTCCCGGTATTAAGAGAAGAGAGCATCTTTCGTACCTTTTTAGTTTTGAAAATGATATCCGTCATTTTATGCGTGACATTGGGGACTGTTGGTGGTTGAACATTTGGAGGTGGGTTGAGAGTAGAATTGCCGGCGAACAACGAGGCAAAAAGTTCAGCGTTGCCCAGGGCGGTAGAAACAATTTCATTCCCTGAGACAAGAGGTGGGAACGTGCTCTTGCAGAAATTATTCCCAATATATTTAGCAAGAGTCCAGAAGGGTTTGCTGCCTTTCGAGCTTAAGAGGACTTTGTTGATCACATATATTTCAATTAATTAAAGGATACATTGACCGATTATGAGTACAGTATCCTTCCTGCAGTTTTAATTAAATTTTATGAGAAAATGTCTTAACTACAGAAATTATCCAATTTATTTGATTAAGACGTAACTTTGTTACGATTTTAAGATGTTCATGACACAACAACATTTAACATAACTTTATAATAGTAAAAGTAATAATAATAAAATATACTTCCGGTTGTATTGGAAGTTACTAGGAGTTTTCTTATTTTAAATAGGACAACCTATAATTTTTTACTGTTTCAAAAGGATTATCTAATTATGTGATGATTTTGCTATAACTCCCATTACATATAGACATTTGAAAAATTAAAATAATGAACGCAGCAAGTGCATTATCGTGGAAAATTTTCATAAAAATATTTCAAATCACGGAAAATAAAAAAAGTAATTATTAGTTTCGGAACAGTAAAATCATTTAAAAAATACGTTTTTTCTGAAAAGCCAGTTTGACTGAGTTTTTTTCCTCTCAGGGCTCGTCCGCGTCTTTGCACCCCGATAGCACCGCAGCCTTTGGCTTATTGTGCATGCCCTTAGTCTTTTATACTCCACCCATTCCAAAATCACTGTGACTTGAACTAGTCTGCACAGCAATTGGTAGGGTGAAGTTTTATATTGCTCTGTCTCCGGTCTAGACTGACCGAAGATCCGTTGTCTTTTGCGGTCCAGAACTTTCAACTCGCACAAGATGTGCTGGGCTGATTCCTCCCCCTCGCCGCAGTCTGCATGCCAGGCCCTCCTCAAACCGCCCCATTTTATGCAGGTGTTTCTTGACTGCCATGTGTCCCGTCAAGAGTCCTGTTATGTTCCTGAGCTGTCCTCTGCTAAGATTTAGCAGCTCCACAGCACTCTTTGAACTGGGTTCCTCAATTACTGACTTCCCATGTCTGAGCCCTGGACAGCCTGCCCAGTACACCTTGTGTTCGTTTCTGACCCAGGACTTGATGGTTCCCCTGGCCGTGCCTTTCGATATGCCCAGGGACGGTTCTGGTCCCATAAATGCTTCTGATGGCCCTCTCTTCCGAAGACTGTCAGCTTCTTCATTGCCTTTGACCCCCGAGTGACTCGGTACCCAGATGGTGACACCTTACTGGGGAGTGTCCTGTAAAACGGCCAGTGATTATTCTCAAGTCATTCCTTTTTAATTCAAGAAACAGTTTAGAGGTCTCTGCTGATATGGTGATGAACCGATTTACCTGCCATATTCCTCCAATATGACAGCATTTAGTTGCGTCAAAAGCGTGATATTATTGATTGGTTCTTTGATAAGTCTGCAGTGTTAGTAATAACACTGATTTTTGTGTGTTAATAACACTTACTGCCGGTTTCACAAACGATTTAAGCCCGGCTTAACTTCGATTCTGGATCAACTACCATGTCAACAAACTGAATACCTAGTGCGCCCCTAAATTCTCTTCTCATACATTTATTCTGACAACACTGCTTGACTAAGTCAAGGTTGGAACCTGTGATGAGCACTTATAAGTGCACTTGGAGAAACCCAATCACCGCAGCACATCTTTTAAGGAACTAACGATCGTTTGGCTAACAACGTTAACATCACCAGAGGATTAAAAAAATTAAACTAATTTTAGCTACACTCGTATTTATATACATTAGGTAGAAAGAAACGAGACCGAAGGTAAGAATTTAGTCGAAGACGCATCTTTTGCTATTGTGTGTCTACCTTATGAACCACGTATCACAAAGGGTTTAGAAAGTATTTTTAAGAAAGCCGATTTACATTTGACTTCTTCGACGAAAAGTAATTTAAAAAATTTGTTGGTTAATACGAAAGACAAAGTCACTGAAATGTCGGGTATTTATGAGATAGGTTGCAAAGATTGTAATCTTAAATACGTGGGTCAAACCAAGAAAAACATAGCCACCAGATTTCGTCAACATCTCGCACATTTACGATATAGTATGGTAGACAAATCATGTGTAGCACAACATATATGGGATAAAAACTCGGGACGCAGCAAGTGCGTTATGGTAGTGAATTTTTATTAAATGCTTCAAATTTAAATAACTCAATTTTCTATAAACTTAGAGAGTTTAATTTCAATACGTAGTAAGGTTTTTCCTAAGGCAAGATATCCACAAAATTTCATTAAAATAACTTTGTAATTTTCGGCGAAAAAATTTTTTTTCGAAAGAATTTAAAATTTGAATAACTCAATTTTCTCTAAACTTAGAAAGTTGAATTTTAGTACGTAGTAAGGTTGAGGCAACATATATAGTAAATTTCATTGAAACTGCTTTGTTACTTTCGGAGAAAAAAAAATTTTTCGAAAGAAAACTCAAAATTTTTCCGGAAAACCCCGTCTGATTTTTCTGGATAACGAACTCATCCAAGCCATTAATAAAAGACAGGCACTTGCCAAGTTTCATCGAAATCGGTTAATTATTTTTTGAGTTATCATATATATATATATATATATATATATATATATATATATATATATATATATATATATATATATATATATATATATATATATATATATATATATATATATAAAAATTAAACCTATTTACAAATGAACTTTAATAAGATATTATGCTGTGACAATACCTCTCTCAAGCACCCTAAAATATAATCAAAGTGTGCACAGTTATATATGTTTTATTTCTTTTTCCCTTGTCTTAATACACTACATATTTTATGACAATCGATTTAATTTACTTATTTGATTTCATAAATAGTCTTCAAACATATTAAGAGAATATGAGTAAATCAACAGCAACTGGGAATGAATTCGGTCAGTCGCCCAGCCACGTGGTTAAAAAACACTGTTTGTATGAGTGGTTAGAACTCTAGCTCTAAATAAAAGGACTGTAACAGCGGCAGAAGCAGAAGTCAATGGAAGGTTTGTGTCTTCGGAAAGAAACTATTGACTATTAATAACAACAATTGACTAAAAACGCTGCGAGTTGTAAGGCAAAAATAATTATACTACAGAGGTGATAAATGATAATACATTACAATAGGGTTATATATAATCGTAAATGCTTCCAATGATTAACAATCAGTGAATTCAGTATTATTGACATTTCTCGGAAACTTACAAATGAATTTCATGAGTCAATAAGAAAAGCATTGACTAACCAACAGCAACCACATACTTATGATTTAAACATAAATGTTTCAAATTTGAATAGCTCAATTTTCTGTAACCCTAGAAAGCTGAATTTTGGCATATAGTTAGGTATTTCCCAAAGCAATATGTAGACCAAATTTTATCGAAATTTTCGGAAAAAAAAATTTTTTTTGAAAGAAAACTCAAAATTTTCCCCGTCCGATTTTCCTGGCCAACGAACTCATCCAAGCCATTAATAAAAGAAAGGCACTTGCCGAGTTTCATCTAAATCGGTTAATTATTTTTAAGTTATCAGACGGATACATATATATATATATATATATATATATATATATATATATATATATATATATATATATATATATATATATATATATATATATATATATATATATATAAGCATATAAAAATTCAAACTGACCCCGGATATGGGTTCTAGGGTTCCTGATTCGCACTCATTTGAAAGAATTTTTGCAAAGTCTCACCATCGATACCTCTCTATTAGTGAATTTTTTTAATAAAAATTCACTAAAAATCACCACATAGACAAGGAAAAATTGAAACTTGTAAAAATGTTAGAGATCAAACTATGCTTGACGTTTATGAAAGCGTATATATATATATATATATATATATATATATATATATATATATATATATATATATATATATATATATATATATATATATATATATATATCAAGATTGATTAAGAAAAAACGTCATTGAACCGTGCGGCACCTTTGATTTCAAGCCCCTTTATTCTCACTTTACATTTGACCAGCTAAACACTCCTAATCTGTCTAGCAGAATAATAAATTATTGTCAATAACATGGCCGGTCTATACATATACTAAGCTCTACGTTGTGTTCTCGACTTAAAAATCCCCTTTTATTTTTCTTTTGTATCTAAAAAATAAATATAAATACTTCTTTTTATGTAGAATTTTAGTTAGAATATTCATCCTCTGTTGAAGTTAACATTGTGTGCGAAACGGTCGTTTTTGCTTTAAAAGATATGTGCGGCAGTGATTGGTTTGTCGCCAGATCTGGTTGTAGGTGTTCATCACAGGTTCCAGTATTCACAGTGAATTTATAGATCAAGAAAGAACGTGAGCTTCCTTAAATAACTCAGCACCTTTCATTTTAAGCCCATTATCCTTTAAATTAGATAAAAGCTCATAAATTTGTCAACTAGGAGATTAAGGTAGTTCGTCAACCTCGTCCGTTCACACAATAGACAAACGATAGGCCTTCGACTACAATTTTACCTTCGATTTAGTTCGAATATGTAGGTATCATATAAATACATTTGTAGCTGTTAATTTAGTATAGAATTTTTTCTTCCTCTGATGCTAGCGTGGTTACTGATCGTAACGTCCTTAAAAATATGTGTTGTGGTGATTTCGGTTCTCCAAGTGTACTTATCAGTGCTCATCACAGGTTCCAGTTTTCACATAGTGTATTGTGTCTCTATTTAACGGACGAGGTTATCAAACCCACTTTTTTCCCCTACCTGACAGATTTACGAGTTGTTTATCTAATTTAAAGGCATAAAGAAAATAATGGGCTTGTAAGGAGAGATGCCGATCTGTTAAAAGAAGTTCCGTTCATTATTGATCTTTCGTATGTATCAAGCTTGTACTGCTGTCTGACATTTTTGATCAGTTTCAAATTATCTTTATCAATGTGGTGGTTATTATCCCATATACGTTGTGCCACGCATGACTTGTCTATACTGCCATTAAATGTGCGATGTGTTCACGAAATATGATACCTAAGTCTCTTTTGGTCTGCCCGAAGTATTTAAGATCACAATCATTACAACTTATCTCAATATTTCTTGACATTGCTCAAGCCTTCGAAAGGGTTTGGCATGCGGGCCTCCTAAACAAACTTCTATCATTTAATTATCCTCTCCCTCTGATTCTGTTAATCAGGTCATACCTACAACAGAGGAAGTACCAGGTCAAACATCTGGGAGCCAGATGAAGAACGACCCAGCCACGGCTGGTCTCCCGCAGGGTTCTGCTATCTCCCCTCTGCTGTACAATATATTTGTCGCAGACATTCCGACAGCCCCCCTAAACGTGACATACGCACTGTACACAGACGACACTACCATCCTCAGCAGCTCCACTCAGCCAAGGATAATAACCGAACGACTTCAGACCGCCGTAGTCGAGCTGCAATCGTGTTATAGGAAATCCCTTCTAGCCATAAACCCCGATAAATGTTCAGCTGTCCTATTTTCCAAGAGGAGACAAACACCTCTCGAACACGTTTCATTAGACAACCGTCTAATTCCCTGGCAAGATTCCGCGAAATACAGCGGTGTTTTCCTCGACAAACACTTAACATAGCGCCCCCATGACGATCAAGCCCGAAAAAAAGCCTCGATGTTTATCTCGAAGCTGTTCCCACTTCTAAATAGAAATTCCAAATTGTCCATGAACAACAAGTTGCTCATGTACAAAGTCATTATCCGGCCCGCCTTGACCTAGGCATCACCTGCATGGGCCACCGCGGCCGCAACACACATCAAGGCCCTTCAAATCATCCAGAACAAAATTCTGAGAATGGTTACCGGAGCGCCATGGTTTGTCCGAAACAGTCAGATTCACTCTGATCTGGAAATGCCTTCGATACTTGAGTTTATAACTCAACTATCCACAACTCAGTTCGCAAAAGCCGCTTCTCACCCAAATGCTCTTCTCCGTAGTGCCACCGACTACGACGAGCAACTTCCACATAAGCATAAGCGTCCAAAGCTTATACTTACCCGCTAACGCCCCCGCGGCAAAAACAGAATGGAAACAATCATATCCAAAAAGTCATTGTGTGTAAATCTTTCCGACGGAGGTATGGACTAAGGTCCGGTACTCCCAGGGAGGGGGTTTTAGTGAGTACAGTCTCACAGTACCTCGATATCCCACGGCACCTACGGGGCCGTGAATGGGGTCTGCATGTGCATTTCCCCCTCCTGTATCAAAAAAAAACTTATCTCATAGATACCCGACATTTCACTGGTTTCATCTGTATGTTATGTATTACCTAACAAGTTTCTTAAATTACTCTGTGTAGAGAAAGTTAGCTGTAAATCGGCTTTCTTAAAAATACTCTCTAGACCCCTCGTGATATTCGGTTCATAAGGTAGGCATACAATTTTTTTGTAAGTTTGTATCTCTTACGGTTTCCCAATGATGTCGATGGTCAAAATCTCGCAGCCTGTATATAATACGAGGGCGGGTCCATATGTCCGTGACTTTTTGAATGAAACACGGTTTTTTTGACAAAAAATAATTTTGTTTCTCAACATAGTCTCCTTTGAGCTCTATACATTTCGTTCAATGTTTCTCCAATTTTTGTATCCTTTCCAAAAAAAAAAAGATTTGTCGAGGTCCTCAAAATAGGTATTTGTTTGTGAGGTGATATCATCATTTGAGTCAAATCTCTTTCCGCCGAGGTTGGAAACAATAAATAGTCACTCGGGGCTAAATCCTGAGAATAGGGCGAATGAGGGAGCAATTCGTAGCCCGATTTATGCAATTTCGCCATGGAGACTACACATCTGTGCACCCTTGCATTGTCTTGGTGGAAAATACCTTTTTTTTTGGCCAAATGTGGTCGTTTTTTCTTCAAATCGTCATTGAATTGGTCCAATAAGTTGGTATAATATTCGCCATTGATTGTTCTTCGCTTTTAAAGATAATCAATGTGGATATACCGCGTGCATCCCAAAAAAAACGGTCTCCATTACTTTGTTGGCTGACAAACCCATCTTTGTCTTCTTCGGCGCCGATTCGCACGGAGAAACCCACTGTTTGACTGCTGCTTGGTCTCTGGTGTGTTGTGGTGAATCCATGTTTCGTCCACGGTTACGAAACGGCGCAAAAACGCGTCCCTATTGCGGTTGAACAACGCCAAACACTCCTTCGAAGTTGTTACACGATTGCGTTTGTGGTCGCTTGTGAGCAAACGGGGCACCCATCTTGCGGATAGCTTTCTCATACCCAAGTGATAATGCAAAATCGAAACCACTGAGCCATGTGATATGCCTATGGCTTCCACAATCTATCGCACTTTCAATCTCCGATCGGCCCACACCATATCGTGAATTTTTTCAATTGTTTCGGGTGTACCGACCTCAACTGGACGTCCAGAACGTTCGGCGTCATTTGTACTTGTACGGCTGCAACTAAATTCAGAAGACCACTTTTTTACCATGGAAATTGATGGTGCAGAGTCCCCATAGTATGTATCAAGCTTAGCCTTGGTTAATAATAATAATATTTATTTATTTGCCATCAAGAAATTACATGGCGTGTCAGGTAAATAATATGTATACACATAAACACAGATAAACAAATAGATAAAATATAATAGTTGTAAAGAACACCACAGAAACAATGGGAACAAACGACAAACAAATCAATCTATGTACCAAATATATAGAGAACTAAACAACACAAAATACATTTAAAGTCCCTAAGGAGCTGTTTTGATACCTCTCACCAACCAGTCTCAAAATTCTCATCCACCGAATACAGTGTCGTCCGCAGCAGAAGTCTCTTAACCTCTCTGACAAATTGTGATTCAGGCATTTTCCTCAAATCACTTGGCAGTCTGTTATACAGCCTCAAACCCAGATAATTTGCACCCAATTGCGTTCTAGCCAGTCTGTATTATGCCATGCTAAAGTTAGCCTTCTTTCTGGGATCATAAGTATGTAATTGTTCATTGGCCAGAAATAAGACTTTATTTTGATGCACATATTTTAAGCAGGCAAAAATGAATACCGATACTACGGTAAGTATAAGCTCGCGCTCGAACAAGACACGCAGGGCTTCTTTCTGCTTCAGGAGCACTTGCTGCAAGCCTGAACTGCACCCCCACAAAAGCACACCATAACCAGCGGCAGAGTGAAAGTTGGAAAATATGCCATCTTGCAGGCTTCCCGGCCCACCACAGCTTTTATTCGCCGCATTGTAAAAATAGCCGTAGACAACCTTCCAAGCAGGGACGAGATATGAGCAGACCAGGCAAGGCCACCCTCCAGAAGTAAGCTTTAGCATCGCCCTGCCACTGGGTCCCGCACCCAGCACCAGTCGTTGTGTCTTATTTAAGTTTAGTTTTAGAAAGTTTATTCTAAACCACTCATCTGCTTGGTCAAGGCAAGTCCTAGTACGGAGACCCAGATCATTCGTTGCTGTTGCTCTGCTAACAAAGCTGGTATCATCGGCATAAAGCCCGATCGCATCCAATGCAATGTTGACCGGCAGATCATTCATATAGGTGATAATGAGTAGGGGGCCCAAAAGGGAACCCTGCGGAACACCATAATATACTGTCATCTTATCGGATAGCTGTTTATCCCAATACACAACCTACCGGCTATCCTCCAGGTAAGACCCAAAGAGGGAGAGGGTGATGGAGATGTTTTTTTTCCGCAAAAAATAATGTTTGATGAGGACACGAAATTCACTTTTTTTCCATTTTTGTTACAACTCCTACTTTCATTGGCTATCTAACACAAACTAAATGACGCAGCTTGTTCAAAATTTGACAGGAGTCAACTGACGGATGCTTGTTGACAGGAACAGTGTTGCCCTTCCTGTGAAGAGGCGGGAAATTAAAAAAAAGTCACGGACTTATTGACCCGCCCTCGTATACAGATAAAATCTGAAACTGACCTCGGATATATGAGTTGCAGGGGGGGGGGTTAGTTTCCTTTCTATCAAAGACATTTTTTTCCAAAATAAAACGCAAATTCTACAAAAATACGCTAACAATTTATTTTTTATCAAGAAAGCTTGATCGTTGTTAGTATTCTACTAGGACGGCTGTATCTATCAAATAAAACGATATAAAAAGATAAATAATCTTGATAAACAATAATTAATCCGTCAAATCTATACGTGGCGCCTGAATAAATCAGATCGAATACCTAACCCAGTGAAGATGATGCAATGGGTTATCTCACTTACCTCCTGTAGCGGTGGCACAGTGTAATTACTACTGGGCATAGTTGCCAGATTGGGCGATTTATCGCAAATTGGGCTATCTTTTATAATTTCTTGCGAGTTTTTCCAAAGAAACCACCGAGTCGCAAATTGGGCTACTTTTGTTATCTAAAAATCGGCAATTGGGCGATCTTGAAGAAACTACTCTGTTTGAAACCTACTCAGTTTCACGAAAGTTTGATTTATTCAGAAGTAACATAGACGAACATTCTTTTATCCATGAGAAGCAATCATTTTTCGACATCCGTGAGAAACCAAGAGGACCCAGCATGCTTGGATAGATAATACAGAAAAGATGATATTTAGCAGCTGACAGGAACAACATGTTGTTTGTTTTATATTATATTAAAGGATATTTATTTATTGAACAACTGGATTCGGTCATTTCTGTCTAACAGAGAACTTATTGTTAGGATGGGCGATGCCGTATCAGACTCAAAAGTCATAAACACTGGCGCCCCACAAGGAAGCATTTTGGGCCCGCTGCTGTTCCTGCTTTATGTTAACGATTTGCCAAAACATATATCAAATGGATTGGTATTCATGTACGCTGACGATACGTCAATTTTAGTCTCAGCCTCAAATCTTCCATCTCTCTATAAAAAAATTAATAACGTTTTAAATGAATTCAGCAGCTGGTGTACAAAAAAACAATATGATTATTAACTATGACAAGACCCAATTGCTGCATTTCCAAACTAAGTTAAGTCCGCGTGCTGACATCAGTGTTAACTTCAATGGCAGCTCTTTAACTTCTGTTGTCTCCACATCATTTCTGGGAACAGTAATTGACAGAGTTTTCTCCTGGTCCACTGATGTTGATGCAGTTTGCTCAAGGATGAACAGATGTTTTTACATTCTAAAGACTTTAAAGTCCTACCTTAATTTAGATGGTCTGTTGACTGCGTACTATGCTCTTGGCCATTCAGCTATAAATTATAACATAGTGTCGTGGGGCTAGGCGACGGATGCAGCTCGGGTTCTCCTACATCAAAACGCATTATGTGCCTGATTTTTAACCTTGAGTTGTAACCTTGAATCTTGTAGGGAGGTTTTCAAAAATAATAAAATTTTGACAGTTGTTGGGGTTTATTTAATGAAGCTAATGTGTTATGTATTTAAGAAAAGAAATAATTTGCCTCACAATTACAATTTACATAGCTATAACATTCGCTTTAAGGATAATATATATCTGAATAAACCTAATAATTCATTCTATAAAAAGTCGCCGTTGTATGCGGGTTCTTATTATTTTAATCTGCTGCCTAATCATATTAGGGATTGTCGTACCGTGGCGCAATTCGAGAGAGAGCTTAAGCAGTATCTGTATTCGCAGTGTTTTTATTCTGTCGATGAGTTCGAAAATCACTTAAGGTCATCATAGTTGTTGTTATGTCGCATATATTTAGTCTTTTTGATGTCTTATTTGTGATTGCATAGTGATATAGTCTGTGACTGTTTGTGTTTGTGTGAATATTTTGTACATTATTTTGCTTATTGATTCTTATGTTTTTATAATTTTATTGACGTGTCTATCTGAAACATTGTATCAGCTCATGACAAATAAATTTATCTATCTATCTATCTATATGTTGCGTTATATAGAGAAAATATTTTATTTTTGCATTCTTATAACACTGCAGTTAGGTGTATGTTTTGACATTTTATAGATAAATTCTTGTTGTGGTTCCTTTTCTTTTTAAATTTAATGACCAAAGGTAAACCGTTATGTGATTTTGATGACTATAGATTTTTCCCTTCTTTAACGTCGGTCAATTTCCGCGTCTATGGTCAATCACCTCACTATCCTGAAAATTTTGCCGAACCTTTTTGTAGGGAGCGTGGGGATCTTTAACCGGCCAAACAATGCATGGTACACGATACCGACGGCTTTACGGCCCTGGAAGTGCAGAACGTGAAGACATTCGACTTGCTCAAATACATTGCCACTAACTCTCGGTTGATGTAAATTTTATAGTATGTACTGAACAAGTGAAAAGAGAACCATGTGAATCGAACCCAGTGCGCTTGGATCCAGAGACACACGTTCTCACCACTGGATCACCGAAGCTCTATGCACTATAGATCATTATATTAAAGCTTCTCGTCAACCTAAAAGAAAGCTTTTATAAATAATAAAATTTCGGGACGCAGCAAGTGCGTTATAGTAGCGAATTTTCATAAGAATTGTACACTCTTATTATATGGCATATTAGTTAAAGGTAATACTTTAAACTTACACAGACCTCGAAGATCGATTTTAGTACTAGTACGCGCACATTTGAAGAATTGTTTCGAAAGTGTTACCATCGATATGTCTATTATCAAAAAAATCTTGCGTTCTAAGTCCTTTTGAGAAAAATGCCCAAAACTCAATTGTCTATGAAGCTAAATTTTACTATATCTTTACACAAATGTAAGTCCCTTTTAAATAAACGTGTATTACAAATTTCATTAAACTTATACAGAAGAATTCCAAAAGGAAACTTAATTAATATTTAGAAAAGTAAAGTATCTGCCAAATTATAAACGTCGCAGTTATTTTTCCCTATTAATCGCCAGTATGATTTCGTTTTAGTCAACCTAATCAAACCGGTTAATTTCAGACTCAAAGGTGACAAACTTATTTAGGCGTTTTAAATAAAAATGAGATCTTGTTCAAAACGTATGAAATCTGTGCACTATTGTTTCTCCAAATGTCAAAATAAAACATAAAAAAAACATTCATCGAGCTGCTTTCGACCGTGTAACCTTCTACTTAGGAAGTAAGCGCGATGCTCCCTGCGCCATCTAGGCACACGTCCACTAACGTTTTATTTGCGTGATACTTTAGATCGGCTTCATGACTAGGATATTATATTCAAAGTATACGTAACAATTAATTACAGAATTAGTAGAATTACCATTGAAACACATCCCACGACTGTTTCGGTCTTATATGACGTCTTAAGTTTAAAGATAAGAGAAACTATTTTAGAATCATTTTTATAGAGACTTGGCTTGATTTTCTTTACGTCTTAGTGAATTTTTATTTAAAAAATACTAATAGAGAGGTATCGATGGTGAGACATTCCAAATTTTTTTTCAAATGAGCGCGAACTAGGACCCCTAGAATCGATATCGGGGGCTAGTTTCAATTTTTATGTTTATATATATATATATATATATATATATATATATATATATATATATATATATATATATATATATATATATATATATATATATATATATATATATATATATATATATATTCAGCCGATAACTCGAAAAATAATTAACCGATTTGGATGAAACTTGGCGAGTACCTTTCTTTTATTAATGGGTTGGATGAGTTCGTTAGCCAGGAAAATCAGACACGGTTTTCCTGGAAAATTTTGAGCTTTCTTTCGTAGAAATTTTTCCTCCGTAAATTACAAAGCCAAATGTAGCTTTCTAAGTTTATAGAAAATTGAGTTATTCAGATTTTGAAACATGAATGAAAATTCACTACCATAACGCACTTGCTGCGTCCAGAACTTTTTGTTATATTATGCGATAGCATAATATATCCATGCTGCGCTAAAACTGTATTTGGGGCCGTTAATAAAGCTACAAATATAGTGTATTTTCACTGATTAAATCCACCAGTGAAACAACGATCACTTGGCTAATTTTTAATTTCATGTGGTCTGTCATTTTCCATAATTGCGGCCGAGATTTTACAATTGTTGGCTCGGGTAGTATGTTTTATGCCCGGTATATATTTAGTTTGGTTACCGTTGATGTATGGTTTATACCTGTAGTATGAATCAATCTACGCGTGGCAGTTAACTAGTCTCTCTGTCAGGCATTGGACTTTAACCACTAAGTCGTTTCAACGCAGTCTTTGGGATTTTATTTTTAATTTGGAAAAAACTCTAAATATGGTGGACCAAATTACTTAAAATTCACAACATAGGTTTATTGACGCTATTTCTAGCCATATGTAAAGTCTCATTTCAGTTACTCTGATACTTACAAAAATATAGCGTTTTCAAAAATATTTTTGTATATTTTTCGGAGAAAATGTCCGTTATAGCTGATATACGAATTCGTCCGCGGTCTTAATACAGTGAATATATATGCCATGTTTCGTTCAAATCAGTTGAGTATTTTTTGAGTTATCGCTATATATATATATATATATATATATATATATATATATATATATATATATATATATATATATATATATATATATATATATAATGTTGAAGGACCTTGGTTTTGGGTTCTATGGTCTAAATTGGAGCTCATCTGAAGAAATTTTTTAAAAGCTTTTTATCGTGACCTCTGTATTAGCGAAATTTTCTTAATGAAAATTCGCTAAAAGAAAGCTTTCAAAAAAATTGAAATTCCTGCCAAAAAATTCAGAGTTCGGACGATTTGACAAGTGACAGTTCCTGCAGAAAGCGTGCGGTTTTGGGCAATTTCCCATGGATGGAAAATTGAGATCTTGGGCGATCTCGTTCAGCAAAACGGCGATATTTAGTTTTGAAAATCTGGCAATCCTGCTACTGGGCTCTGTCTGGTAGTAGATGATGCAACGGATGCATAAAAGATTCAGTTCGTTTGTGGCTACCGAATTCCACTGCCAATTAATGTGTGGTCACAATTTATCTTACTCAAGATCATTAGCCATTATCAAATTACCGCTCTAATTAGATTACTGGGTCGATACATCAAAGCGTATTCCAAATAGAGCTGATATTCAAAGAACAATGAACCTAATTTGTTAATTATACCGTCTGCTAGACCAGACAATAGAACTTTAACCCTTACATATCCAGTCTTGAAAATTCGTCTACAACTGAATTTATTTACATTTAAACCTTCCTTTATGAAGACGAATTCTCAATATTTGCGCTAAAACTAGAATATTATGAGTCTGTCTCAACCGAACGACTTCCAGATATTAATCGCATAATCTTTGGTCATATTCTGTTAAAAACGCTTATAAGTGAATTTTCTTAGAAAAAAATCACTAACGGGGAGAACCCGACTTTTGAATTTTGAAAAAAAATTTTGCAAATGAGCGCGAACTAGGACCCCTAGAACCCATATCCGGGGTCAGTTTCAATTTTTATATGTTAATATACACACACACACATATATATATATATATATATATATATATATATATATATATATATATATATATATATATATATATATATATGTATGTATGTATGTATCACACCGATAACTCAAAAAATAATGGGCCGATTTTGATAAAATTTGTAAATGGCTTGGATAAGTTTGTTAGTCAGGAAAATCGAATGAGGTTTTCCGGGAAAATTTTGAGTTTTCATTCGAAAAAAATTCTTATCTCAAAAAATAAAAAGTCTGGACGCATCAATTGGAAGTGAATTTTCATAAAAATGTTTTTAATTACAAATATATCGCTCTAATGCGAGCCGGCATCAATTTGGTTACCGGTATAACCTATATAGTAGGACCAATGAACCATATAATATCAAAATATTTATTTGAAAATGTACAAAAATTTTTCGAAAATAAACTTTAAATGTTTCCGAGAAAACTGGTCTCCTAGCCAATGAACCTTAGGTAGCAAATTGAGTTATTGAAATTTGAAACATTTAATGAAAATTCGCAACCAAAACGCCCTTGCTGCGTTCATACAAAAAAATTTCCGAAAATAAAGTTAAATGTGGTTTCCTAACCAACAAAACTTACGTTAATAGCTAACTGAGTTATTGAAATTTGAAGGATTTAATGAAAATTCGCTACCAAAACGCACTTATTGCGTCCAGATTTTTTCTTACAAACATGCATCATATTTCGATAAAAAATGCTAAATTGCAGTAACGAATTTGTTCTACGAAAATTAGCTAAAAATTATAGACCGTTAAACCATAAACTTCACTAAACCTACAGCGAAAGCATCAACTTAACTAAACCGACAGCCAAAGCATCGGAGAAAGGGTCTATTTGAAATTAATTTTCTGTTAACATTTTAGTAAAATGAAGGGCAATGACGGTTGAATCTGAAACTTCAGGGTTCGCAGAACACTCTTCTTGCAACATTTTCTTTTCACAATCCGTATTTGTTTCACGTTCTTTGCCTAAACATTGCCAATTTTGACGTTTTAAATTGCGAGTTTGACGTTTTAAGGAAAAATCCAACATTTGTTTTTTAGCTGCCCGTAACTTTTTGGTCTTAAACTTAGAGACCTAAATTTTGGTACATGGTTCACTCTTTATAATACAAATAAGCGTACCAAATTTGGTTGCCCTCACTCTGTTATTTCTGGAGATATAATTTTTTTAGAAAGAAAACACAAAATTTTCCGGGAAAACCTTGTTCGATTTTCCTGTCAAGCAGCGAAACTATAGTCACAGAAACGTTGAAGAACATCCTAGAACACCCAGAATTCGAAGGGCCACTTGCTCCAGTTAGCTCACGCGCTGGCTACGTCCTTCACCTACAAAAACCAACAGTGAAGCCAGATAAGTAGTCTCCCAGTCTGTATGTAGTATGGACAAGTTTCACCAAGTAAGGGCAACAACAATCAATGAATTGAAGGTTTTTGAGTTATCGGTACGATATAGATATATATATATATATATATATATATATATATATATATATATATATATATATATATATATATAAACGGATCTCCCCATTAGTGATTTTTTTTTAAATTCACTAAAAAAGAAAATTTGAATCACCAACGACTTATCGGCCAGCCTGTAATTGTAGAGATATTTTTTAAGATGTAGCTCAAGACACCCTATAATTAATGTATTCAAATTTTTTTTCCTATAATAACGGATGTATTGAGCTTTAAAGATTTTTTACGAAAATTCGACAAAAATGATATCCCATTAACCGATAAACTCTATAGTCAACACTACTGCCAAAGCATCAGAGAAAGGGTCTATTTGAAATGAATTTTCTGGGAATATTTTAGTAAAATGAAGGACAATACCGATTGAAGCTAAGACTTCAGGCATTGTAAAAAATTCCCCTTGAGACATTTTGCTTCCATAGCTCATATTAGTTTCAGGTTCATTGCCTAAACATTACCAATTTTGACGTTTTAAATCGCGACTTTGTCGTTTTGAGGAAAACCTAAATTTATTTTTCTTAAAATGCCTGTAACTTTTGTCCTTTAACCTATAGAGCTAACTTTTGGTAGGTAACTTACCTATAATAATATAAACCCGCGTACCAAATTTGGTTGCCCTTACTTTGTTAATTTCGGAGATATAAATTTTTTTCGAAAGAAAACACAAAATTTTCAGGGAGAACCTCGGCGAATTTTCCTGGCTAACGAACTTATCCAAGCCACTTGCGAAATGAAGGTACTCCGCAAGTTTTATTAAAATCGGGCCATTGTTTTTTTAGTTATAGGTGTGACATAGCAGCTGTAGTCATATTCTGTTAAAAGCTCTTCTTTACCAAGAAAACTTTTTTACGACGACGGTTTTTCACTGTTTGAGCTCAAACTTGAATATTATGGGTTTCGTTTTAACTAAAAAATTGTAAATTCCAGATTCCCGTGGCCATTTGGTCTTAGATAAGAGTGTTTCTTTGTCAGTCTGCTGTTATAAATGACAGTCGTTTATGTCATTTATAACAGCTCTTATTACTGACAGTTTATTAAAAAAAGTCTGGACCCAGCAAGTGCTTTATGGTAGTTCATAGAACTGTTTTAATGTTATTTTTTCTAAGAATGACATCAAATTTAGTAGATAGTCTAAGCTTTGCAGAATGTCATCTAGGCATACGTCAAGTAACGTTTTCTTTGCATGATACATTCAATACACTCAAAATTGTCAGTGCAATTACAAGATTTCTCAAGCCTGTTGTACATCATTGGAAAGCTCTTTTCCCAGGCTATCACATGAGCAAAAAATCCAATATGGTTGCCATAATAAAAACAGACGTTGATATATGCAGCTCAAAAACAAATGACAATCCAAAGTTGAGAATAGCACAAAAAGATTAATCTAAAAAGTGTCCTGATAAGTACACTTGGAGAGCCCAAATCACCACAACACATTTTAAAAGACCTGACGATCGTTTCACTAACCAAGTTAGCGTCATCAGAGGATGAAACATTCTAAATACTTAAAAAACTAACATCAACTTATATACCGGATCTCAGGTAAAGAGATCGAACCGAGATGAGACACTAGTCGTAGGCAAATTCCACAGTGTATTGTATTTTTATCGCCTGACCAGGTCTTTGCGCTATCCTTATTGCTTTATCTAAAAGTGTAATAGTCTTGAGAAAGTTCAACGCCCGCTAAATTAACAACGGTTCCTTTGGCGGCAATAACTGTATACTTGTTATCGGTAAAAACGTGCCGAAAACGTGGGAATTTTATTTAGCAAAGTAATCTATCAAGTGACTCGTAATTGGCGCTGGTGCACTGTTCATACATTCTTTGTTGTAACTATATTTCGCAATGTATACGCTCTCAAACCCATTCAGCTGACCTGGTTTTCTAACATTTTTTATTAATTTCAGATTTTCTTTATCAACGTGATGATTACTATCCCAAATATGTCGGGCGACGGCAGACTTATCTACAGTACCGTAACGTAATTGGGATATGTGTTCTTTGAATCTGATTCCAATCGATCTTTTTGTTTGTCCGACGTATTTAAGATTACAATCTTTACAACTTATTTCATAAATTCCCGACATTTTTTCCGCGCTATCCTTGTCTTTTGGATTACCTAGCAAGTTTTTTTAAAGTATTTGTTGTTGAAAATGCTACCTGTAAGTCGACTTTTTAAAAAATGTTGTCTAGACCCCTCGTGATTCTAGGTTCAAATGGTAAGCAAACAAAGTTTTTTTCCGATTTTTCTCTTCTGAACGTCGTTGATTCCGTCACCATTTTCTTTGTTTTCTGTTTGTTGATTAATTTTTCCACTAAGCCAGCAGTGTATCCGTTATATTCGGCCACGTTCCTAATATAATTTAATTCTTTGGTATATCTACTTTTGTTTAAAGGAAAATTAATTAACCGATTTACTAAAAAATTCCGACTGGCCATTTTTTGTGCGTACGTATGATGTGAGTCGCTCGGGATGTAGCTTAAGGTAGTGGTTTCTTTTCTATAGACATCGAATTCTAAAGTGTCTTTATTCTTGATAACTAGTACATCTAGAAAGGGTAGTTTATTATTAGTTTCTAATTCGTGGGTAAATTTTATAGAATCAAATTTATTGTTTAATTTGGCAATAAAATCTTCTATTCTGCAAATGTTTGTGTCAAACACCGCGAAAATATCATCCACGTAACGACACCACACTCTAGGGAAATAACCACTTTCACTTTCAAGATCCGTTTCAAATCTGCTCATGAAAAGGTCTGCAATAAATGGCGATAGCGGATTTCCCATTGCCGTGCCTTGTGTTTGTTGAAAAAATTCATTGTTGAATTGAAAAATATTTTGTTTGATGCAAAGGTTTGTTAGAGTTAAATACTCCCTGCAGACATTTTCATTTATGTTATTAATTTTTAGCAACTGCTCTAAATATGTTAAAGTTTGCTCCGTGGGAACGCTAGGAAACAATGAGGTTACATCGAACGAAATTAAAACCTCGCCTTCGGTCAATTTAATCTCTTTGATCTTATCAATAAATTCAAGAGAATTTGTTACTGAAAAACTTTTCTGTTTTACAGGCAAGCCCTTAAACTCATCTGTCAACCACTTAGCTAAATTATAAGTCGGGGAATCTAATTGAATTTCCCGGTTTATGAATTTTTGGGAGACCGTACTTCTTGGGAACTTTCGGATTAGAAACTTGTAACTTTCTTCCTAAGTCTTTTGATATGAAATTTTGACAACTTTTTAGACTATTTTTAACGTCCGAAATCATTTTTGGTAGCGGGTTTTTATTTAGTTTTTTATACGGTCCTGTCGCTATGGCGTTATACACTCTATCTTTATAATCGTTTTTGTCCAAAATCACTACCTTATTGCCTTTATCTGCTTTAACATAGAAACAATCTTTCTCTCGCAATCGTTTAACTATTTTCATTTGATTACAATTTAGTTTTTTTGTGGACTTATTTTCTTTCAAGTTTTTTGAAATTGTACTTTCACACGCTTCTCTAATAAATTTTTTCGACGGTTCTGGAAGTTTTCTAATTCCCGTTTCAATACCAGCAACTATTTCTACAATATCTTCTTTTTGTGATTGTATACCGAATTTTAACCCTTTGTTTAGGAGGTCCATCTCCTCTTTATTAAATGATTGTGAAGAAAGATTTTCTACGAGGTCAATTTTCTGAGGAACTGGTCTTTCATTTTTAATTTGACATTTAATCAGTTGTTTAATTTTTTTATTGTGTATATTAATTTTCTTAACCACTTTCGCGTTAATGACTATAAACATTTTCCTCTGAAAATTGCACCATTCTTCATATTCTAAGTTGTCTAACTTAAAGGTTAATTTTTTAAACAAACTATATGCTTCTATTTCTAACATACTACGTTTCGAGTACAGGTATTGCATTTCTAGATCCAGCCATTTTTGTTTAGCGAAATTTTCTACCTTTTGCCCTACGAAAAGAGGCAGGGCGAAATACAAGTCATATTTGCAACGAGCATGAAATTCTACAAAACATTGCCAATTTAACCGTCTCCCTATCTATAATATTAACGGAGATAGCAATACATTCCCATCCAGTTTGGGACAGACTGTATAGGTATGTAAATATGTGAAAACTGGAATTGACCCCGTATATTTCTTCACTAGCCAGCTAATGCCTTCTATCTTTGTGACCAATTATACTACTGTTCGTGTTCGCATACCTACCTATTCTTAAAATAATATTATAATAGAGTAGACCTGTTCCTGACCTTGTTTCCATTTATAAATTTAGGTAAGACTGTTTTGTGAATTGGTTGCTATTACATTGTTTTAGTAATTCCGTTTTACTTTTCTTTAGGAGGATTACAAGAAAACAAATGCAAGGAATTTCCACAAATCCAACAAATAAAAGTCGTTAGTATTCAAACCAACACAATGTCTTTCTCTGTATGAATTGTTACCTGAAAACCATAGAGTTCGGGCAATATATAAATCATCAGCCATCAGTAGAAAGTTCATTAAACTCTAGATACCTTTTGTACAGATTGTGCTTCGTCTCTATTTTCATTGCTCAGAACTGAGTAACAGATCCAACTTTTATGTATAAAAATTATTTAGGCAGATGTGTTACGATGGATTTTTTCTTGTAAGTGTCTGGCGGGACAAAGTTAAAGAAGTATTTGTTTCTTTATAATACATAGAACTATTAAAGGAAAATAGAATAGAAGAGATTAAGATCATCTACCCAGTCGTGCTGAATTTAACATTTTTATGTTACTAAACTTATTAAACCTTTCAGTTATATATTTTATTTATTGATTTTGGTTGCCCTGACTTGGTGAAACAGGTGCATACTTTTTACACACATAGTTGATCTCCTCTGGTCTCGCAAAAGCATAGTTAAAAGTACCAGCTTATACACTACTTCTTCGTCTCAAAGTCTGTCAGTCCACGATGTTCTTAGCATTCTTCTCAGTATCCACTTAGCCCCTACTTTGTTTCTTCTCCGCATCAATGACCTCCTCTCTAGCACATCCAACCCAGTTCACAGTTACGCGGACGACAGCACCCTCCACTCAAATATACAATATTATAAAATTATCTCTTTAGCCCAATTAGATGAGGATCGCAGACTCATGGAGGGTTCTGTCTCTGTGGATCTCCAAAAAATATTAGACTGGGGAAGTAAAAATCTTGTACAATTCAACTCCACCAAATCTCAGTCTTGCTTTCTATCTCACAAGAGATACACCAGCCCTAGACTCAGCACAATGAACAACAAAGTTGTTCAAAGTAATGAGTCCTTTTCACTTGTTGCCATTTCTATGGATTGAAATCTCAATTGGCACCAACATGTCACTTCAATTGCAGAAGCGGCTGCTAGGAAATTAGGTTTCCTCTTCCGGGCTCGCAAATACTTTTCACCAGATAATTTTTATACCTTATATACTTCACAAATAAGGCTAAACCTCGAGTACTGCTCGCACATCTGGGGTGCCGCTGCCGCTTCTACACTCGCTATCCTGGACTCCATTCAGAAGAGAGCTAGACGTCTCGTCCGTGACCCTACCCTCACCCAAAGGCTACCATCCCTTGCCGTTGGTGACCTTTGTCTTTCTGTCTCTTTTATAGATATCTGCACGGGCACTGCTCAGAGGAGCTTTCTTCCATAGGTCCTCCACCTCCACCACAGATCTACCAGGGTAACAAAGCGAATGCACCCTTTTACTGTCCGGGTCACCAGACATAGAACATCTTGTTATGCCCGCTCTTTTGTCCCGAAGACTTCCAAGTTGTGGAATTCCTTGCCAGCACATGTTTTTCCTTCTGCCCCGAACCTCCAAACCTTCATGTTCAGAATTAACAAGTTGCCTCTTTCCTCCTTGTCGACACCCACGGTACGATAGTATTTAGGCTGTAAGCCCTCGTGGTGTGTTGTTGAAATAAAAAAAAAAGTTTGTTTATAGAAGAGGGTTTTAAGGTCCATGTTTCTATGACATACAATAGCACAGACCAGACATGGAATTTGACCATTGTGTATATAAATTGTAAATCTAGCGAACCTTGCTAAAGTTGTTCTTGTCTGTTCTATTCTGTCTTTTAGTTCCATGTCCGGATCTCTGCGTAGTCGTCTGTACCGATTATTATCCGTTAAATAATTATATTTAGCGCCGCTTCGTAGCAGACCGAAAATTACTTTAAGCCGCGTTTATGAAATATACATATAACCGCGAACAGATTTTATTAAAACTCGACGTTTCGGCTATTATTTTGGAGCCATTTTCAAGAGGTTAAGGAAATATGAAAGGAAATGGACTCTAAGGCGTCACTCTGCTTACTCATCAGAGTGGTGGATAAGGATAGGTTTGGTTGTTGTAGCTCGATTACGGAGCCCCAATCTGCCTACTCCACAAATCTCGCTGGTGATCGCCTCGCAGGTGTCAGTGTGTTTAACTCTAGACCTGATATATATATATATATATATATATATATATATATATATATATATATATATATATATATATATATATATATATATATATATATATATATATATATATATATATAGATAGATAGATAGATAGAGAGAGAGAGAGAGAGAGGGAGAGAGAGAGAGACAGTTCAAATTCGAGCCTCACCATTGGGATATTCTAAACTAGATAGATAGAGAGAGAGAGAGAGAGAGGGAGAGAGAGAGAGACAGTTCAAATTCGAGCCTCACCATTGGGATATTCTAAACCGCATCAATTATCTAAAAGAAAATTTAAGGTGATATTTTTTGTTTTTTAATTATTCGAAAAAATTCTGGACGCAGCAAGTGCGTTACGGAAGTGAATTTTCATAAAAATATTGTTAACAGCAAATATGTCTCTCTAATGCAAGCAGGCATCAATCTGGTTACCGATATAACCTATTTAGTAGAAACAATATAAAAATGCCAAAATCCAATATGGCGCCCATAAGAAATATCGAAATTATATATTGTAACTCTTGCATTAAGAACGCCTTGGAAAATATGATGACATATTTAGATTGCCCATAAAAAAGTGTCCTAACAATGTCATAGTTAAAAAAATCCAGCTCTTTGGGTATTGGCTTAAAAACAAACATAAAACCAAAATTAAAAATTTTCTTTCAGATAATTGATCAGCATCGAAACACGCAAATCCTCGTATCTCTTACGTTTGACAAGATCCCAATGGTGAGGCTCGAATTTAAACTACCGTGTGTATATATATATATATATATATATATATATATATATATATATATATATATATATATATATATATATATATATATATATATATATATATATATATATATATCAACACTTTAAAAGCTTTATGGTTCTAAATTTCACGCTATTGAAAGACAACCCACTTTTATAAAAAAAATTCCATCACGTTTCTATCAATCTAGTAATGTATGTAACTAATGAATTGAATCTCGTCGGGGACTGTCATACATTAGTTAGCATCCTAGACTAATAAAACTATATTATAGTGACTTCACGTTCTGACTGTTGAATAGGTTAAGTTCAAACCGAATTGATTCATTTAATGAATCAGATTCAACAGCTGACATAATAAATATATTATCAAATTCGGAAGATATCTCAGTTTCCTATAACGCTGTGAATCGATTAATTAGTCGATCCTCTTTAGATACTCCTAAACATTAAACCATGCCATAACTAACATTTTTAAAGGCAATGTTGAATACAACACAGATGTTTTATTTAAAAATTACAGTTGCGGTAAATTGCATACTCACAAGTTGCAGAATGACGAAATAACTGCAATGTATGCATAAGTAAGTACCTACTTTCAATAATGTAAGCGTAGAAACAAATAAACTCTGCCTAAATAATTTAACAGGATATCCAGCGACCTGGAAACCCCTAAAAAAACAGGGAATTTGAAATAACCCCTAAAATGTCAGGGAAATTCGTGATTTTGCTCAAATGTCATGGAAATCGTTCAGTAGACCTGGAAATTATATATTTGAAAAATTGTGGCACTAGCAGATTTGTTTTATTTTGATTTCATATATTTATATTATATGAATTTTTTGACATAAATATTTTCTCCTAGGGCTGCTGTTTGGTACCTTAATTGAAACTGCCAATCAATGCGCGACATGTCATACGGCAATATAATATATTGTCTTCTTTATCTATCTCAAACATGTCTCATTCGTTTACCTCACTTGGAATGCTCTTCCTTAAATGCATAAAATGCAAAATGCAAAATGCGTTCTATTTCTTGGCGGCGTAAAGCTGCGTGAATGTGTTTATTATGTTTTAACCTTTATGATCATGTCACATAGAGTTGAAGTTGGAGTGTAAATATTTGGCATTTGTATATGGGAATTTGTATTGTAATCCAGAAGAGAAAAGTTTATCATTGCAACGCATTGTGTATAATAGTTTAAAGAAATTATGAGATGTGGGAAATATAGAAATCAACGATAAGCTGACGCGAACTTTCGGTAATTCATATCATGATTTTCTTAAGTAGTTCAGTAATTTGACAGGTATGAATTTATCACGTTTCTGTATTAGTTCAACAGAATTAACCATATTTATGTTTTTGATCATGATTAAAAAGAATATTCAGGGGTGAGTGTTGTTCATTACGAGTATTACGAAAAAATCACTTGGGCCTGGAAATGTCAAGGATTTTGATTTTTTATTTCTGCTGGGTACCCTGTTTAATTTTTAAATTGCACAATCTAAAACTTTGCAATTTCGTTTTCCGTACTGCCTCTAAATTTTTCTCCAATTCGATCTTGGGCAACCGTCTGAGGCATACTTGGATGTCCAACTGACATCATTACTCCCGTAGTCTCGCTCTAGCGGTGGGAAGAGAACACGAGGCGGGAAATCCTTAATCCAGGTTTAGAAAGCGAAGCAGATGTAGAGACCCCAGGACGACAGATGTTTGCATCCTGTGGGCTAGCGAGTATGCAGCGGAGCGGGTTGCAGCAGTGTACTCGAGTACCTGCAGCAAAAAATTGGATAAACCTAAACAGAGAATAATGAGAACGGCATCCGTGATGTCCTGGAGAAAGCTACCTTAGCACGAACATAAAGGTTCTATACTTGGTCAATTTTTCCTTCTCCTAACGTTCGTCACAGCTGGAGCCGAGAACTGTATGACAAAGACTATGTTCTTTGGGCTAGCGAGTAGACAGCGGATCGGCATGGAGAAATGTGCTTGAGTTGCTGCAGCAGAAAATTAGATAAGCCTCCTAAAGAGCGAATAATGAGAACGGCGTTCGTGATGTTCTGGAGAAAAGTTACCTTAGCACGAACATAAGGGTTCTATACTGCGTCAATTTTTCCTTCTCCTAACGTTCATCACAGCTGGAGCCGAGAACTCACTCTATGACAAAGACTATGTTCTTTGGGCTAGCGAGTAGGCAGCGAAGCGGCATGGAGAAATGTGCTTGAGTTGCTGCAGCAGAAAATTAGATAAGCCTCCTAAAGAGCGAATAATGAGAACGGAATCCGTGATGTCCTGGAGAAAGCTGTCTTAGCTCGAACATAAGGTTTCTATACTTGCTCAATTTTTCCTTTTAACGTTCGTCACAGCTGGAGCCGAAAACTGTATGACAAAGACTATGTTCTTTGGGCTAGCGAGTAGGCAGCGAAGCGGCATGGAGAAATGTGGTTGAGTTGCTGCAGCAGAAAATTAGATAAGCCTCCTAAAGAGCGAATAATGAGAACGGAATCCGTGATGTCCTGGAGAAAGCTGTCTTAGCTCGAACATAAGGTTTCTATACTTGCTCAATTTTTCCTTTTAACGTTCGTCACAGCTGGAGCCGAAAACTGTATGACAAAGACTATGTTCTTTGGGCTAGCGAGTAGGCAGCGAAGCGGCATAGAGAAATGTGCTCGAGTTCCTGCAGCAGAAAATTAGGTAAACCTCCTAAACAGCGAATAATGAGAACGGCATACGTGATGTCCTGGAGATAACTATCTAGCTGGAACATAAGGTTTCTATGCTTGGACAATTTTTCCTTCTCCTAACGTTCGTCTCAGCTGGAACCAAGGAGTCTATGACAAACACTATGTTATTCTGTTTATCGAGGCGAATAATGTCAGGCCTATTAGCGCCCACCGGTATGACAGTAAAGACCGAGAGATTCCATTATGCACGGCATCTCTCATTATCCACGTCGTTTGGTTGGTAATTGGTCTATCCCAGGCGAATGTCGAAGATGGTAATAAAACACTCAAAGAACTGACCACGCCCGAGTTTGCTTAACTTCGCTGATCGCACGAGAATCGGTTTTTCCAAGTTTGGATTTTAAATAAAGAATTAGATTTTGCAATATTTACACAATTTTTAATAGTCCTGATTGCGTACGTAGGGTTCCTGTGTAAAATAATTTAACATAACTTATTTTAAAGGTTATGGTGTTGGACAACTCACTCATTTCGCAATATGGTCAAACAAAGCAATGATTTAATTCACAAGATTTTCATACAAACTAAAATTTATAATCGAAAAACAACATACATTAACCTAAAATAAAAATAAATTGATATTACATATGACACTACATAAACCGCGCCATTTGCTATAAGAATGCAAATAACGGAACAAACCAGTAGTAATGTAATTTCTGACCACGTGACCAAGAATTGTGTTGTTGGTCATTTCAGAATGCCAAATCTATAGATAAATCTCCCTAGACTAAATTCACAAAAAATGTTATAACTGTAAAAGTGTTATTCAACTTATAAGGTTTTTATTTAGATATTGTTTGGATCACAACTTAAAATCAGGCTTAAACTATTTAGCTGCCGATTTTACCATATAGCTTTTTGAATAACAAATCAATTCTAGAAATAAATATTACCGTTAATTTTCCTAACGAGGGAAACTTCACAACTTTGTGTAATAAAATTTTGAAACTGACAACCCTGGTTGTTTCAATTTATTAGGCAGATTTTGTAGCTTTCCAACATTCGAAGAAAACAAACTAAGACATCCGTTATGTCAACCTCTCCCACACACATTACACAACGCCTTAATCAACTTTTAGGAGCGTGTCGTAGCTTTTAAATTTCTTTAGTTCAGGATAACTTAGATTTGTATTGAGAGAAACGCCTCAAAATTAATATATGAGAAGATTTTTGAATGCTCTATATATGTGAATAATTCCATTCCACACTAATAATTTCAAAAATAATAGCCTTTTCAAAAAGTTCGCCCAAGCAAGCTTTTTGCCAAGTTTGATTGAAATCATTTTTTGAGTTATCGCTCGGATATTTACATTATATATATATATATATATATATATATATATATATATATATATATATATATATATATATAAACATTTTAACGAACCTTGGTTTTGGGTTCTAGAGACCCAAATTCGCGCTCATCTGAAGAATTTTTTTCAAAAGCTTTTCATCGTAACCTCTCTGTTAGCGAATCTTTCTTAACGAAAATTCGCTAATACATAAATGCAAATTTATTTATTTATTGGCATTATAAGTTATTTCATATATCCTCACTTATGGGTGTCGTGTCGCAATAACTGTCACTATTATCAGTGCACAAATTAAATTCATGTCCGTAATAGTAAAAAAAATAATGGCATGTGTTACCATATGCACTACATGACCTTGCCTTGTGCTAGCAAACATGAAAATGCAATTAAAATCAAAATAACTAGATAAACAAATAGCAAAAGGGAAATTTATCTGTATAAAAACCTTATTTCCTTATAAGCATAGATTATAGCCTTATATAAACGTAAAAATCTCGGGACGCAGCAAGTGCGTTATGGTAGCGAATTTTCTTTAAAATATTTTTAATAGCAAATGTCTTTCTTTGATGAAAGCAGGCATCAAACTTGGTTGCCTATATAGTAGAAACAATGTATCATATTTCATTGAAACAAATTTATTGTTTGAAAATATATAAACATTTTTCAAAAGTCTAGATGCAGCAAATGTGTTATGGAAGTGATTTTCCATAAAAATGTTTTTAATAGCAAATGCGAGCAGGCATCAATCTGATTACCGGTATAGCCTATGTGGTAGAAACAATGTACTATATTTTATCAAAATTACTTATGGTTTGAAAATATACAAAAATTTTCCGAAAATAAACTTAAATGTTGGTTTTCTATCCAACAAAGCTTACGTTAATAGCAAATTGAGTTATTGAAATTTAAAGGATTTAATGAAACTTTGGTAAATTTGCAGATTAGCGCCCGAACGCTTTTCAACAAATTGTTTTCAGAGACATTACTAGGACCTCACCTGCAGGTTTCTGAACAGTTTTTTGAAAAACGTTCGGGAGCTAAACTGCAAATTTACCGAAAATTTGCTACCAAAACGCACTTACTGCGTCCAGATTTTTTTCTTACAAACGCATCATATTTCGATAAAAAATGCAAAAATGCATTAACGAATTTGTTCTCCGAAAATTAGTTTAAAAAAATTATACACCCCTACTCACTCCTGGTCCCGTAACTTCCTTGGGGAGTGTGAACAAGAAATTTTTTTTGGGGTTTGTGGATCCAGAGGGGTGGGGGCCTAGGCAGGTTTCTGAAAACAGTTTTTTGAAAAGCGTTCGGGAGCTAAACTGCAAATTTATCGAAAATTCGCTACCAAAACGCACTTACTGCGTCCAGATTTTTTTCTTGCAAACGCATCATATTTCGACAAAAAATGGAAAAATGCATTCACGAATTTGTTCTACAAAAATTAGCTAAAAAAATTATGCACCCCTACTCACTCCTGGTCCCGTAACTTCCTTGGGGAGTGTGAACAACAAATTTTTCTTGGGGTTTGTGGATCCAGGGGGAGCTCTAGGCAGGTTTCTGAAAACAGTGTTTTGAAAAGCGTTCGGGAGCTAAACTGCAAATTTACCGAAAATTCGCAACCAAAACGCACTTACTGCGTCCAGATTTTTTTTTAAGATAAACGCATCATATTTCTATAAAAAATGCAAAGATGCATTAACAAATTTGTTCCACGATAATTAGCTAGAAAAAATTATAGGCCGTTAAACCATAAATTTCACTAAACCTACAAATAAATATCCAAACAGCTACCAAACTTAACTAAACTGACAGCCGAAGCACCAGAGAAAGGGTCTATTTGAAATGGATTTCCTGTAAACGTTTTAGTAAAATGAAGGGCAATGACGGTTGAATCTGAAACTTAAGGGTTTACAGAACACTCTTCTTGCAACATTTTCTTTTCACAAATGGTATTTGTTTTACATTCTTTGCCTAAACATTGCCAATTTTGACGTTTAATATTGCGAGTTTGACGTTTTGAGGAAAACTCCTACATTTATTGCTTTAACTGCCCATAACTTCTTTGTCTTTAAAGCTATGGACTTAAATTTTGGTACAGAGTTCACTCTTTATAATACAAACACGCGTAGCAAATTTGGTTGCCCTTACTTTGTTATTTCCGAAGATATGAATTTTTTTATAAAGAAAACACAAAATTTTCCGGGAAAACCTGGTCAGATTTTCCTGGCTAACGAACTTATCCAAGCCACTTGCAGAAGGAAGGTACTCTGCAAATTTTATCAAGATCGGTCCATTATTTTTTGAGTTATCGGTCGGATATATATATATATATATATATATATATATATATATATATATATATATATATATATATATATATATATATATATATATATATATATATAAACACAGATCTCCCCATAAACGAATTTTTTTTTTAAAAAATTCGCTAAAATAAGAACAATTAACACTTTTTAAGAGATGCTTTCGATAATGTGGTTCCTAAAATATTATTTCATATAACCTCCTGAGACCCGAGCCTATAAAAATTGTTTGGAATGAAATTTTCAGATTATCTTCATTTTTGGTTAATTAAAGCCTCTAAATTGAAAAAAAAAAGTTTTTAAAATACAAAAAAGTGTTCATTAAAATAGACATCAGTTTAATCAGAAATTATCGCAAACGAAAGTCTTTGAAACAATTGCTGGAGCCCGTAAAACACAAAAATAAGTTGCAAGATTCGCAGGAAACTTTTGTTTTACCCTTACATCCTCGATATTTACATCTAACAGAGTTTTTTAAATTTAGAAGCCATAACGGGAAGATGGCGAATAGTCTGCTTTGATCCTGTCGGTGTAGAAAAGGTCCTTCATGGAAGTGTTTCTCGTTACTAGTGATGGAATGTTAGTTCAATAGAATTTTCTCCATTTAAGCAAATACTGTGCCACACTTTGTATTCCGGGAACTTCATATAAGTTTTTATACTGTCACCAAGCTTTTTTGGTCATCTCTATACAAAATCCATGAATTAGCTATTCCTAAGTCAAACAGATGAAAGATTGTTTTCCCTGTCCATTTCTTTGTTCTGGTTCCCATTCGACAATAGTTTATCATTATATCAATGAGGTCTATTCCGTCCATACACTGATTGTAGTTTCTGACCAAGTGTGGCCTACGTATTGTAACATTTTTTAAATATTTTTTAGACTATCGTCTACATTCGTCTTGTGGTTGTATTTGCAAAGCAGTTGATGCCAGGAGGATAGATTTCATGTCATACCACTGCACGATGCTGATTTGTCCGTCAGACCTTACATCTTGTTCTGAAGACTCACGACCTAGCCGCGTCATCATTTTTTCTTATGTTGCATTAACAGTTTTAAGTATTCTGTATTTAATTATGGTCCCAGAAACGAGAATATTTTTACTTAACATGTATTCAAGCGGCAGTATTGTAGTGAAATATCTCTCCACATAAATATGAGTGCCTTCTACTAGTGTTGCAGATAACCTGATAACTGCAGATCTACCAAGTCGAGTAGCATCATCTAAGAATATATTTTTCCCTTGGTAAATTTCAAAATCTGGAATTAAACCTTTTGGTGTGGCGCACACAAAGTTTTTGAGCCCTACATAATTCCATGCCAGCTTGGATAATTTCGGTGACGTTTTGTGAGATATCAGAGGAGTCAGGATGAGAGAAGCAGACATACGCCCATGGAAATGAGGAAAAGTAATCCCGCATTTCGTCCCAGTTCGCGTAGTTGTAGTGTCAAACGATACGTGGGTGTGATGACTGTGTGACCTCGGGTTGCATTGCACAGGAAGCAGTGACCATGCCGTGGTCTGAGCGACGAAGCAGGGCGGTGACTGATGTCTTATAGCATTCAGGATTTGTAGTAAGAAGGAGATCCAAGGGATTTGAGCTGTGTGTTAGGATGCGAGGAAAGTAAGTAGGTTGCTGAACTATATTGGCTAAAGAATTGCTGACTGCAAAGGCCTCCGCTGCTCTTCCTTGTGGATCGGTTTTTGAATATCCTAGCCATTCCTTATTATGGACATTGAAGTCACCAAGAATAGTGACCTCGGAGGAAGGATATTCAGAAATCAGATGGTCGGTTTTTTCGGAAAGGTAGTCAAAGAGCTGAACAAAGTTGTTGTCAGAAGGTGACCGGTAAATGCAACAGATTAATTTAGTTGCAGCCCTGAGAGATAGTTTTATCCATAGTATGTCTTTTCTTCCAGCTTCTAAATTGGGGAGTCTGGTGCAGGGTAGATTGCTACGAACTTACGCGCACACGCCTCAATGCAATCTAAAGGAAATAAGGAGCTCATGCCCCGGGAAATTAATGTGATTAGTGGCTGTTTTGGCACTGATTTGAGTTTCGGTGGGGAAGAGGAATTGGGGCCTATTAGCCTGGAGGAAATGGTGGACGGAGTTCAGGTTAGAATTTAGGCCACATATATTCGAGAAGGATATGTTAAATCTTGATGCTGGCGCGCGCTGTACATCCCTCTCCCGGAGATCCGAATGGAGGGGTATTTTACCTTCGGAATCTTTTGTACAATGAGGAGCCATAATCATTTTTGTTTATAAGGGAAACCGACTCATACACCAGAACTGGAAACGTCCGTTGGGACTTCACCGGCCCCTTGATGTAAGGGGTGGTAATTCCTCGGGCGTGAAAAAAATTCTTTACTATCACGTAAAGGAAAATTCCACTATCACCTACCATATTGGGAGTATACCACACCAGCTGACCAGCTCTAAAACTTGCTTAATGTATTGACTTTGTTTGCATTGTGGCTCAAACTACCGACTATTAATTTTTCGAATAAACTTTTCGCACAGATGAACAGATTTTATTACATTTATGACTTTCATAGTAAAACTAGGTCAACTAGCAATTTAAATGATATTTTCATGATTTACCTTCCTTTTAAAACTGTAGGGAAACTAAATAAAAATTTATAACTTTTATGATACATTACTTACCGACGATAAAAAGTTAATTTCCGATCGTAACTGTAAAATTGAGTCAAAATTAAAACCTTTTCAAACAATGAGTGTCATTTAAAAATGCATGTAATTATTTATGTATTTGATAGGTAAAAATTTCCGTAATTAATTTCGGACAAAAAGATAACTATCGCCAAGTCAAATCACGTAAGGTCAAATATGTAAAATTATCGGCTTGCTTTAAAAGAATATCAGCAAATAAAACATTACGTATATAACCATTACATAACATACCCTCTTATCTAATTTATAGTCCGTGACATTAAATTAATCAATTATTGGCAGTAATTAAAGTTATTGTTTTAACAACTTATATTATATACATTCTTATGAGGATAGTGTTAATTGCTAAGTACAGTACCTTTACTCTCGATTATTCGTGAGCGGATTATCCGCACTGAGAAATTTATCAAAATTTCAAATCGAAATTTCATTTTAGCGAATTTTCATTCAGAAAAATTCGCTGATAGAGAGGTCACGATAAAAAGCTTTTGAAAAAATTTCTTCAGATCAGCGGGAATTTGGGTCCCTAGAACCCAAAACAAAGGACCGTTAAAATTTTTGTGTTTGTATATGTATGTTATTGCTCGGACGCGCGCGGGCACACACACACACACACACACACACACACACACACACACACACACACACACACACACACACACACATATATATATATATATATATATATATATATATATATATATATATATATATATATATATATATATATATATATATATATATATATATATATATATATATATATATATATATATATATATATATATATGCGTGTGTGAGTGTATGTATCCGAGCGATAACTCAAAAAATACTAAACTGATTCCAATCAAACGTGGCAAAAATCTTGTTTGGGAGAAAACCGTGGTCGAATTCGTTTTTCCGGTGGAAAAACGGGGAAACCTGTTTGAAAACGCTATATTTTTGTAAGTATCAGAATAACTGGAATGAGACTTTACATGTGGCTAGAAATAGTGTAAATAAACCTATGTTGTAAATTTTAAGTAACTTGGTCCACAATATTTAGAGTTTCTTCAAAATTAAAAATAAAATCCCAAAGCCATGCATCGAGACGACTTAGTGGTTAAAGTCCAATGCCTGACAGACAGAGTAGTTAACTGCCACGCGTAGATTGATTCATACAAACCACACATAAACGGTAACCAAACTATATTTGTAGCTTTATGAACGGCCTTAAATAAAGTTTTAGCTCAGCATAGATATATTATGCTGTCGCGTAATATAGTAGAAATTTAAACAAAATCCAGCCAAGCTTCTATATAAATGATTCTAAAATAGTTTCTTTTATCTTTAAACTTAAACATAAGACGTCATATAAGACCGAAACAGTCGTGGGATGTGTTTCAATGGTAATTCTACTAATTCTGTAATTAATTGGTACGTATACTTTGAATAATATCCCGGGCATGAAGCCGATCTAAACTATCATGTAAACAAAACGTTGGTTGGCGTATGCACAGATGACTGAGAGACCTCGGGCTTGCCTCAGAAACAGGTTACGCGATCGAATCCAGATCGATGAATGTATGTTTTTTTGTTTTATTTTGAAATTTGGAGAAACAATAGTGCACGATTTCATACGTTTTGAACAAGATCTCATTTTTGTTTAAAACGCGCCTTTTAGTCAGATTATAATTTTGTAATTTTTGATATTGAAAAAAACGGTTTGATTATGTTAACTAAAACGAAATCATACTGGCGATTCATAAGGAAAAATAACTGCTACGTTTATAATTTGGCAGATACTTTACTTTTCCAAATATGAATTAAGTTTCGTTCTGGAAATCTTCTGTATAACTTTAATGAAATTTATAATACAAGTTACTCTAAAGAGACTTACTCTATCTACAGATATCGCAAAATTTAGTTCTTTACCTTCATATAAAATTGAGTTTTGGGCATTTTTCTCAAAATGAGTTAGAGCACACGATATTTTTGATAATAGATATATCGATGGTAACACTGATAACACAATGTGCGCGTACTAAGACCTCTAAAATCGATCTTCAAGGTCTGTGTAAGTTTAAAGTATTAACTTTACTAATATGCCGTATTATCATAATGTACAATTCTTATGAAAATTCGCTACTATAACGCACTTGCTACGTCCCGATTTTTTTTTCATTTCGTTGTGAGTTCTAGGGGTCCTATTTCGTGTTCATTTGAAGAAATGTTTTAGAAGCCTGAAAGTCATGATCTCCCCACTGGCGGTTTTTTTATAAAACAAAAAAGTCGCTAACATGGGAAACAATTAAAATACGCTCAAGCTAAAAAGTGGCATTCATTAGCACATTTGCAGACTTTTTTACGTCAAAAAATGTTTGTCTCGAAAAACACATTTACCTTATTATGTCACTTAAATTTAAAACATAATTTATTCGCTTCAGAAATACATTCTCGTGGAATGAATTTAGGGCCCATTACTTGACCATAAAGAAAATATTCGTATTTCTGTACCCACAAACTTTTGGAACCTTATATTACTCGAGTGTTATTGAAAAAATTTCAAATTTCACCAAATCACCCCTTATTTATCCCCTACCCCCTGAAGCGACCTTACCTAAAAACAACTCTAAGCGTTCCTTAATCGGGTGCTAACTGGATACCAAATTTGAAGATGATATCTCAATTTGTTCGAAAGTTATTGCGGCTATTAACAGACAGACGTATATGCCGACAGACAAAAAAAATTCGTTCCAGAATCAAGTTTTCTATGTGTTTTGACACTTTCTACGCCGTTTTAGTAAAAAAAAAATGTCGAAATTTTTGTCAAGAATATTCATCCCTCACACATTCAACCCCTAATTTAGTTTCAGCTCAGAATACTGAATGTTTAATGAAATTAAAAGTTTTCTAATAAATAAACCGTAAAACGTTAAATTACTCGAGTTTCGACGAAAAAATTTCAATTTTTACCAAACCACATGGTAAAAAAGTGGTTTACTGAATTTCGTTGCGGCCGTACAAGCAGAAATGACGCCGAATCTTCTGGACGCCCAGTTGAGGTCGCTACACCCGAAACAATTAAAAAATTTGACGATATGGTGTTGGCCGATCGGATATTGAAAATGCGGGAGATTGAGGAAGCCACAAGCATATCACATGGCTCAGTGGTTTAGATTTTGCATGATCACTTGGATATGAGAAAGCTATCCGCAAGATGGATGCCGCGTTTGCTCACAATCGACCACAAACGCAACCGTGTGACAACTTCGAAGGAGTGTTTGGCGTTGTTCAACCACAATAGGGACGAGTTTTTGCGCCGTTTCGTAACCGTGGACAAAACATAGATTCACCACAACACACCAGAGACCAAGCAGCAGTCAAAACAGTGGGTTTCTCCATGCGAATCGGCGCCGAGGAAAGCCAAGGCGGGTTTGTCAGCCAATAAAGCCATGGCGTCGGTTTCTTGGGATGCAGGCGGTATAACCCACATTGATTACCTTCAAAAGGGAAGAACAATCAATGGCGAATATTATACCAGCTTATTGGACCGCTTCAATTGACGATTTGAAGAAAAAACGACCGCATTTGGCCAAGACAACAGTTCTTTTATATCAAGGCAATACAAGGGTGCACACATGTGTGGGCTCCATGGCGAAATTGCATAAATTGGGCTACGAATTACTCCCTCATCATTCTCGGGATTTAGCCCCGAGTGACTATTTCTTGTTTCCAAACTTAAAGATATGCCTCGGCGGAAAGAGATTTGACTCCAATGATGACATTATCTCACAAATAAATATCTATTATCAGGACCTCGACAAATCTAATTTTTTGGAAATTGGAGACACGTTGGACGAAGTGTACTGAGTTCAAAGGAGACTATGTTGAGAAGTAAAATGATTTTTTGTCAAAAAAACCTGTTTTATTAAAAAATGTGACGGACTTATTGACCTGCCCTCGTATGTACATCGCGTTAAGAACGGTTATTATCCTTACACAACAATACCCTAGTAAAAAGCAGGTATTTACTAAATCTAAGAAAAAATGAAGTAACGTTTCCAGTAACTGTTTACCTATTATATAATATAATGTCAGTACAATGGCTTATTTCTTGTTAAAACAATAGTTCAAGGAAAAACGTCTGCCACTTTGTCATTGCTTTTACTGTAACTAGAAATGCATCGATCCTGAAATATGTATAGGTAAGTTAAATAAATGCCTCTGCTTCTATATAATGACTACATTAATATGTAGATAGATGTTTTGTCTCTGGTTTCAGATCTCAAGAGAAAAGACAGACTTTTCTTTAAGATCAGATTAATTTCATTGTATCGGTATAAGGCGTTAATTTACCTTTCTTTTCACACCAGCATAAGCCACCATTGTCAAGGTTCATATCGTATACGAGGTTTGACTCAAAAATTCCTGGAAATTCATGAGTGGTATTGAAAGGGATGCTCTTCACTACAGCCTGGAGGTTACGCTCAGAGTTATAAATGTTAGGTGGCTCAACCACCAGTCGCATTGCGAATAAAAGTCTTACCGCCCTCATCACAGAATGAAGATTTTGTGTATCGAAGAGCAGCAAATCAAACTCAATTTTTATGGAAACTCGGGTAAAATGACCTGGAGATTTCAAATATGTTTTCGGTTTCTAGAAACTTCCATTGTAATTATTTTATATTTCAGTGGATTTTCTTTAAAAAATCACTATTGGGGACATCTATATATATATATATATATATATATATATATATATATATATATATATATATATATATATATATATATATATATATATATATATATATATATATATATATATATATATATATATATATGAGACATGCTTGGTTCTCGGGTTAAACCGCGTCCAGAATTTTTGGAAACTCGACGTTTCGGCTCCTGTTTTGGAGCCATTTTCAAGAGGTAAATGAAATATGTAAGGACACTCTAAGGCCTCAATCTGCCCACTCCTTAGAGTGATGGACAAAGGTGGGTAAAGGAAATATGTAATGACACTCTAAGGCCTCAATCTGCCTACTCCTTAGAGCGATGGACAAAGGTGGGTAAATGAAATATGTAAGGACACTCTAAGGCCTCAATCTGCCTACTCCTTAGAGTGATGGACAAAGGTGGGTAAAGGAAATATGTAAGGACACTCTAAGGCCTCAATCTGCCTACTCCTTAGAGTGATGGACAAAGGTGGGTAAAGGAAATATGTAAGGACACTCTAAGGCCTCAATCTGCCTACTCCTTAGAGCGGTGGATAAAGGTCAGATCTCTCTGAGGCCTAGGGTTGAACACACTGAGACCTCACAGACGATCTCCGGCGAGATTTGAGGAATAGGCAGATTGAAGCCCCGTAATCGAGCTACAACAACCCAACCTACCTTTATCCCTCACTCTAAGGAGTAGGCAGATTGAGGCCTTAGAGTGTCCCTACATATTTCCTTTACCCACCTTTGTCCATCACTCTAAGGAGTAGGCAGATTGAGGCCTTAGAGTGTCCTTACATATTTCCTTTACCTCTTGAAAATGGCTCCAGAACAGGAGCCGAAACGTCGAGTTGCCATAAATTCTGGACGCGGTTCAACCCGAGAACCAAGCATGTCTCACATTAAAGACCGCGGAAATCTTTCTGAACATTTATATATATATATATATATATATATATATATATATATATATATATATATATATATATATATATATATATATATATATATATATATAGTATAGAAATTTAAAGAAAATTAGTCTTATTAACACGAGTAGATTGGCTAAACGAGAGCAGGTATAGGTATCAAGCTGTTTTAAATAGCAAATATGTGTTTTCTAAAGAAAGTAGCAATCAAATTTGGTTACCAGTATGACCTATATAGTAGAAACAATGTACCATATATCATCAAAATAACTTTATGTTTGAAGATGTACAAAAATGTTTCGAAAATAATCTTAAAATGTTCCCGAAAAAACTAGTTTTCTGGCTAACGAACCTTATAGGTTAATAGTAAAGTGAGCTATCCAAATTTGAAGCATTTAATAACATTTCGCTACCATAACAAACATGCATTATAATTACGTGGTCGAAATTCGATACATTAAACGTTAGCTCAAAACTGACACGGACCGGGGGAATCCGACTGTCTAATTAAAACAAACCATTGTTTAATCTATTTGGATTGGGCAGATTTTCCTGGCCAACGAACTTATCCAAGCCACTTGCAAAAGGAAGGTATTTACTAAATTTGATCGTCATCAGCGCATTATTTTTTGAGTTATCGATGTGACACACACACACACACACACACACACAAATATATATATATATATATATATATATATATATATATATATATATATATATATATATATATATATATATATATAAAGTCTGAAACCGACCTCGGATTTGGGTTACAGGGGTCCTAAGTAGCGCTTATTTGCAGAAAATTTTTCAAAATTTATCGTCTCATCAGTTATTTTTTTTAAAGAAAATTCACTAGTATATATATATATATATATATATATATATATATATATATATATATATATATATATATATATATATATATATATATATATATATATATATATATATATATAAACATATAAAGTCTGAAACCGACCTCGGATTTGGGTTACAGGGGTCCTAAATAGCGCTCATTTGCAGAAAAATTTTCAAAATTTCTATCTCATCAGTTATTTTTTTTAAAGAAAATTCACTAATAAAAGAAAACAAATGTTTCCGCCATCGAAATACGTTAATTTTGGTGTCGCTGAACCTCCCTAAATCGCTAATGACCGACTACCTGCAGAACAATATAAATAGAGATGTTGATATAAGATATTTAGAATTATTCAGCCTCTGATGATGCTAACTTTGTTAGTGAAACGATCGTCAGGTTTTTTAAATGTGTTGTGGTGATTTGGGTCCTACAAGTGTGCTTTTGAACCATCTTATGAAAAAAGATGAAACAACAGTCTGCGGACTGTCGACCTCAAGTCTTCAGACAGAAAGACATGGGCTTCGGCCCCAAATCAAACCGACTAGAGTCTGCGGACTGCAACTAAAAGATATGCAGGTGCTGGAAGAGTTTTTTAAGTAGGTACCTAGTAAGTTTTTGGAAGCAGCTTGCTATCGTAGTAAAGTGTAAAATCTGTATTGTTGAAAAGTAATAATCAATCTTGGACCTAATGTATGTAGTTTTGTTACAATACTTATAACCAGTCGTTTTGAAATATCCCGTCATTCAGTCATTCGCTTTAGCTGGTGTATTTTCACAAACTTATACACAAACAAAGGCTTAAATTACAGCAATATTTTCCTAGACATAAAAGAATGTTTTCGCTCATAACTAATATTCTTTCAATAGATATGATTACATTGCTTTTGAAGCTTAATATTGTGTTGTCAGCATATAGAACAATCTGTGTACACATTGTAAATACGTATTTGCATTCATAATAGATAATATTGTTTTGTTATAACTGGTTGTTAAAATTTGCATTGTAATCTGATCGTCTTGCAAAAAACTTTATTGCGTCAAGATGTGCTGGTAAAACAGTCGGTCATGCTGCATTACGTAAATCGGCTGTTTGTCGGCGAATGGCGCTTAGCAAAATTTAAGATTCAAGGGTACCCTAGGTACACCTACTATTACAAATACTGAAAGTCATGGCATATAGTATATAGGTATACAAGAAATACGTATAGTCGACAAGTTCAGTGAACGAATCCAATTTCTTCTTTTTAATGTGGGTATATTTCCAAGTCCAAGGTAATGTAATATTAACTGATTTACTAGGTCATGTAACCATCAGATTTTTTATACTACATGTGTGTATGTACAACGGTTGTCCAGTAATTCCGTGAGGATATACAATAAGGATTCCACAAAGAAAAACATGATGGTATCCCGATAAAACTTATATTGAGGTCGAGCTAGACTACCCATTTGAAGCTAGTTCAGGGCGGTTTGTGTTTAGACTAATCGAGACATACCGGGTTAGTAAAAAAAAGTCTGGACGCAGCAAGTGCGTTATAGTAGCGAATATTCGTAACATTGTTTTTCATGGCAAATAGGTCTTGCTTTTAAAAGAACGTTTGGTTGGCAGTATAACTCATATAGCTAACAATGTACCACATTTCATTAAACTAGCTTTGTTGTTTCAGAAAGTACAATTTCCGAAAATAAAATAAAAAGTCCCAGAAAAAACTGGTCCGATATTCCTGGCCAAAGAACCTCTTCAAGCTATTTACACACCTGCCAAGATATAATTATTGGCAAACAGCTTTATGACCCAAGTTGAAAAAAACGTATGAAAATTAACAAAAATTTCTTATCAACCAACGACTTATGGGCACTCTGTGATTATCAAAATAATGTTATAAGATGCAGCTCAAAACACCCCGTAATTAACGTGTACAATTTTTGCTCGTATCTTGTATATAAACAAAAATATTGAGTTTTACCGTAGAAATGCGTCACCCTGAATATGTGTAAACAGAAAAACTTAAACTTACCCCGTATATGGGTTTTAGCGGTTCTAGTTCGCGCTCATTTGACGAAATCTTTTCAAAATTCATAAGTATTTTTAATATTTTCGTTACGGGACACGAGTGGATCCCGTGCGACCGCCATAGTTGAGCTTTTGTAGCTTTTATTTTGTTAAATTATGTGCTGATTTTGCGTATTTAATTTTTTATCATTCAGTGTATTTTAGTTGCTTGAACAGGATGAACCAGGATCCTAAAAAATGGATGCAATGACATAAGGAAATTGAAGGGGAAGAAGAAATATTAGGAGAAATTGATCCTGATGAAGATGAAAGTGACTATTGTCAAGAAGGTAATCATAACTCGGAGTCAGAAGAAGACGCTAATGAAGAAGACGAAATCGGTGAACATACTCCAGATAATGATGATGGGGCCCCATATTATTTGGGGAAAGATAAGGTAACCCAATGGAGAAAAGTGTGTCCACCAATAACCAGAACGAAGGTACACAATATATTTGACATGAAACCCGGCCCAGTAAATAACCCTGCAAATGCGAAGACCATTTTAGAATGTTCTTTACTGAAAACATTATTCAAGCCGTGACTCAGTCAACAAATATTTAGATAGATGGCATAAACGAAAAGTATCAACGCGATGGAGACGCAAAACCGATTGATACCGGTGAAATTAGAGCATTGTTGGGAATGTTATACCTACAAGGAGTTTGTAAGTCCGGTAGACATAATATAACGGATTTCTGGAAACAGATCGTACTGGCATGGATGTTATTTACTGCACAATGTCCTATAACCAATTTCTATTTTTATTAAAATTTCTGAGGTTTGACGATAAAACTACACGCGATGAAAGAAGACAAACCGGCAAACTATCGGCTGTAAGAGATGTTTTCGAAATGTTTGTAGAAAACTGTAAGAAATCACTACTTCCCGGACCTGAGTTAACTATTGACGAACAGCTTCTCGCTTTTAGAGCCCTTTTAGGCAATATATACCTTCAAAACCTGCTAAATATGGTATCAAAGTGTTTGCTTTGGTTGACTCAAGTAACATGGATACTCTAAATCTTGAGATTTATCCTGGAACACAGCCAGAGGGTCCGTTTCGCATTTCAAATAGTCCAGGTGATGTCGTAAAACGTCTTGTAGAATTTTTCAGGGGCACGTATCGCAACATAACAATAGCTAATTAGTTTTCTAGTTTTCAACTCGCAATTGAAATATAATCTGAAACTCAACATTTTTTCCCTCAGGACTCGTCCGCTGCCTTGCCGCCCCGATAGCACTGTAACCTTTGGTTGATTGTGCATACCCTTAGTCTTACTCCACCCATTCCAAAATCACTGTGCCTTGAACTAGTCTGCACAGCGATTGGTAGGGTGAAGTTTTATATTGCTCTGTCTCCGGTCTAGACTGACCGTAGATCAGTTGTCTTTTGCGGTCCAGAGCTTTACATTCGCACAAGATGTGCTGGGCTGATTCCTCCCCCTCGCCGGAGAGTCTGCATGCGAGGTCCCCTTCGAACCGCCCCATTTTATGCAGGTGTTTCTTGACTGCCATGTGTCCCGTCAAGAGACCTGTTGTGTTTCTGAGCTGTCCTCTGCTAAGATCTAGCAGCTCCACAGCTCTTTTTGAACTGGGTTCGCCAATTATTAACTTCTCCTGTCTGAGTCCTGGACAGTCTGCCCAGTACACCTTGTGTTGGTTTCTGACCCAGGACTTAATGGCTCCCCTAGCAGTGCTCTTTGTCACGCCCAGAGCCGGTTCTGATCCCATAAATGGTTCTGCTGACCCTCTCTTCGCGAGACTGTCAGCTTCTTCATTGCCTTTGACCCCTGAGTGACCCGGCACCCAGATGAGGGTTACCTCATTCTGCCCAGCCAGGTCGCTCGTCTCGTCTCGGCACTCACTCACCAGCCAGGAATTTACCCGTGGGCTACTTAGTGCCTTAAGAGCTGCCTGGCTGTCTGGCTATGAGGATCCGCTTGTTGGTGTAGCCCCTCCTCTTGTTCTCCCGCACACAGTGCAGAATGGCGTACATTTCGGGAAACTCACCATGTTGGGAACTCTAAGAAAGAACAAGAAAGAAATACCAACCGAATTAGTAAACGTGATGAAGAGACCAGAGAAAAATTGTCAATTTACATTTCATGAGGACTGCATCTTACTTTCATACGTTCCTAAAAAGAAGAAGAATGTTTTAGTTTTGTCCACAACCCATGTAGATGGCAAAATTGATCCTGAATCCGAAAAGCCAATGATGATAGTAGATTACAATAATACCAAATATGGAGTTGACGTGGTAGATCAGATGTGTGCAAGTTATAACGTTGCAAGAAACAGCAGAAGATGGCCGCTTAGTGTTTTTGCCAACATGATGAATATAAGTGGTATAAATGCACCAGTAGTATATCAACTGAACAATGGCAACATTTGAATAGTTCATCGTGAATTTTTACGCACTCTAGATCTAGATTTGCTCAAACCAGAACTAAACTAAAACTAAACTAAAAGAAGATATTATTTGCAATCAATTGCTAGACAGCTCAAGCAAAAGTGCCGACTTATCCTTGGCATTGAAGAGGCTTCAACTTCCACAGCCGCGTAACCGATGAACCGAAGCAAAAAAAAGTCTGGACGCATCAAGTGCGTTATGGCAGTGAATTTTTATAAAAATGCTTTGAATATCAAATATGTCTTTTTAATGCAAGCAGTCATCAATTTGGTTACCGGTATAACCTATATAGTAGAAACAATGTGCCATATTTTATCAAAATAACTTATTGTTTGAAAATGTACAAAAATTTTCCGACAAACTTTAAATGTTGGTTTCCTAGCCAACAAACCTTCTAATTTTAATAGCAAATTGGGTTATTGAAATTTGAAGCATTTAATGAAAATATGCTACCAAAACGCACTTACTGCGTCTTGATTTTTTTTCTTACAAACATATTTCGATAAAAAATACAATAAAATAAGGCTGTTCGAAAAAAAATTGCAGGGATCACCAACGACTTATGGGCCAGCCGGTGATTGTCAAAATAATTTTATAAGATGCAGCTCAAGACACCCTATAATTAACTTATACAATTTTTTCTCGTCTCTTGTATAATAATAATTATATTGAGCTTTACCGTAGAAATGCGTCACCCTGTATATATGTAAACAGATAAAAACTGAACGTAAACCCGGATATGGATTCCAGGGAGCCTAGTTTGCGCTCATTTGAGGAAATTTTTTTTTAATTCTAAAGTCGCGGTCTCCTCATTGATGAATTTTTTGTACGAAAATTAGCTAAAAATTATGGATCGTTAAACCATAAACTTAACTAAAACTACCGCCAAAACATCAGAGAGAAAATAACTAACCTGTTGCATATCAGCCCTTTTTGTAAAACTTCGATTCTTTAAATGTGTTGATGAAACATAAACGCTGTTTAGTCCACCCACTAACATTAATAAAGGAATAATTTGCACTTGTATATAAAAATTTCCCAAATAACACAAATAATTTGTCGACTGAAACAGACAAACATCTAAACAATCTAATACCATACGATAAACGTCAGTTAAACTGCCTAACAGACCTGCGCAATAATATCAAATGTTCCGTTGCCGGGAAACGACATACTAGATCTCATATAAGCCAGGTTTGCCATTGTCAATGAAACGCGGTGATATTAAAAATAAATGTTTCAAATTGGAATAGCTCAATTTACTGTAAGCCTAGAAAGCTGAATTTTGGCACATAGTTAGGTCTTTCCCAAAACAATATGTACACTAAATTTCATTGAAATATCTTTGTAATTATGGGGATTTTTTTTTTTTTTCGAAAAAACACTCAAAATTTTCCCGGAGAACCTTGTCCGATTTTCCTGGCTAACGAACTCATCTTTTTTTTTATGTCAACAACACACCACGAGGGCTTACAGCCTAAATACTATCGTACCGTGGGTGTTGACAAGGAGGAAAGGGGCAGCTTGTTAATTCTGGACTTGAAGGTTTGGAGGTTCGGAGGAGAAGGAAAAACATGTGCCGGCAAGGAATTCCACAACTTGGAAGTCCTCGGGACAAAAGAGCGGGCATAACAAGATGTTCTATGTCTGGTGACCTGGACAGTAAAAGGGTGCATTCGCTCTGTTCCCCTGGTAGATCTGCTGGGGGCAGCAGGTGGGGGAATTATGGAGGAAAGCTCCTCTGAGCAGTGCCCGTGCAGATATCTATAAAAGAGAGAGAGGTCACCAACGGCACGTCGGTGGGCAAGGGATAGAAGCCTTTGGATGAGGGCAGGGTCACCGATGAGACGTATAGCTCTCTTTTGAATGGAGTCCAGGATAGCGAGTGTAGAAGCGGCAGCTGCACCCCAGATGTGGGAGCAGTATTCGAGGTTTGGCCTTATTTCTGAAGTGTATAAGGTATAGAGATTAGTTGGTGAAAAGTATTTGAAGCTATTAATAAAAGAAAGGCACTTTCCGAGTTTCATCAAAATCGGTTAATTATTTTTTTAGTTATCGGTTGGATATATATATATATATATATATATATATATATATATATATATATATATATATATATATATATATATATATATATATATATATATATATATATATATCGAAACTGACCCCGGATATGGGTTCTAGGGGCCCAAATTCGCGCTCATTTGAAAAAATTTTTGCAAAATCTCACCCACCATCGATACCTCTCTATTAGTGATTTTTTAAAAATAAAAATTCACTAAAAAAAACTAAAAGTGGAAATGGGCGATGCTATTTATGTCCATGAAAGAAAGATAACCGCACTAGAAACTTCTGTGCTGTATGTTACAAGTAGGTATGTCAAGAGCACCAAAAAAATTTACCGACAAGTTGTGTAAATTGTCCTAAAGAGGCCTGATTTTTTTGTTCATAAAAGTTTAAAAGTTTCCTCACTTATTTCCTATTATCTCTTCATTATATATTTATCGGTATATAATGCTGTTATTACTTTGCCTAACAATGTGCTACTCTTTTACTTTAAATTTCATAGAGATACACGCGCATCCCACGCGACCATTTACGTAACAAAACGCCGCGCGAGGGCCGCGGGGTTAAAAATGAACCCTGCAATAATTCTTTGGAGCAGTGTATATTGTATGCGTGAGCACATAGTGACAAAAAAATTGAGGTACATACTCGTTATAAACAAACAACAATGTCCTGCGGTCCAGCCTGCAATTATTTGAATCTGTTAAATGCTTTTAGAAATTGCTACAACTAATGTTAATTCTATTAGACAATTTTATGCAATACCTGGTTATCAGCACTTCGAGGACTTCAAGTTATGAAACATTACAAGTTGAAAAGTAACATGTTACTTTTTATAGAAATTCAATGACACCGTCTACAGCCCTGTTACCAGTCTCTTACTGAAAAGTGGAACAAATTACCAAATTGAAATTAATTAATTCCTAACTTGTTTTATTTGTTGTATGATTTTATTAGAAAAATGTATGGTAGGTACCATCTATGCCTGTTTCTGTGGCCCAGAAGCCAGGCCAAGAGTCGTAGGCCTCTACCCCAGTAGGAGCGTCATTTTACTTTTTAGCACATCTATTTAGGCTTGAGCAATGGCGTCATAAAAAGTTAATTCGTTTAAATGCTGATAAGTGTTCTGTTCTATATTTCTCGAGGGGCTTGCAGATTGATGGATTTGACTACAGGATGGATAATATACTATTTAGCAGACCTTTTTTTTTCACCAACACACCACGAGGGCTTACAGCCTAAATACTATCGTACCGTGGGTGTCGACAAGGAGGAAAGAGGCAACTTGTTAATTATGGACTGGTTTGGAGGTTAGGAGGAGAAGGAAAAACATGCGCCGACAAGGAATTCCACAACTTGGAAGTTCTCGGGACAAAAGAGCGGGCATAACAAGATATTCTATGTCTGGTGACCTGGACAGTAAAAGGGTGCATTCGCTCTGTTCCCCTGGTAGATCTGTTGCGGGCAGCAGGTGGAGGAACTATGGAAGAAAGCTCATCTGAGCAGTGCCCGTGCAGATATCTATAAAAGAGAGAGAGGTCACCGACGGCACGTCGGTAGGCAAGGGATGGCAGCCTTTGGGTGAGGGTAGGGTCACCAATGAGACGTATAGCTCTCTTCTGAATGGAGTCCAGGATAGCGAGTGTAGAAGCGGCAGCAGCACCCCAGATGTGGGAGCAGTATTCGAGGTTTGGCCTTATTTGCGAAGTATATAAGGTAACGAGATTAGCTGGTGAAAGCCCGGAAGAGGAAACCTGATTTCTTAGCAGTCGCTCCTGGAATTGATGTGACATGTTGGTGCCAATTGAGATTTCGATCCACAGAAATGCCAACAAGTGAAAAGGACTCGTTACTTTGAATAACTTGGTTGTTCATTGTGATGGCTGAGATTTGGCGGGGTTGAATTGTACAAGATTTCTACTTCCCTAGTCTAATATTTTTTGGAGATCCACGGAGACAGAACCCTCCATGAGTCTGCGATCCTCATATAATTGGGCCAAAGAGACAGACTCAGAATATTGTATATTTGAGCGGAGGGTGCTGTCGTCCGCGTAACTGTGAGCTGGGTTGGATGTGCTAGAGAGGAGGTCATTGATGTGGAGAAGAAACAAAGTAGCGGCTAAAGCTGAACCTTGAAGAACTCATGCATTAATTGGATACAGTTTAGAGGAATGGCCATCCACGACAGCAGAAATGCTCCGGTTGGAGAGGAGGTTTGCTGTCCAGGTACAGAGTTTTGGTGGTAGGCCATAGGCGGGAAGTTTATTAAGCAGTGCTGCGTGCCAGACCTGGTCGAATGCTTTGGATATATCTAGAGCGATAATCTGCGATTCACCGTGTAGTTCCATAGACTTGTTCCAAGAATGGGTGACAAAGGAAAGGAGGTGGGCAGTTGATCTGCGCTGACGGAATTCATACTGCCTGTCATAGATTAGTACTGTTAAAGATCTGGGTGTAATTTTTTATGAAAAGTCATCATTCAATGAGCATTATCTTGAGTAGTGTTATACAATCTTGCAAACAACTGGGCTTTATACTGAGAACCTGTAAGCTTTTCACTGATTATGAGTACTTGAGTACTGTGCGTTTGTTCGACTCCATCTCGAATATGCCAGTGTTGTGTGGAGCCCATTTTATTCAGTTTATAACGATCTGCTCGTCAGTTCAGAGAAAGCTTGCCAAGTACCTGTACTATGTCATAACTGGCGTCTATCATCAACAGAGTATTGACAATTCGTGTCTGGAGCTGAGATGAGCAGTTAATGGTTTCAGTTTTCTACATGGGTTGCTACACAACACTGTTGACTGTATAGCTCCGATCGAGAGGTTGCATTTCAATGTCCCTTATGTTTTATTGAGGTTACAGAGACTATTTGCCCTTCCACGTGCTAGGACTAACATTTCATTGATGTCACGCAAGAGCAGAGTTTGTCACAGCTGCAACTATTTCCATAAGATGGTCGAGAGGTTGGAAAAATTACAGGGACTGTTTTCTCTTCCACTTGCTAGGATCATTTCGTTGGTGTGTGTGAGCGCTGCCGCATGGTGCCGAGTCTTATCGTGAAGAATCACCACGTCTCGCATTGTTCTTTTGTGAAGATAAGCAAATCTAACTTCAAACAAAAGGTCGCTGTAGTACGCCGCTTAGATGGTATGACGTACGTGTAAAAATCCATGTACAAAACGCTACACCAGTCAAGAAACACAGTCGCAAGCATCCTGCTAGCTGGCAGCAGAGTCTTGGCTTTCACTGGAACTGCCACACCGTCCGTTCGCCACTCCATACTGACCTGTTTTGATTAAGGCGTGATGTACCGAGGTTTCGCCACAGGTTATTATGCAATTAAAAAATGCTTGCTCTCCATTTGCAAACCGTACTGAGAGCCGCTCACAAATTTGCTTACTTATGTTCTGCAACCAACCAACGAGAAACCAGGCGAGCAGACACTTTGCTGAAGCCCCAAGTCTTCTGTGGTGATGTCTTCATAACTTATTCCGACTTCACCAGAAATTTTGGAAGCCATCAAACGTCGGCCGTTTTCAATAAGGTCACGAATCGGATTCCCTTCTCTTCCATAATGGTCCCCTGTGTACGACGAGCATGGCTCTCATTTTCGACCCCTCCAGGACCTTACTTGAACTTCTTGCATCAGGCAAACACGCGATACTTTGGTCGTGCTTCATTCCCGAACTGTGCCGTCAATATCTGGCAAAAATTCGGTTGGTTACATGCCTTCATGAACAAGGAATTTAATTGCCATGGATTACGCAACTGAGAAGGGGACCTTTCGCTCAAAGATCGTATCGTGAGCTGTACTGCCACATGCAACATGCATCCCACGAGACGGGTCATCCGCTCTTCCCAACTTTTGACATCCCAACTCAACATACGTAAAGAACGGCATAAGAATCAATCTTATGGTGGCAATTAACCTACTCCAAACGGTATTATTTGCTCAAAAAAAATCTCATTAATATTTAATGCCTACTTAACACTACAGCTTTCCATAAAAAAAACATAGTGTCAGAAGCGACAAAAATATATGAATTATTAGACTAGAATTAAAAAGCATCAGTCGCACTTCCAACGCTTAATTAATAATTATATTTTTTGCAATACCTGTTAAGTAAGTTCACTTTTAATGACAGTTTTTTGACAATGTAAGTTGAACTTTTAAAGCATTTGTCAGTTTCCATGAGAACAGGACATTTTTCATACCTAGGTACGGTAAGACTTACCTTACCTAGGTACGGTAAGTACTGCAAACCTATAAATAGCAAATCTGAATAATGAACAAATTGTTTGAGAAGATTTATTAATTATTATAATTCATCGAAATATTGAAAGTACAATTAGTCATATGATTAACAGTAAGGATTGACGCCATGCTCTTCTTTATATTATTATCTTCAGTTTCTAGCAATGTTAAATTATCAAGAATATCTTGCGGAGTATTCGAAGAATCACCGACCTCAATAATAGGGATTTGGCGAGAGGAGCTGGCTTCTTGGTTGCTAATATGAAATATCTTCTTAGCGACTTGTACTTTATTATTCAAGGAATCCGCCACATAGCTTTCAGCTACTGCCGAGGATTTCCACCCGCCATGCCTCTTCAGTGCTAAAATGTCAACTCCGCTATTAGCCAAAAAAGTAGCGGAAGTTCGGCGAAAGGAATGCCCAGTATATTTTTCCGCATTCTCCAAATGTAGAAATTTCGCAACTTCAGAAGGAATTTTGGCAATAATATTTCTTCCAACTGGTTGGTTAGAGCATTTCCCATTTTGATACCTCAAGAAGAATCTCTGTATTGAATTTTTTGGTCGCAGGTTCATATACTTCCTCACTAATGCCACAAAGTGAAACTTCTCATTCTCATTGTCGACAATGGTAAAACTTCTGGATTGATGATTCTTAGCGTCAAGTATTCTGACCAAAATAATGTCTCCTTTATCAATAACATTATTGATTGTTAGCTTACATAATTCATCTTTACGGCAGGCACCTGCAATTCCCATAACTACAACCACCTTCTTCATCAGGTATATTTGGTCATGTGCTTCACTTAAAAAGGTCTGAATTTCCTCGATCGTAAACACTTCACTTTTCTTTGAAACATATCCAATATTTTTCTTCTTTAAAAATGCCTTTAACTTTGCATATTTGGAAATATCAACATTGTCATTCAAAGAGATTGTCGATCGTAACATAGAGTATTCGGACCATAAGCTTGATGGAGCAGAATATTTACCTGATTTTTCCAAGAAATATGCTAGTAAAACTGTCTCACTGGTATGTATTACAACCTTTTTAGTGTGGCACCACTTTTTGAAACCCTCATAGCAACTTTCATACCTTTGCTTAGACTTTTCTGGTAAAAGTGACAAACAAGCAATACCTGCCGCTTCTTCGATGTCAGATTCTTCCATATTCAAAGTCACTTCAACACTAATTTTAATTCAAAAATCACAATTAAAATACAAATTAATGTTTAACCTGGACCTGTGCTGAACTGCAGCCAGCGTTTAGTTTTGTTTGTTTACCCGTAGCGTCCTTAGTAACCCAACACAACAACCAAGTCACAAGCTACTTGTTGTTAAGTAGTATGTTAGAATCCATCTAATTAATTCGACTGTCAGTCTGACATCTATTCACGCAGTAATTATTAAAAAAGAATGCAAATTCAAAAAAAAAACCGTTAAAGCAGGTATTGCCAAAAATTATTACTAAACCGTAAACTGTAAGTGACTCTTCATGCCTCGAATGCTTAGAAAACCTCGGCCCTACGGGCCTCGATTTTCCAAACTGCATTCTCTGCATGAAAAGTGTCACTTACAGTTTATGGTACGTAATATACTATTTCAAGGATGCCTCGCCATATTTTTAACAGCCTAATTAATGCATGCACTGTACCGTACAACCTATGCAGATTACGAAACACGGTAAATAAACACGAATATCTTTGTGACGTAGGCTTGTATGTTTCTAATATCTTCGGATAATAGCTTATTGATTTAAGTTGAGGAGGAAACCTTGACCAACCTATTTTTATAGCGAACATATGCGCTATTGTAACTTAATTTACAGAAGTAGGTGTAAATTGCATGAAAATTTACGCACGTTTCAAATAAATTAGCTAGGATTTTCGTAAACAAAAATGTTTGTATGTAACACTCTTTGTTTCCTAAATTTTTGATTTGATATTAGAAAAAGTTTCAGACGCAGTAAGTGCGTTATCGTAGCGAATTTTCATTAAAATCTTTGAAATCACAAAAGATTAAAGTTAAAAAAGGTTAGACGCAGCAAGTGCGTTATGGTAGTGAATTTCTATAAAAATGTTTTTAATAACAAATATGTCTTTTTCTTTAAAGAAAGCAGGCATGAAATTTGGTTACCAGTATAACCTATATAGTAGAAATAATGTACCATATTTCATCCAAATAACTTTATTGTTTGAAAATGAAAAGATTGTTCGAAATTAACTCAAAATGTTCCCGAAAAAAAAACTGGTTCCTAGCCAACAAACATTAACCAAATAGCAAATTGAACCAACTGAAATTTGAAACATCTAATGAAAATTGGCTACTATAACGCACTTGCTGCGTCCTGAGTTTCTTTTCTTACAAACATGCTTTATATTTCGATGGAAAATGCAAAAATGTAATAATATAAGGCGTGTTCGATTGAAAAAATAATAATCTGTCTCATGGTGGCATAATCTTCGACCTTGGGTAATAACGCCGATATGTTAATCTCCTGATGGTGGCATAATCTTCGACCTTGGGTAATAACGCCGATATGTTAATCTCCTGATGGTGGCATAATCTTCGACCTTGATTAATAACGCAGATATGTCAATCTCCTGATGGTGGCATAATCTTCGGCCTTGGTTAATAACGCAGATATGTTAATCTCCTGATGGTGGCATAATCTTCGGCCTTGGTTAATAACGCAGATATGTCAATCTCCTGATGGTGGCATAATCTTCGACCTTGGTTAATAACGCAGATATGTCAATCTCCTGATGGTGGCATAATCTTCGACCTTGATTAATAACGCAGATATGTCAATCTCCTGATGGTGGCATAATCTTCGACCTTGATTAATAACGCAGATATGTCAATCTCCTGATGGTGGCATAATCTTCGGCCTTGGTTAATAACGCAGATATGTTAATCTCCTGATGGTGGCATAATCTTCGGCCTTGGTTAATAACGCAGATATGTCAATCTCCTGATGGTGGCATAATCTTCGACCTTCGTTAATAACGCAGATATGTCAATCTCCTGATGGTGGCATAATCTTCGACCTTGATTAATAACGCAGATATGTCAATCTCCTGATGGTGGCATAATCTTCGACCTTGATTAATAACGCAGATATGTCAATCTCCTGATGGTGGCATAATCTTCGACCTTGATTAATAACGCAGATATGTCAATCTCCTGATGGTGGCATAATCTTCGGCCTTGGTTAATAACGCAGATATGTTAATCTCCTGATGGTGGCATAATCTTCGGCCTTGGTTAATAACGCAGATATGTCAATCTCCTGATGGTGGCATAATCTTCGACCTTGGTTAATAACGCAGATATGTCAATCACCTGATGGTGGCATAATCTTCGACCTTGATTAATAACGCAGATATGTCAATCTCCTGATGGTGGCATAATCTTCGACCTTGATTAATAACGCAGATATGTCAATCTCCTGATGGTGGCATAATCTTCGACCTTGATTAATAACGCAGATATGTCAATCTCCTGATGGTGGCATAATCTTCGGCCTTGGTTAATAACGCAGATATGTCAATCTCCTGATGGTGGCATAATCTTCGACCTTGGTTAATAACGCAGATATGTCAATCTCCTGATGGTGGCATAATCTTCGACCTTGATTAATAACGCAGATATGTCAATCTCCTGATGGTGGCATAATCTTCGACCTTGATTAATAACGCAGATATGTCAATCTCCTGATGGTGGCATAATCTTCGACCTTGGTTAATAACGCAGATATGTCAATCACCTGATGGTGGCATAATCTTCGACCTTGATTAATAACGCAGATATGTCAATCTCCTGATGGTGGCAAAATCTTCGACCTTGGTTAATAACGCAGATATGTCAATCTCCTGATGGTGGCAAAATCTTCGACCTTGGTTAATAACGCAGATATGTCAATCTCCTGATGGTGGCATAATCTTCGGCCTTGGTTAATAACGCAGATATGTTAATCTCCTGATGGTGGCATAATCTTCGACCTTGATTAATAACGCAGATATGTCAATCTCCTGATGGTGGCATAATCTTCGACCTTGATTAATAACGCAGATATGTCAATCTCCTGATGGTGGCATAATCTTCGACCTTGATTAATAACGCAGATATGTCAATCTCCTGATGGTGGCATAATCTTCGAACTTGATTAATAACGCCGATATGTCAATCTCCTGATGGTGGCATAATCTTCGACCTTGATTGATAACGCAGATATGTCAATCTCCTGATGGTGGCATAATCTTCGACCTTGATTAATAACGCCGATATGTTAATCTCCTGATGGTGGCATAATCTTCGACCTTGATTAATAACGCCGATATGTCAATCTCCTGATGGTGGCATAATCTTCGACCTTGATTAATAACGCAGATATGTCAATCTCCTGATGGTGGCATAATCTTCGACCTTGATTAATAACGCCGATATGTTAATCTCCTGATGGTGGCATAATCTTCGACCTTGATTAATAACGCCGATATGTCAATCTCCTGATGGTGGCATAATCTTCGACCTTGATTAATAACGCAGATATGTCAATCTCCTGATGGTGGCATAATCTTCGACCTTGATTAATAACGCCGATATGTTAATCTCCTGATGGTGGCATAATCTTCGACCTTGATTAATAACGCAGATATGTCAATCTCCTGATGGTGGCATAATCTTCGACCTTGGGTAATAACGCCGATATGTCAATCTCCTGATGGTGGCATAATCTTCGACCTTGATTAATAACGCCGATATGTCAATCTCCTGATGGTGGCATAATCTTCGACCTTGATTAATAACGCAGATATGTTAATCTCCTGATGGTGGCATAATCTTCGACCTTGATTAATAACGCAGATATGTCAATCTCCTGATGGTGGCATAATCTTCGACCTTGATTAATAACGCCGATATGTTAATCTCCTGATGGTGGCATAATCTTCGACCTTGATTAATAACGCCGATATGTCAATCTCCTGATGGTGGCATAATCTTCGACCTTGGGTAATAACGCCGATATGTTAATCTCCTGATGGTGGCATAATCTTCGACCTTGGGTAATAACGCAGATATGTCAATCTCCTGATGGTGGCATAATCTTCGACCTTGGGTAATAACGCAGATATGTCAATCTCCTGATGGTGGCATAATCTTCGACCTTGATTAATAACGCCGATATGTCAATCTCCTGATGGTGGCATAATCTTCGACCTTGGGTAATAACGCCGATATGTTAATCTCCTGATGGTGACATAATCTTCGACCTTGGGTAATAACGCAGATATGTCAATCTCCTGATGGTGGCATAATCTTCGACCTTGGGTAATAACGCAGATATGTCAATCTCCTGATGGTGGCATAATCTTCGACCTTGATTAATAACGCCGATATGTCAATCTCCTGATGGTGGCATAATCTTCGACCTTGGGTAATAACGCCGATATGTTAATCTCCTGATGGTGGCATAATCTTCGACCTTGGGTAATAACGCAGATATGTCAATCTCCTGATGGTGGCATAATCTTCGACCTTGATTAATAACGCAGATATGTCAATCTCCTGATGGTGGCATAATCTTCGACCTTGATTAATAACGCAGATATGTCAATCTCCTGATGGTGGCATAATCTTCGACCTTGATTAATAACGCCGATATGTTAATCTCCTGATGGTGGCATAATCTTCGACCTTGATTAATAACGCCGATATGTCAATCTCCTGATGGTGGCATAATCTTCGACCTTGATTAATAACGCAGATATGTCAATCTCCTGATGGTGGCATAATCTTCGACCTTGATTAATAACGCCGATATGTTAATCTCCTGATGGTGGCATAATCTTCGACCTTGATTAATAACGCCGATATGTCAATCTCCTGATGGTGGCATAATCTTCGACCTTGGGTAATAACGCAGATATGTCAATCTCCTGATGGTGGCATAATCTTCGACCTTGGGTAATAACGCCGATATGTTAATCTCCTGATGGTGGCATAATCTTCGACCTTGATTAATAACGCCGATATGTCAATCTCCTAATGGTGGCATAATCTTCGACCTTGATTAATAACGCAGATATGTCAATCTCCTGATGGTGGCATAATCTTCGACCTTGATTAATAACGCCGATATGTTAATCTCCTGATGGTGGCATAATCTTCGACCTTGATTAATAACGCCGATATGTCAATCTCCTGATGGTGGCATAATCTTCGACCTTGGGTAATAACGCAGATATGTCAATCTCCTGATGGTGGCATAATCTTCGACCTTGATTAATAACGCAGATATGTCAATCTCCTGATGGTGGCATAATCTTCGACCTTGATTAATAACGCCGATATGTTAATCTCCTGATGGTGGCATAATCTTCGACCTTGATTAATAACGCCGATATGTTAATCTCCTGATGGTGGCATAATCTTCGACCTTGGGTAATAACGCAGATATGTCAATCTCCTGATGGTGGCATAATCTTCGACCTTGGGTAATAACGCAGATATGTCAATCTCCTGATGGTGGCATAATCTTCGACCTTGATTAATAACGCCGATATGTTAATCTCCTGATGGTGGCATAATCTTCGACCTTGATTAATAACGCCGATATGTTAATCTCCTGATGGTGGCATAATCTTCGACCTTGATTAATAACGCCGATATGTCAATCTCCTGATGGTGGCATAATCTTCGACCTTGATTAATAACGCAGATATGTCAATCTCCTGATGGTGGCATAATCTTCGACCTTGATTAATAACGCCGATATGTTAATCTCCTGATGGTGGCATAATCTTCGACCTTGATTAATAACGCCGATATGTCAATCTCCTGATGGTGGCATAATCTTCGACCTTGATTAATAACGCAGATATGTCAATCTCCTGATGGTGGCATAATCTTCGACCTTGATTAATAACGCCGATATGTTAATCTCCTGATGGTGGCATAATCTTCGACCTTGATTAATAACGCCGATATGTCAATCTCCTGATGGTGGCATAATCTTCGACCTTGATTAATAACGCAGATATGTCAATCTCCTGATGGTGGCATAATCTTCGACCTTGATTAATAACGCAGATATGTCAATCTCCTGATGGTGGCATAATCTTCGACCTTGATTAATAACGCCGATATGTCAATCTCCTGATGGTGGCATAATCTTCGACCTTGATTAATAACGCAGATATGTCAATCTCCTGATGGTGGCATAATCTTCGACCTTGGGTAATAACGCCGATATGTTAATCTCCTGATGGTGGCATAATCTTCGACCTTGATTAATAACGCCGATATGTTAATCTCCTGATGGTGGCATAATCTTCGACCTTGATTAATAACGCAGATATGTCAATCTCCTGATGGTGGCATAATCTTCGACCTTGATTAATAACGCCGATATGTCAATCTCCTGATGGTGGCATAATCTTCGACCTTGATTAATAACGCAGATATGTCAATCTCCTGATGGTGGCATAATCTTCGACCTTGGGTAATAACGCCGATATGTCAATCTCCTGATGGTGGCATAATCTTCGACCTTGATTAATAACGCAGATATGTCAATCTCCTGATGGTGGCATAATCTTCGACCTTGGGTAATAACGCAGATATGTCAATCTCCTGATGGTGGCATAATCTTCGACCTTGGGTAATAACGCAGATATGTCAATCTCCTGATGGTGGCATAATCTTCGACCTTGATTAATAACGCCGATATGTTAATCTCCTGATGGTGGCATAATCTTCGACCTTGATTAATAACGCCGATATGTCAATCTCCTGATGGTGGCATAATCTTCGACCTTGGGTAATAACGCAGATATGTCAATCTCCTGATGGTGGCATAATCTTCGACCTTGGGTAATAACGCAGATATGTTAATCTCCTGATGGTGGCATAATCTTCGACCTTGATTAATAACACCGATATGTCAATCTCCTGATGGTGGCATAATCTTCGACCTTGATTAATAACGCAGATATGTCAATCTCCTGATGGTGGCATAATCTTCGACCTTGATTAATAACGCCGATATGTTAATCTCCTGATGGTGGCATAATCTTCGACCTTGATTAATAATGCCGATATGTCAATCTCCTGATGGTGGCATAATCTTCGACCTTGATTAATAACGCCGATATGTTAATCTCCTGATGGTGGCATAATCTTCGACCTTGATTAATAACGCCGATATGTCAATCTCCTGATGGTGGCATAATCTTCGACCTTGATTAATAACGCAGATATGTCAATCTCCTGATGGTGGCATAATCTTCGACCTTGGGTAATAACGCAGATATGTCAATCTCCTGATGGTGGCATAATCTTCGACCTTGATTAATAACGCCGATATGTTAATCTCCTGATGGTGGCATAATCTTCGACCTTGATTAATAACGCCGATATGTCAATCTCCTGATGGTGGCATAATCTTCGACCTTGGGTAATAACGCAGATATGTCAATCTCCTGATGGTGGCATAATCTTCGACCTTGGGTAATAACGCAGATATGTTAATCTCCTGATGGTGGCATAATCTTCGACCTTGATTAATAACGCCGATATGTCAATCTCCTGATGGTGGCATAATCTTCGACCTTGGGTAATAACGCAGATATGTTAATCTCCTGATGGTGGCATAATCTTCGACCTTGATTAATAACGCCGATATGTCAATCTCCTGATGGTGGCATATTCTTCGACCTTGATTAATAACGCAGATATGTTAATCTCCTGATGGTGGCATAATCTTCGACCTTGATTAATAACGCCGATATGTCAATCTCCTGATGGTGGCATAATCTTCGACCTTGGGTAATAACGCAGATATGTCAATCTCCTGATGGTGGCATAATCTTCGACCTTGATTAATAACGCCGATATGTCAATCTCCTGATGGTGGCATAATCTTCGACCTTGGGTAATAACGCCGATATGTTAATCTCCTGATGGTGGCATAATCTTCGACCTTGGGTAATAACGCCGATATGTTAATCTCCTGATGGTGGCATAATCTTCGACCTTGGGTAATAACGCAGATATGTCAATCTCCTGATGGTGGCATAATCTTCGACCTTGATTAATAACGCCGATATGTCAATCTCCTGATGGTGGCATAATCTTCGACCTTGATTAATAACGCAGATATGTCAATCTCCTGATGGTGGCATAATCTTCGACCTTGGGTAATAACGCCGATATGTTAATCTCCTGATGGTGGCATAATCTTCGACCTTGGGTAATAACGCCGATATGTTAATCTCCTGATGGTGGCATAATCTTCGACCTTGGGTAATAACGCCGATATGTTAATCTCCTGATGGTGGCATAATCTTCGACCTTGGGTAATAACGCCGATATGTTAATCTCCTGATGGTGGCATAATCTTCGACCTTGGGTAATAACGCAGATATGTTAATCTCCTGATGGTGGCATAATCTTCGACCTTGGGTAATAACGCCGATATGTTAATCTCCTGATGGTGGCATAATCTTCGACCTTGGGTAATAACGCAGATATGTCAATCTCCTGATGGTGGCATAATCTTCGACCTTGATTAATAACGCCGATATGTCAATCTCCTGATGGTGGCATAATCTTCGACCTTGATTAATAACGCAGATATGTCAATCTCCTGATGGTGGCATAATCTTCGACCTTGGGTAATAACGCCGATATGTTAATCTCCTGATGGTGGCATAATCTTCGACCTTGGGTAATAACGCCGATATGTCAATCTCCTGATGGTGGCATAATCTTCGACCTTGATTAATAACGCAGATATGTCAATCTCCTGATGGTGGCATAATCTTCGACCTTGGTTAATAACGCAGATATGTCTTATCGAACACAGTAGTCGCATTTAAAAAAAAATCCAAAACATATAATTAACTCGAAAACGTCGCATTTTTGACTTATAGTGCGTTTATAAGATTTGATCTACAATTAATTATTTTTTTAAATTTCAACAACACACCACGAGGGCTTACAGCCTAAATACTATCGTACCGTGGGTGTTGAAAAGGAGGAAAGAGGCAGCTAGTTAATTCTGGACTTGAAGGTTTGGAAGTTCGGAGGAGAAGGAAAAACATGTGCCGGCAAGGAATTCCACAACTTGGAAGTTCTCGGGACAAAAGAGCGGGCATAACAAGATGTTTTATGTCTGGTGACCTGAACAGTAAAAGGGTGCATTCGCTCTGTTCCCCTGGTAGATCTGTTGGGGGCAGCAGGTGGGGGAACTATGGAGGAAAGCTCCTCTGAGCAGTGCCCGTGCAGATATCTATAAAAGAGAGAGAGAGAAGTCACCAGCGGCACGTCGGTGGGCAAGGGAAGGCAGCCTTTGGGTGAGGGTAGGGTCACCGATGAGACGTATAGCTCTCTTTTGAATGGAATCCAGGATAGCGAGTGTAGAAGCGGCAGAGGCACCCCAGATGTGGGAGCAGTATTCGAGGTTTGGTCTTATTTGTGAAGTATATAAGGTATAGAGATTAGCTGGTGAAAAGTATTTGCGAGCCCGAAGAGGAAACCTAATTTCTTAGCAGCCGCTTCTGCAATTGATGTGACATGTTGGTGCCAATTAAGATTTCGATCCACAGAAATGCAAACAAGAGAAAAGGACTCATTACTGTGAATAACTTGGTTGTTCATTGTGATGGGTCTAGGGCTGGTGTATCTCTTGTGAGAAAGAAAGCAAGACTTAGTTTTGGTGGGGTTGAATTGTACAAGATTTCTACTTCCCCAGTCTAATATTTTTTGGAGATCCACGGAGACAGAACCCTCCATGAGTCTGCGATCCTCATCCAGTTGGGCTAAAGAGACAGGCTTAGAATATTGTATATTTGAGTGAAGGGTGCTGTCATCCGCGTAACTGTGCACTGGGTTGGATGTGCTACAGAGGATGTCATTGATGTGGAGAAAAAACAAAGTAGGGGCTAAAGCTGAACCTTGAGGAACTCCTGCATTAATTGGATACAGTTTAGAGGAATGGCCATCCACGACAACAGATATGCTCCTGTTGGAGAGGAAATTTGCTGTCCAGGTACAAAGTTTTGGTGGTAGGCCATAGGCCGGAAGTTTATTAAGCAGCGCTGCGTGCCAGGCCTGGTCGAATGCTTTGGATATGTCTAGAGCGACAATCTGGGATTCACCGTGTTGTTCCATAGACTTGTTCCAAGAATGGGTGACAAAGAAAGGAATTCGATGCGAAATCTAAACATGAAACATAAAGGCGGTCCTGTTTAAAATAACGAAGTAGATGCATATTACTTCCGGTTTGACCGGAAGCGCCATGTACATAATTTCACTGGATTTCGCTTATGGCGGAACCCAAAACTTCTCATTCGAATGCAGACTAGAAGGGCATAAACTTCTAATGAAAGTGAGTCGTTAAACATCCTGTATGTTTGGATATATATATATATATATATATATATATATATATATATATATATATATATATATATATATATATATATATATATATATATATATATTCAAAACTTGATTAGAGAATTTGAGGTACATGTTTATTAATTAGACTATATTCAGTAAGTATAAAATGACAGACAGTTATGTTAGTAGTTACTTACAAGGTGTTATCTAGAAGAAAACACTCTAGATAAGATATCGTATGTTCTATTATTGTTGGTCTTGGCCTACTTGGTCTTGTAATGAATTATGAATCATGTTTTATATAGGTTCTCAGAAATCAGAATCATTATCGTAATATGCACCTGTAAGCTTGAGCAAATAAATATACAGTGGTATCACGATATACTTTGCAATCATTTTTCAAAGAACTCAGAGGTAATGTGGCCCACCATCTTGTGTTTCACTTACTCAGACAATCGATTTAAAATAAATTCATTTTTATATTATTTGATTAACAAGGAATAAAAGAAATACAAGAAAGAACTCGAATGTACCACAAAAAGATGCAGAGCAACCGGAAAACTTTCAAAAGTCTGGCCGCAGCAAGTGCGTTATGGTAGCCAATTTTCGTAAAAATGTTTCTAATCGCAAATATGTCTTGTTTTTAAAAGAAGGATATTTGGTTAGCAGTATAACCTATATAGTCGTAACAATTTACCATATTTCACTAAAATAGCTTTGTTGTTTCAAAAAGTGCAAACATCTTCCGAAAATAAACTCAAAAAGTTCCCAAAAAGCTGGTCAGATTTTCCTGGCCAACGAACCTCTTGAAGCTATTTACTCATCTGCCAAGATATGACTATTCACAAACAGCTTTAGGACCAAAATTGAAAAAAAATCACCATTTTTTTTTACAGATATTGCCTTCAGTAATGTTACACTAAATTATAGTTTCCACAAAAACTCGACAACTTCTTTTTACCCTCTTCATCGCTTATTTACTGTTGCTGTATCCGTACTCTTTTAAATGATAAAATATTGAAGCTCTCCATATGAGACTGGCAAACAAGGCTACCTCAAATTCATTTTTGGAAAAATATTTTAAACAGATGAAATGAGGTAACAATTTAAACATAAATTGAAAATATTTGTTCACGGCTTCGTCACAGGGGTTCTCTTTCCCCTTCTACATGCCTACAACCACCCTCAATGCATAAACAAGAACAATATAAGCAAGAAAAATTTATTCGGAACAACCTCCAAGAAAGTTGCGGGACCTGCATTGACTAAGGGTTCTGGGTGAAGTAAACAGAATTTTAAGGAAGTATAGCCGCAAAATTGGCTAAATGTAGCTTATAGAGGGTCCCAACTAAGCTGGTTTTTTTCGAACTTTCCGCTCACATTTCCTTTTTATCTTCTTCCTAGTCCAGCACCCCTATTCACTCCTGGTCCTGTAACTTTCTTAGGGGCCGTTTGCAAGAAATTTGTCTTGTCGTATGTGCATTCAAAAATGGTTCTAAGCAGTTTTCTAAAAAAATGTTTCTAAAAGTCCCTCGTGTGCTAAACTGCAAATTTACCGAACCATTTAATTTTTATTTTCAAAAAAAAAGTACCTGCCAAATTATAAACGTGGCAGCGATTTTTCCTTATTAATCGCTTGGATGATCCATTTTAGTAAACTCAATCGAACCAGTTTCTGCAAGCAAATCAACAAAAAATGTTTTTTTTCAAGTCTAGTGCCCACGCTATGTTTATATGGGTTTTACTATGTATCAAAACTGAAGATTCTAGTTTAATAGGAAATTGAGTTATCACTATTTGAAATATTTTGACAAAAATTCGCTACCATAACGCACTTGCTGCATCTAAATTCTTTTCAAGACTTATTTAATATTACAGTACCATTAAAATGAAATAAATATAAACAATACAAAATATTAATAATTTACACTGTACATCTGATTATACCTATATGTAATTTAAACTGCTTTTAGTTCAGTCGACAGGTAGTTTCAGATAGAAAAAGGTCGGAAGTTAATGAAACTTTGGGGAGTTTTTTAAGGATGGTTAATAAACGTTTTCTCAAGTTTTCAACCTCTAGGACCCTGTGCAAAAAAAAGGGGGGGGGGGGGTACTGCACAATTTTCAACCTTTCTCCGGTTTTTCCTGAATAACTTTTTACCTTACATACTACGGCAAAAAGATCTGTGACTTTTTTATAGAGCGTTAAATTTCCTACTATCTTGACTATTCAAACATGTTTATATGTCATATCGTTACCGAGATATGGCGCTTCAAAAAAAAATTTATCAAAAAACGCTAAAAAATGCCTAAGAATGCAGAATTCCACCTTATTTATTATGTTATACCCGAATTATTGTGAAATGTTGTTGTCATTCTGATTTCTGGTTACAACCGCCAACTTCGGAAACCACCACTCACCTCCGCTCCCCCCTTCCCCACTCAACCTCAATTCACAAAAGCTAATTTTCTTCTCTGATGAAATCCAACCATACTCACTCCATGTTGGTATTGATATTTGTTACTTTTTGTATTGATATTCCTGTGTTGTGGGGATTGGTAGTACCCCTTGCGTGGTTAGGCTCCAGCCTCAAACAGATGGTAGAAGTTCATTGCCTAACTACGCCTGTACTTGCTGGTAAGTGCGGAGGGAGTGGTACTTGGCCGCGTTCCTTGTTGGTGGTAGGCGGGCCAGTTGCAATTTAGCCTTAGTCACTGATCGTGTGAATAATCGGTACCGCAGGTCGTCGAGGTTGTCATTGTCAATGTCGTCATTCGGAGGATTTCCTCATTTTCATGGGCGTCTGTCTGCTTCTCTCATCCTGACCTCTCTGATATCTCACAAAACTTCATCGAAATTATTCACCTAGCATGGAATTATTTATTCCACGTACACAGAAAACCTCTTCAGCCACTCAAAAGCCCTGGTTCTCTAAATACTGTGACAAGGCCAAACTTGAAAAGGTCAGAGCTCACAAAACGCTTCCACACAATCCTAGTCAAGAAAACCGTCAAGCATTTACCGACGCAAGAAACCGCTATGCCCGCACTGAGGCAAAAAAACTCGTTTAATAACCACATCAAAAACAAAGTCCTCTCAAGCTCCAATGGCAGCAAACCCTTCTGGACTCTTGCTAAATCTATTGGTAATAATTTCTGCAAGAGCACGTTCCCACCTCTTGTTTCAGGGGATGATTTTTTTTCTACCGCCCTGGGCAAGGCTCAACTTTTTGCGTCGTTGTTTGCCGGCAATTCTACTCTCAACCCACCTCCAAACGTTCAACCACCAACAGTCCCCAATGTCGCGCATAAAATGACGGATATCATTTTCAAAACTAAAAAGGTACGAAATATGCTCTCTTCTCTTAATACCAGGAAAGCTTTTGGCCTTGACGAGATCCCAGCAATTGTTCTCAAAAAATGCGCACCAGAACTTGCTCCTGTCCTGACTCGTCTGTTTCAGACATCTTACTTTAAAGGCATATTCCCTAGTAACTGGAAAACTGCTCGAGTACAACCCGTCCCCAAGAAAGGATCCAAAGTGCTTCCTAGCAACTACAGGCCTATCTCTCTCCTTTCGGTCGTCTCTAAAGTGATGGAAAAGTATATAAACACCAAATTACTAAATTTTCTTGAAAAACACAGTCTAATCCACGACAGGCAGTATGGATTCCGTCAGTGCAGATAAACTGCCGACCTCCTTTTCTTTGTCACTAATTCTTGGAACAAGTCTATGGAACTACACGGTGAATCCCAGATTGTCGCTCTAGAGATATCCAAAGCATTCGACCAGGTCTGGCACGCAGCGCTGCTTAAACTTCCGGCCTATGGCCTACCACCAAAACTCTGTACCTTGACAGAAAATTTCCTCTCCAACCGGAACATTTCTGTTGTCGTGGATGGCCATTCCTCTAAACTGTATCCAATTAATGCAGGAGTCCCTCAAGGTTGAGCTTTAGCCCCTACTTTGTTTTTCTCCACATCAATGACCTCATCTCTAGCACATCCAACCCAGTTCACAGTTACGCGGACGACAGCACCCTTCACTCAAATATACAATATTCTGAGCCTGTCTCTTTACCTCAGTTGGATGAGGATCGCAGACTCATAGAGGGTTCTGTCTATGTGGATCTCCAAAAAATATAAGACTGGGGAAGTGGAAATCTTGTACAATTCAACTCCACCAAATCTCAGTCTTGCTTTCTATTTCATAAGAGATGCACCAGCCGTGGACCAATCACAATGAACAACCAATTTATTCAAAGTAATGAGTCCTTTTCACTTGGCACAACGAACAGCGTCTTCTAGGAAGGTATACAGACAGACTGCATACCTGCCTTTGTTATGCTGTGCGTCGTTATCAAATATTCCTTCTAGGGACACGCTGGTTATTAAGATAACAGTTCGAACAATGGACTACATAGAATACATGATTTGTCAATAGTGCCAAATCTCAGTTGCACTAAATGTTCTTTAAATTTAGCTTCAAAGAAAAAGAACATGAGAAATATTGTAACTCATTTCAGATTGTTTATTGTAGAGGTAAAGTTGAAACATTTAGAGTATTCAACCCTTCAAAACTGGCCCTAATTTATGTCGGGGAATATTATCCGGCAGACTTCGTATACTTTCGGGACAGCGGGGTGGAAAGTTGAACGGTCCGGCTAGACGCAAGTAGAAAACAGTGACAAGAACGACCAAAATGTGAGAGACTATTGAAGAGTGTACTATTGTAACAGTTAAATATTTTTGTTATTATTAATACAGTCCACTAAATTCAAAAAGTAAATTGTACTATTATCAATCCCACCATCATTTGCTCCTCATACTGATGGAATAGTCTCAAAATATAAGATGTAACACTTTTACCAATACAAAACTACGTTGTGCTTTTCGTGTACTACATTTTGTTCGTCTTCTTCAATTTAAACCAAAATAATTTTTAATTAAACTGCACTAAATTTTGACATCTGTTAATATTCATAAATGAAATAATAATGTAACATATAAAAACCTTATCGCGAATTCAACACGCTGTATGATATGATTTTATGAAATAACGAAACTTTACACCTAGCAGATAAGAATTGTGAGCACGGCAAAAGATAAGAACATATACAATTGATTGATAGGTATAATATTATGATAATTTTACAAATTTCAAGGTGAAAAACTAAATACGCATAATAATAGATAAACATTGGTTTCCACGTGGCTAAGATTCTAGTTATTAGCATGCAAATAATAAATAATCCATCAAATTACATTCCAACGTTGGTGAACACTTTTAGCTTCTAGTAACTGACTTTTTAGTGAATTTTTATTAAAAAAATTCACTAATAGAGAGGTATCGATGGTGAGACTTTGCAAAAATTCTTTCAAATGAGCGCGAATTAGGACCCCTAGAACCCATATCCGGGGTCAGTTTGAATTTTTATATGCTTATATATATATATATATATATATATATATATATATATATATATATATATATATATATATATATATATATATATATATATATTATTTATATATATATATATATATATATATATATATATATATATATATATATATATATATATATATATATATATATATATATATATGTATCCGTCTGATAACTCAAAAAATAATTAACCGATTTAGATGAAACTCGGCAAGTGCCTTTCTTTTATTAATGGCTTGGATGAGTTCGTTGGCCAGGAAAATCGGACGGGGTTTTCCGGGAAAATTTTGAGTTTTCTTTCAAAAAAAATTTTTTTTTTCCGAAAATTTCGATAAAATTTGGTCTACATATTGCTTTGGGAAATACCTAACTATGTGCCAAAATTCAGCTTTCTAGGGTTACAGAAAATTGAGCTATTCAAATTTGAAACATGTTTAAATCTAAGTATGTGGTTGCTGTTGGTTAGTCAATGCTTTTCTTATTGACTCATGAGATTCATTTGTAAGTTTCCGAGAAATGTCAATAATACTGAATTCACTGATTGTTAATCATTGGAAGCATTTACGATTATATATAACCCTATTGTAATGTATTATCATTTATAACCTTTGTAGTATAATTATTTTTGCCTTACAACTCGCAGCGTTTTTAGCCAATTGTTGTTATTAATAGTCAATAGTTTTCCGAATACACAAACCTTCCATTGACTTCTGCTTCTGCCGCTGTTACAGTCCTTTTATTTAGAGCTAGAGTTGTAACCATTGACTATCTATCTACGAATAGACTGGGCACACAGCCGAATTGTTTGAAGCCAACATTCAAGGGACTCTATGTTTACATCGGTCCTCTGCTCTCATTGGGTGGTGGCTAACGCGTTGCCGCTATGTAATAATTCATCCTTAAATCGCCGAATATGATGACAAGGAAGTCATTGAGGATGACAAATTTATTACTTTTCTGTCACTTAAGACATTACACTTTCATTAGGGCTTATTTATGAATGTAAAGATGTACTAACATATATTTTCCTTGGTTTCTCCCTTCTTTATGTAAATATAACCAGAAAACTCAGCCCATTATTTTAAATCGTTTTCCTGCTGCATGTGAAGTATCTAGATTTTTATTAATCCTCAGTTGTGGCTTGTATTTGTCTGTGAATAGTATGCAAGTATACTGAGAGTTTATTTTTATGTGTTACCTTGATTGGCAATAAAGATTTTGAGTTTTGTTTTGGCAAAATGGTGAAAAGGTGTATTGTTTGTAGAAGATTACCTGGGGATGTGGCAACGGTGTCTCTGCATACGTAAGTACCTTGCTGTTTGCTATTTTCAGCGGCGGCACGTCAGTTTGGCACTATTTTTAGGTTTCCATCTATTAAAGAAATGAGAGAAAAATGGTGCGCAGCCTTAAGTATAAAAACGGATAAGCTGCCGAAATATTCTTATTTATGTTCTCAGCACTTTAATGAAGACTCTTTTAGTGAATTTTTATTAAAAAAATTCACTAATAGAGAGGTATCGATGGTGAGACTTTGCAAAAATTCTTTCAAATGAGCGCGAATTAGGACCCCTAGAACCCATATCCGGGGTCAGTTTGAATTTTTATATGCTTATATATATATATATATATATATATATATATATATATATATATATATATATATATATATATATATATATATATATATATATATATATATATATATATATATATATGTATCCGTCTGATAACTCAAAAAATAATTAACCGATTTAGATGAAACTCGGCAAGTGCCTTTCTTTTATTAATGGCTTGGATGAGTTCGTTGGCCAGGAAAATCGGACGGGGTTTTCCGGGAAAATTTTGAGTTTTCTTTCAAAAAAAATTTTTTTTCCGAAAATTTCGATAAAATTTGGTCTACATATTGCTTTGGGAAATACCTAACTATGTGCCAAAATTCAGCTTTCTAGGGTTACAGAAAATTGAGCTATTCAAATTTGAAACATGTTTAAATCATAAGTATGTGGTTGCTGTTGGTTAGTCAATGCTTTTCTTATTGACTCATGAGATTCATTCATCAACCTTCCATTGACTTCTGCGTCTGCCGCTGTTACAGTCCTTTTATTTAGATCTAGAGTTGTAACCATCATACAAACAGTGTTTTTTAACCACGTGGCTGGGCGACTGACCGAATTCATTCCCAGTTGCTGTTGATTTACTCATATTCTCTTAATATGTTTGAAGATGTGGTGTCTACTTCATTCCAAGTCACTATTAACCGACTATTTATGAAATCAAATAAGTAAATTAAATCGATTGTCATAAAATATGTAGTGTATTAAGACAAGGGAAAAAGAAATAAAACATATATAACTGTGCACATTTTGATTATATTTTAGGGTGCTTGAGAGAGGTATTGTCACAGCATAATATCTTATTAAAGTTCATTTGTAAATAGGTTTAATTTTTATATGTTTATATATATATATATATATATATATATATATATATATATATATATATATATATATATATATATATATATATATATATATATATATATATATATATATATATGATAACTCAAAAAATAATTAACCGATTTCGATGAAACTTGGCAAGTGCCTGTCTTTTATTAATGGCTTGGATGAGTTCGTTATCCAGAAAAATCAGACGGGGTTTTCCGGAAAAATTTTGAGTTTTCTTTCGAAAAAAATTTTTTTCTCCGAAAGTAACAAAGCTGTTTCAATGAAATTTACTATATATGTTGCCTCAACCTTACTACGTACCAAAATTCAACTTTCTAAGTTTAGAGAAAATTGAGTTACTCAAATTTTAAATTTTCTTTCGAAAAAAATTTTTTCTCCGAAAATTACAAAGTTATTTTAATGAAATTTTGTGGATATCTTGCCTTAGGAAAAACGTTACTACGTATTGAAATTAAACTCTCTAAGTTTATAGAAAATTGAGTTATTTAAATTTGAAGCATTTAATAAAAATTCACTACCATAACGCACTTGCTGCGTCCCGAGTTTTTTGGGAGTTCACAGGGTTCTGCAACCAAAATTTTGGGCCTATAATATAAATATAGGTTTGACTATTTGACAGATTCAATACTCCTGTGATTGTGTGTGTTATAATATGTCTATTAGCGAATTTTCATTTTAAAAAAATTGCTAATAGAGAGGTCACCATAAAAAGTTTTGAAAAAATTTATTTATATATATATATATATATATATATATATATATATATATATATATATATATATATATATATATATATATTTATTTATTTATTTATTTATTTATTTATTTATAATAATAATAATAATAATAGAGGGGTCACCATGAAAAGCTTTTGAAAAAATTTATATATGCTGTCCCATTTCTTCCCTAATATAGAGACCGGTTTCGCTCTAATTAGAGCTCGTCAGTACGGCCAACTAATCGCAGCAAATAGGTGTATTTTTGCAACCCTAGGCCTCAGAGAGGGGGTTGAACACCCTGAGACGATCTCCAGCGAGATTTGGGAAGTAGGCAGATTGAGGCCCCGTAATCGAGCTACAACAACCCAACCCACCTTTGTCCACTGCTCTAAGGAGTAGGCAGATTTCGGCCTTAGAGTGTCCTTACATATTTCCTTTACCTCTTGAAAATGGCTCCAAAGCAGGAGCCGAAACGTCGAGTTTTTATAAGTTCTGGACGCAGTTCAACCCGAGAACCAAGTATATCTCACATGAAAGACCGCGGAAATCTTTCCCAACATATATATTGCTATGGTATTTAGTGTAGTTTCTTTTATTTAATTTATTTTATACCTTAATAGCACTTTTAACTGTAGAGCATGAGAATTTAATTGCGTCTTTATTAAATAAAATAAAAACGCTAATATTGAAGATCCTGAAATTATGCCAAAAATTGTTTACTTACTGCTGTGATTTAAAATTTTTCTCTCATCTCATGGGTAGGGTTCTGTGCTTGGGCTAGCATTTTTGTTTAATATATCGTTTTTATGAATTAGTATTCCTGTGTGTTTGGAAATTTCAAAAAAAGTTATGTATGATTGGGTCTTTTGATTTTACTTTTTATTTAACGGTGAAAAATAGCCTTACTTTTTCATATTATTAATATTTGCTTGATTTGAGGTCAAAATAAAACAGATTAATCAAATTAATAAATTTCTATTAAAAAGGTTATATCAAATTTATTAAATCAAATTTAGTTAACACAATGAATTATCTAACTATGGTATAATGATTCGGCCTTTATATAACATCCCCCTCATTGAACTAAAATTTACATTAAAATCATAAATGGGACAAAAATATCCTTAAAAGCTATTCACACTATAGAAAAAGAGTCAGCATATTGATTTCGATAAAGTTCCTAAAACGACTTACTGAATGTTGTCTTGTTTGCTCCTTCCATTTGACGTGTATTTATTACTTCCCATTTGATGTATAATTATTACTTTCCATTTAATGTGTAATTATTACTTTCTATCTGTTCTTCTTTTGGATTTAGCAGCTTGTCAGTAATTATTAATCAATTTCCATTTTTATTTAACTGTCTTCACAAACCGTGTACCAGGTATTTAATTATGTTTACACAAATTTTTATGATGGTATTATCAGGCACTTGCCTTTTACGTTTTAATTATCAACTTCCATAATTTTCAGTCGTCGCAGCACGGCCACTGATTTCAAGTTTCACTTGTGGTCACTCAATTATCAATTGTCCCCATCGACCTGTCGTCGACTCCTTAAATAAACTATCCCTGTGTTACAAAAAATCTTTTCGCGCTGTGTTTCGGTAACAAAGTTCATAGGCCTTACGTTATCCCATTGTTCAACTTTTTGTCCGTTGCACTACTCTTTTGAAACACGCACACAAAAAAACCATCCTTATCAACAACACTGCGTCTTTGCTTAAATTGGCATTTCCAAAAACTTATTTTTCCTTAATATTATAAATGTACAATATGGTAAATGTGCCTACTGCCTAAGAATAAAATAAAATCGTTATATTGTAGTAAAATTCTATGAATAAAAACAAGGATATTGTTCTATTGTATTTTAACGACTACATGTAAGCAAAGAAAATCATTGTTCTGTATTCAGCTACCTAATGCTATTTCTTATTTAACCTAAAATATTTTACACTCACAATTATACAGGGGATTTAAATTTTAGGATGTATTAATTTTATGTACATTGGCCCGTTTTACTCCACAATAATGTTTCTATTTTCTCACATATTTGCTATCTATAGCAATATATATATATATATATATATATATATATATATATATATATATATATATATATATATATATATATATATATATATATATATATATATATATATATTTATTTATTTAATCAAACCGACTCTGGATATTGGTTCTAGTGGCCTCATTCGCGCTTATTTCAAGAAATTTTTTCAAAATTCAAATATCGAGTTCCCTCATTAGTGATTTTTTAAAAGAAAATTCACAAAAAATCTCACCATGACGCATTTATTGTGTAAGGTTATTATATTTGAGATATATAACTGATAATTTTTGTCTCTCCGCAACTCAAAGATTTGTTTTTAAAATTTTGCCGATAACAATATACTGATTGTACGAACAAAAATAAATGATTGCATTAAACCTAATAATTAGCATCTTAACTTAATATGGTACGAAAGAGATAAAGAAATTGCGTTTTAAGATGATAATTAATAATTTTATTGTTACCACATGTTGATGATAATAAAATATAGATGAGAATTTGCACTTTGGAATAATCTGACCCAGTTTAAGATCATAAGACTGGAAATATAGAGAATTTTAAATCTAGTATTGTTTATTTCTTCCAAGAAAAGTAACACCACGTGTTATTTTTAAGAAATCTTATCGGTCAATAACAGTTAAAGTCCTGAATTTGTTAGTTTTTCAAGCTCTCTTTAAAAAAAATTTTTTTTTGTGAGAGAAATCGCTATTATTAAAAGGTTTTATACATGAAACTTTGATAATGGGGTCATTAAACAATCTGATCTAAATACAGACGTGAAGACTTTTTCTATAGTTTCACACAGACTTTTTTTTGCCTGACGATGCAGTAAGAAGAGAAACCGGTTGCAGGGAAAAAAGTGCCAGGACGCAGCAAGTGTGGTTATAGTAGTGAATTCTCATAAGAATTGTACACTCTTATTATACGGCATATTAGTAATGTTAATACTTTAAACATATACAGACCTTGTAGATCGATTTTAGAGGTTCTAGCACGTGCACATTTGAAGAATTCTTTCAAAAGTGTTACCATCGATATCTCTTTATTATCAGAAAAATCTTGTCTTGTGTGTTCTAACTTCTTTTGAGAAAAATGCCTAAAACTTATTTTTCTATGAAGCAAGATTCTTAAATCTTGCTATATCTATAGATAGTGTCTCTTTAAAAGAAACTTGTATTGCAAATTTCATTAAAGTTACAAAAGCTTTCCAGAAGAAAACTTAATTTATATATAGAAAAGTAAAGTATGTGCCAAATTATAAACGTAGCAGTTGTTTTTCCTTATTAATCGCCTGAATGATTTCGTCTTAGTCAACCTAATCCAACCGGTTTTTTTTTTTCAGGATCAATAATAACAAAAAATATCTGCCGAAAATTATAACTTCAGACTCGAAGGTATTCAGGTGTTTTACACAAAAACGAGATCTTCATTGATCTTCAGATCAATTTGAACGTATGTAATCTTTGCACTATTGTTTCTCCAAATGTCAAAGTAAAACAAGCCGGCTAGGACTATACAGACTAGCCTGCAATAGTAGACCGAAGATCAACCCAGGCTTCAGGGGCCACTGCAAAATTCAGGAGATCGTGAAGAAGCTCATGCTTAAATGAGGTCAGACTTCACGAGACCGCGAATCTGCAGGGAAAACAACTTTACAGTGGAACTCCCCGACCGCGAGGCATGGTGGGAGGAGACGCCGGGTATACCACGGGACGCGGTCGTCTGGTTCACTGACGGATCCGGCGGGGAGCGTGGGACGGTGGCAGGTGTTTCTTCGGAAGCACCGAGGGTAAGTCCAAGTATTTCCCTCGGAGCCCATGCAACGGTCTTTCAGGCCGAAATGTACGCCATCCTGCACTGTGTGCGGGAGAACAAGAGGAGGGGCTACGTTAACAAGCGGATCCTCCTAGCCACAGACAGCCAGGCAGCCCTAAGTAGCCCACGGGTAAATTCCTGGCTGGTGAGTGAGTGCCGAGACGAGACGAGCGACCTGGCTGGGCAGAATGAGGTCACCCTCATCTGGGTGCCGAGTCACTCGGGGGGTCAAAGGCAATGAAGAAGCTGACAGTCTCGCGAAGATAGGGTCAGCAGAACCATTTATGGGACCAGAACCGGCCCTGGGCGTGACAAAGAGCACTGCCAGGGGAGCCATTAAGTCCTGGATCAGAAACCAACACAAGGTGTACTGGGCAGACTATCCAGGACTCAGACATGAGAAGTCAATAATTGACGAACCCAGTTCAAAGAGAGATGTGAAGGTCTCTTGACGGGACACATGGCCGTCAAGAAACACCTGCATAAAATGGGGCGGTTCGAGGGAGACCTGGCATGCAGACTCTTCGGCGATGGGGAGGAATCAGCCCAGCACATCTTGTGCGAGTGTAAAGCTCTGGACCGCAAAAGACAACTGATCTACGGCCAGTCTAGACCGGAGACAGAGCAATATAAAACTTCACCCTACCAATCGCTGTGCAGACTAGTTCAAGGTACAGTGATTTTAGAATGGGTGGAGTAAGACTAAGGGAATTCACAATTAACCAAAGGTTGCAGAGCTATCGGGGCGGCAAGGCCACGGACAAGCCCTGAGGGAAAAAAAGGTAAAACAAAAAAACATACATTCATCGAGTGGGAATTGATCTGCGTAGAAGATAAGCACCCTACCACTAATATATCTAAGATACGTTAATTGACGTTCTATATACATAATACTTGACGCCGGCTCCATGCCTCGGGTTATTTTATATTATATTAAAAGTAAACGTAACAATTAATTACAGAATTAAAGTCTCGCTGGTTCAGTAGTAAGAGCGTGTGCCTCTGAACCCAGGCGTACTGGGTTCGATCCCAGAATTCTCCTTTCACTTTTTCAGTACGTACTGTACAATTAACATCAACCGAGCTTGTGGCATTGTATTTGAGCAAGTTGTATGCTTGCGTAAAGCCGTCGGTCCCATGTCCTTGCGATGTTGGGCACGTTAAAGATCCCTAACCTTCTTACAGAAAGGCAGGCGTTCGGCAAAATTTCCAGGATAGTGAGGTGAAACTGCTCCCTGCCGTCGGCGATTGGCCATGGTAGCGGAAATAGACCGACGGTAAAAAAACAAAACACACACACAATTACAGAATTAACAGTATTGTCATTTAAAATACATTCCATCCCAGATAACGTCTTACGTTTAAGTTTAAAGATAAAAGAACAAACTGTTTTAAAATACTTTTTAGAGTCGACTTGATTTTGTTAACATTTCCACTGTATTATGCTAAAATTTCAGTCTAAAACTGTATTTGGGGCCGTTCCTCAACCTTCAAATATATTGTATTTTAATAATTGATTGAATCCCCCAGTTAAAAACAATCACTTGGCAAATTTGTAATTTAATGTCTTCTGTCATTTGCGATATTTGTGGCCGAGATTTCACGATTGTTAGTTCGGGTAGTATGTTTTATGCCTGTTATTTATTTTGTTTGGTTACTGTTGATGTATGATTTATACCTGTGGTATGAATCAATCTACGCATGTCAGTTAACTACTCTGTCAGGCATTGGACTTTAATCACTAAGTCGTTTCAAGGCATGTATTTCAGATTGTATTTTTAATTTGGAAAAAACTCTAAATATAGTGTACCGAATTACTTAAAATTCACAACATAGGTTTATTTACACCATTTATAGCCACATGCAAAGTCCAGTTTCTCTAATACTTTCAAAAATATTTTTGTATATTTTGGGGGGAAAATGTCCCTATATATTATATATATATATATTATATATATATATATTATATATATATATATATATATATATATATATATATATATATATATATATATATATAAACTATAGCAGGATTGATAACACGGCATTTCTTATACAAGGAGAAAGGTGTTTGCGGCTGTCTTCTTGCGGCTTTGCCCTTAAATCTTTCTCCTATATATGTATATATATATATATATATATATATATATATATATATATATATATATATATATATATCAAACGGACCTTGGATTTGGGTTCTAGGGGCCCTAATTCGCGGTCATTTACAAAAATTCCGGAAGTCTTACCATCGTTACCTCGCTATTAGTGAATTTTTTAAATGAAAATTCGCTAAAAGCACCTGTGAAACCACATAAAAGTATTTACGTCTGTATTAGTGAATTTTTATTATTAAAAGTATGGAGCGGTTTTCTTCACCTGATCTGCTTAAATTGAATTCAAAGTCTTCATCTCCTCGATAGTGAATTTTTTCTACAAAAATTTACTACGTAATTTGTTGGTATTACATGATCTGATCAGATAAGATTTGAACCCGCGTTAGAACAGGATTAATTGCTGATATACTAGTCTCCTTTACCACTCAGACACGGTGAATATGTGAGTTTATCATCGGATTAGAATCATACAAGTCAGTATGTGCATTTTCTATGGACTTAAGTTATTGGTAACAAGTAGGTCTGTTTCAAATGCATTTTTTGTAAATATTTTAATCAAATGGAGGAAGTAACAGTTAAAACATAAATTGTTAAGTCATTTAATGCAACATTTGAGACCCATAAAACGCATTAGTTCTAGAATTTAGTTTAAAAATCCCCAGGTCTGACTGTTCAAATTGAGATTTTATTTCCTACATGTGATGAAGTTGTGAGGGACAAGAATTGGTTTTCTTTATTTTAATTAACAATATTAAAGCATTCAGGAAAATCATTTAACGCCAAACGAAATCTACAGGTTGTGCTAATTAAAACTTCCCACGTGGGAAATACCGGAATTGGAAAAAAAAGGAAAAGGTCTGGATGCAGCAAGTGCGTTATGGGAGTAAATTTTCAACAAGATATTTTTAATAACAAATATGTTTTTTTAAAAGGAAGCAGGCATCAAATTTGGTCACCAGTATAAGCTATATCGTAGAAACAATGTGCCATGTTTAATCAAAATGACTTTATTGTTTGAAAATGTACAAAGTAAACTTACAATGTTCCCGAAAAAAACTGGTTTCTTGGCCAACGCACCTTATAGGTGAATAGTAAATTAGGCTATTCAAATTTGAAGCATTTAATGAAAATTCACTACCATAACGCACTTGGCGTGATCTATTAAAAAACAAAAAGAAAATCTGTATCACCAACGACTTATGAATAATTTTTTAAGACGTAGCTCAAGACACCCTATAATTAGTGTATACATTTTTTTTCATATCTCGTATAATAACGGATAGATTGCGCTTTATTGATTTTTAACGAAAATTCGCCTGAAATGATATACCATTAAACGATAAACTCTACAGCTAAAACTACTGCCAAAGCATCAGAGAAAGGGTCTATTTGAAATGAATTTTCTGGAAATATTTTAGTAAAATGAAGGACAATGACGGTTGAAACTAAGACTTCACGGTTTGTAAAATATTCTTCTTCCCGCCTTTTCTTTACATTACCCGTATTAGTTTCAGGTTCTTTGCCTAAATGTTGCCAATTTTGAGGTTTTAAATCGCGACTTTGAGTTTTGCGGAAAACCCCAATTTTTTTTCTTTTGAATGTCTATAACTTTTTTGTCTTTTAACTTACAGAGCTAAATTTAGGTACGTAATTTACTTTTATATAAACCCGCATACCAAATTTGGCTGCCCTTACTTTGTTATTTCCGGAGATATAAAAATTTTCCGAAAGAAAACACAAAATGTTTTTTTGTTTTGTTAACTAGATGCTTTTGGTGTAGGTTTAGTTAAATTTATGATTTAATGGTCTATAATTTTTAGGTAATTGTGGCAGAACAAATTCGATAATGAGGAGAATGCGACTTTTGAATTTTAAACAGTTTTTTTCAAATGGGCGTAAACTAGGCCACCTAGAATCCATATCCGTGTTTACTTTCAGTTTTTATCTGTTTGCATAAATACAAGGTGACACATTTCTACGGTAAAGCTCAATATAATTGTTATTTTACAAGATACGAGAAAAAATTGTATACGTTAATTCTAGGGTGTCTTAAGCTGCATCTTATAAAAATATTTTGACAATCACTGGGTGGTCCATAAGTCGTTGGTGATCCCTGCAATTTTTTTTTCGAACACCCTTATATTATTGCATTTTTGCATTTTTTATCGAAATATGATGCATGTTTGTAAGAAAAAGAATCGAGACGCAGTAAGTACGTTTTGGTATTGAATATTCATTAAATTCTTCAAATTTGAATAAGTCAATTTGCTATTATTCTCCAAGTGCACTTATTGCTATTAACATAAAATTTGTTGGCTAGGAAACCAATTTTCTCGGAAACATTTTAAGTTTATTTTCGGAAAATTTTTGTACATTTTGAAACAATCAGTTATTTTGATAAAATATGGTACAATGTTCCTACTATATAGGTCATACCGGTAACCAGAGTGATGTCTGCTTGTATTAGAGAGACATATTTGCTATTAAAAACATTTTTATGTACATTCACTTCCATAACGCACTTGCTGCGTCAAGACTTGTTGTTTAAATCCGATATTCCAGGTGGGAAGTTTTAATTGGCACGCCCTGTATTTATAGTATAGTAGTAGTATAGTATGTTTATTCATTTAAATTTTACAGGATGTTCTACAAATAAGCATAAGCTTGTGCTTGCAGTTAACAAAATTTTATTTTATGGTCCAAACTAAACTGCCAAAATATTTTTATAAAATGTTACGTTAAAAATTTTGTTAAGCTTATGTTTCTTTTTTTCTACCAATAACACTCGTGCACCTGCCACCTTTAGAAGAGATTTCGAAATGTTTGAAAAAAGATAAAGTGTCTTTGAAGTTAACAAATCAATTATACGATTTGATGTTATTGAAGGTAGTTATTATGATAAATTATCAGTATGTATTTTATTAACGCGTGTAAATATTTATAAGCAGCATGAGAAGAATATTAGTACATCACGTTTGGTCCCACATCGTTAAGGTTCATTTTGGGTCAGATATTGATAATTAGTTTCTTCATTGCTTGTAACTTATCTTTCATTGTCAACATTTCCTCTGCTGAACTTAGTTTCTTTCAATAGTTCGAGCAGTTCGGTTGCATCAATCTAAACATCTGTAAGTACTAAGACTGTGCTTGTGTTTGTTTCTATTGATAATAGTTTATTTTCATCTTACTCAAATATAATTATAGTAAGGGATAAATTAATATTTGATAATCCAGGAAACTCAAAACAAAATCTACGTTTTAGTGAATTTTCGGAGAAAAAATCACTAATGGGGAGATCCCGACTTTTGAATTTTGAAAAAATTTCTTCAAATGAGCGCTAATTAGCCCCCCTAGAACACACATCCGGGGTCAGTTTCAATTTTTATATGTTTATATATATATATATATATATATATATATATATATATATATATATATATATATATATATATATATATATATATATATATATATATATATATATATATATATATATATATATATATATATATATATAATAATAATAATAAGTTTATTCATCCAAAATTCTACATACTTAATTCTAATTTATATATATATATATATATATATATATATATATATATATATATATATATATATATATATATATATATATATACACCGATAACTCAAAAAATGATAGGCCGATTTTGTTTAAATTTGGCGTGTACCTTCCCTTTGTAAGTGGCTTGGAAGTTTGTTAACCAGGAAAATCGAACAAGTTTTTCCTGGAAAATGTTGATTTTTCTTTCGAACAAAATTTTTATGTCAAATTAAAAAAGCTATGATAACCAAATTTGGTAGGTAGGTTTACGATATAAAAAGTAAATTATACACCAAAATTTATATATCTATGTTACAAGAAAAAAAAGTTATAATAAAATATTTGGTGCCAGATCATTTCTATGAAAATTCACTACCATAACGCATTTGCTGCGTCCAGACTGTTATTTTAGGAAATCCTCCTTATATTTAATATAATGTATCCTGAATTTTAGCTTTTTTTTTACAGAAAAAAATGTGTCGGTTCTATAATATTAGCTCGCAAACACAGTAGCGCTGTTTACATAGGTCAAACTTCTAGAAGCTCGTTTGGTATTTTGTATTGTATTTTAGTGAATTTTTGTAGTGGCAAAGTTTTGAGTTTTCTCTCGGAAATTTTTTGTATCTCTGAAAATAAGAAATCTTTAACAACTGAATTCGGTACGCTGGTTTATATTATAAAAGTCTCGAGGCAGCAAGTGCGTTATGGAAGTGAATTTTCATAAAAATGTTTTTAATAGCAAATATGTCTCTTTAATGCAAGCAGATCAATTTGGTTACCGGTATAACTAATATAGCAGAAACAATGTACCATATTTTATCAAAATAACTTATTGTTTGAAAATGTACACAAATTTTCCGAAAATAAACTTTAAATGTTTCCGAGAAAACTGGTTTCCTAGGCAACGAACGTTAGGTTAATAGCAAATTCAGTTATTGAAATTTGAAGCATTCAATGAAAATTCGCTACCAAAACGCACTTACTGTGCCTACATTTTTTTTAAATTACAAACATGCATCATATTACACTCTTTTCAGCATCTTTGTCTAAAACTTGTCAACTTTGACGTTTCAAATCGCGACTTTTTAAGAAAAAAAACTATACATTTTCAAAGTACATAACTTTTATGGCATTTCTTGATCTTTAACTAATTTTTTGTCTGTAATATTCGACAGATTTTAATTTTGTTAACCACACAAAATCTTTTGGTTTTGCACCGTTCTCTGACCACCAGTGGCACCCAAGTTTTTTTCTTTAAATGCCTTTAACTTTTTTTTAACTTAGATATCTGAACTTTAGTATGTAGTAAACTTTTTAGTGAATTTTCTTTAAAAAAGTCACTAATGAGGAGAGCCCGGCTTTTGAATTTTTAAAAAATTTCTCCAAATGAGCGCGAACTAGGCCCCCTAGAACCAATATCCAGTGTCAGTTTAAATTTTTATGTTTATATATATATATATATATATATATATATATATATATATATATATATATATATATATATATATATATATATATATATATATATATATATATATATATATATATATATATATATATATATATATATATATATATATATATATATATATATATATATATATATATATATACATGTATGGCTTGGATAAGTTCGTTAGCCCGGAAAATCGGCCCAGGTTTTCCTGGAAAATGTGATTTCTTTCGGAAAAAAATTATATCTCCGGAAATAACAAAGTAAGGACAACCAAATTTGGTAAGCGTGTTTGCATTATAAAGAGTGAGTAATTTAGGTCTGTAAGTTTAACGACTAAAAAGTTATAGGCATTTAAAGAAAAAAACTTGGGGTTTTCCTCAAAACGTCAAAGTCGCGATTTGAAATGTCAAAATCGGCAACATTTAGGCAAAGAACCTGAAATCAAATTTCAGCTTCAACCGTCATTGTCCTACATTTTACTAAACTGTTTCCAGAAAATTCATTTCAAATAGACCCTTTCTCTGATGCTTTGGCAGCAATTTTAGTTAAGTTTACGGTATATAATTTTTAGCTAATTTTCGTAGAAAAAATTCGTTAAAGAGGAGACTGCCACTTTGGAATTTTAAAAAGATTTCTTCAAATGAGTGCAAACTAGGCCCCCTAGAACCCATATCCGGGTTTTGTTTCAATTTTTATCTGTTTATATATATATATATATATATATATATATATATATATATATATATATATATATATATATATATATATATATATATATGTTTGCAGCAAATAAAAATGCAGAACAGTATTTCCTTGTTTATTTTGTTCATTATTAAAAAAAGACAATAAATTAAAAAAAAATAATTTGCCGCCAATAAAGGCATTAAAAATTAATGTAAAAGACAGATATTTTGAAAATATTTGGCAATAAAAGTAGAAAATAGAAAGTTTATTAAAAATCTGGTTTTTCTTTAAATCAAATTGTTTTAATGAAAAAATTGAAGAAAACATATCATTCGATTTTTTTACGACAATAACAGAACTGCCTGTCATTCTCCATAATTTCTTTGAGTGTGGACATTGTGCAACCAAAACGCACTTGCTGCGTCAACACTTTTTTCTTATTGCAGATGGATAACTCTTATTAGGTGCCTTTTTTTAAATATCAGAAAAGATCTGTTAGTTTGGCTATTTAGGTTTGCTTTAAAATGGTCTTATATATCCAAAGCAAGTGTTCTTTGAACTTAATCATAGGTATACTATATCAACACGCAAAGGTGTTAAGCAAATTGCCTATTGCATGAACCTCAACACTCATGGGATGAAATATACTCGACCAGTATATTAATTGTACATCCTCCTAATTCTATGCAGGGGTTGCATACATGTAGGAGCTGTCGCTCGAACAATACGCACTCTATATTTGTCATTTTTGTTTGGTTTGCCACATGCCATGTAATTGGGGAGACCTGTTTGGCAGTGTATTGATAAATAAATAAGTAAATAAATAAATAAATATGTAATATTGTTGATTAATTTTATCTATATGCTTATATTTGGTTGTATTTATGTTGGAGTGATTTTATTATGGTTATTGACATTTTTATTGTGTTAAGTTGTTTTATATATACTTTCATTTTGTTCGGTATTTTGTAACTTTTCGTACTTTTATTATATCCGGTACCTATATTTTATCGTATACCATGGCATTCCAAAATGTATTTTGCATAAATAAACAGAATAAATTGGTATTAGCATTAGTATAATCATAAAATTCTATTTTAAAAATGTTGTTTTCTGTTGTTTCAGAGAAAGCCGATGCATGATTTTGAAACACGGGTCGTAGGAATTCATTATTTTGGCTATAAATTAATAGGGAATTCTTAAAAGCAAGCAGATAAATTATCAAACAATGGTAAGTAATTATAATAAATAGAAATAATGCTCAAATTAAGATGCATAAATTATAAACCTCAGACTCAGAACAACCAAATTAAATAATGAGGATTGTTTGCTTTAACATTTGAAAGTTTTTCTTCAGCTTCACTTTATCTGCCGGAAATTTTGCTAAACCCATTATATTTGTACGGCCAGTAAGAATGTTTAACGTGCTCATCATTGCCAGGTACACGTCGCTGATCGTTGTAAACTGCTCCCGATGGGCGGACCATTCCAACTTGCTGAGCCACAATTCCAAAACTCTCAATGGATGTTATATTGCAACTTGTAAGATTTCTTGTTAAAAACAACATGTACTTGTTTAGGGTCCGTAAAAAAGATTCAAGTGAGCGTGAATTAAAGTCGTTGGAACCCGTATTTAGGTACCGTAAAAAATTGGTCAAACGAGCGTGAATTAAGGACATCAGAAACCATATTTAGGGTTTGTCAAAAAATTGCTCAAATGAGCGGGAGTTAAAGTCGTTAGAACCCATATTAAGGGTCCGTCAAAAAATTGTTTAAATGAGCGTAAATTAAGGTCGTTAGAACCTATATATTTAGAGTTCGCCAGAGAAAAAATATTGTTCAAATGAGTGGGAATTAAAGTCGTTACAAGCCATATTTAGGGTTCGTCAAAAAAATTGTTCAAATGAGCATCTGAGAACCCATATTTAGGATCAGTCTAAAACATTGTTCAATGAGTGTCAATTAAAGTCGTTGGATCTCACATTTAGGATTCTTAAAAAAAATTGTTCAAATGAGCGTGAGTTAAAATTGTTATAACCCTTATTTAGGGTCCTTAAAAAAACCTTCCAATGAACGTGAATTAAAGTCGTTAGAACCCATATTTAGGATCCGTAACAAAATTGTTCAAATGAGCGTGAGTTAAAGTCGTTAGAACCCAATTAAGTGACCGTAAAAAATTGTTTAAATCAGCGTGAATTAAGGTCGTTAGAACCTATATATTTAGAGTTCGTCAAAGAAAAAATATTGTTCAAATGAGTGGGAATTAAAGTCGTTACAAGCCATATTTAGGGTCCGTCAAAAAAATGTTCAAATGAGCATCTGAGAACCCATATTTAGGGTCAGTCTAAAAGATTGTTCAAATGAGTGTTAATTAAAGTCGTTAGACCCCATATTAAAGATATTCGCCAAAAAAAATTGTTCAAATGAGCGTGAATTAAAATTGTTATAACCCTTATTTAGGGTTCTTAAAAAAACTTCCAATGAACGTGAATTAAAGTCGTTAGAACCCATATTTAGGGTCTGTCAAAAAAAAAGTTCAAATAAGCGTAAATTAAAGTCGTTAGAACCCATATTTAGGGTCTGTCAAAAAATGTTCAAATAAGCGTAAATTAAAGTCGTTAAAACCCATATTTAGGGTCTGTCAAAAAAAAAGTTCAAATAAGCGTAAATTAAAGTCGTTAGAACCCATATTTAGGATCCGTAACAAAATTGTTCAAATAAGCGTGAGTTAAAGTTGTTAGAACCCATATTAAGGGTCTGTCAAAAAATTGTTTAAATCAGCGTGAATAAAAGTCGTTAGAGTCTATATATTTAGGGTTCGTCAAAGAAAAAAGATTGTTCAAATGAGTGGGAATTAAAGTCGTTACAATCTATATTTAGGGCTCCTCAAAACATGGTTCAAATGAGAACCCATATTTAGGGTCGATCTAAAAGATTGTTCAAATCAGTGTGAATTAAAGTCGTTAGATCCCATATTTAGGATTCGTCAAAAAATGTTTAAATGAGCGTAAATTAAAGTGGTTATAACCTTTATTTAGCGCCCGTCAAAAAAAACTTCAAATGAACGTGAATTAAAATCGTTAGAACCCATATTTAGGGCCTGCCGAAAAAATGTTTAAATAAGCGTAAAGTCGTTAGAACCCATATTTAGGGCCAGTCACCAAAAAATTATTCAAATGAGCGTGAGTTAAAGCCGTTAGAACCCATATTGAGGGACGCTCAAAGAAATTGTTAAAATCAGCGTGAATTAAAGTCGCTAGAGCCCATATATTTAGATTTCGTCAAAGAAAAAGATTGTTCAAATGAGTGGGAATAAAGTCGTTAGAACCCATATTTAGGGTCCGCCAAAAAGCTTGCTCAAATGAGCGCGATTTAAGTAGTTAGAACCCATATTTAGGATCCGTAACAAAATTGTTTAAGTGAGCGTGAATTTAAGTCGTTAGAACCCCTATTTAGGGTCCATCAAAAAACTTTGGCACGTGTCTTTTGAATGGCTGAATTTAAAAAAAAATGTATGTTCTAAAACTAAAAAACTTATTCCAATCAAATTTTCTCGCATAAAGACTTTATTATGTACCATAAATTAAAAGTTCTTGGTTAATAAAAAATAGGTTATTGGAGTTTCAGACTATCAAAATTTGCATCCATATCGCACTTCCAGAGCCTGGGCTTTTTTATTTGTAACCATGCCATTTATATTTTTATTATACAGTTAAAGATAATATTAAATGACCCCTGAAAGTGTTTTAATTACTTGAATGTTGATTTCAGACCGAGAAAACGGCGAATGGTACAGCATCGGAGCTGGTTACCTTCTTACCAAAAGACGGCGCTAACAACGGAACAGTACCAGTAAAGTAAGTATACTTCTGTTAAAATAAAGTACTGTTATTTACTCCAAATTAATTATATCCTTAAAGTTGTTCTTCTTGTTTGTGACATACAGATTATTTCAAGAGATAGTGTAATAATTAATTACCTTTCGCAAAGCCTACCTCGGAGAATTGAATCCGGAAGACGAAGATAACTTGGAAGAAGACTATACAGAGTGTTCCATTTAAAACTTAACATCCTGAATATCACATTCCACGTTCATTTTTTTTAAGCCGCTGAGACACGTCATTTTATACGTCAAGGGGACACTTCAACCCCCTAGCAAGGGTGGAACTTACGGCGAAAATTGATAACGGAACATAGGCTCGAGATACCGCTTGTAAAAGGGCGTTAAATTATCTTTTAAAGTGACGCCTCGGTTTAGCAATTTCTCAGATAATTGTCTTATTGTTTAACACTAAGAGCCTTTTAAATGTAGGTATTTGAACAACGCCTTGTATACATATATGTTCGAAGTGACCACAATTGACTGCTATGGAATGAAAATTTTCATTAATTAAAAGTTCTATTCGATTTTTTTACGAACTGCTTGCAATATTTTCGGTGTTATCAGCCATTGATTCTCTCTCTTAGATCTTCTAAATCGTTGAGCTTGGTTGCATGCATACGCTTTCGTTTAAGGTGTCCCCAAAAAAGAACTTTATTAGTTTTAGATCTGGAGATCGATGTGGCCACTCAATGTCCGAGGGGGGGGGGGATCCATCTCTAGCAAATGACTGATTTACAAAATTACGTTATCAAAGGGATGAATAATCTAGATTCGGTTACATTATTGATCCCTCTGATGTCGTTAGTATTACTAGCGAAACGATAGTGAGAGGTCTTAAAAATCTTTTGTTATAAATTGGGTTCTTCAGTGTATTTATCAGTGCTCATCACAGATTTCGATCTTCACTTAGTACATAAAATAAGTGAAATTTTTCATTTATTTGTTCCAGGTACAAAATAAGCAGCGATTCTAAGGATCTTGAAGCATCAAATGCTGAATTTGATCCTTTTAAAGCAAGAAATCTGGAACATCCCGTTTCGTAAGTATTTTTAATGTATTTTTGTATTTTGCGAATCTTTGATAATACAGTTAATGATAATAATAACTTCATCAGCATAAAGCAAAATAGTCACAGACCTAAGGCCATCAAAAGTTAATGCGATAGTTCAGTATATTTTCTGTATTCATTCATAAGGGTTGCGGAGTGAGACCCCGTGTCTGAACTAAATATACACTTTTTTTCTTGTAAAGCTGATAAAGCACATTTGTTAACCTAAACTAATTGTATATTTATTTTCGTTTTCAGTGACTGTGATACACTTACACATTTATTAAAAGCCTCCTTGGGAACTGGCATCTTGGCGATGCCAGCTGCCTTCAAAGCATCAGGTTTAGTCTTAGGAATATTCTCTACAATAATTGTGGCACTTATATGCACCCATTGTGCTTATATACTTGTAAGTATTTTAAAAATAACAAAATGAACAAACAAAAATAACATGTTTTCTTAAATTTGTAATATATAGGTGATATGTGCACACGAACTTTATAAAAAGTCTGGTAGAACCACCATGAGTTTTGCAGATGTTGCAGAAGAAGCCTGTCTAAGGGGTCCAAAGTGGGCTAGGAAATATGGATCTTTTTCAAGGTATGTGCGAGTAACGTATAAATATAATAATAATACCTATCAGTGGCGGCTCGTGATTTTGAACGTAGCAGAATCCCGTGGCTCTAAAGGTGGGCAAAGAGGGCCGTAACCCCCCTTGCCGCTGCAGACCCACGTTTTTTTTCAAGGTCACGCGTTCTTCTAGCACTTCAAAATTTAAATGAAAAATCCATTTGTACAAAAAGATATAGTTTCATAAGGCATAATTTTCGGGATCATGATCACGAATACTGGATAAGAGGACATAAATAAATAAATTTATTATTATTTACATTATTTTTTTCACACCGTACGCGCACGCTACGGTAATATAATACTATTATGAAAATCTGTTTCTAGTGAAACGTGCTACAAGCATTTTTTTCCGAATTCAAGGCGCTTATCTTTTTTATAACTTGAATTTTTTTATTTTTTTATTCAACAGCACACCACGAGGGCTTACAGTCTAAATACTATCGTACCGTGGAATTTGACAAGGAGGAAAGAGGCAACTTGTTAATTTTGGATTTGAAGGTTTGGAGGTTCGGAGGAGAAGGAAAAACATGTGCCGATAAGGAATTACACAAACTGGAAGTCCTCGGGACAAAAGACCGGGCATAACAAGATTTTCTATGTCTGGTGACCTAGACAATAAAAGGGTTCATTCGCTCTGTTCCCCTGGTAGAGCTGTTGGGGGCAGCAGGTGGAGGATCTATCGAAGAAAGCTCCTCTGAGCAGTGCCCGTGCAGATATGTATAAGAGAGAGAGAGAGGGGGGAGGGGTCACCAACGGCACGTGAGTGGGCAAGGGATGCCAGTAGATGTTTTTTGTTTTGTTGGGATTTTGGCTTCTTCAGTCGTACTCTGAGCCTTAGTATTACTGGATTATCATCTGTTGCTGCATCTGCTCCAGGATAAGCTTTAGCCGACATTATGCAGTTTCAGTACCTGTTATTAATTAAGACGTAATCAACTTGATTCCTAACTACGTGTTTGGTGTTATCAGCGGGTGATTTCCAAGTATAAAACCTCCTATCAGGCAGTTTAAAGTATGTGTTTGCAATCACCTTGTCTTGCTCTTGACAGAACTGTGTCAATCTATCCCCCCTTTCATTTCTTGTGCCCAACCCAAAAGCAGCAATAAGATCTTCTACTTGCCCCTTTCCCACTTTTGCGTTGAAGTCTCCCATTATTATCGTTATATCCCTGTTCTTTGTGACATCCAGAGCTTGCTGAATTTCATTATAGAATTGTTCTATTTCTTCTTCATTCTTATCGGAAATGGGGGCGTATACTTGAATGATGTTAAGTATTCTTTGGGTTGTTGTTGTTGCTCTTATCATCATTACTCTATCTGAGATGGGGATGAAGCCAGTTATAGCTTGACAAAAGTTACCTTCCACCACAATCCCTACTCTGTTTCGGTGATTTGCGTCGTTGTTACCCGAGTAGTAAATCTTTGATTAATCTTCATTTCGCCTGAATTAGGCCATCTAGTTTCACTGAGTCCCATTATGTTCACATTGAGTCGCTGCATTTCTTGAAGCACGTTGTGAATTTTACCTGCTTCGAACATGGATCTGATGTTCCATGTACCGATCCTTATGCCTCTTTCCTTTTTCTTAGCTGCATTCAAAACTGCCCCCCCCCCCCCCCCCCCGAGATCCGAATAGGGGACTAGAAACTCCAGAATTTTTCGCCTTGAACTCAGCCATATTGATTAACTAGGGATATCCGTTTGGATCTTTACTGCAGTGGTTTCCCGTTGCCTTCTGCATCTTCCTGCCGTTCACCATTCATTGGTTTCTCCGCCTTTAGATATGATTTCTCATCTCAAGGGCAAGAAGGTGCCCTATCTCTTAGTAGAGTTGGTTACTTATATCGGTAACTGTTCGGTCAGTGCTAGTTTTGGTCCACCCTGAGTATTTCATTTCCTCGGTACCACCTATATCTAGGAGGCGCTCCCCTATCCGCCACCTTGGAGGCGCCCGATGGAGGACTAGCAACCCCACACGGGATCGTCGTTGGAGGAACTATAAATGCAACCTGGCAACTTTATAGAGCCCGATAGTGAAATTTTAAACCGCCTGACATCATAAGTAAGGGCCTCTAAGCACTTCTTTCTATCATTGAACTGAATTGAATGATCAGCATCTCCTTTTAAACATTCTTTATGTAAATAAATGTTATTTTGTTCCAGGAAAGTCATACTGCAAGGCATATTCGTTACTTATTTTGCTACATGCAGTTGCTACGCTGTGATCGTAGCGAAGAACTTCAACTATGTAGCACTTCATTATATGGAGTTGAAGGAGACTGACAACTATTTGAGGATAACGATAGCTCTTCTGCTGATACCATTACTTCTTCTGTCCTATGTACCGAACCTGAAGTACTTAGCACCGATATCTATGGCTGCCAATGGGTTCATGGCAGTGGGATTGGGTATCACCTTCTACTATTTAGTAGCGGATGTGCCTTCTATACATGAAAGAGAGTTGGTGGCCAGTATATCAACATTTCCTACATTCTTCAGTATTACTATATTTGCCATCGAAGCTATTGGAGTGGTGAGTAAGAAATCAAAATAAATAAATCACTACATCCATACATCAAAAGCTAAATAAAAGCATGTAACTGCTGAAAATTAAAATATTTCCTGAATATAAACCGTTAATCACATTTGACTACTCTTATACAGTAGTACAGCAAACAAATAAAGTATATAAATATACTTATAAACCCACGGTGTTATGTCAATAGTTTTTAAGCTCAAGTGGATAATTTAATTACGTCTCCAATTTCCAGGCGCATTTGCAAGTGTGGCATATGTGTGGTAGAATATTCAAAGTAATAAAAAAGTCTGTGGTCAATGGAATGAAGTTCCGAAGTCATATTTACCGATACCATCACCACCACATTTGATTACGATATTCTTAACCTACAACAAGATTTCATTAACAACATTGCAATGTCTGGAACAGATCGTTTTATTCTTTTCAAATCTAATTTACCCTCATTTCGCCATATTCTATTGTATTGTGTTACTTTAACGTGTTGGTCTATTTCCGCGACTATGGCAAATCACCGACGCCAGGGAGCAGTTTCACGTCACCATCCTGGAAAGTTTGCCGAATCCCTTCCTTTCTGTAGGAAAGGGTGGGATCTTTAACATACCCAACATGCATGGTACAGGGGACTGACTGTTTAACGCCCCCTTCGAATGGCAGACATTCAACTTTTTCAAACACGATGCCACAACCTCGGTTGATGTTAATTTACAGTATCTACTGAAAAATTATGTTACAATGAATTGAACCCGGGATCGTTCGGTGCAGAGGCACACGTTCTTACGCTTGGACCACCGATGCTGCTTCTCTTTTGTGCCTAAAAAAATAAATAATATCCTTTTTTGTTGTTTGATTTATGGATACTTCGCAGTTGAATTTGATTGAATTTGTTTGATTTATTAAAATATTTCATAGTTGAGTTTGATTTATAAAACCTATGATTTTTTTATTTCAGGTAATGCCTTTAGAAAATAATATGGAAACTCCTCAGCACTTTGTAGGTCTGTGCGGTGTCTTAAACCAGGGGATGAGTGGAGTTACTTTGGTCTACATTCTGTTAGGTTTCTTTGGTTACCTGAGATATGGAGAAGGAACTTATGATTCCATTACATACAATCTTGACCAAAAGGAATAGTAAGTATTGTTTATAATTACTTCTTTTATTGTATTAATTATACAATATATGTGTTTACAATGAGTTATAGAACTTGTTCTGTAAATCTTCACACAATTTAGAGAGGTTAAGTTTAAGAGTCATTTAACCAAATACATTAAACTTCAATTCAAATTTTGACATGTTGTATAGAGATTTATTCTTCAATTTTTGTTTTTTCGTCTTCTAGACCAGCTATACCATCATTTACTAAAAGTCTTTACTACACCTGGATTGCCTAATTTTAATAATGTTAAAGTTTCGATTCATACTAATTTATTATATATATTTAATCTTTAATGTTTTTTAAAATTAATGCAGGGAGAACATTGTGCCAAAAATGTCAAGAAGGGAAAGCACAGGCATTGAGTGACGCTAAGAAGGAATCGTGGAGGAAGCACTGTGAGGAAGTGTGAGAGTGCTCGACTACACAAGATCCTGTCCAAGGGCACTCAGCTCAACATAGGCTCGCTTAGAACGTCCACGGGAGGCTTTACAAGCTCGGGAGAGGAAACTATGGAAGCTTTACTCCAGACGCACTTCCCCGGCTGTAACATAATAAACCAATCAGCTCCGGACTGGGAACACTCACTAATAGAGGCGCCTTATAGGCGGGCATCTAGAGTAGACTGGACAGTCGTTAAAGAGGTGGTTACTTGGAACAAAATCAGACGGGCCATTAACAGCTTTAAGCCATACAAATCCCCGGGATTTGATGGAATAATGCCCATCATGCTCCAACAGGGGATAGATATACTGGCGCCGGCGCTTACCCTCCTTATGAGGGCCAGCCTGGCTCTGGGGCACATTCCGAGGGCATGGAGACTGTCCAGGGTTGTATTCGTTCCTAAACCTGGGCGTCCAACAGACCAGGCAAAGTCCCTGAGGCCAATAAGTCTCATGTTCTTCCTACTAAAAACAGTGGAAAAACTGCTCGACCAGCACATTAGGGACGGTATACTGGAAGCATATCCCCTACACTGCGGACAATATGCATACAGAGCAGGAGTCTCAACAGAAACAGCACTGCACCAACTGGTGCTGAAACTGGAGAATACGCTGGAGAACAGGGAGGTGGCGCTGGGGGCCTTCAGCAGCACCTCATTCGGATCGGTTCCATGCTCAGTGACAGGGTGGTGTTCACCTCACTCGCGGGAGGGACTCTGCTGGCGGGGGTCGAGGCGGGGTGTCCGCAGGGGAGCGTTCTGTCTCCCTTGCTCTGGTGCCTAGTCGTGGACAGCCTGCTGGCGTGGCCTTCGGGAGGGGGGTATGAGGTACAGGGATATGCGGACGACATTGTAATCATAGTCCGCGGAAAAGTTACACAGTCAGTGTGGGAGTGCATGCAAACAGCACTGAAAGTGGTGGAAGGGTGGTCGGTTGGTCAAGGGCTCGGGGTGAGCTCCGAGAAAGCAACTGTCATACCGTTTACGAGAATGAGGAAGTGGGATAGCCAGAGAACTCTCACTCTATACGGTAGGAACATTCCAATGGCCAGGGAGGTAAAATATCTTGTGGTCGTATTGGTCTCTAAGCTAACCTGGAATGGTCAAGTTGAAAAGACACTGTGTAAGGCAGTCATGACCTTAGCCGTCACTAGACGGCTATATGGAGAAACGTGGGAACTTTACAGTGGAAATCCCCGACCGCGAGTCATGGCGGGAGGAGACGCCGGGCACACCACGGGGCGCGCTCGTCTGGTTCACGGACGGGTCCGGCGGGGAGCGTGGGATGGGGGCAGGTGTTTGTTCGGAAGGACCGAGGGTAAGTCGGATTATTTCCCTCGGAGCCCATGCAACGGTGTTTCAGGCCGAAATGTACGCCATCCTGCACTGTGTGCGGGAGAACAAGTAATAAATGAGACTCGAGTTCATGTTACGACCAGGAACCATCAACTCATTCAATGCATGCAATTTTAGTTTTGGTCACGTTTTAGTAGAAACTGGTGCTTTTAAAGTTTCGGCTTCAGTATTATTTTCGTCAGTAGTCATTTCAGTGCGTAAGTGTAACATCGACTGCAATCAAAATGTCTCTTAAGAGAAAGCGTGTTGTCTTAGCTACCGAGTAAAAGCTGGAAATTATTTAAAAAAATTAAAAATGGAGTCTCAGTTAAAAGTTTAATGATTGAGTATGGAGTTGGCAAGAGGAAGGGCTACACTAACAAGCGGATCCTCATAGCCACTGACAGCCAGGCAGCCCTTAAGGCCCTAAGTAGCCCAAGGGTAAATTCCTGGCTGGTGAGTGAGTGCCGAGACAAGACGAGCTACCTGGCTGGGCAGAATGAGGTGACCCTCATCTGGATGCCGGGTCACTCGGGGGTCAAAGGCAATGAAGAAGCTGACAGCTTCGCTAAGAAAGGGTCATCAGAACCATTTATGGGAGCAGAACATGCTCTGGGCGTGACAAAGGGCACTGCCAGGGGAGCCATTAAGTCCTGGGTCAGAAACCAACACAAGGTGTACTGGGCAGACTGTCCAGGGCTCAGACATGGGAAGTCAATCATTGACAAACCCAGTTCAAAAAGAGCTGTGGAGCTGCTAAATCTTAGCAGAGGACAGATCAGAAACATAACAGGTCTCTTGACGGGACACATGACCGTCAAGAAACACCTGCATAAAATGGAGCAGTTCGAGGGGGACCTCGCATGCAGACTCTGCGGTGAGGGGGAGGAATCAGCCCAGCACATCTTGTGTGAGTGTAAAACTTTGGACTGCAAAAGACAACTGATCTACGGTCAGTCTAGACCGGAGACACGGCATTATAAAACTTCACCATACCAATCGCTCTGCAGACTAGTTCAAGGCACAGTGATTTTGAAATGGGTGGAGTAAAAAGACTAAGGGCATGCACAATAAACCAAAGGTTGCAGTGCTATCGGGGCCGCTGACGAGCCCGGAGGGGAAAAAATGGGCAAGTGAGTTGGGGAGTTGGTATGGTTTAAAGCTGTATTTACTAATATTTATTTCCAACCACATTAGTTGCTCCAACATCCATCCGCTTTCGGCTTCTGCAAGGTCTAAAGATTTTGTGTAAATTGCGTCTCTGAATTCTTGATTTATATTTTCAAAATTTGTTGAAGCTGTGACATTTTTATTTTTAGTATTGAATGACTATTTCTTTTCTATTTCGACTTTGGAGCACATACAAACCAAACAATTCTAGATTCATTTTAATTTGATTATGTTTAGCTAAAGCAACTTCAATTAGATGAAACATTTTATTTTTAATTGTTTCCATAAACTGTTTAATATCATTACCTTTTTGATATATACGATAAGTGGCCATTCTATTTTTAAAAGCTTGAGGTAACATATGCACTTGTTCAACTTGCCATGGCTCACATACTTTTGATTTACAGGCTTTGCGAATTGCAGTCGGCATGAGAGTGGTGGCTTCTTAAAGGCATTTCAAAGGGTTGTTGCTTGATTTTTTGTATAGTGCTGATGGAGATGCTATGTGTGGTCTTGTGGATTCTCGGCAGTTCTGATTCTCATTTCCGAGTTCTTTTATGTTGGTGACTGTTCAATTTTATCTATGCGATGGTTTGATTTTGTGGTAGTTTTGTGTTTCTTGAGTACTGTGATTGTTGTTTAATGTGTACAAAGGGTTTGTTATTGAAAGACATATATTAGTATAGCCTGTTATAGTTATGTATTTGATGTTTTATTGTTGTAGATTTTTAATTGTAATACTTGAAGAAATATATGATTCAGGTTACATTATTTGTAGTAAAAAACTCATAATACTGTGTAATTTTTATGAGATTGTAAACTGTATTGGTTTTTGTGGGCTAATTAGGACATAATTTAGATTTGAATTTGTGTTTTTGGTGAATTTTCATTAAGAAAATTCACTAATAGAGAGGTATCGATGGTAAGACTTTCGGAAATTTTCTTCAAATGAGCATTAATTAGGGCCGCTAGAACCCATTTCCATGGTCAGTTAAAATATAAGTTATCCTGCTTTAATGACTTTAAATATGGTGTTTTTGTTTCAGCTTGGCGCAAGCAGTAAATATTCTGATTGGACTTGCTGTATTCTGCACATTCGGATTACAGTTTTATGTATGTCTGGAGATCGCCTGGAATGGCATCAAGGAACGTTTCACAAAGAAAGCAACCATCGCCAACTATGTACTTCGCACCATTCTTGTAGTATTAAGTGTAATAATCGCTGTGGCAGTGCCTACAATTGTACCATTCGTTTCCCTAATTGGTGCCTTCTGCTTTTCCATTCTGGGACTCATATGCCCTGTATTTATAGAAACGTTAACCTTTTGGGACAAAGGTTTTGGAAAATATAACTGGAAAGTATTTAAGAATGTCATTGTTGTGATAACTGGACTTTTGGCTTTAATATTCGGATCAAAATCTGCACTGTATGATATTTATTCAATGTATACAAAAACTGAAGCAGGTAGCGATTAATTTTTTTTAGTTCCTACTTAACTAAATAGGTTTAAATTTTGATAAACCCAATATATTCCATAGATCCTTTGAATAAAAGAGAGACCATGAAAAAAACGATACTAAAAATATTTTTTATTTTTTTGTGTGTTGAAGGATCTCGAAATAAATTTTATGTATTTTAATATTATACATTAAACAATTTTTATATTCTATATTTATATTTTTTGGGCACAAAAATCACCCTTCATCGTTTCATTTAGTTGTATAAGTATTATCAAATAACACTGATAGTGAAACTTCCGATAGTCTATTTATTTTCTTATTTTCTTAAGATAGGTAATAATTTATATACGAGGGCGGGTCGATAAGTCCGTGACTTTTTTTAATGAAACAGAGGTTTTTTGACAAAAAATCAATTTATTTCCCAACATAGTCCCTTTGAGCTCTATACACTTCGTCCAACGTTTTTCAATTTTTTTATCCCTTCCAAAAAATAAGATTTGTTGAGGTCCTCAAAATAGGTATTTGTTTGTGAGATGATTTCATCATTGGAGTCAAATCTCTTTCCGCCGAGCCATTTCTTTAAGCTTGGAAACAAGAAATAGTCACTCGGGGCTAAATCCGGAGAATATGGCGGAGGAGGAAGCAATTTGTAGCCCAAATGATGCAATTTCGCCATGGAGACTACACATGTGTGCACTCTTGCATTGTATTGGCGGAAAATAACTTTTTTCTTGGCCAAATGCGGTCGTTTTTTCTTCAAATCGTCATTGAATCGGTTCAGTAAGGTGGTATAATATTCGCCATTGATTTTTCTTCCCTTTTGAGGGTAATCAATGTAGATTATACCGCGTGCATCCCAAAAAACGGTCGCCATGACATTATTGGCTGACAAATACACCTTGGCCTTCTTTGGCGCCGATTCTCACGGAGAAACCCACTGTTTTGACTGCTGCTTGGTCTCTGGTGTGTTGTGGTGAATCCATGTTTCGTCGATGGTTACGAAAAGGCGCAAAAACCCGTCCCTATTGCGGTTAAACAACGCCAAACACTCCTTCGAAGTTGTCACACGATTGCGTTTGTGGTCGATTGTGAGCAAACACGGCACCCATCTTGCAGATAGCTTTCTCATACCCAAGTGATCATGCAAAATCGAAACCACTGAGCCATGTGATATGCCAATGGCTTCCTCAATCTCCCGCACTTTCAATCTCCGCTCGGCCAACACCATATCGTCAATTTTTTCAATTGTTTCAGGTGTAGCGTCCTCAACTGGGCGTCCAAAACGATCGGCTTCATTTGTGCTTGTAGGGCCGCAAGGAAATTCAATAAACCACTTTTTAGCATGGAAATTGATGGTGCAGAGTCCCCATAGTATTTATCAAGCTTAGCCTTGGTTTGAGTGGTGGTTTTTTCAACAACAAAAAATGTTTGATGAGAACACAAAATTCACTTTTTTCCATTTTCGTTATAACTCAAGAGGTTGTCTGCTTTCAATGGCTATCTAACACAAACTAAATGACGCAGCTTGTTCAAAATTTGACAGGAGTCAACTGACAGATGCTTATTGACAGGAGCAGTGTTGCTCTTCCTGTGACGAGGCGGGAAATTCAAAAAGTAATGGACTTATTGACCTGCACTTGTAATTTAATAAATAGTTTTTTTTTCCAATACAGGGTCTACTATTAACGTTTTTGAGACATTCTAGATAGTAATATTGCAAATAAATGAAAGAACTGTAATTCTGAAATCAGTAACACACATACAAATATATTTCCTAATTTTCTGGAATGTTTTGTAATCCCAGCTCAGAGAATACTTTAGACAAACACAATGAAATTTGAAAACTCTGCAGTAAAAATGAAGTTGTATAACACATTTATATCTACCAACATGAATATACAGTGACGGCTGGTGCCTAAGATTGTTGGGTGTGCTTCATGAAAAAAATGTAAGATAAATAAAATCCTAATTTAAGAAAACTGATAATTTTATGGCACAAAAATTACCGACGTTGATTTTCTCGGACAATATAGCAGTTTATATTTTTTTACTCAAAAACAGCGCACCGCAGTAAAACAACTCGAGAGAGCTCTTAGGTTTCAAATGGAACGGGGAATTCAAAAATAATTTTTCGTTGGAAATAAATCATTGGCGATTGGCGTACCATGTTTTCATTCAAAATTATCAAAGTCACGGCCCGTATGCACGCGACTGTTAAAACTGAAAATTCTTTCTATTGAAAAAATAGATATTTATTAGCTGTTTCTCCGTACTAAATATCACTGAAATATTTGAAGCGGTTTCGAAAATATTAATTAATTTCCATCCCTAAAACTTAAACACCCCGTCTTTTCATAACGGGACATAGGAGCTTTCTTGTGTCTATCTTTACGTAGTGATCTCTTTCAACACTTTGGTGGTGATTCTTCCTCTTGGTTTTCTGAAAATAACACATAATGGAATTGCTGAAGTGTAGGCCCATTGTTACGGGCACTGAAAATTTATTTGCGGCAAAATCGCCTAAGCCACATTCATAATTATTGTGATTTTTCGTCGCTAAAATATTGCCATTTAGTTGACATATTTCGATGAAACAATCTTTAACTCATCTGACTCATCATTTCATGGGTCAAAATCTGAACCAACATCAGAAAATGCGAAAAAAATGGCTTCATTTTCCACACTTGACATTCCGTCGTCAGACATTTTTAAGGGTATGTGTTGGTTAGGCGTTTCTCCTGCCTACAAATTAACCCATATGCTGAGTTCCAATATCAAATTACTAGATGGCACCATGTTATATTGCCATTGTGTGGTGGGTGTTTCTGGCACTATGAAATATGTTAGCAACCTATGAGGAATTTAGGTTTGCGCGGTTTTTTGAAAGGTGTGGGTTAGGCTACTTTGGCCTTGAGCCTTGTTCTTGGTAACTAAGTTTAGTTAGTCTTACCCAACTGAAACATTACATCAATTTTAACACGAATCACAAACAGCGGAAGCTCCTATGAATGAAATGATAATATGCATATAATATATACTATACAGATGCAGATGCATTCCTGCTAAATGAAAGGCAAACGGCTGTGAAATATGCAGCTCTTTGCTAGCGTACATTCGGCGGTTCCGAAGCGGTCAGATGGCCAGCAGTGCCCATCGAACGTCTTGAGATTATGATTTACCGAACGATGTTCGATGGCAATTTCATTGACCGGCCTAAGAGACCTGCATTATTTCAATATACAATTAACTGACTGGGAGTGGCGTCTGGCGCTTGATCGCGTGTTCAAATCATCAACGCCAGAGAACCGCGAGCTTTCAAACAACAACGTATCTATTTCCTGACACTAAATTAGGATTCTAATGGTTTCACCCAATTATGAATAATATTGTTCGAATTTTTGGTTGTTCTGCAGCACCACAATACTCATGGACAAGCCGCTGCTGTGAGTATGTATTTTACGCGATTTTAAGATCTGTATATGTTCACACTATAAATTGAAAAGGTTTTTGGTTAAAGTATGTCAGAAAAATGATACATTATGTATATTTTGTTACACATTTAAGCTGTAAGGTTGAATTTATTTACCTAAAACTTAGGTACGTACACTGGCTTTTAAGGACTATTGTTATAAAGAGTTTTCAAAGAATTTGGAGCCGAGTTAAAGGTTCCGTCTTTTTCCTGCATTTATTGAACAAACATTTCTTACGATAACTGCTAGAATCATTTTTACAAAGACCATAATATACATTCATTTTATATTATTTAAATTGACATGAAAAAATAATTGTTACAATTCCAGCTCATAAGAGGAGTATTGTATTTTTGTTCTTAATGGAAGTTATTGTTAAGTTTGCCTAAAATTTGTAAATTTAAAAACTAATGTATAAACTCAGTAAAAAAAGTCTGATATATCTTTTTGTGTGAAGTTTCTAGGTATTTTACCTAAACATATAAAGTATTATAATTATTTTGTCATTGTGTAAGAAAGGCATTTTGTTTGAATGAGGCATAAATAAAATATGTAAAAATTATAACCTGGTTTCATTAAAAGTATGCTCTGTGTGTTCTTCTTTCAATAAACCTTTTTACATCACCGTTTGTCTGTGGTACTGTAACAAGGTTAAAGAAATTTCGGGACGCAGCAAGTGCGTTATAGTAATAATAATAATAATAATAATAATTTATTAACGGTCTGAGCCAATTTACAGATTAATTTACAACCAAAAATCAAATTAACTATAAACAAGCTAATAATATAAACCTAAAAAATATTTTCTAACACACTTTTAAATTCAGCAAGGCTTACAAAAAAAATATCAGTTTTTTCACAATATTTGTTAGCATTTCTACATATTCTTGGAACTGCAGAATGAAAAGTATAATTAACACGATAGAAACTCTCATTAAATAGACCATGGTGTCTCAAGGTTTTGGATGGAACACTAAGCTTAATCATAGCTAGTAAGTCAGGAGAATCTACAACACCATTCAGCAATTTATATAAAAAGCAAAGGTCAAAATTAACCCTTCGTTGTTCGAGAGTAATCAAATTTAATTGAGTATAAAGTTGTAAGTAGTCAATTTGGTCAGTTACGATACCCATCTTATATGCCACAAACCTAAGAAATCTTTTTTGGACTCTTTCAAGTAGATCTTTATGTATCTGAATGGTGACCAAACAATGCTGCTGTGTTCAAGCACAGATCTGACATATGCACAGTACACAGATTTTAAACAGTTTACATCGGAGAAGTCTGCCAATGTTCTTTTCAAAAATCCCAGCATTTTCAAGGATTTATTTGTAATTAATTCAATATGCTTACCAAATGTCAAATCACTACTAAAGTACACTCCCAGATCTCTTATCTGATCAACCTTTTTTAAGACAGTATCTTCCATTTTATAATCAAAATTTGAAATATTTTTCGATCTAGAAAATTGTATATAGCAGCATTTACTCTTATTTAACAACATATTATTATTCCTACACCACTGGATCAAATTATCTTATATCTGCCTGTAATTTCAAATTATCTTCAGGAGTTTTAATCTCAACAAACATCTTCAGATCGTCTGCATATAAAAGTGTATCTGCATATTCAAAGCAGCGAGTCACATCATCAACAAATATGTTAAAGAGCAATGGTGAGAGATGCCCGCCCTGTGGCACACCCGAAGTCACATCGATCTCTTTAGATAGATAATTTTTTATTTTAACTATTTGTTTTCTATTAGACAAGAAGTCCCCAAACCAAGCCAACAAATTTCCAAAAATTCCAAATTTTTGCAGCTTTATCAATAAGATTCGGTGATCTATCTTATCAAAAGCCTTTGAAAAATCGGTATATATCACATCGAGTTGACCTCTCTCCTCAAGGACCCGAGACAGGTAATGTTCATATATTAGTAAGTTTGTAACAGTGGATCTACCTTTAACGAAACCGTGTTGCTTTAAAGTTAACTGTCTTTCAACAAACGGTCTTAGTTTATTCATTACAATATTTTCTAATATCTTAGGAATTAAACTATTCTTTATTATAGATCTGTAGTTTTTTATATCAGATATGTCACCCTCTTTATGGAGTGGATCCAGGAACGATATCTTCCAAGCATTTGGGAAAACACCCAACTGTAGTGACAAATTAAAGATCTTAGCAAGAATATCCGATAAGATACATTTACATTGCTTTAAAAAGCTTACAGGAATCAAATCTGGACCAGCACCTAAGTTATTATCAAGCTGCGCAATGGCATCAAACACTTCCATTATTTCTATCCTCATTACACCCATGATCGCATTATGAGAGAACTCTTCACTACAATCTACAGAAACACTATTGTTATAATTGTTATAAACTGACCCAAAAAAATCTGAGAATGAGTCAACAATTTTATCTACATCATCTATCTGTGTGTCATTATATTTCATTACTTTAGGAATACCGAATTTGTTTTGCTTTGATCTAACATATGTCCATGTAGCGAATTTTCATAAGAATTGTACACTATTATTATACGGCATATTAGTAAAGCTAATACTTTAAACTTACACAGACCTTGAAGATCTATTTTAGAGGTCCTAGTACGGGCACATTTGAAGAATTCTTTCGAAAGTGTTACCATCGATATCTCTCTATTATAAAAAAAATCTTGCGTTCTAACTCATTTTGAAAAAAATGCCCAAAACTCAATTTTCTCTGAAGCCAAAGAATCAAATTTTGCTATATATGTAGACAGTGTAAGTCTCTTTAAAAGAAACTGGTATTACAAATTTCATTAAAGTTATACAGAAGATTTCCAGAAGGAAACTTAATTCATATTTAGGAAACTAAAGTATCTGCCAAATTATAAACATACCAGTTATTTTTCCTTAGTAATCGCCAGAATGATTTCGTTTTAGTCAACCTAATCAAACCAGTTTTTTCAATATCAACAATAACAAAATGTCTGCTGAAAATGATAATTTCAAATTCAAAGGTGACAAAGTTATTTAGGCGTTTTGAACAAAAATGAGATCTTGTTCAAAATGTATAAAATCTGAGCATTATTGTTTCTCCAAATGTCAAAATAAAACATAAAAAACATACATTCATCGAGCTGTATTCGATCATACAACCTTCTGCGTAAAAGGCTAGCACTCTACCACTGAGCTGTCTACTGTTATGTCAATTACCATTTTGTTTACATGATACTTGACACAGGCTTCATGCCCGGGGAGTTATATTAAACGTATATGTAACAATTAATTACAGGATTGGTAGAATTACTATTGAAACACATTGAAGGACTGTTTAGGTCTTATATGACGTCTTATGTTTCAGTTTAAAGATAAAATAAACTATTTTAGAATCATTTTGATAGACTTGACTTGATTGTGTTTACATTTTTACTATATTATGCAACACTCTCAGTCTAAAACCACAGCATATCATATCTATGCTGCTCTAAAACTGTATTTGGGGCCGTTCAACAAGCTACAAATATGGTGTATTTTAAAAATTGATTGAATCCCCCCAGTTAAATAGCAGTGACTTCGCAAATTTTTAATTTCATGTCTTCTGTCATTTGCCATAATTGTAGCTGAGATTTCACGATTGTTAGTTCGGATAGTATGTTTTATGCCTGGTATTTATTTAGTTTGGTTATCTTTCTATACATGAAACCGATCATGTTTTTAAAATTTGCTGCGATAACTGCCAAAATAGTAATTAATTTATAAGTCTTTAATAAACATTTTAATGCAGCGGCAGCTTGCTAACAGAATTCTTTGTTGTAATTGCAGGGTTTTGGTTTCACATTCGAGTTTACCGTTACATTCAAATTCTCCGTATACCGCTACCGTTTAAATACACCTTTGCTGTCCAAGTTCCCAGTTCAGATCAAGTTTACCGTTCAAATATACCTTTGCTGTCCGAGTTGCCCGTTCAAATACAGCTTTGCTGTTCAGATTCAGCTGTACCTTTAAATCTACCTTCAGTTATTTTCACGTTCAGGTTCCATCCATTGTCTACCGCAGTTTTTGAGTATACATTTCAAGTATACTTTCTTATTGCCACCTCCACAAGCTTCTCTGACAACTACTGGCTCCTTTCTTGGGGGTAATTAAGTGCCTATGGTAAGCGCTAAATGCTGATGCTACCCCATGCAGCTCTTACTTCCGTCTACAGGCAATCAACACCTGTGGGACTTCAGGCGAAGGCCTGACATTCAGCCTGTGACATGAACTTTTCCATATCCACTATTTTTCTCATTAAATTGCAACATACATTTTTAGTCAGTCAAAATTAAAATCTTAGTGAAATTTATCGTTATATAAATATATTTTCCTTTTGTATGATGTTAAATTTATAAATTAGGAAGCCTAGCATGATAATTAATTAATTAACATTTTGCTAATAAATCTTTCAAACCTGCATATGTTTTAGAGTAATAAAAAAAATTGGCTGATAACCTTTCACTTAAACAATAGTTAACAATTACTTAATTTTACAATATCCAAGTTTTCTCATTATCCTTTAAGAAAACGAAACACGCTCTGGCCAGAACAATTAATTAGAAATTACCTAACAAACTAAAATTGAGAGCATTGGTAGATTTGACAGAAAAACCTTTAACTTTGCATTCAATATTTATTTTGTCTCCTTATAACGCACGACTTATATTTGATTTACCATGAGTCTTGATTTAGGTAACTCCGAGATTATTAGTTGATATCAATAAATTTAAATATTTTTGTTTTAATAGAATAAGTAATTCTTCATTTAACCTTTCTGTTATCATTGTCTTTTCTGTCTCTTTGATAAACATGCTCCCTTGAAGACTCGACTAATTAGACCTCATAGACAGAAGCCATGGTATACAGAGACTCTTAGGTTATTGAAACAAATGAAGCAAAAGGCCCGTGTGAAATTCCTTGCTTCTGGAAATGCTTCACTTAGATTACTATTGTCAGATGAGGAATTATTATAACTTTGCCGTACGGGAGGAGAGAAAGTGTTACTTCAGGCAGTCTTTAGATGAGAGGGCAGGAAATTGTAAAAAACTCTTGGTCTTTTTTGAAAAACTGGGGTGTAGCTGCCAACTCCACACAATCTATCCCTTGTGACATTTTTTCTGTGGATGCTTTGAATAACTATTTTACTTCTCTGTCTGAGGGCCTTCCCTCACTGTTGGTAACTGACTATCAATGTCTTACAGACGATGTTACCGATGATTGTATAACCTTTTCTCCTGTGAGGTGGTGAGAGACCTCACCATCAAGCAGAAGACATCTTGTATTGGGTTTGATAGTGTCAGTGGAAGGATGTTGCAGCTAACTGTTGATTTCTGTGCTGCTCCTTTGACACATAAAATACTCTGTGGAGTGTGGTGTGTTTCCTGACTTGTGGAAGGTCTCAGTAGGTATACCGATCCTGAAGAATAACTTTCCAAAGTCACTAAGTGACTTTCGTAATATAAACATGCAATCTGTGCCTTCTAAAATTGCTGAAGGTGTGATTAACAAATAGTTGTCGGAATTTGCTGAAAGCATTATACCTTCTCAACAGTCTGCGTTTAAACACGGTCATAGCTTTCTACTTTCTGTAGTTAATGATATTCTCACTCATCAGAATCAGGGCTATGTTACTGCTCTAGTTATGCTGGATATAACAAAGGCCTTTGATTCTGTTGATAATTCTCTTTTACTTGATAAATTGTTGAGTTATGGAGTTTCGCCTTTTACAATGGTTTGCCAGCTACCTTAGTGGTCGATGGCAGATGGTGAGACTTGATGATGGAGCTTGCTCTGAGCTCCACCCAGTATTGGTGGGGATGCCCCAGGGATCAATACTTGGTCCAATTCTGTTCAACCTGTTTACCGCTGATGTGAATAGCATTCCTCTACTGTCGACTCTTAACTGTTTTGCAGGCCATATGCAATTATATATTCCTCTTAGTGTATCTAATGCTGATGGAACAGATTGGGCGGTTAAATGGAGACCTGCAGAGAGTTCAGACGTGGTGTGGAGTAACAACCTGAGCTTCAATCCTGAGAAGTGCAATTTTCTCATTCTTGGCACCTCCTATAATGTTCGACAGGTCCGCGGTCTTCAACTGTCTGTGTTGCTTGGGTCTGATGCCTTGTTCCAATCGGATAAACCCAGAAATTTGGAATTGATACTGGATGGGAACCTGCAGTTCTCCAGACATGTGGACCATCTCTGCGTTTTATAGACTGCAACACCTGTAACAGTACCGTGATTGTCTTCCCCAAGATGCACGTAAACTTTTGGTAAAGTCACTAATCCTGTCACTGTTCACGTATGGTAATTGTGTGTATGGTCCTTGCCTGACGCGTCTGTACAGGTACCGTATCCAGAATTGGTGTGTAAGATTTGTTCTCCATGTATCCCGTTGTGCTCACATTACGCCGTACATGCGGGCACTGGACTGGCTGAACATGCAAGAAAGAGGACTTGTTCACTATGCCACCTTAGTAATAAAGGTTGTTCGGGAAAGGAAGTCTGATTACCTAAATGACTGTGTCAGCCTTCGAACTGATGTACATGACAGACTCCTACGAGGCACGAGTTACTTGACTGTTCCTATACATAGAGCTGCAAGTTTTTTTGTTACTTGATATCTTACCTATTCAATTATCTGTATAGAAAGGGTATAGCTTCCCTTTCAATAAGGGCTGTAAAATATGCTAACACATGAACTTCATATTACCCTGTTTTAATTTTTTTCTGTAGCTGGATATGTTGAAAAACAGTTCGCTGAACATGTCCATTTGTACTGTGAGTGCAATAAATATTATTATTATCTTCAAACCAAACAGTGTGTTCTTTATCTCACAAAAATAATAAATCTGAGATAAGTGCAACTACGTTAGGGTTTGTGAGGTGATTATTGCCGCACTATCGACTGGATTTAGATCCTATCGAAATCTGTGACGAGATATCAACCGCAGGCAAATATCAAATAAATACACTCAGGTTTTTAGACTTAAAGTGGCACAGGGTGTATTAACCGAAACAAAGTCTAAACGATTTGGATCAAATTAAATCATTGCCACAGAATCTGTGAACATGCAGGTTGTAACGATTACATTTCGTTACTGCTTTAATTATTCAAAATAAACGCGTAAGAGACTTAATTAAGAGCCGACAATCCAATATCTATAAGACAATTCATGTCTTGATTTCAAAAGTATTTTGATGAAAAGTCGTTAAATCTTCAAGTACCGTAAACGCCTTTACTGCAGGCTAGGAAAGCACGTTAAAAATTCAAACATCTAAAGACACAATATGGCTTTGTTAATAAATGATGTGTCGCATTTTCCTGGAAAGGTTTTAAGTAAACAAAAATATCCGTTGAGAATGTTCAGGAACAAATCATTAGTTCATAATATTAAAAGAACCTTGAGGGTGGGAGTCCATTTTCAATCTTAAGAGGGAGCCGAGAATGTATCCGCAACTTGGAGATGAAATTAATTTTGAAGGTCCTGAACTATAGGCAAGGGACGTAGGTGTCAAGGGAATGACGTCACAGGCGACGGTTGAAAGATGAGCGGCAAGCCAGCAGAGATGTCGGTTGAATTACCCGCGAACAAGGACTCTCTGCCTAGCGTTCGTCGAGTGAACACCCTTTAGTTGTGGTGGCTAAAAGTTATCTTTTTTTTTTTTTGTTCCCTCACGGCTCGTCCGCGGCCTTGCCGCCCCGATAGCACCGCAACCCTTGGTTGATTGTGCATTCCCCCTTAGTCTTACTCCACCCATTCCAAGATCACTGTGCCTTGAACTAGTCTGCACAGCGATTGGTAGGGTGAAGTTTTATATTGCTCTGTCTCCGGTCTAGACTGACCGTAGATCAGTTGTCTTTTGTGGTCCACAGCTTTACACTCGCACAAGATGTGCTGGGCTGATTCCTCCCCCTCGCCGCAGAGTCTGCATGCGAGGTCCCCTTCGAACCGCCCCATTTTATGCAGGTGTTTCTTGACGGCCATGTGTCCCGTCAAGAGACCTGTTGTGTTTCTGAGCTGTCCTCTGCTAAGGTTTAGCAGCTCCACAGTTCTCTTTGAACTGGGTCCGTCAATTATTGACTTCCCATGTCTGAGCCCTGGACAGTCCGCCCAGTACACCTTGTGTTGGTTTCTGACCCAGGACTTAATGGCTCCCCTGGCAGTGCTCTTTGACACACCCAGAGCCGGTTCTGGTCCCATAAATGGTTCTGCTGACCCTCTCTTCGCGAGACTGTCAGCTTCTTCATTGCCTTTAACCCCCGAGTGACCCGGCACCCAGATGAGGGTCACCTCATTCTGCCCAGCCAGGTCGCTCGTCTCGGCACTCACTCACCAGCCAGGAATTTACCCGTGGGCTACTTAGTGCCTTAAGGGCTGCCTGGCTGTCTGTGGCTATGAGGATCCGCTTGTTGGTGTAGCCCCTCCTCTTGTTCTCCCGCACACAGTGCAGGATGGCGTACATCTCGGCCTGAAACACCGTTGCATGTGCTCCGAGGGAAATACTATGACTTATCCTCGGTCCTTCCGAGTAAACACCTGCCCCCGTTCCACGCTCCCCGCCAGATCCGTCCGTGAACCAGGCGAGCGCGTCCCGTGGCATGCCCGGCGTCTCCTCCCGCCATGCCTCGCGATCAGGGATTTCCACTGTAAAGTTGTTTTCCCTGCACATTCGCGGGCTCGCGAAGTCTGACCTCATTTCAAGCATGGGCTCCTTCACGATCTCCTGAATTTTGCAGTGGCCCCTGAAGCCTGGGTTGATCTTCAGTCTACCATTGCAGGCTAGTCTGTATAGTCCTAGCCTGGCCTCTCCCATAATAACTAAGTGTAGGGGGGGTAGATCCAGCAACACCTCCATGGCGGCTGTTGGGGTTGAAGACATGGCCCCTGTGATGCCTAGGCAACCCATCCTTTGGATCTTCCCTAGTTTTTGTTTGGCACTGGATTGTGTCACCTTAGGCCACCAGACCAGTGCCGCATATGTTAACGATGGTCTGACCACCCTTGTGTACAGCCAGTGGGCCATACTAGGTCTTAGTCCCCACGTTTTTCCATATAGCCGCCTAGTGACGGCTAAGGTCATGACTGCCTTACGCAGTATTTTTTCAATGTGACCATTCCAGGTTAGCTTAGAGTCCAATACGACCCCAAGATATTTTACCTCCCTGGCGATTGGAACGCTCCTACCGTATAGAGTGAGAGTTCTGTGGCTTTCACACTTCCTCCTCCTCGTAAACGGCACGACGGTTGCTTTCTCGGGGCTCACCCCGAGCCCTTGATCAACCGTCCACCCTTCCACCACTTTCAGTGCAGTCTGCATACGCTCCCACACTGCCTGTGTGACCTTTCCTCGGACTATGATGACAATGTCGTCCGCATAGCCCTGTACCTCATACCCCCCTCCCGAGAGCCTCCCCAGCAGGCCGTCCACGACTAGACACCAGAGCAAGGGAGACAGAACGCTCCCCTGCGGACACCCGCCGCGACCCCCGCCAGCAGAGTCCCTCCCGCGAGTGAGGTGAACACCGCCCTGTCCCTGAGCATGAAACCGATCCACCTGCAGCAGGTCTCCTCTATTCCACGCTCCCGGGCAGCTGCCAGAACCGATCCGAACGAGGTGTTGCTAAAGGCCCCCTCTATGTCTAGGAAGGCCCCCAGTGCCACCTCCTTGTTCTCCAGTTTCAGCACCAGTTGGTGCAGTGCTGTTTCTGTTGAGAATCCTGCTCTGTATGCATATTGTCCGCAGTGTAGAGGATATGCTTCCAGTACACCATCCCTAATGTGCCGGTCGAGCAGTTTTTCCACTGTTTTCAGCAAGAAGGACATGAGACTTATTGGCCTCAGGGACTTTGCCTGGTCTGTTGGACGCCCAGGTTTAGGAATAAATACAACCCTGGCCAGTCTCCATGCCCTCGGAATGTACCCCAGAGCCAGGCTGGCCCTCATAATGAGGGTAAGCACCGGCGCCAGTATATCTATCCCCTGTTGGAGCATGATGGGCATTATTCCATCAAATCCCAGCGATTTGTATGGCTTAAAGCTGTTAATGGCCCATCTGATTTTGCTCCAGGTAACCACCTCTTTAGCGACTGTCCAGTCTACTCTAGATGCCCGCCTATAAGGCGCCTCTATTTCTGAGTGTTCCCAGTCCGGAGGTGATTGGTTTATTATGTTACAGCCGGGAAGTGCGTCTGGAGTAAAATTTCCATAGTTTCCTCCCCCGAGCTTGTAAAGCCTCCCGTGGGTGTTCTAAGGGAGCCTATGTTAGTCTGAGGGCCCTTAGACAGGATCTTGTGTAGTCGAGCACTCTCGGACGTGTTTTCCACTTCTTCGCAGTGCCTCCTAAAAGTTATCTTGAAATGGGGTGATAAACTCCTTTCCGTTATCTATACTATCAAATAACAATTGTCAGTGATTATTTAAAGTCATTTGAGCGGTTTTAGAGTTTAAATAAAAGTTATGTTGAGCATAAAAACGCGAGTTAAGTTGTGCTTCTTTTTTCCGTCTCGACACATTTCTTTACGTTAATCAGAAAAACTTCCTGCATCTTATCGAAGCTTGAGTCAGTTAGCAGTGAAATTCACTTGAACAAATTCACGTTTTAATTGCGATTTGCAAAGTTTCCGTCAAGCGAATTCAGAACATCGACATAGTTGTCAAATGGTTTTCCAGTATTGGAAGAATATATCCAACAGCCCAATAATCACTAGTGGAAAGTACCATTCATCTTCTCCAGCTTTCCTCTTATTGGAGTCTGTGAACCTGTCTCAAGTGCTCATAGTTGATCCCATTCGGAAGCCATCTTCATGGGGTCATCAGGGAACTCAATACAGGAATATTTGGTAGGTCTGTGTAAGTCTTTTTCTCTGAACCGGTAGAAATTTTCATGCAGCAATCTAATATCAGAAGCCTTATAACTTAAACTTTCCGAAATAACGTAATCAAATTCGAACTTGAACAGTGTCAGCGAGCCGCTATAAGAATAATTGTAAATTTCCTGTTTAATCTGTTGAATTTTGTCTGTAAATTAAAACACATAGTTTTTGAAATTGTAATTAGTAAATTTTGTCTGTAAAATGTCTAACCTGTACATTCTTTTCAATATCTCTTATTTTTAATAATTAATGTAGAAATTTTACGTAGGATATATATATATATATATATATATATATATATATATATATATATATATATATATATATATATATATATATATATATATATATGAGCCTCACTCAAAGAACTAGCCAGTTAACTAAGTGACAAATTTAATGAAATTGATTGACAAATGTCAAGTGATTTAGCTAATAATTTGTGTTTGCTTTTTAGCTGTAAGATACAGTATTTCATCTTACATATAAAGCTCAAGTGGCTAACATCAGTATTTTAGTAACATGCAACTATCGTTATCTTATTGTTCTGCCATATGTAAGTGAATTGATAATTTATTTTTCTTGAAGTTCTTGTTCTTTATCTGATTTGTATTTGTGTGCAATTAATGTTTATTTGAGATTTACCAACCATTTTTATTTCATTTTGTTTGCTACTCCAAATTTAATTTATATGAATAAATTTAATACTTTGTTACATTAACATATCTCTTTGATTGAAGAGAAATTCCTCCCTAACTTCTCCTTTCTTTTGGTGTCGGCGCAAACAACTTATTCTTCCCAACGATTATCTAGATATCTAAATTTCAATATTACCTGGCACTAGTCTGGGGAGCCCACAAATATAGGACTCCAGGCAGTGCGAGACAAACAAAGAAAGAACACGAGTATCCAACTACATCCAGATCTGTCAACCTCCTAAAAGTATTGCTAATCTTAATAAATATGATAATCTGATAGATAGATATTTTAGGGTAGGGCATTATAGGCAATCGTGACCTCACTATTGAGCATATCTATATCCACCTGAGGTCAATCACAATATACCACGTTCTCTAAGTTTTTCTTTGAAGGAGGTAACAAGGTGGAATTGAAAACCTGCTTTGTTTTAGACGCCCCTTAGAAAAGTAGACAATCTATTCAACAATAATTTATTTTCAACAAAGTTTACAAGAATCAACATATAAAGCATGGAAAACACAATTGAAAAGTCGTCTATTAAAATATTTACAATAAGGGATTTTCTCATAAAATGTACTACAGTGATTCAATTAATAAGATCTTTGGTTATAATAGCCCGACCACCTACAACAACTTGAGGTCCAGAATAATACCGGACCAGTACACTGGATCCTCGTTTTAACTGGTTATTTCTGGATAAATCTGCCCAACAATCGACCCATGTATTGTAATGTGGCATCAGTTTGGGTGCTCCCGCCATCAATCCAGACTCATTTACAATCATACATTTCGATACAACTTGGAATGGATATGTTATTGTCGTCGCCACCAACTGTCAAACATAACGTTTAAGTTAGATAAATATTTATTTAAGTCCAAAAACTGGATGTTAAATAAATTAAGTAAACAAATCAAATAATGTAATGAATACAAAATAAAATAACACTAAGACTAAAATAAGTTCTACTGACTAATAAACTATTATTTCAACAACACACCATGAGGGCTTACAGCCTAAATACTATCGTACCGTGGGTGTCGACAAGGAGGAAAGAGGCAACTTGTTAATTCTGGACTTGAAGGTTTGGAGGCTCGGAGGAGAAGGAAAAACATGTGCCGGCAAGGAGTTCCACAACTTGGAAGTCCTCCGGACAAAAGAGCGAGCATAACAAGATGTTCTATGTCTGGTGACCTGGACAGTAAAAGGGTGCATTCGCTCTGTTCCCCTGGTAGATCTGTTGGGGCCAGCAGGTGGAGGAACTATGGAAGAAAGCTCCTCTGAGCAGTGCCCGTGCAGATATCTATTAAAGAGAGAGAGGTCACCAACGGCACGTCGGTCGGCAAGGGATGGCAGCCTTTGGGTGAGGGTAGGGTCACCAATGAGACGTATAGCTCTCTTCTGAATGGAGTCCAGGATAGCGAGTGTAGAAACAGCAGCAGCACCCCAGATGTGGGAGCAGTATTCGAGGTTGGGTCTTATTTGTGAAGTATATAAAGTATAGAGATTAGCTGGTGAAAAGTATTTGCGAGCCCGCAAGAGGAAACCTAATTTCTTAGCAGCTTCTTCTGCAATTGATGTGACATGTTGGTGCCAATTGAGATTTCGATCCACAGAGATGCCAACAAGTGAAAAGGACTCATTACTTTGAATAACTTGGTTGTTTATTGTAATGGGTCTAGGGCTAGTGTATCTCTTATGAGAAAGAAAGCAAAACTGTGATTTGGTGGGGTTGAATTGTACAAGATTTCTACTTCCCCAGTCTAATATTTTTTGGAGATCCACGGAGATAAAACCCACCATGAGTCTGTGATCCTCATCTAGTTGGGCTAAAGAGACAGGCTTAGAATATTGTATATTGGAGTGGAGGGTGCTGTTGTCCGCGTAACTGTGAACTGGGTTGGATGTGCTAGAGAGGTCATTGATGTGGAGAAGAAACAAAGTAGGGGCTAAAGCTGAACCTTGAGGAACTCCTGCATTCATTGGATACAGTTTAGAGGAATGGCCATCCACGACAATAGAAATGCTCCGGTTAGAGAGGAAATTTGCTGTCCACGTACAGAGTTTTGATGGTAGGCCATAGGCCGGTAGTTTATTAAGCAGCACTGCGTGCCAAACCTGGTCGAATGCTTTGGATATGTCTAGAGCGACAATCTGGGATTCACCGTGTAGTTACATAGACTTGTTCCAAGAGTGGGTGACATCGGAAAGGAGGTCGGCAGTTGATCTGCGCTGGCGGAATCCATACTGCCTGTCGTAGATTAGACTGTGTTTTTCAAGAAATTTTAGTAATTCCGTGTTTATATACTTTTCCATCACTTTGGAGACGACTGAAAGGAGGGAAATAGGCCTGTAGTAGCTAGGAAGCGCTTTCGATCCTTTCTTGGGGACGGGTTGTATTCGAAATATAAACTAACAAAAGTCTGGACGCAGCAAGTGCGTTATGATAGTGAATTTTCATTAAATGCTTCAAATTTGTATAAATCAATTCTCTATAAAGCTAGAAAGTTGAGTTTTGGTGGAGTAAGGTATTTGCGAGGGCAACATACCAACTAAAAGCTGTTTACCTATTACCCATTTAAGGGTTGCTTAGTTGTAGGAAAACGCTGTTTATAGTTTCATATTGGACGCCAGCGAGTCACGCAACATGTACTATATAGGGTGGTATATGATGAGCAGGGAGGACGGACGTCGGCCTGCTGATAATCTTGCCATTATGAATAGTACGTAACTGCTAGACAAGGAAATAAAAGGGGAACGTTAATAAACAGCCGCTACGAACATCGAATCTAATAACGTGTGCCATACAGGGTGGCATATGATGAGCAGGAGGAACGGACGCCAGCTTGCTGATGATGTGGCCGTTCTGAATGGTATGTAACCGTTAGATTGGGGAAAGACAAAAAGACGTAACAGGCTCCACAGGAAATACCAACCCTAGGCCTGAGTGGTGGCTTTCCACTGTTCTTTAGCTACAAGAACTATATTTTTATTTATTTATTTAAACAATCCAAACAGGCAGAAGCCCAGTTACATGGATTTATATAAGAACTAATAAGCAAGAGAAATTAAAAACTATACATTAAAACTAAAAAATTAACAAAAAATAACTAAGATGTGGTGTCCCCACGAAGTATGGATACTCTAGAGGCTGCGGAAAAGGACCCAACGTTAGCATGACTAAATATGCCAGTACCGGAAGAATTATATTCTATAGAATACAAGGGTGATTTCAGAAGCAGATTAGTTCTGAAAATCAGAAGTAAAAAAGTATGAGTAGAACGAGTCTGACAGCCGTGGAGAGGACAACGAAAAGGCAGCGGGGAGAGAAGTTTAGGTGCATCAATAATTCCATGAATGGGCTTAAATAAAGAACATCGACCTGAAAGAGTTCTACTGTCAGCAAGCGACATAAAACCAAATCTAGTGAGTAACAAATTGTAAGATATTCCTCTTTGAGGATAAACTTTGTCAACAAAATAAGACTAATACTTCAGAAACCTATGCTGGACAGATTCTAGAAGCGTAAAGTGGCAGGAGTAGAAGGGCATCCAGCACAAGCTCGCATATTCAACATGAGAACAGACAAAATCATTATATAGCCAGATAAGAGTTTCAGTAGATGAAAAATTCCCAGCTCTTCTAACAACAAATCCTAGGCTTTTCATAGAAGTTCTAAGGATACCGTTCAGATGTAAATTAAACTTCAAGTGTGGATCCATCATCAACCCCAAGTCAGTAATATTAGACACACCTATAAGATTTTCACCATTCACCTTATAAGTGAAAACCTGCAAGTGATGTTTATTGGAAAAAGACAAAACATTACATTTAGAAAGATTTAGAGGTAACTTATTTATGTCACACCATTCCGAAATCTTATCGAGGTTGTGCTGCATGGCCTGACAGTTGACAAGAGAATTGATATTTAGAAAAAATTTTAGGTCATCAGCATACAATAAATGAGAAAACACAGAATCCAAATCATTAAGAAAAACGTTGAAGAGAAAGGGACCAAGTACAGATCCTTGTGGGACACCAGAAGAAGCATGAAACAGGTCAGAAAAACAACCAGCATACCAGACATAATGATACCTATTGAGGAGGTAGGATCTAAACAAGGATATAAGACCATGTGAAAGTCCAACAGAATGAAGCTTAAGTAACAGCAGCTCATGATCAACTGAGTCAAATGCCTTCGAGAAGTCTAAGTAGACTGCATCAACCTGTCCATTCCCATCCAAACAAGACGATACATATTGCACGAAACAAGAAAGGTTGGTCAAGATCGAACGGCCCTTGACAAACCCATGCTGATTCGGTGAAAGATACAGACTTACATGAGGAGATAGATATGCAAAAAGTGTATACTCAAAGACCTTAGAAAAGTTCGACATGATTACAACCTGCCTGTAATTTTCAATGACCGACTTGTCACCATTCTTATGGGCGGGGATGACTTTAGTGGTTTTCCATATTGGAAGGGAAGGTTTGTGTTTTCAGAGACAAGTTGAAAATAAAAAGTAAAGGTTCGGCAAATGCGGAAGCACAGTCTTTGATTATGAAACTAGGTACGTCAGGCCCTTGACACAACTTGGACTTGAGTTTGTTAATAGCAGAAAGTATATCAGATGTATGAAATTCGCTTAAATGATAGGGAAGACAGTTAGAGGAAATAAACATATCCTCTGAAGAAGCGGTACAAGATTTGAAGGAGGAACTCAAAAACTTAGCCAAACCATCAACTAAACTCTCAGGGGAGGACAACTCCTGGCCATTATATGTCATAAGTCCAGGTATCCGAGTCTGTTTATTTTTGGAATTCACAAAGGACCAAAAAGACCTGGGATCTGCCTGTATGTTAGACTCAACATTACCTATGTAGGGTTTATAAACCTGCAAGCAATCCTTCGTAAGTTGTTCCCTACACTCCGAGAATGCTTTATAATCAACAGCCGACAGTGAGGACCTGTATTTAGAATAGTCTCCCTTTGATTCTCAAATTATAGATTATTTTGCTGTTAAACCAAACAGGATACTAAGAAGGAGTAATTTTTGCTTGGGTACAAAAGCATCAAACAGGATATAGAGCTTCTGGTAAAACAAACCACAAGCTACATCCACATCAGTGACTCCACAAAGAAAAGACCAGTCCATGCTTGCGATTGCATGATAAAACCCATGAAAATCAGCACGTCTGAAGTTATAGGCCGGAATACCATTGGAGAAGTTAAACTGCCAAACACATTTAGCAGGCACTTTGATATTTACGCATAAGGAGGGGTGGAATGGATCCTCTCAAGATGAAGAACAATGCATGTGTCTGCCGCTTATCGCTTGCGATTTATTTCGTATGCTTTACTAACAGTGTGCAAATTTATTTATTTATTGAATACATGCCCAACAGGATAATCCCATTAATAGGGCACCATACAAAAAGAACAATATGTAATAATATGAACAAAAAATACTTCTAAAAAAAATAAACTAAATTAAATTAAACTACAAAACTAAAATACTCTGCAAAATATCACAAGGCAGAAATTCCACAAAACAGTACATATAATGGTTCTAATAACCGACAAAGTAAGATATAGCCACCCTACGAATAACAGCAGCTTTATCCGAATAGAAGTCGCACAAGTTTGCAATGTTATTAAAGTCAGAGCTCATTGTATAAACAGGTGATTTCATATACAAGTTAGTCCTTGGTATTGGAGGCTTAAACACTCTCACCACTCTAGATGCAGCCCGTGGAACTGAGAAATTTAATTGCATCAATAAGTCTGGACAATCAACTTTATCATGAAACAAGTTATGCAGGAACATCACAGATGCAACTTTTCTACGCGAATACAAACTGGGTATGCCAGTTTGCAACAGCAATTGGCCATGATCGCATCCCCTCTGTGGGTAGGTAGCAGATGCCGTATATACAAGGTGTTTTAAAAACTTACGCTGGACATCTTCCAGAGCACCAATATGAACACTATAAAAGGGATCAAAAACCAAGCAACAATATTTAAGCCTCGATCGAATGTAGGCAAAATAGAGAATTTTCAAGCTATCCAAATTGGAAAATGATCTGCTATTCCTCACAATGAAACCCATCAACTTCAAACAGGATGCTGTAATTGTTTGAATATGTCCAGTGAAACTTAAATGTTCATCATATACAATGCCAAGATCCCTGTGCATTTCAGTCCTAGTCAATGGTACACCACCCACTTTGTAAGGAAAAGCTATACGGCTGTTTTTTCTAGTGTATGTCATCACTTTGCACTTCGAGACATTTAATTCAAGTCTGTTCTCAACACACCACAGCTGCAAGTTGTCAAGGTCCACCTGGAGTCTTGAACAGTCACCAATATCGTGAACACTGGAGTATAACTTGAGATCATCAGCAAATAATAGATGATTACCAGAAATTACAGAACTTATGTCGTTGATAAATAACAAAAAGAGGAATGGGCCAAGATTGGAACCCTGTGGAACGCCGGAGCCAGCAGTGAAGGGTTCAGACTTAAATCCATTATAAAAAACATATTGCACACTAATGCCACTAGGATATCGTATTTATGTTAAATGTTTTAAAAATAATTCTGTATAAATTATTTTTAGTCGAATATTATTGTGTGCTAAAATATTAACGTAGTGTTTGTATTTTTCATTGTTAAAGAATGTCTTATCAGCTACACCTTATCTAGCATGAGATAGAACTTGCATTTAGTCGCATGGTTGTAGCGAATTTTTAGTTTTTCGTATCTCATTGAAACTTTTGCTTGTGAATCTATTTATTATTATTAGAAGTCTCTAAAAAACTAATTGGGGTTTACTGCACCGCTATTAGATAGTTGCACTGATGCATGTGGGGTTAAGCTAGAATCCTGTGACGGATTGTATTAGCTGGGGTATATATCCTAATTGATATTTTACCTGTTTATCTTATTTCTGCTTCCATCTCTGTACAACAGGAAAACGGCCATTATCCGGGAGTAAGTAACTAAAGTCTACTTAGCTTCCCGGAACTCTGCGGGAAATAATACGTTTTGACCCCTGGCTATAGTTTTTCTCCACTAAGCTACCCTAGGACAAGGCTGTTATTAAACAGTAATTTGTGGTGTTATACGAGGGCCTTAGCAGAAGTCCGCACAGGGATCTAACCTCGTCCTATTTCTAGGGAATAAAGATGGGGCCCGAGGGAATATAATTTAGAGTCACACCCGAATGACGGATTGGCAATATCCATTGGGCGACTGCTTAGCCAAAGTTCATCACAATAGGAAGGTCTGAATATCAACTTTGTGAAAAACTTTGAGATGAAGAGGGGAAATGGCTTAATAATTCTAACAAGCGATATACAAGAAGCAACTTTCAACTAATATCCCACCAGTAATAAAAGCCATTAACATTTCAAGCATAATTTTCACCAAAATCTGGATCATCTGTGAAAAAATGTGCACAGAAAAAGCAACCTTTAAAAATTATAAATATCTTATACAATATAACGACTGAACAAAAACGTTACAACTATAATCATCATACTTACACTCATTGTGGCCGCTGCATACATTTGTAATTCTTTTTCGTTAACATAACATATGAACATATATGTCAAAGAGTTTGCCAGGATTACTGAAATTACATCACCAAGTAATCTTGGTATAAATCCAGCAAAAAAACCCATTATTCCGTTTTGCCTATAGATTTCCGCTATCGATCCGAAAATGCCCCTAAAAAAATATAACACATAATGTTAATAGTCCAGTCAATAAGTCATACAAAAACAGGCAGTACACATTTTTTTCAGGAAATATTAGAGAAAAAATTAATATCAGTTCACTCTTTTATAAAATAGTTCATGGAAGGCGAAGCCTATGTGTCTCTAAAACATCATGACTTGATTGTTGTGCCACAAGATGGGTGTTCATTCTCTTCTTGAATAGCTGGAGTTTATGTCTCCAGAAATATGTCTGCCGGGAGGGCATTCTTCCAAAGGTTAGGTACTCTAGGTAAGAACACTGATTCATAACAAACTGTTTGACAAGTGGGTAGTTCGACAATAAAAGTGTGCGCTTTTTGACTAAAAAGGTTTGCCGACTAAAGGTGGCAAGACCCCCTTCCCCACCCCAGTTATTATGGTGGAGGCTAGGCTAGGACTATAGAGACTAGCCTGCAATGGTAGACTGAAGTTCAACCCAAGCTTCAGGGGCCATTGCAAAATTCAGATCGTGAAGGAGCCTATGCTTGAAATGGGGTCAGACTTCGCGAGCCCGCGAATCTGCAGGAAAAACAACTTTACAGTGGAAACCCCCGACCGGGACGCGCTCGTCTGGTTCACGGGCGGATCCGGCGGAAAGCGTGGGAAGGGGGCAGGTGTTTATTCGGAAGGACCGAGCGTAAGTCATAGTATTTCCCTCAGAGCCCATGCAACAATCTTTCGAGTCGAAATGTACGCCATCCTGCGCTGTGTGCGGGAGAACAAGAGGAGGGGCTACACCAAGAGGATCCCCATACCCAGAGACAGCCAGGCAGCCCTTAAGGCGCTAAGTAGCCCACAGGTAAATTCCTGATAGGTGAGTGAGTGCCGAGACGAGACGAGCGACCTGACTGGGCAGAATGAGGTGACCCTCATCTGGGTGCCGGGTCACACAGGGGTCAAAGGCAATGAAGAAGCTGACAGTCTCAGGAAGAGAGGGTCAGCAGAACCATTTATGGGACCAGAACCGGCGCTGGGCGTGACAAAGAACACCGCCAGGGGAGCCATTAAGTTCTGGGTCAGAAACCAACACAAGGTGTACTGGGCAGAATGTCCAGGGTTCATACGTGGGAAGTCAGTAATTGATGAACCCAGTTCAAAGAGAGCTGTGGAGCTGCTAAATCTTAGCAGAGACAGCTCAGAAACATAACAGGTCTCTTGACGAGACACATGACCGTCAAGAAACACTGTACAAGCACAAATGATGCCGAACGTTCTGGACGCCCAGTTGAGGTCGCTCACGATATGGTGTTGGCCGATCAGAGATGGAAAGTGCGGGAGATTGTGGAAGCCACTGGCATATCACATGGCTCAGTGGTTTCGATTTTGCATGATCACTTGGGTATGAGAAAACTATCTGCAAGATGGGTACCGTGTTTGCCCACAATCGACCACAAACGCAATCGTGTGACAACTTCGAAGGAGTGTTTGGCGTTGTTCAACCACAATAGGGACGAGTTTTTGCGCCGTTTTGTAACCGTGAAAGAAACATTCACCACAACACACCAGAGACCAAGCAGCAGTCAAAACAGTGGGTTTCTCCATGTGAACTGGTACCAAAGAAGGCCAAGGTGGGTTTGTCAGCCAATAAAGTCATGGCGACTGTTTTTTTTGGGATGCACGCGGTATAATCCACATTGATTACCTTCAAAAGAGAAGAACAATCAATGGCGAATATTATACCAACTTATTGGACTGATTCAATGACGATTTGAAGAAAAGACGACCGCATTTGGCCAAGAAAAAAGTTCTTTTCCACCAAGACAATGCAAGGGTGCACACATGTGTAGTCTCCACTGTGAAATTTCATAAATTAGGCTACGAATTGCTCCCTCATTCGCCCTATTCTCCGGATTTAGCCCCGAGTGACTATTTCTTGTTTCCGAACTTGAAGAAATGGCTCGGTGGAAAGATATTTGACGCCAATGATGAAATAACCTCACAAACAAATACCTATTTTGAGGACCTTGACAAATCTTATTTTTTGGAAGGGATAAAAAAATTGGAGAAATGTTGGACGAAGTCTATAGAGCCCAAAGGAGACTATGTTGAGAAATATAATGATTTTTTGTCAAAAAACCTTTGTTTCATTCAAAAAGTCACGGACTTATTGACCCGCCCTCGTAAGTTAGTGTACATATTAGACTTGATTTAAGTTAGTTAGAAAATTGTGTTTAAGTAGTCAAGTGTATATACTCATCGTTTTATGTAAATTAGTAGTATTTTTGCTAAATAAACTTCATTATTATTATTATTATTATTATTATTGAAAACAAAAAAAAACAGGTAACAGTGGGCTATTTAAGATTTGGAATTTGAATCTGCAAAAAAAAAACTGATGAATATTTTTTCAAAGTTATGAGTTTATTAGAAAGATTGAACCTTTCCATTGAGGAATGGAAGACAACATCATTCAAATGACTGCCACAGCTAGCCTTACAATACCCCATTCGATCAGTCCACTTTTTCAGTACATTTCGATTGTTTGGGCCTCTATTTCGTCAATGGCAACTTCGATTTCATTTTTAAAGTCGTCAATCGCCTCTGGATGGTTAGCGTAACACCTGTCCTTAATGGCTCCCCACAAAACAAGGTCTAACGGAGTCAAATCACAGCTTCGAGGTGGCCAATTGATATCAGCATTTCGGCTGATTATGCGATTTTCGAAAACAGTGCGCAAAAGATCGATTGTTACGTTGGCTGTGTGGCACGTTGTGCCGTCCCGTTGAAACCAAATGTCTTCTATATCATACTCTTCAATTTTGGGAAACAAATTATCTCTTAGCATGGCGCGGTAGCGATCGCCATTCACCGCAATGGCGTTTCCTTGCTCATTTTCGAAGATAAATGGCCCAATAATGCCGCCAGACGAAAATCCGCACCAGACAGTCAATCGTTGTGGATGCATTTGTTTCTCCACGATGACATGTGGATTTTCTGAGCCCCAGATAGGACAATTTTGCTTATTGACGTATCCTCCGAGGTGGAATGAATTTCATCTGAAAAGATGATTTTTCGGTAAAAATGCTCATCTTCGATTAAGCGGTCTTCAGCCCATTGAGCAAACCGAAAACGCATCGGATGGTCATGCGGCTTCAGCTCTTGCACTAATTGAACTTTGTACACATTCATACCGAGATCTTTATGCAACATTCTTCTCAAAGAAGTGTGTGAAATGTTCAATTCTTGAGAACGATGATGAGTTGATGTTGATGGTTGTTCACGCACACTCTGAGCAACAGCAGCAATGTTTTCGGTTGAGCGCACTGGACGAGTACGTACACGGGTTGTTTTATCCAACAACGATCCAGTTTCACGAACTCGCTTCACAAATTGATCGAGAAACTGCATTTTTGGCACATCCTTTTTGTCAATTTTTTTTCCGTAAATTTCTTACAGTTTGAGTAGAAGACTACACGAGGCGCACGTACTGGTACAATCACCAAGAAGCTGTATGGACTGATGACTGGCTATCGCTGCTTCACTTGATTGGTGATCTGTGTCATCTATATTTTTTTATCACAATTCTGTTTTTTTTAATGACATTATTTTGTTGTCACAACAACTTTGATAACAAGTGATGCTGGCCGCCAACTCTCACGGGGATAGTCTCACTGAGGGTGGGGATTAAACGATACCAGGACACAACATACCGCCCACCAAATCACGACCCGGCGTGATTTAAGAAAAGGTCTTGCATGACGAAACCGAAAGGACATGATTCTTACATTCATAAAAAGGGCGAGCGGCGGACCCTTGACCGAAGTGCACCACGTGCTTGTGAGTGCATTGTCACCTAGACAATTGCATCACCATGGTCACCCTATTTGGATGCAGCCCCAGGTATCAGCGACACTACCAAGTGCCGATCACGTCAGCCTACCCGTCTCAGTCTATTTGTAAGTCATCGTTATTGGGTCACAACTCCTGTATTCACTTTGTACTTAAATTGATAACTAGTAGAATAAATCGTTATTGTTTTAACACGTTCATCTATTATAAATCTGTACTTACAAAGAACAGTTCCTCTGGTCCTTCCGGCGTAGAGTAACAGGTAATTAGACCAACCACATTTGCCAACCTTTTTCTGAATCGTACATTTTGGAAAAAAGTTTTTAATATTTCCCAACTTTGTTCAAGCGAAAAGCGACCCATTTCATAAATGTCAAACATAAAACTAATTTTCTGTCACATCGGAAATGTCATCAAACCTTCCAACCTCAAAACAACCTATAGTTCTAATTCCAAACGTTAGATGGCCCACTCGTTATATGAAAAAATTGAGCCTTAATATAAATTGAAAACAAAAAACAGATTCACCACAAAAATAATAACGAGTTATAGGCTAGATACACATTCCGACAACGAAGGTGTCTTTATCAGTATTTGTCGCTAAAACAGTTTTACATAGTTGACGGCTACTGATGAAGGCAACTTCGTTGTTGAAATACATATCTACCACATAACTCTGTTATTATTTTTTGTGTTTTTTTGGAGTGATCCTGCTTCTTGTTTCAGTTTCCAGACACCGTGTCCAACCTAAGTCTTTTATAAATTGGAAAGATTCAACGGAATTTGCTATCAGTCTTGCTTGGTTTAATGATTTTTGAATTATTATTCAATATTATTTTAGATACTCACTCATACTTGGTTTCCTTTCCAACGAACTGCGCCATCATCCTCACAGTTATAACATGAAACGGGTGCATAATAGTTATGGCGGTTATGTTACAGATTAGATCTTTTTTAATTTGACTAATAAACTTTGTTTTGCTGGAAAAAAAATAGAAATCAGATACACTAGAAAAATAAATATACACAGGTGGGAATGTAAAGTATTGCAAAACAGTGCACAAGCGGTTATCAATAAATACACATTCATTCTGATGACATTAATAAAAATATTCGGGATGCAGCAAATGCATTAAAGTAGTGAATTTTCATAAGAATTGTACACTATTAGTAAGATATATTATTAAAACTAATTCTTTAAATTTAAATGAACTTGGGAGACCACTTTTAGAGGTCCCAGTTAGCGATTATTTGAAGAAGTATCCATTTTCTACAAAGTTAGAAAATTATAATTTGGTACATATATGTAAGTACTGCAAGGCGCTTTAAAAAAATTGTGTTACAAATTTCATAAAAGTTACAAAAGTTTTCCAGACAAAAATGAATTCTTTAAACGGAGTGTACGTGCCAAATGATCAATATGGCAGGTATTTTTCCTTATTAATTGCTTGGATGGTTTTAAGTAAGTACACTTGGAGAACCCAAATCACCGCACAAAAAGACCTGACGATCGTTTCACTAACCAAGTTAGCGTCATCAGAGGATGAAACATTCTCTTCTATTTCTAACATACTATGTTTCGAGTACAAATATTGCATTTCTAGATCCAGCCATTTTTGTTTAGCGAAATTTTCTACCTTTGTGTTATTAGAAATTTTTAAATTGAAATTCATAAAATTAGGAAAAACTGATTTTCGTTTGCAAGATTTTAAAAAAGCCAGCTGCCATGGAGGTGTTGCTGGATCTGCCCCCCACTACACTTAGTTATTATGGGGGAGGCCAGGCTAGGACTATACAGACTAGTCTGCAATGGTAGACTGAAGATCAACCCAGGCTTCAGGGGCCACTGCAAAATTCAGGAGATCGTGAAGGAGCCCATGCTTGAAATGAGGTCAGACTTCGCGAGCCCGCGAATGTGCAGGGAAAACAACTTCACAGTGGAAATCCCCGACCGCGAGGCATGGCGGGAGGAGACGCCGGGCATACCACGGGACGCGCTCGTCTGGTTCACCGACGGATCCGGCGGGGAGCGTGGGACGGTGGCAGAAGTACCGAGAGTAAGTCATAGTATTTCCCTCGGAGCCCATGCAACGGTGTTTCAAGCCGAAATGTACGCCATCCTGCACTGTGTGCGGGAGGACAAGGGGAGGGGCTACACCAACAAGCGGATCCTCATAGCCACAGACAGTCAGGCAGCCCTTAAGGCACTAAGTAGCCCACGGGTAAATTCCTGGCTGGTGAGTGTGTGCCGAGACGAGACGAGCAACCTGGCTGGGCAGAATGAGGTGATGCCCATCTGGGTGCCGGGTCACTCGGGGGTCAAAGGCAATGAAGAAGCTGACAGTCTCGCGAAGAGAGGGTCACCAGAACCATTTATGGGACCAGAACCGGCTCTGGGCGTGACAAAGAGCACTGCCAGGAGAGCCATTAAGTCCTGGGTCAGAAACCAATGCAAGGTGTACTGTCCAGGGCTCAGACATGGCAAGTCAACAATTGACAGACCCAATTCAAAAAGAGCTGTGGAGCTGCTAAATCTTAGCAGAGGACAGCTCAGAAACACAACAGGTCTCTTGACGGGACACATGGCCGTCATGGAACACCTGCATAAAATGGGACGATTCGAAGGGGACCTCGCATGCAGACTCTACGGCGAGGGGGAGGAATCAGCCCAGCACATCCTGTGTGAGTGTAAAGCTCTGGACTGCAAAAGACAACTGATCTACGGTCAGTCTAGACCGAAGACAGAGCAATATAAAACTTCACCCTACTAATCGCTGTGCAGACTAGTTCAAGGCACAGTGATTTTGGAATGGGCGGAGTAAGACTAAGGGTATGCACAATCAACCAAAGGTTGCAGTGCTATCGGGGCGGCAAGGCCGCGGACGAGCCCCGAGGAAAAAAAATGTACCTATTAATCTAGTTTTGCAACTTAACTTACGGTATAGATTTAGTTCCGTTGACCTGGGAGCCATAATTTACTAAGTGAATATTGGAACCTGTGATGAGCACTAATAAGTACACTTGGAGAACCCAATTCACCACAACACATTTTAAAAATGTGGGTTCTCCAAGTGTACTTATCAGTGCTCGTCACAGGTTACAATCTTCACTTATTGGATGGTTTTGTTTTCCCAATCAATGTTTTTGCAAACAAAAGAACAAAAAAGGTTTTTTAAAACCAACTTGTAGTTATCCGTGAAGCTCATTATGTTATTTTTCTTTAATTTAGTACCCAGGCTGCGTTTACATAGGTGTTACTATTTTTTTTCCTCCCTCAGGGCTCGTACACATCTTTGCCGCCCCGATAGCACCGCAGCCTTTGGCTCATTGTGCATGCCCTTTGTCTTTCCTACTCCACCCATTCCAAAATCACTGTGCCTTGAACTAGTCTGCACAGCAATTGGTAGGGTGAAGTTTTATATTGATCTGTCTCTGGTCTAGGCTGTCCGTAAATCAGTTGTCTTTTGCAGTCCAGAGCTTTACTCTCGCACAAGATGTGCTGGGCTGATTCTTCCCCCTCGCCAGAGAGTATGCATGCCAGGTCCCCCTCGAACCGCCCCATTTCATGGAGGACTTTCTTGATGGCCATGTGCCCCGTCAAGAGTCCTGTTATGTTTCTGAGCTGTCCTCTGCTAAGATTTAGCAGCTCCACAGCTCTCTTTGAACTGTCTGAGCCATGTCTGAGCCCTGGACAGTCTGCCCAGTACACCTTATGTTCGTTTCTTACCCAGGACTTAATGGATCCCCTAGCAGTGCTCTTCGTCACGCCCAAGACCGGGTCTGGTCCCATAAATGGTTTTGCTGATCCTCTCTTCGCGAGACTGTCAGCTTCTTCATTGCCTTTGACCCCCAAGTGACCCGGCACCCAGATGAGGATGACCTCATTCTGCTCAGCCAGGTCGCTCGTCTCGTCCCGGCATTCACTTACCATCCTGGAATTTACCCGTGGGCTACTTAGGGCCTTAAGGGCTGTCTGTGGCTATGAGAATCTGCTTGTTGGTGTAGCCCCTCCTCTTGTTCTCCCACACACAGTGCAGGATGGCCTAATTTAGGCCTGAAAGACTGTTGCATGGGCTCCGAGGGAAATACGATGACTTACCCTTGGTCCTTCCCAATAAACACCTGCCCCCATCCCACGCTCTCCGCTGGATCCGTCCGTGAACCAGACGAACATGTCCCGTGGTAAGCTCGGCGTCTCCTCCCGCCATGCCTCGCAGTCGGGGATTTCCACTGTAAAATTGTTTTCCCTGCAGATTCGCGGGTTCGCAAAGTCTGATCTCATTTCAAGCATGGGCTCCTTCACGATCTCCTGAATTTTGCAGTGGCCCCTGTAGCCTGGGTTGATCTTCAGTCTATCATTGCATTACCTTTTTTGTTATTTTCTTTGCAAAAACTAATTCGATTGAGTTGACTAAAGCAAAACCACAAAGCAATTAAACAGTCTGGAAGCAGCAAGTGTATTATGGTGGCGAATTTTCTTTAAAATGTTTTTAATAGCAAATATCTTTCTTTGATGAAAGCAGTCATCAAACTTGGTTGCCTATATAGTAGAAAAAATGTACCATATTTCATCGAAATAACTTAATTGTTTGAAAATATATTAACATTTTTCAAAAGTCTGGATGCAGCAAGTTTGTTATGGAAGTGAATTTCCACAAAAATGTTAATAGCAAATGCGAGCAGGCATCAATCTGATTACCGGTGTAGCCTATGTAGTAGAAACAATGTACTATATTTTATGAAAATATACAAAAATTTTCCGAAAATAAACTTAAATGTTGATTTCCTAACCAACAAAGTTTGCGGTAAGAGCAAATTGAGTTATTGAAATTTGAAAGATTTAATGAAAATTCGGTAAATTTGCAGCTTAGCTCCCGAACGCTTTTCAAAAAATTGTTTTCAGAAACATTACTAGATAACCCCCACCCCCCCCCCCCCCCAAATGTACAAACCACAAGAAAAAATTTCTTGTTCACACCCCCCAAGAAGTTACAGGATTGGGAGTTAATAGGGGTGCTGGGCGGGGTAGGTAGTAAAAAGGAAATATGAGCAGAAAATGTGAAGAAAACTGCTTGAAAGCTGCCTATTTGAAGCCATAGCCCCATTAAACACAGCATGCCCCGCTATTCGCCCCAGGTCATGTAACTTCCTTGGGATTTATGAACAAGAAGATTTTCTTGTGGTTTATGCAATGAGGGTGGTTGTATGCACACGAAGGGGGAAGGAAAAGCCTACGACGAAGCAGACAACCCCCAACCCCCCGCGTCTTCCGCAAGTCGAACGGGGGGGGTCTGCTTCGCCGTAGGCATTTTCCTTCCCCCCTTGTGTGCATACAACCACCCTCGTGTGCATACAACCACCCTCGTGTGCATACAACCACCCTCGTTGCATATATCACAAGAAAAATGTCCTGTTCATACCCGCCAAGGAAGTTACGGCACCTGGGGGAATAGGGGTGCTGTGAGGGGTAGGCAGGGTTTAAGGGGGATATGGCTTCAAGTTGTGAAAAAGACTGCCTTCAAGCCCGTTTTATTCGCATTTTCTGCTCATATTTTCTTTCTACTACCTACCCCGCCCAGCACCCCTACTCACTCATGGTCCCGTCACTTCCTTGGGGGTGTGAACAAGAAATTTTTCTTGGACTATGTGGATCGGGGGGTAAGGTAAGGTTTCTGAAAACAGTTTTTTGAAAAGCGTTCAGGAGCTAATCTGCAAATTTACCGAAAATTCGCTACCAAAACGCACTTACTGCGTCTAGATTTTTTTTATTACAAGCATGCATCATATTTCAACAAAAAATGCAAAAACTTTGGGTGCAGCAAGTGCGTTATGGAAGTGAATTTTCATAAAAATGTTTTTAATTACAAATATATCGTTCTAATGCGAGCAGGCATCAATTTGGTTACCGGTATAACCTATATAATAGGAACAATGTACCATATTTTATCAAAATAATTATTTGAAAATGTACAAAAATTTTCCGAAAATAAACTTTAAATGTTTCTGAGAAAACTGGTCTCCTAGCCAATAAACCTTAGGTTAATAGCAAATTGAGTTATTGAAATTTGAAACATTTAATGAGAATTCGCAACCAAAACACCCTTGCTGCGTTTATACAAAAAATTTCCGAAAATAAAATTAAATGTTGGTTTACTAACCAACAAAACTTAAGTTAATAGCAAATTGAGTTATTGAAATTTGAAGGTTTAATGAAAATTTGATAGCAAAACGCACTTACTGCGTCCAGATTTTTTTCTTACAAACATACATCATATTTCGATTAAAAATGCTAAAATGCATTAACGAATTTGTTCTACGAAAATTAGCTAAAAATTATAGACCGTTAAACCATAAACTTCAGCCAAAGCATCAGAGAAAGGGTCTAATGAATTTTCTGGAAATATTTTAGTAAAATGAAGGGCAGTGACGGTTGAATTTGAAACTTAAGGGTTTGCAGAACACTCTTCTTGCAACATTTTCTTTTCACAATCCGTATTTGTCTCACATTCTTTGCCTAAACATTGCCAATTTTGACGTTTAAAATTACGAGTTAGACGTTTTGAGGAAAACTCCAAAATTTGTTTGTTTAACTGCCCATAACTTCCTTGTCTTTAAAGCTAGAGACATAAATTTTGGTACAGTGTTCACTTCTTATAATATAAACACGCGTACAAATTTGGTTGCCCTTACTTTGTTACTTCCAGATATAAATTTTTTAGAAGGAAAACACATAATTTTCTGGGAAAACCTGGCCCGATTTTCCTGACTAACGAACTTATCCAAGCCACTTGCAAAAGGAAGGTACTCACAAAATTTGATCAAGATCGGTCCATTATTTTTTTAGTTATCGGTCGGATATATATATATATATATATATATATATATATATATATATATATATATATATATATATATATATATATATATATATATATATATATATAAACACAGATCTCATTAGCGAATTTAAAAAAAAAATCGCTAAAAGGAAAAATGCCTGAAATATTTATGATTTGGCAGGTACATTCCCTTTGTAAATAATTAATTTTGTTTAGAAAAATTTTCTGACTTTAATTAAATTTGTAACACAATTTTTTTAAAGAGACTTGCAGTACTTACATATATCTCTACCAAATTATAAATTTCTAGCTCCATGGAAAATAGAAATTTCTTCAAATGATCGCTAACTGGGACCTCTAACTTCACTAATAAAGAGGAGAAACAATTGTGATAATTTTATGTAATAAAATAATAAAGTATATACAGTGTGGAACAGCCAAATGGAATAAATTCGATAACGGATAAATGAGGGCGTGTTGGGAAAAACGCTTGGACACGTCGATTTGTATTTTTAACTGCGCATCTTTTTCAAGAAAAAAAAATTATATAGGGTGCGTCATGTGACAGTGGCCAATACCAACTTTCTTATTTTAAATACAAGCCCCTGTATATTATTAATTTTTTGGATTCTTCAGAAAATTCTAGACATAATTCATGTACAATGTTCTATACCTATCTTCAACTGTTTCGGAAATATTAAGTATTTTCAGATTTATTACAAAAATTAACATTAAAAATAGAAAATTATTTTATTTCACAAATTCGCTACATTGCATTCAATACTTATTTCCCATTCAGCTCTTGATAATGAGAAAGTAAACAAAAACCATTCCTGCGTTTCTTTTTACTGATATGAAATGAAACAAAAACAAAAACAGTTTTCTTTCTGTTCGTATAAAACTCGTAGCCTTAGCAACTTGTTGTCTGCCTGCATGACAGTAGTGATTAGTGTCAGTGCTATTGTCGTTTGAATTTCGTTAACTGTACGTAATAATATCAGAAAAATGGTTCATTTAACAGAAATGCACAAAATAACCATTCTACAAATGATTGGTTATGGAGATAACACACGGACACAGATGGAAGTGTCTCGCTTATTTCACGAAAAATTTCCAAATTTGCCGCCTGTATCCCAAGGAACAATTAGCAAAATAGAAAAGCAGTTTCGCGAGCTTGGTCATGTGAGACAGATAAAAAAAGTAGCTGCCAATGCAGTAAGTGATGATACGAAATTGGATATTACGCTTGAGTTTCAAGAAAACCCACATACTTCTGGTCGACAAGCAGCCCAACTATTCAACGTTAGCCACACAGCAATTTTTCGAACATTAAAGGAAAGTAAAATGCATCCCTATAAAATGATACCAACTCAGGAGCTCATGGAGGACGATTTCGATAGGAGAACGTATTTTTGTGAACAAATGATGGCAATGTTAGATAACAATGTGATCCAATTAGAAGATGTTTTGTTTTCTGATGAGAGCACATTTACACTTCACGGTCATGTTAATCGTCAAAATTGCCGCTATTGGTCTAATGAGAATCCTCATTGGATGAGAGAGGAACATACGCAATATCCTGAAAAAGTTAATGTTTGGGCAGGAATTGTTGGAAATCATATCGTAGGTCCCTTTTTCATTGATGGCAACTTGAATGGGGATAAATATTTAGAACTGCTCCAAAATAATGTCGTGCCAACTTTGACAAACTTATATCCAGCAAACCCACAAGTTCCTGCCAATAAAATATGGTTTCAGCAAGATGGAGCACCGCCCCATTACCAAATCAATGTCCGGCAGTACCTGAACCAAATTTTTCCAAATCGGTGGATAGAGAGGCGCGGATCGATAGAATGGCCAGCACGATCTCCTGATCTGTCGCTATTAGACTACTTTTTGTGGGGATATGTCAAAAGTATTGTATACAAAACTAAGCCCCTCAACTTAGATGACTTAAAAAGACGAATCACGCTTGCGATTAGATCAGTCACGCCTGAGATGTTGAGTAATGTTAGAAGACATTTCTATACCAGATTAGCATGTTGCCAAGATGTTCGTGGCGAGCATTTTGAACATTTACTACATTGACATTAATTTTTTTTTGTTTTTTTAAATTATTAAGAAATAATCAGTATTTCTTATTAGAATTTGTGAAATAAAATAATTTTCTATTTTTAATGTTAATTTTTGTAATAAATCTGAAAATACTTAATATTTCCGAAACAGTTGAAGATAGGTATAGAACATTGTACATGAATTATGTCTATAATTTTCTGAAGAATCCAAAAAATTAATAATATACAGGGGCTTGTATTTAAAATAAGAAAGTTGGTATTGGCCACTGTCACATGACGCACCCTAAATAATTTTTTTTTCTTGAAAAAGATGCGTAGTTAAAAATACAAATCGACGTGTCCAAGCGTTTTTCCCAACACGTCCTCATTTATCCGTTATCGAATTTATTCCATTTGGCTGTTCCACACTGTATAAAGTAATATATAAGATTAAAAAAACTTCACTTCAAAATTCAACAAGTAATTAATCACTTCCGAATGAGTGATTTATAAAATTATTACTTCCACATGTGGAAATATCACATTGGCGACAAAAACTTATTTTCGCTTAAACGTCTTAAAAGTATCAAAAAATTAAAAGTACCAAAAGCATGATTTGGGGATGAACATTTGTTTTGTCTGTATGTCTGTTTGTAGCCACGATTACTTTAGAACGAATTGAGATATCGTCATCAAATTTGGTATACAGTTAACACTCGACAGCGAATGGTTTGGATTGCATTTGGGTAAAATCGCGTGATTTGGTGAAAATTGACATTATTAAAACTTGAGTAATATAACCTTTTCGGGGGTTTATTTATTAGAAACCTTCTAATTTCATCAAACATCTGGTATTATGTGCTGAAATTAAATTAGGGGTTGAATGTATGGGGGTGGAATATTGACAAATCTTTTTTTGCTAAAACGGCGTAAAAGGCCTCAAAACATATAGAAAACTTGATTCTGGTTAGTTTTTTGTCTGTCAGTCAGTCGGTGTGTCAGCCGGTATGTCTGTGAATAACTTTTGAACGAATTGAGATATGATCTTCAAATTTGGTATCCAGTTAGCACCCGACAAAGGAACGCTTCGATTTGTTTTTGGGTAAGATGGCTTCAGGGGGTAGGCGATAAATATGGGGTGATTTGGTAAAAATTGACATAAAACTCGAGTAATATAATTTCAGAAGTTTATGGGTACAGGAATACAAATTATTTCTTTGTAGTCAAGTAATGGGCCCAGCACAACTATGTGGAAGTTATGATTCAATTTGCAGCACTATTTTTTTTTAAATATACAGAATAAGCAACAATATTAAGTATGCAAAAAAAGCAAACACTCACTTATCTACTACTGCAGGCTGCTCTGCCTCCTCATCATTTTCATCATCTTCATCAAACTTCAAATAAGTTGAAATCCTTTGAACAGCAATCGCGCTAAGTAACATTCCACAGGTTTTAGGTGCAAACCCCCTGTAGCAACCAGTAAAACCATCTTCTGATTTTATATGTTTCACTTAAAATCAAACAATAACTTCAGTAATCATATTTTTATACAAACTACTTTCTTACCGTACTGAAAAATATTGGGTAATTTCAGGGCTGGCTTTCCAAACAAGGTGGTTGAGGGTCGTGGCGGAACAGGTTCATAGCCGATCTAAAATAATTTTTTGTTTTAAAATACATTTGATTAATAACTGGCAAAACTTGACATAACCTGCATTAATAATTTAGCATATTCGAAGGGATGGGAGGCAGTACTTAATAATATTCTAAAACTATAGTTAATCCACTTATTCTCTTTTTGTTTTGACATATCAACTTTTCTTCTAAATAACTTTGGATTTTCACAATTCATCGAAAGAATCGGCGAATTGAAACTGTACCCGTCCCGTCAAATACAAACCCCACTGCGATCTTTTTTAACAGCGTGAGTTAAATGGGTGTTTTTTGACTGGAAGAAAAGCCATAGAGTTAGACGACTGCACAGAATTATTTTATATTCCGTGGCGAGACAACGAAAAAAATCATGGAAATCGAAATGTAACTAAACTAGCTTCATACCCTCGCGAATTGCGAAAAGCGAAATCGCCGCAAAACCTATTCCTATTGGTCTGTTTTAAATAATATCCTAATATTATTTTAAATAGGCCAATAGGGATTAGTTTCGGAATTCGGGAGAGTATAAATCAAGTTTTAAGCTAGGTTCTTCACTCGCGAATTGTTAAACTTATTCCTATTGGCTAATAATAAAATGGCTTACAATATTATTTTAAATGATCCGATAGGAATTAGTTTCGCAATTCACGAGCGTGTGACCCTTCCAGTCTCCAGTGAAAGCTACTGGAGACTGGAAGGGACACAACAGTGCTTTCAATGTTACGTTAAGAATGGAACCAATGATGAGCACTGATAAGTATAATAATTCATCCTCTGATGACGCTAACTTGGTTAGAGATTAGATCGTCGGGTTCTTTTAAAATGTGTTGTGGTGATTTTGTTTCTCCAAGTGTACTTATGTTTCAATTTTAATGTCAATGATTTTCTGAGATATAGGTGAGAGCGGCAATAAAATGAGAGGTTATCTCTGTCGCACTCAAAGGGAGGTAAGCTCATTTGCAATATTTGAAAAAATTTCCAGCTGGATTTGGTTTATCCGTAGATTAAAAAGTTTGTTAACACCAACAATAGTTTTAAAATAATAATAAAAAGACAGTTAAATATTGCAAGAAGAGTAAAAAGTAATAAAAAGCATCTCTTTTTATGCTCCATCTCCCTATTGAAAATTTGCCTTAACTGTCATTCATGTTGTGGGTCTTCAAGATGTATAAAACTTATATAACTTTATGGATCTTGGGAGGGTCCCTTCCAAATCAAGGTTACAATTCAATGAAAAAAAGACATTCGTGGAAAAATGACGCGATTCCATGGAATTATGTATTGGAATTTTTGAGGCGCACTGATAACACTTGCAGAACCCAAATCACCACAACACATCTTCCTAAAGACCTGACGATCGTTTCACTGACAAAGTTAACGTAATCAGGGAATGAAAGATTCTGTATATATGTAAATGAGTTTATCCCATGGATACAAACTTAAACTAGGTTCGTACACTCGTGAATTGCGAAATCGCAATTATTTAAAATGGGTTAATATAGGAATTAGATTCGCGATGAGTGTATGAACCTAGCTTTAGACAGGTATAATAGCCATAAATAATTGATAGTGCAGACACAAATGATTTCAGTATATTGTGGAGACATGTGTGTTACACTTGACACAAGGTAAGACGACGGTCAATGGTTGCAATGCATCAAATAACATTAAAGTTCACCAGGCGCTAACTTCTAAAATTTTGCAGAAAAGAACCCTCTAAAATTATACTTCTAACCTTTAATCAGAATTAGCTGGCAAATGCTTGAAAGCTGCCCAGTTTGCAGAAAATTCACAGATTAGAGATAAAAAATTACAATGTTGTTTATACACTCAAATGTCAAATGACTTAGCATTGAGCGTCCTTGTCTAAGCGACACATATGACCACATTTTAAAAACGTCTAAATTTTCTGTATAATTGTGTATCCGTGTACATAACCCACAGAAATACCCTCTTTCATTCAAGCTCAATAAGTATATTTGGATAGTTATATTTTATCTTTTACTGTATATAATTTAATTAATATGTTAAAGTAATAAAAACAAATGTTTAGATAAGATCATGAGGAGACCGAACAGTTACATACGTCGGCTTCATTTAAATCTATTTTAATGTATTTAATGGAGCGTCACTTGCAAATATTATTGTTTTATAGCTATTAACAGTAACAAACTTTTTCAATTCTCAAGGTTTTTATTACATTGGAAAAATTTCAAAAGACTGGAAATTACATATAAATTAAATATAATTAGAATTTAGCGGGTAGAGGAAATGACATATGTCAATGTAGTTTTCTGCTTTCTATTCAACAAGTGCATTGTGGGATTTATGTATGGTGGTTATTTCTGCCTTCTGTCATTTACATGTACAGCTTCAAGATAATTATAAAATAATTGTAAATTAAAGCACCTAATTAATATAAAATTTGTGATATGGTATTTAGTATTAGTGCAGTTGTGTGTGTAAAGTGTGAATTTATATCAAAATTAGATAGCAAAGGTCGTACTAAATGAACCTAACCCAACGCATTTGTTGAAGTTTAAAAAAAAGGTATAACTTGTAGTTTATATTTTTCATCCCTGTTTGTTTTTCTTTTCTTAAAATAGGCAGCATATGTTTGGCTTTCTCAACTTGATGTTTGTTTTGTTGGTTTGAACATGGTTATGACCTATAGTAAGTGCTAATACTATTGCCTCTTACAGATACCATGTTTTGGAGCAATAACATTTCATCCTCTCCAATAGAGACACTACTTGCTAAGAAGGTGAGTTATCTTGTAAAACAGCATAGAAAAGAGTGAATATTTTTGATTTTATTTTGTTTACTTTGGTATAGTTAATTTAAGCTTCATAGACAACCTTGCCTCTAGCTAGTTTTTTCTCATTACTTCCATTCACAAGGTGTGTCCTAACATAGTTTAAGTTTAGCTTTTTGTATACCGATCTCTTAATCTCACATTAAATTAAACTGTGAATACAGATGTAGATGTTAAACTGTAAGAGACAGATGTAAAGATCGCTTTGATGGCTAGGTATAAGATTTAATCTAAAAAAATCATTAAAATTGTTGAATATTTCTTAAACTAATTTCTCTCGGTAATCCGGTTTAAAAAAATCCCCATTCAAATGCTTGTACAACTAGACTCATCACTTGATTGAAAATTGTCTGCGTTTTCAAACATTAAATGTTTATTGAATGTATTGCAGATCTGCACTTTTGTGTTGAAATTCATGTAAATATATCTAATGTCAGTAACAGCTTTCTTTTCCGTTTTAACTAAAGAAGCAATTAGTGTTGACAAAAAAAGTGAGGTTATCAAATCTGGACTTCAGATTTAGCAACCATACTGTCCCACAAATAAAAATTGAAAGATCTTACTTCTTAAAAGGTTTTGTTGTTAGTTTCTGGTACCGGTTTAAATAAATTGACAAGTCTGTGCTCATTCTATCGACTAGGACCTACATTATTATTCTCTTTCTGTTTTTTTTTCATATAGCATTGTGTTGCACAGTGTACAAGTGATTAAGAAATAAATAAGTAAACGAATGAGTCCACCATGACCCATGGCGTATCTAACAGGTGTTCTTTTATTCGGCTACAGCCAACGCTGTCTGTTTCTTGATTCTCACTGCGATCATTTTAGGCTCTTTTTTTCGCTTTGATTAGTAAAATTATGGGGGAATCTGCAGACAACCTCCTGAACAGTTTTAGATAAAAACAACTGCTGATAGATAAAGTTTGGTATCTTACATGCACACTTACTCTATTCTTACCTTTTGTTTTCTTGTCTTTGCTGAGTTATTTACACGAAAAGTTTTTTACACATTACACACTGTTGAACTCTATCCCAGTAAGGTTATGTTCCGTGAGACCTCTTAGTTTTCCTTACATTAACATTTGACGTAAACATAGGTTAGGTTAGGTTAGGTTAGGTTTGATTGTGAGTGGGCCATACCGGTCCCTCCACCGCGACCATAAGGTCTATTGTGGCTCACGCCTAATAGTCTATATTTCGCTCAACAAAGCCAGCCTCCTGCAGAGGTCGATAATCTTTGTGGGCGAAAGTTGATCCAGATCTTCCGGAGCAAGCTTTATCTTGCCAAAGAGCAGGTATCTAGTCCTGTCCGCTGCCGGACAGGAACACAGTACGTGCTCTGCTGTCTCGTCACTCCATACACAGCCGGAATTCAGTCTCCTGACCGACTCCAATACGGCGCAAGCGGCAGTGTCCTGTATACAGGCCGACTAGAGTAAACATAACAATGGACAATGGGAAACACTGGAATATTCCAGACCCGGCAGTTCTTCATCTTTGTGTTATAGGCTTGTACCTTCTATTACCAGTTCTCTTTTAGTATGTATATTGCTGCCATCAGGTTCTTAATTATTCACATGTTCCGAGGCCTTCTTGTTGAAATTGTTCACCTTGTTTTATTATCATGACAATTCTAGCTCGTGTTGCGGTGGTTGGAGCGTGTATGTGTCGGATTTTAGTGTTCTGTGACTTATTATTTGTTTCCCGCATCGATTTCGTAATGAGGAAAATGCAAGGTCGCAGGTTAGCCAACGTCTGGACCTACCTGATTTGTTTCAGATGCAAAAGTAGGTGTTATGTTAATTTACCATTATTTTTTTAGATTTCGATCGTTTGACAGTATTTACTATGAAATGTTCTCTTTTAGCTGTATACAAACTAGGGTACTTATATTGTATTTTTTTATTTCAACAACACACCACGAGGGCTTACAGTCTAAATACTATCGTACCGTGGGTGTCCACAAGGAGGAAAGAGCAGGCATAACAAGATGTTCTATGTCTCGTAACCTGGACAGTAAAGGGGTGCATTCGCTCTGTTCCCCTGGTAGATCTGTTGGGGGCAGCAGGTGGAGGAACTATGGAAGAAAGCTCCTCTGAGCAGTGCCCGTGCAGATATCTATAAAAGAGAGACAGGTCACCAACGGCCTGTTGGTGGGCAAGGGATGGCAGCCTTTGGGTGAGGGTAGGGTCACCAATGAGACGTATAGCTCTCTTCTAAATGGAGTCTAGGATAGCGAGTGTAGAAGCGGCAGCGGCACCCCAGATGTGAAAGCAGTATTCGAGGTTTGGTCTCATTTGTGAAGGTTTAGAGATTAGCTGGTGAAAAGTATTTGCGAGCCCGGAAGAGGAAACCTAATTTCTTAGCAGCCGCTTCTGCAATTGATGTGACATGTTGGTGCCAATTGAGATTTCGATCCACAGAAATGCCAACAAGTGAAAAGGACTCATTACTTTGAATAACTTGGTTGTTTATTGTGATACGTCTAGGGCTGGTGTATCTCTTATGAGAAAGAAAGCAAGACTGTGGTTTGGTGGGGTTGAATTGTAGAAGTTTTATACTTCCCCAGTCTAATATTTTTTGGAGATCCACAGAGACTGAACCCTCCACGAGTCTGCGATCCTGATCTAATTGGGCTAAAGAGACCGGCTTAGAATATTGTATATTTGAGTGGAGGGTGCTGTCGTCCGCGTAACTGTGAACTGGGTTGGATGTGCTAGAGAGGAGGTCATTGATGTGGAGAAGAAACAAAGTAGGGGCTAAAGCTGAACCTTGAGGAACTCCTGCATTAATTGGATACAGTTTAGAGGAATGGCCATCCACGGTTGGAGAGGAAATCTGCTGTGCAGATACAGAGTTTTGGTGGTAAGACATAGGCCGGAAGTCTATTAAGTAGCGTTGCGTGCCAGACCTGGTCGAATACTTTGGATATGTCTAGAGCGACAATCTGGGATTCACCGTGTAGTTCCATAGACTTGTTCCAAGAATGGGTGACAAAGGAAAGGAGGTCGGCAGTTGATCTGCGCTGACAGAATCCATACTACCTGTTGTGGATTAGACTGTGTTTTTCAAGAAATTTGAGTAATTCGGTGTTTATATACTTTTGCATCACTTTGGAGACGAATGAAAGGAGGGAAATAGGCCTGTAGTTGCTAGGAAGCGCTTTGGATCCTTTCTTGGGGACGAGTTTTACTCGAGCAGTTTTCCAGTTACTAGGGAATATGCCTCTATTGTAAGATGTCTGAAACAGACGAGTCAGGACAGGAGCAAGTTCTGGTGCGCATTTTTTGAAAACAATTGCTGGGATCTTGTCAAGGCCAGAGGCAAAAAGTTCAGCCTTGCCCAGGGCGGTAGAAACAATTTCATCCCCTGAGACAAGAGGTGGGAACGTGTTCCTGCAGAAATTATTCACAATAGATTTAGCAAGAGTCCAGAAGGGTTTGCTGCCGCTGGAGCTTTAGAGGCCTTTGTTTTTTATGTGGTTATTAAACAAGTTTTTTGCCTCAGAAAGAATGCGGACATAGCGGCTTCTTGCGTCATTACTTGATGGTTTTCTTGACTGGGATTGTGTAAAAGCGTTTTGTGAGCTTTGATCTTTTCAAGTGTGGCCTTGTCACAGGATTTAGAGAACCAGGGCTTTTGAGTGGCTGCAGAGGTTTTCTGTGTAACATGGGTTTTCCTTCCTTTAGCGTTTCACTTGTGGAAAAAGGGTGGTGGGGGTCCATCTTCGTGGGGGTTTTCCTTCTCCACTCACAGGTCTACAACCACCCTCGTTATATAAACCACAGGACTATTTTGCTGTGAACAACCTTTAAGAAATTTACAGGACCTGTGGCGAAAAGGGTTGCTGTGCGGTAGGCAGGGTTTAAGGGGGGTATGGCTTCAAAAATGTGAAAAAGGCAGGGCTGATTAAGCTCTTTTCTTTGCATTTTCGTCTCATATTTCCTTTTTATCTTCTATCCCAGCCAACACACAGATTCATTCCTGGTCCCGTAACTGCCTTGGGGGGTGTAAGCAAGAAATTTTTCTTGCAGCGGTTTGTGCATATCCAGGGGGTGTGTTCTAGGCATGTTTCTGAAAACAATTTCCAAAAAAGCCTTCAGGAGGTTGTCTGCAGATTTACCAAATTATGATTATTTTGTATTATAATTTCTTTATCGTCAATAGGTTGGGTTTTATGCTTCTCTTTCCTTGAGTATTAATTACGGTGTTAAGGCAGGGTCTCATTTAGTTTTTTACAATATGCATACTAGCATAACTGAACCTGTTAATTATTGATTTTTACTGTTTTTTTTTTAACACGGATAAGAAATTTATTTTGTTTTAGGATGTCACCTTACAAGAAGTTATGGACTCTGATGATATCATTAATGACTGTCGAACTCAAAAGAAAGCTCTGATAGATTAGTAAGTATACTTTTTTTTTTCGTTATTGGATTCTGCAAAAAAATCTGTTAGAATTAGTTTTCACAGTTTTATCATCTCATCACATGAAATAAATACAGGGGTGCCTAAAAATGACAAATTTTCGAAAGCATCCTGTAGCCCAAAAACAAAAAGGGCCACATTAGTTTTGATTTTGGCATTGTTAGTTTCACAAAAAAGTAGAACAGTATTATGAAAACAGCAACCTTCTATCTCAAGTCATAACCGAAATGCCCCACAAAGACCATGAAATCCAAAGATTCTACATTCTGTCTATGAACATTAGAAGTCTTTCGATTATCTGCATATCAGTTTACTCATGGGTCAATATTGTATTTGCTCCTCTGTTCTGTCTTGTTTCACACTTTATCTGTCAGGCCAAACAACAATTTGTTGGGAATGGCTGCCAATAAGAGGTAATTACATGATCTCAGTGTTCCACAAGATTCTCAGTTTGTACCACACATTTTCTGTATTTTAGTGAAATTTCATTAAGAAATATTCTCTAATATAGAGGTCACGATGAAAAGCTTTTGAATAAATGTCTTCAGATGAGCTTGAATTTGGTCCCTAGAACCCAAAACGAAGGTCCGTTAAAATTTATATATATATATATATATATATATATATATATATATATATATATATATATATATATATATATATATATATATATATTTAAATATATGGATGTGTATGTATCCAAGCGATCACTGAAAAAATACTCAAGTGATTTGAATGAAACTTGGCACATGTCTTCATTATATTAAGATCGCAGACGAGTTTGTATATCAGTTGTAACGGACATTCTTGTCCCCCAAAAATATTTGAAAATGCTATAATAATAATAATAATTTAATAATAATAATACTAATTTATTAGTGCCAGGATTACACACAGCAATATGCATAGGTCTCAAACAATACAGATAAAATCAGCTAAAAAAAGCTGCACACATAAAATCACTTAAAAGGCTAAACATAAAATCATCCAGAAACCCTGGAAAACTTCACATCTAAATTCTAAAACTCGAACCTCAAGAACTTTTCCACCGAATAGAAGGAATTTCTCAACAGTATTTCCCTCACTCTGTTCCTAAACTTCGGCAATGGCAAGTATCTGATATAAGCAGGTATTTTATTGTATAACTTAATTGCCCAGTAGCCAGTCCCACTCCGACACCTCTCCAGTCGCCAATAGATGGGCACAATGTTCTTACCTTGTCTCGTACCATAGGTATGGATATCCCGGTGACTCTGGTATTCACCCACATTCTCCTTGATGTACATCAAATTTTCAAAGATATAGAGTGCTGGTAATGTAAGTATACTCATGTGTCCAAAGAGCGCTCTATAATCATCCCTGTAACCTGCACCACACATCACACATATAGCCTTACGCTGGGACCCAAAGAGACACTTAGCACCAGCAGCATGACCCCAAACCAAGATAGCATAAGAAAGATGCGAGTGAAAAGTGGCGAAATACGCTGTCCTCAGAACAGGAACCGAAACACTGCCAAACAGGCCCCTCAAGAGTTTACCAGCCACTGAGTCAACATGTTTATCCCGCAGAAGCCTTGAGTTAATGACAACACCCAGACATTTTGTGCTCTCCAACAGTGCCCCTGTCTTGTCAAGTTGCCTCATAGAGAACACCATTCTATTTGTCTTTGTCTGTTAAGCAACAGTTCATTTGCTGCAAACCATTGCTCGACCTCACCCTGAGCCTCCACCGAGCCCCCCAGGGAACCCTCAGGGCTATCAGCGGTGACAGATATCGTTGTATCATCGGCGAACAGCGTGAACTCGCTAGAACTGGTACACTTTGGCAGATCGTATATATATATATATATAATCGTATATATATATATATATATATATATATATATATATATATATATATATATATATATATATATATATATATATATATACACAACAAAATGGGTCCCAGGATGGACCCCTGCGGTACACCTGCAGAAATCTCCCCCCCCCCCATGTCACTCCAGCGCACCACACTGGCTGACACCTATGCTCCAGATAAGATCGCACCAGAGTGACACTACCAGCACAAAAATTGTAACCCTCAAGTTTTGCAAGGAGAGTCCCATGCCCGACACAATCAAAGGCCTTACTTAGGTCACAGAATAATACAGTATCATATCTGTTATTATGGTATGCATCTAAAGTATGGGAGACCAAGTCCAGAATGCCCAGCGTAGTGCCCTTGTTTTGTCTGAAACCAAATTGGCATGCGCTGTTGTTTTCTTCAAAATATTTTACCATTTGTTTTGCCATGCATTTTTCCATTATTTTTGACACAACTGGTAGTAAATATATAGGCCGGTAGTTATCTATTTTATCAGCATCACCTTTTTTGAAGAGTGGTACCACCAATATTTTTGTAAGCATCAGAGTAACTCGAATGAGACTTTACATGTGGTTAGAAATGGTGTAAATAAACCTATGTTGTGAATTTTAAGTAATTTGGTACACAATATTTAGAGTTTTTTTCAAATTTAAAACTTAAGCTAAGAGACATGCATTAAAACGACTTAGTGGTTAAAGTCCAATGTCTGACAGACAGAGTTGTTAACTGCCACACATAGATTCATTCATACAACAGGTATAAACCAGATGTCAATGGTAACTAAACTAAATAAATAACAGGCATAAAACGTACTAGCCAAACCAACAATCGTGAAATCTCGGCCACAAATGTTGCAAATGACAGATGACATGAACTTAAAAATTTGTTAAGTGATTCTTACTTAACTAATTCAATCAACTTTTAAAATACACTATATTTGTAGCTTGATGAACGGCCCCAAATACAATTTTAGCACAGCATAGATAAATTAAGCTGTGGTTGTAGACTGAAAGTGTAGTATAATTTAGTAGTAAGGTAAAGTAAAGTCAAGCCTATGAAAAATGATTCTAAAATAGTTTCTGTTTTATCTTTAAACTTGAACATAAGACGTCATATAAGACCAAAAAAGACGTTGAATGTGTTTCAATGGCAACTAATTCTGTAATTAACTCTTACGTTTACTTTTAATATAATATCCCGGGTATGAAGTCGGTGTCAAGTATCATTATATAAAATATACATTATTTAATGTATCAGACAGCTCAGTGGTAGCGTGCTGGTCTTCTATGCAGAAGGTTGCATGATCGATTCCAGCTCGATGAATGTTTTTTTTTCTTTTGTAATGGGGTGGTTTTATGTGCCTTTTGCTTTTCTTTAAAACAAAGGTTTTTTCAAATGACTGTAAATTCTAATTATTATTATTATTATTATTAAAATTTAAGTAATTATTCATTTAGTTATATTTTAGAATCGGCAACATTCGAGCGGCAGAACGTGTATCCAAAACTACCCCTTGTTACCCTGAAACTAATATTTAAGTTTTACGACCTTCAAGGGAGGTCTTGCCTAAATTTATTTGGAACACTAAAACTGAGCATCTGGGATCAAATTCCGAAAATTTTCCTATATATTCAGTCTTAGCATATACCTAGTGACCCCAGTACATCAAAGTCACTCTATTAGAAACTGTTAAAATGAATTCTAGTTTAGGGCTTCCTAAGCTAATAATGATACCCAGCATCTAGTTTTTAAAATTACTTTAATACAAAAATAAAATTTATACAGATAACATTTTAACAGAAAAATAAATTTTAAATACATCCTTTAATTTCAAAGGTTTCTGTATGATAAAAAAAAAACTCAATAATTTTTAAATAAATCCCTTAATTCCAAAGGTTTCCGTCTGATTAAAATTATACTTAAAACTCTTAATTCCAATAATATAAATCCTAAAGGTTATTTAAACAGGAGGGTGTAGGAGGTTCTTCCAAACCTTGGAATGGATTAAATGTAACACAAAGTTGATACCGGTGAAAACTACATTGTTCTCGTCCCCGGTATAATTTTTCTAAGCCCAATATTCAACTCCCTCTCAGCTTAATTATAGCTCTCAAACTTATCTAACCCCTTATAGCCCCCAGCTAAACTCTCATGGCTCAAAGCCCTATCTCTTCCCCCCTTTTTTTTAATTTCACAAATATTCCCCCATCCACTAAACTCCTCTCATAAAGACAACATCTAAATTTTAATCTGATTCCGTTCATTCTAATTATAAGTCCAGCGCCCTACGGCTAAATCATTCTATACGAATTTACTTACAGCCCATGGCTCAAAATATCTATACAAATCTTATTGTTAAAATTACTTTGGTACCCGACACAGCTAGCCTCTCAAATAAAAGACAATTTAAGCAATAGTTTAAATTGAAAAACACAGTCTAATCCACGACAGGCAGTATGGATTCCGTCAGCGCAGATCGATTGCCGACCTCCTTTCCTTTGTCACCCATTCTTGGTACAAGTCTATGGAACAACACGGTGAATCCCAGATTGTTGCTCTAGACATATCCAAAGCATTCGACCAGGTCTGGCACGCAGCGCTGCTTAATAAACTTCCGGCCTATGGCCTACCACCAAAACTCTGTATGTGGACCACAAATTTCCTCTCCAACAGGAGCATATCTGTTGTTGTGGATGGCCATTCCTCTAAACTGTATCCAATTAATGCAGGAGTTCCTCAAGGTTCAGCTTTAGCCCCTACTTTGTTTCTTCTCCACATCAATGACCTCCTCTCTAGCACATTCAACCCAGTTCACAGCTACGTGGACGACAGCACCCTCCATTCAAATATACAATATTCTAAGCCTGTCTCTTTAGCCCACTTAGATCAGGATCGCAGACTCGTGGAGGGTTCAGTCTCCGTGGATCTCCAAAAAATATTAGACTGGGGAAGTAGAAAACTTCTACAATTCAACCCCACCAAACCACAGTCTTGCTTTCTTTCTCATAAGAGATACACCAGCCCTAGACGTATCACAATAAACAACCAAGTTATTCAAAGTAATGAGTCCTTTTCACTTGTTGGCATTTCTGTAGATCGAAATCTTACCACCATGTCACATCAATTGCAGAAGCGGCTGCTAAGAAATTAGGTTTCCTCTTCCAGGCTCGCAAATACTTTTCACCAGCTAATCTCTATACCTTATATACTTCACAAATAAGGCCAAACCTCAAATACTGCTCCCACATCTGGGGTGCCGCTGCCGCTTCTACACTCGCTATCCTGGACTCCATTCAAAAGAGAGCTATATGTCTCATCGGTGACCCTACCCTCACCCAAAGGCTGCCATCCCTTGCCCACTGACGTGCCGTTGGTGACCTCTCTCTCTTTTATAGATATCTGCACGAACACTGCTCAGAGGAGCTTTCTTCCATAGTTCCTCCACCTGCTGCCCTCAACAGATCTACCAGGGGAACAGAGCGAATGCACCCTTTTACTGTCTAGGTCACCAGACATAGAACATCTTGTGATGCCCGCTCTTTTGTCCCGAGGACTTCCAAGTTGTGGAATTCCTTGCCGGCACATGTTTTTCCTTCTCCTCCGAACCTCCAAACCTTCAAGTCCAGAATTAACAAGCTGCCTCTTTCCTCCTTGTCAACACCCACGGTACGATAGTATTTAGGCTGTAAGCCCTCGTGGTGTGTTGTTGAAAAAAAAAAAAAATTGAACAAACTCATCAAAACCCTGGGGCACTAAGCCAGCCTTGTATCTTGCTTTACCAGCCTCTCTATCGGCCGTTCAACGACGTGCGTCCGCGATAAACGCCCTTTTTAAAACACTCCTAATTCACTCTCTGAAATTTCACTTTCCTTCTAAATTTACTCTGATTGTATAACGAAAAGAAAACCCTTGACATTATTGTCGCGCGGGTACTTCTCGGCTCCAAGGCTGCCGAGCTTCCACTAACTCTCTAGACATGTATTTTTCCACCGTACCCGTATCAAATTTCCTAGTTTGCATTTTTGTCTCTGTTGAAACCAACTGACCTCGTTGTAGGCCGTAACCCTAAACTTGCAAATCCAGCATTCCTCTATCCACTATGTTTCAAGTGACCTGGTTGAACTTGCAACTTGAGCAGTTGATTGTTTATAATTTCAACATGCCCAGTCTAGATAATTATGCATATTCCGATTATATTTATGATTGCTTAAAGTATTTGTTGTGGCGATTTTTCATAAATTTTTTAGAGATACAATCCAGTAATTCTATTTACTTCTTGCAGTAAAAATATAGATATGAAATCAGGTAAGCACCTTGCTTACATCTGCCCCCAACTTGAAGACAAAATTTATCCCTAGGAAAATTTTGTCTAAATATAAATAGATACTTAAACAATCTTCTCTGAACATTTATGTATAGAGAAATATCATAAAACTAGATACTTGAACGGTAAGCACCTTGCTTACACTTTTATTTTGAACATTTGCACAAACAGTGCACAGATTTTATATGTTTTGAACAAGATCTCAGTTTTGTTTAAGACGCCTGAATAACTTTGTCACCTTTGAGTCTGAAATTATAATTTTCAGCAGACATTTTGTTATTGTTCATATTGAAAAAACCGGTTTGATTAGGTTGACTAAAACGAAATCATTCTGGCGATTAAAAAGGAAAAATATCTGCTACATTTATAATTTGGCAGATACTTTACTTTTATCAATATGAATTAAGTTTCCTTCTGGGAATCTTTTGTAACTCAACAAGTTTCTTTTAAAGAGACTAACACTATCTGTAAATACCACGTGTATTTATTTTATAATGAATAACAAAAAAAAAACGGAACAAATAGGGCACTGACAATAAGCAAAGTTACCTACCTTTATTCTCCAATAATGCAGGAACATAAGCTTCGTTTTTCTGTATTCACACACAACACCTCTAGGGACCTCGTGTCTCCCAAAGGACTTACAAACAAAATGGATATTTAGAGACCTCGTGTCTCTTCAAGGGGTTGAAAGCAATTCGCTTTCTCGAGACCTCTTGCCTCTTCAAGGACTCAAAAACAAGTGGCAGAGGGATGCAAGCTTCTCTCCCTTCTCTCATTCTTCTTCCCCCTCTCTGGTCTTCTGGCGGAAACCATTAGTAACACTTACTCTATGTCAGTGTAGCGCGCGACATTTGAATTTAAAAGTGACAGAACAACGAGCATGAACATTCCGCCCACCAAAATAAGGATTTATTTTCACAATTATATTGTTTCTCAAATAAACAAACAAAACAAAAATTTACAATAAGCACAAAAAACAAAAAACTGAAGCTATTGGATTTATAATTAACTGTACAAAAAAATTTCAAGGCAGACGTATTATTGCGATGGCAACAGACATAACTTCGTCAGAGGCCTATCAAAAGTGCTACTACTAGTGCGAACTTGAGCTACCCGAGCTATACCATCACGGCCTGGGTATAGTTGCATAATGCGTCCGAGCTTCCAAACAAGAGGTGACGAAGTCTCATCTTTAATCACAACTAAAGCTCCGATCGGGGGGGACGTTTGCACAGTATTCCACTTACCACGCTGCTGCAGTGTATGCAGGTATTCGTTCTTCCAGCGGCGCCAAAAGTCCTGGTGGATCCTTTGCACCAGCTGCCAGCGTGACAAGCGATTCATACTTAACAAAGTCAAATCAGCATCAGGAGGAGCACCTAACGGTTCCATTGTAAGAAAATGTCCTGGGGATAGGGCTAACAGATCATTTGGATCAGTACTCGCACTACACAATGGTCGAGAATTCAAAACTGATTCCACTTGAGCAAGCAACGTGGACATTTCCTCAAAGGTCAGAATCTGCAAACCGATCACCCTTCGCAAATGAGTCTTGACTGAGCGCACTCCTGCCTCCCACAGACCTCCAAAATGCGGAGCTGATGGGGGGTTGAAATGCCACTTAATGGTACAAGCATCTGCTGCCCCCTTTGCATAGTTTAAGAGCTGCTTATTTGAGCCGACGAAGTTGGTACCTCTATCGCTATACAAATTGTCACATCTTCCTCTGCGAGCCACAAACCTCCGAAGAGCTGCCAAGAAGGCTTCAGCTGAAAGATCAGACACTACTTCCAAATGGAGGGCCTTCGTTGCCATGCACACAAACAAACAAATATATGCTTTCACCTTTCGGACACCTCGATATCTGCCCTGTGTCACAAAAACTGGACCTGCAAAATCAACTCCGCTGTGTGAAAACGGCTTCAACTGAGAAACCCTGGCAACTGGCAAATCAGACATCATCGGTGCCATGGGAGTAGGATTCACTCGAAAGCAACGATAGCACCTTGACAAAACATGATGAATAGCTCTCCGAGGGGACAAAATCCAAAACTGTTGCGAAAGCAAATGAAGCAATGTGCGAGGACCAGGATGAAGATTGACATGGTGTGTGTGTGCAATGATTAACTCGGTGAGACGATGTGAGCGGGGCAACAATATAGGGTGTTTCACTTCAACTGGAACATCAGCTTGACGAAGGCGACCGCCCACCCTGAGGATACCCTCTGTATCCAGAAAGGGGGCTAACTTATTTATTGCCCTCGCACACCTCTCACCTTTAACCAAGGATGCTATTTCCCTTTGAAATACTTCACCTTGAGCACATTTGATAAGCATATGAAGCGCCTCCTGTAATTCGGTGGCTGTCAGAGATGCAGTAGTTCGGTCAGATGGAGACACCCTACAATTTCGCACAAACCGCTGACAATATACAACAACACCCTGAATTTTCCGTAGATGCGAAAAGCGATTCAAAAGTTTACTGAGCCACTCCTCATTTGCCAAAGTAACTAGTACGGGGAGAGTTCGTTGCTCCGCCAGGCACTCTTCTGGCGGCTCAAAACGCAACGACTTGGGCCAATTTTCTCTTGCCAATTTTAGCCAGGCGGGTCCCGCCCACCATAGTGGATGCTCACAAAACCCAGAAGGTAACATGCCTCTCGATGCACAATCAGCTGGGTTTTCTTGTCCACTTACGTGATGCCATGACTCTGGAGGAATCTTCTCTTGTATGCTTGCTACTCGATTCCCAATAAAGGTCTTCCACCTATTGGAAGATGATTTTATCCAGGCAAGTGCCACCATAGAGTCTGACCAAGCATACATAGAGTTAAACTCAAAACGACCTTCATACACCCGACACACAAATTCCAGAAGCTTTGCCAACAATAAACACCCACACAATTCGAGACGTGGAATCGATATTCTTTTTAAAGGTGATACCTTGGACTTGGCACACAGAAAATTGATCCAAACTTGACCCTCCTCTGATACTTGTCTTAAGTAAACAACTGCAGCATACCCTCGCTCCGATGCATCACAGAACCCATGGAGTTCTGTACTGATGATATTATCGTGTTTTACGCCTCTGGGAATTGATAAACCTGCTAGCGCACTGAGTTGTGATTTATACTGAGACCACTGACCAACAATATCCTTTGAGGGCTTATCATCCCATCCCACTTTTTGCTCCCACAAGCACTGCATAAGATATTTTGCCAACAGGGTAACAGGAGACAAAAAACCCAGGGGGTCATAAATTCTTGCCAATTCCGAAAGAAGATTTCGTTTTGTGCACGGACGATCAATAGGTTCAACATTAAAAGAGAATGTATCACCTATGGGACACCACTGCAATCCTAAAATTTTCAACACTGATGGATCATTTAAATCTAACGATCGAGGTTGCTGACTATCAGCTGATACTGTGGACAACAGTTTCGAATTATTGCTGGCCCACTTCTTCAATTCAAAACCCCCCTTAGCAAACAACCCAATCAATTGCCGTTGCAACTCAAAAGCCTCTGACAATGAGTCGACTCCACTGACTACATCATCCACATAGAGATCGGACCGAACTAGCTTTGCTGCCAATGGAAAAGATGATTCCTCATCATCACAAAGCTGCATCATTGTTCGGATTGCCATGTGTGGGCTTGAGGAGACCCCATATGTGACAGTATTAAGGCGATATTTCTGTACAGGTTCCCCCTTTAAGAACCTCCAGAGAATTCTTTGATAATCCCTATGATTATCTACAACCAAAATTTGTCGATACATTTGCCGAATGTCAGCAGTAAATGCAATTTTGTTTGAGCGAAATTTCAACAACACAGTGGCAATATCTGTCTGCAACTTCGCTCCCACTAACAACGTATCGTTCAGAGATACACCATTCGTACTTTTGGAACTAGCATCAAATACCACCCGCAGTTTGGTCGAAAGGCTGTGAGGACGCAACACACAATGATGGGGAATATAGTATGCATCAGATGGTTCCACAGCTACATCTGATACCAGAGACATATGGCCAGACTCATAATAATCCCTGATAAACTCCGAATAGGACTTGTGCAACGCTGGATCCCTACTAAGACGTGCTTCCAGGGAGTAAAACCGCCTCAATGCAACACTGAAAGATTCTCCCAAACACGGAGTACCCTCACGAAAGGGCATATTTAAAATATATCTCCCAGCACTATTTCGGTGCTGAGTCTTCTTGAAGATTTCCTCACATTTTTTATCTTCCGGAGACATAACTAAACCTTGTGGTACCTGTTCCAAGCTCCAAAACTGTTTCAAGGTATGATCCAAGTCGACCAACGTGCATAAACTATTCACAACAGAATGAGACTTTGACTGTTCTACACTGCCCATAAGCACCCAACCAAAAACAGTATTGATGGCCACTGGTGCACCTCGAGGCCCTCTCTTTATTCCAGGTCTAACCACATGAGCATAAACGTCAGTACCCAACAAAATTTCAATGTCCCCTGGTATACCAAACTCTGAATCTGCCAACTCTAAGTTCTGAATATGTTGCCAGTGGCACTGCTCAATTTTAGCAGAAGGGATCTTGGAACAAATGTTCGGAATCACAATCATGTCCAACTCTAACTTTGTTGGCTCATAAATGGACTCTACTCGACATTTGAGAGTGCCTTGGCTAGCAAGCGAGCTCATTTGGTTCAAGCCTTGAACCATCACTGAACGAGATGAGGTGTTGAGCCCCAATTTTTCAACACACTGCTGCGAAATGAAATTAGCCTCACTCGCACAATCCAGGAGAGCTCGACATCTCCTAACCTTTCCATTTTTATCTCGTACTAATAGCATTATAGTTGCCAGTAACACGGACTGTTCCCTTTTTACCACACTTGCCAACACACGCAATTGCTCTGCACCTTGTGGCTCTTCCACAGGTGGCTTGTTTGAGTCACTCTCATCTCCCGATGCCGGTGCTTTTGGGAAGTGCAATAATGTATGATGGTGTTTATTACATACACGACAACTCGATGACTTGCACTCCCTGCTGGCATGCGAGTTTGATAAACAGTTAAAACAAAGATTTTTTTTTTTTGCGAACGTATACCGTTTATGAGAGGATAAAGATAGAAATCCATCACACTTGAGCATGGGGTGCTCCTCCTTACAATAAGCACATACAAGCTTTGTGCTGGTAACAAAGGACGAAGCGGGCCTAGCAGTGGTTGCTGAAACATGCTGCCTTCTATTAGTCACATAATTGGAAGTTAAGGCAGTTGTCTCCATTGCTTTACACTGCTTTTCCAAGAATCTACATAAACTACTAAAACTGGGAATGTCCGATTCGCAAAACTCAAGCTCAAATTTTTGCTTAAGACTCATATCCACCTTTTGCAGCAACATGTTGAATTTAGTGAAATCCCACATGTCATGTTCAAACTGCTTCAACGCTTCCAAAGTTTCACTGAATACAGACAACAACGTTCGTAGGGAAGAAGCAGATTCACTATTTGCTTTGGGGGCCTGTACAATACCCTGCCAATAATTGGTCAACAAAACCCGGGTATTGTGATACCTTGAGACCAGAGACTTGAATGCAATCCCATAATTGCTTCCCGTTAGCGGTAAATTCTTGATTAGGCCAGCTGCATCCTTCACTAACGAAGCACTCAAATATTGGAACTTTTCAATATCTGACAATGATTCGTTCTCATGAATCATTGTTTTAAACAGATCATAAAAGGTTGGCCAGTTTTTCCAATTTCCATCGAATTTTGGCATTTCGATTTTCGGTAACCTCAAATGTCTGTTTAAATTTGAAGTTGACATAATCGCGTTTGCGTTCGTTACTTCCTTTTCACTGAGAGATCGAGCGTTCGATGATTTGACAGAACACCGCGACTTACTCGATGCTCGACTCGATTTCGAACTACCGTGAAAAACGGATCGAGCTTGATTCTCAGCGGCTTTATTTGCATAACCTCTCAGTTCTCGATAGATAGTTTTTATAGAGTATTGCAGTTCATCGAATTTGTTCTGCATTTCATGCTCGCTCTCCAACTCTGATCGATCAACTACCGACACGATGTCCAAATGCAATGAATCAAATAGATTGACCAACTCATTCAACGCCTCAAAACGAACCTCAAATCTATTCAACCTATCTAAATCCACTACTGCGTCTATTTTGACCTGTTGAGCCACGTGCAATATGGCTTCTACTCGTGTATAAACGCTTTCGCGCTTATTTTTTAGCTGAGTCAACTCCATTGTTCAACGCAAAAAAAATTCCTAAACGCGATTTAAACAATATGCAAACGTGATTTCAACAATATGCAATTCGAGTATGTACCTAGTTATATACAAGCAATAACGTCACCTTGAAATTAAATGACTCAACACGGCAATAAACAATTACAAATTTACTAGACTAAAGGAAACAAGTAAAATTACTTCAAAAAATGGACTGTATCAACTAATAACAAAACAAAACAACTATAAAAATCCGGTCGATGGGCCAAATGTAAATACCACGTGTATTTATTTTATAATGAATAACAAAAAAAAAACGGAACAAATAGGGCACTGACAATAAGCAAAGTTACCTACCTTTATTCTCCAATAATGCAGGAACATAAGCTTCGTTTTTCTGTATTCACACACAACACCTCTAGGGACCTCGTGTCTCCCAAAGGACTTACAAACAAAATGGATATTTAGAGACCTCGTGTCTCTTCAAGGGGTTGAAAGCAATTCGCTTTCTCGAGACCTCTTGCCTCTTCAAGGACTCAAAAACAAGTGGCAGAGGGATGCAAGCTTCTCTCCCTTCTCTCATTCTTCTTCCCCCTCTCTGGTCTTCTGGCGGAAACCATTAGTAACACTTACTCTATGTCAGTGTAGCGCGCGACATTTGAATTTAAAAGTGACAGAACAACGAGCATGAACACTATCTACAGATATAGCAAAATTTAATTTTTTAGCTTTATAGAAAATTTAGTTTTGGGCATTTTTCTCAAAAGGAGTTAGACCAGAAGAGTTTTTTGAAAATAGAGACATATCGATTGTAACATTTTCAAAAAAATTCTTCAAATGTGCGTGTACATGTACAGAACATGATTGTAAATGTAATTATTATTAACATGCTCAATCTAATTTGCTTTTCAGTCTTCAGAGGCCGGATGTGATGGTGCAGTTAGTAAATTTAACAGTATCAGAGCCGTCTCCTGATTTAGAGGAACGTACCAGATACAAATATCCCAATATAGCATGTGAATTGCTGACATGTGATATACCTGCTTTGAACGAAAGGCTGGCTAGTGATAAGGAGTTGCTCGACAACTTGTACAAATTCTTGGAGAACGAGGCTCCGCTAAATCCACTGTTGGCTTCCTTCTTCAGTAAGATAATGGGTGCTCTTATTGCGAGAAAGACTGAGCAGGTTAGTTGCAAATCATCGAACAGGTGTGTGTTTTGCTTTGCTGCTTTGTGTTGCTTCATATAGTTTTCACTGCAAATTTTTTGTATTCTGGTCTATTTAATTTCATAACTTGATGTGTTAATGATGACAATTTAAATTTGATTGTATGTTGAGAACCGGGAAAACATTTAATTAGGCTTTTTTGTTATATAGCTGAAATTAGATACTCCAAATAATCCTGAGCTGAGCTGAACTAATTATTTCCTCTATTTTATAATTTGTGGGTTTCTTGTATGGACAGCAATAACCTCGTAATGTGATCTTCTTTCAAAACCAATGCTACTAAGGCTTTCAAGTTCATTTTTATATGAATACCTTTAACTTAGCAATGAGAAAACGACTGCAAAATGTAGATGCAACACATTTGAAGCAAAACATGTGGCCGTAATAGCTGGACGTCACAATGAAATCACACCTTCAAGTGACGCTGGAAATTTAATTCCCAGTTTGACCCTGCACCACCGGAGTCATGTGAAATTGAGCCGGCAGTAAAGCAGTGTATGCGAACTTACACAATTCAGGGTACCCAGCGACCTGGATCACGGAATGTGAAATACTCCCTAAAATGTCGGGGAAATTTGTGATTTTACTCAAATGTCATGGAAATCATTCAGTTGACCTGGAAATTATATATTTGTAAAATTTCGGCTCTAGCAGATGCATTTTTATTTTGATTTCATATATATTATATTAATTTTCTTAGGTAAAATAGTTTTCTCATACCTAGAAAAATATATCTGATAACAATGCGGCTTCCCTTTGGTACCAGTATTAATTAAATCCGCCAATGAACGCAACATATGCCACATCATTCGTCGATATAAATACCGTCTTCTTTATCTATCTCAAACATGTCTCATATGTACATCACACTTGGAATGTTCTTCCTTGAATGCATAAAATGCAAAATGCGTTCTAGGTATTGTCTGGGTAGAGCTGTGCTGTGAATGTGTTTATTCTATTTTAACCTTTATGACCATGTTGAAAGTTGCAAAATATTCGGCATTTGTATATGGCGCATTTCGCTTTTAGAGGGGTAACGACTTTCGAATTTTCCCAAAAAAAATTAATGAACGCGAATTTTGAGCTTTTAGGACTCATATCCCAGACTTATTCAATTTTATATAGACGAACAACATGGTTTGCGAAGTTTCTACGCCACCTAGAGACTTCTGGTTTGTTCCATCACACTGTAAAATTCTTTCCGGAGGCTTAGTTCGTCGGCCAGTTATGAAAGTCAAGTTTTTCCATGAAAAATTGCAAATTTTGTTCTCGAAAATGCTATACAAAGGGTGATCCAATTTGAGTTTCCTATGTTCGCAGCACTGTAAATCAAGAAGTTGTCAAAAAGCACATGTTTTTCTAGTGCTTTTTCCATCAGTCTAACTACCCAACACTTGCTCTAAGACCGTCATCTCCATTTTTAAATGTGTTCTGATAAAAAATTGCCTTTTCCGGCAACATCAATCCACTAATGGGACTTTTTCTCTTTGCTCACAGAACCAAAGATACAATGCCTGACTAGATTTTTTCTACTCCGCTTTTTTCATAGATTTTCTTGCCCGAGGCGAATCTTCCGTATCCCGAATTGTCCAATTTCAATCTGTTCCGATGCCAGTCTCTGACGGTGATTTCTCGTGCACCATACTCTGCTGCAAGTTGCTTAATCATATCTCCTTTATCAAGTCTTTTTATTGCCTCCAGTTTTGTTTGTACAAAAACAAATTTCCTCTTATTTTATTAACTGTGAAACCACCTTACTAAGTCAACAAACTAAAAATGGCTTAATTGTGATTTTTTAAACAGTGTACTTTTTAGCAATAATTATGTACCTTTTCGCAGAGATAGGGACCCTGTTTTAACTGGTTTTTGCAGAGGTGGTGGTGTTCTCATAGCTCTTTCGGATAAGCTGAATGGATCTATGATTGACGCTGTATTGGTTCCTTATTATGAAGACCTATGGATCAAAATGGATTTATACGACAATAAATTAGTGTTGGGGGTGGTATATTTTCCTCCTAATTCTTGTTTTGAGCCATATCAAAGTTTTGTCTACAAGTATGAACACTTAAAAAATACTTATAGTGGATCTAAGTTTTTGATTTTTGGTGATTTTAATGTGCCACATATTAGTTGGTTTTGTGAAGATCATTTTATGGTGCCTCATTGTGGACAGAATATATGTGCTGAGATTGTACTTCTTGGAAATGGAACAAATTAATGCTGTGCAGAATACTAATTATAAAATCATAGATCTAGTCTTTTCTGACTTCCACGAAGTCACAGTTGAAGAGAGTACAAATCCTCTATCTCGAGTTGATCTGCATCATCATCCTTTGGAAGTGACAGTTTTACGTATCTTCCCTCACTCAGGAGTGAAACTCAAGTTGAAACATTTGATTTTGACAAAGCTGACTATGCTTGTCTGAATCAGTGTTTCTTGGATTATGACTGGTCTTTTATTGATTACTCAAGTGATCTTGATCTGTTCACACATCAGTCTTACAATGTGTTGTACAAGGCTATTAGCCAAAATCTTCCATCTAAAACAGTGAAAAGTTCTAAATATCCTCGGTGGTTTGATTCGGAGCTTCGTAAACTCATCACTGAGAAAAATAAAAGTTACCGTAAATTTAAAAGGACTGATCTTTAATCTGATTAAATGAAATATTCTAATCTTAGACGTGATACTAAGTATCACATTGACTACAATTATTTACAGTTTGTGACTAGTACAGAGCAGATCATTCAGTCTGATGTCAGACAGTTCTGGTCTTTTGTTAATTCCTTGATGGAGGACTCTGGGATTCCGAATAGAATGAGTTTTAATAATGTAATATATAATAATGAGTCTGATATAGCAGACGCCGTTGCTGCACATTTTCAATCCTGTTATTCTGATCATGGTTCCATTGATGTTGACTTTTGTGATGTATCTAATATACAGTCTGCACATAACCTTTCTATGCATATTTTTACAATTGAGGAAATCGAGGATAAAATTGACTCGCTGGATGGCAAAAAACGAGCTGGTTTGGATGGTATTCCTTCTTCATTCTTGAAAAATTGTCGACACTCTTTGCGCAGCCCTTTGCGTAGTATGGGCATGGATCTGGTCAATTCATCACTTAGAAATAGCACGAGGTAATCCATGGTTGCTTTCAACATCGACAGAACCGGTTAAGCATATCCATTGACGCAACGGTAGTCCTTGAATTACTTTATTCGATGTTACATCATCCGGTACCGAGGCATCTGATATTGCAACATACAATGTTGCATCATCCGGTATTGCATCAACTGGTATTACATCATCATCCGGTATTGCATCATTGGGATTAGATCATTTTTAGTGTATAGTTTATGTATATTTTAGGTTTTTCATTGCCGGTTTTTGCCCCTCACTCTGGAAGTTGTCTACTCTGATCCCCATTTACAAATCAGGTGATAAGACACAAGTTGTCAATTATAGAGGTGTTTCAATTGAACCTGTAATACCGAAACTATTTGAATCTATCATTGCGGATGATATTTCCAATACCTTGAAACACAGTATTGTTGGTGAGCAGCATGGTTTCTGTAGTGGAAGGTCAACAGTCACTAATCTCGCCATTTTTCAACCTTACGTGACGGATGCATTGGAAGCTGGTAAACAAGTTGATGTTATATACACTGATGTATCAAAGGCTTTTGACGGTGTGTGCCATACCCTTCTTCTGCAAAAATTGTTATCTTTCGTGGATTCGATCTTACCTGTCTGACAGAAAGCAATTTGTTAGCATTGGTGGTGCTCTATCAGGTGAGGTCCTCATCTTGTCTGGGGTACCACAGGAATCACATATAGGTCCCGTTCTCTTCAATATTTTTATTAATGATGTTGTGAGTTGTTTTGAGTCATCGAAATGTTTATTGTATGCAGATGACTTGAAGTTTTTTTCTGAAGTTGTCCAACACTTTGCAACATGATCTCGACAACTTGACTCGCTGGTGCAGTTCAAACTTGTTGTCGCTTAATGTGGGTAAATGTAAGGTTGTGAGCTATTTTAGGGGTCAGTATCGGATTGTTATACCATTTATAACACGGTGTTGGACGTTGTCACTTCACAATTTTCAAAAATGATTTGTCATTTAATCTGCATATTGATGCTGTGGTTGTGAAATGTTGCAGAGTTTTGGGGTTTGTTAAAAGACACACTAAACATATGACTGACACAAGGGCAATCACTAATTTGTATACATCCTTGGTTCGAAGTAATATTGAGTATTGTTGTGTTGTATGGTTTCCATCCTATGCTTGCCACATTAAACGTATTGAAAGAGTGCAAAACAAATTTGTTAAGTACCTTCTTTATAAGCATCACTTTCCTTGCCAAGATATTGGGTATGATGCCAGATTGTTTCTTTGTGGTATGGTCAGTCTCAAAGCACGACATGAGTATCTTTCATTGATGTTTATATATAAGTTAATTAATGGTCTCATTGACTGTAATGATTTGTTCGAGTTGGTCCTTTTCCATGTTCCACCACGCTCAATTCGCCAACAGCAACTTTTTTTGAGTGAACACACAGGACCAACTATGGATGTAACAGTTTCATGGACAGATTGTTGCATAATTATAATGCTAATTTTTCTAATTGTGATATCTTTTATTTTGCTATCTCTAGGATGAAAACTGTCGTAAGACAGTGATTTTGTTACTTTGATTTTTTTTTTCGGTTTTATTTTTAAGTACCATTTGGAATTGTTTAATTCTGTAAGTGCAAATTTAAATAAATAAATAAAATAAATAAATAAATAAAAAGTAATACAAGCGGAAATAGAAGATTTACCGAAATGTTCACAGCGCATATGTTTCACAATTCTGCGGTATCCCGAAAATTTCATTTCATTCAGCTTAATGGATAAAATACGACAGACTAACGAGGCTCGGACGGGCGAACTAAATTATACAAAAAGAAAGAATGGATAATTTTGGTTCTTGTGGGAGCTCTAGTCTTATAGTTTTTCTATTTTTAAAACTGTTGTGATTGTGCTTGCGATGTCTGAGAGGGCTGCTTGGGTTACAGATGTTTTGCGTGTGTGCATTATTAGATAAAAGAATGTTACCTAATCGACCCAAGTCCCGGCGACAGACCACTCAGTTTGCCGAATTAACCGTCCTGTTTTATTACGGCAGTATATTTTATTAGTCGAGAAACCGAAAACATTCTCATGCACCGGCCGTTAGGATTATACAGTGCCTCAACTGGCCGCCCAGTTGACGTATACTTTACAGATAAAAATATTTAATGTGATGACTCAGCACTGTGCGTCCTTTTAAGGTGACATAAATTGCCACATTTTAGATGGTTGCTGCTTACCTGTCTAATGTCCCCTGTGGGCCCGGGGACTAACTAAAAGAATAGGCCCAAGGTAACTCCTGCCTGTCGTAAAAGGCGACTAATTGGAATCAATCACTGGCGGGGGTCTTATCCAGGTGGGCCTGGAGGGAGGCGGATATCTCTGGGGAGTGATGTACACCCGGATTTTGAGGCCTCTACTCTGGGCTTAGAAATGGATGGTTGCCCGCGCTTGGTTGTTACTCAGGAGCGGGGTTCCGGATGTGTGCTGCCTTGGGTTGAGTGCTGGCGGGTGTCGTGTGTCTAGACGACCCGGAGGGGGCTGACAACTCTGATGAGTCGTAAACACCCGGAGTTGAAAGCCCTCACTGTGTGCTTCGGAAGGGACGGACGGCCACGCTTGTGCGATGCTCGGGGGCAGGGCTCGATGGGATGTCGCCTTGAGTTTAGCACTGGTGGGTGTCAGGTCTAGACGAACCCGGAGGAGAGCTGATATCTTTAGGGGTTGAGGCCTCTTCTGTGAGCTTCGAGATGGACAAACGACCTCACTTGGATGCTGCTCGGATGCGGGACTTCATGATACTGCCCCGAGTCAAACACTGATGAATGTCTGGTCCAGATGAACTCAGAGAGGTTATGTCTCTTTGAGATGGGCAAGCGACTTCGCTCAGATGGCAGTACATCTGATCTCTGATGAGTGGTAAACACCCGGAGTTTGGAGCCCATACTGTGTGCTACGAAACGGACGGACGGCCTCGCTTGGGTGATGCTTGGGAGTGGGACTCGATGGGATGTTGCCTTGAGACTAACACTGTTAGGTGTCAGGTTTAGACGAGCCTGACGGGAGTTGAGATCTCTAGGGGTGGATTGTAACTGGAGATTAGATGCTGCTTGAGAGCGGGACTTAATGATACCGCCTCGAGGCAAACACTGACGGATGTCGGGTCCAGACCAACTCGAAGAGAGCTTATCTCTCTTTGAGCTTCGAAACGGGCAAGCGACTTTACTCAGATGGCAGTACACCTGCCAAACAAACTCTCACCCTCAAGAAAAGATCGACTCCCTCAGGGAGCTGGAATTGATGGGTGAAATCTAAATAATTAGACGTGAGCCACAATAGACCTAAGGTCGCGGTGGAGGGACTGGAATAGCCCACTCACGATAAAATCTAATCTAATCTACCTGTCTAATTGTGCATCCATGGCTTTATCTTAGTTCTTTTGCTTTCTGTGTGTTGTAAATATATATGTTATTAATAATGACTTAGTTTATAATGAAACATTTTTTTCTTTTTTCCTGTGTCCGTCCTGGCCAAATCCACATCCACGGTTACTTGCTGCAACCAGAACTGGCTTTCCTATCAGTTGACGTGCTTACAGGTCCTAGACTTTCTTAAAACTAGGAACAACTTTCTACCATCACTGCTCAAACATTTAGGTACTTCCGCTGTTATGGATCTTACGCTCAAGCTCATCACGCAAGTTCAGGGGGACGAGATGAGGCAGAACGCGCTGAATGTAAGTATTACATAAACTCCAAATTCTATGACTTGAATGATTCATAATTAGCTGCCAATCATATCAACATATATGATTTTTGAGAATAAGAATAAATTAATGTTAACATCAATTATTAGCACTTTTTATCCTTGTTGTTTTTCTAGTGGTTAGATAGTCAAAAAATCATACAAGAGATAGTTTGTTTGTTGAATCCCAAGGTGGACAAGGAGAGGCATTACAATGCTGCTCAATTATTGTGTGATTTCCTTAGAATAGCCAGAGATAACCAGAGAAACTGTACAGAAAGAATCGATCCTGATCCTCTTCTTAACACTCTGGAATCGTAAGTACCATACACACACCGTGAGGTGTTTCTTTTTTATGTTGTGCTCATGAAAAGCAGCCACACACGCACACACACACACACATACGCGCGCGTGCAAAATTGTGCACCGTTGGCTGCCTAACAGTAGCCAAGACGATTAATAAATTCTTTTTGAACATTGTCAACAACCTCAGGAGGTATATGATGTTGTGACGGCCACTTGGGGTGGCCGGGAGTTACTACTAGTTTTCCCTAACCTGGGGAATTTCGAGATGACTTCCGGGACACGGCTTTCCTACGGGGTCATGCTTGGACGCCAGCGTTTATATGGTTGATTTTTCAGAGAGTAAACATGCTCTCTCAGGATTCTTCCCCTCTCCCAAGTCACTGTCAATGGGTACACTAGCCCAGGGTAGGTTCCAGTGGAGACAGGGTCCTCCTAAGCCAAGACAAAGTCCCCCAGGACTTCTGGTTCTGGTCTTTATTAAAGAGCTGGAGTTAAATCGTATTTGGGTAGATATTCTGGGGAGACTAAATGAAATATCGAGTAAATTAAAATAAAATTATATTCTCTAATTATATACACACGGTGGTAACGGGGTCCTGTTACCAAGAAGCCTAACAATAATGGGCGGCCAGAGGCAGAGGTGGTTACTTGGCTTTAAATTATTGTTACGCGCGGATTATACGGGGGCGGTAAAGCGGCAACGTTTAAGCGGTGCAGGGTGGTGGCAGGATAGTGATTAATAGCGGATGTTCCCAGGCGGGCATGCACCTTACAGGGTGCGTCGAACACCACATCAAGCTAAGCTAGCTGCGCTCTAATTTGTATGGCACCAACAAGTATTATCTACGGCCCACCATTCGCACGCTCTCTCCCGCACGCTCGGGGAACCTTGTTCGACGCGGAAGACGCCCACCCCTGTTCCCGGATTTACTGCCCTCCTGAACGGGGCCGCGGACGGCCCGTGACGCCAGGTGCCGCCTAGCTATTTCAATTCGAACCAGCGCAGTCGCTGCTCTATCCGAATCTACTCCAGCCAATGCAACTTCCAACCTCCAGAGCAGCCCGCCAGCGGAGACAGGGAAAGAACGGCCCTGCCCTCGAGAGGACAGGAAGCACTCGGCCCACCCGAGCCAGACCCGGAGGCGGAGGACCACCGGGCTGCCTCAATCCCAGCCAACGAAATCGCTGCGCGTGGACCGATGGCAGACCAGGAATATCCCTACTCCGACTCCCTTATTCGGGATACTGGGGGCGGCTTCCCGGAGGGTCGTTTTTGACTGGAACGGAGAGTGCAATCACTCCAACCGTCCCGATACACTATTCCTCCGCTGGGCCGCTTCCCCTGTGATCCCGGGGGAATCGGAGCCTCGGGACCGTGGCCCCCCAACCACCCAGGCGAAGCCCGCGAGCACCGCCCCTGGCGATGATAGCGTGCAGCGGCTTTCAGCAGGCCCCGTCTCACCGCCCGAAGGCACCCAGCGCTGCGACAGAGCGTTACACAATTTTATCACGGGCTTGCTAAATAATATTCGACTGTCACGTACCTGGGGCTTTCCTCGGCGGCGACGCTCACACGGCAAACTCTCCGGCGGTGCCCTGCACTGGCCTTGCTCTCTGCTCCTTCCGTTAACCTGATCTTTCACTCGGCGTATTCTACCACGGCTCCCTCACTGTCAACGTACTTGCTTCTTCACGGCGACACTCGTACTACCGGCCGTCTCCGTTCTCTCCGGTTGATATTCTCGATCGCGGTGACTATCCTGGCCTCCTCTTTACCACGTATGTCGCTCGACAGCCGGGTCTCCGCATCTTGTTCCACTGACAACGTACAGGAATCCTTCCTCTGTTGTAAATGGTAATTGCAGTTTATTACGCGGTTGCATTTGCTGTTGCTGCATTTATTAATCGAGCTAAATAATCCCTTCACGATTAGTCACCCCGTGTCAATGTATCTCTTGACGATATCTTTCTTTTAAATCTTATAAATTCTCCGGTCTATTAACGCATACCTTGCTTTTTAAGTATCCCCACAAGGAGTAATCTAGAGGTGTCAAATCTGGCGATCTAGATGACCACTCAATCGGCCCCCGTCGCTCTATCCAACGATTCGGGAAAACCACATCCAAATAAGCTCGGGTAGGTGTTGCATAATGGGGAGGTGCACCATCATCTTGAAAGAAAAGTCATTTCTCGGGAGATCACGTTCCTCTATATCTGGATATAAAGTTATTAGTTCAGGAATAAGGTCGTGGCGAAGAAAATCAAATTATTTTGCACCAGTAAGGTTCACGTCCAAGAAATAGGGATCCTGAATTCTTCCGTCGACTATGCCGCACCACACATTAACTTTCTGAGGACGTTGAATGTGATACTCCATCCATCGGGGATTCTCGGTAGCCCAATAACGGCAGTTTGGCCTATTGACATAGCCGTTCAAAACAAACGTAGCCTCGACAGAAAAAAGTAGGGTTTTTTACGAAATTATTATCATTAGTTCATAGTTCTTGCATGTGCTTACAGAATTGATTTCACTGATCAAAGTCATCTTCAGATAGGTCATGAACAAGGCATACCTTATATGGATGATAGTTTGTTTTTTTCATAATTTTGTGGACTGTGGACGCTGCCATATTGAAATCAGAAGCCAATTGGTTAAGTGCTGTGATGATTTTCCTGTATTGCCAACAAAACATTAAGTTGATCTTCTGATTTTGAAGGTCGACCAGATTTAGGAAGATCAGGAACATGCCCAAAGTTACGGTATTTAGACTCAGTACTGTTTACCATGCTTTGGCTAATGGGATGACGATCAGGATGAGTTTCATTGAACAATTCAACTACTTCTTTTTGGGTGCGCATTCTGTCTCCAAACACGATCATGCAAAGAATTTCAATTCGTTCTCGATCAGTTAATTTAACCAATCTTATATAACATGACAAAAGTCACTACTCAATGATCACTTCAAACACACTGCTTTTGCCAAACGAAAGATAAGAACTAAAGAGATAACTCAAAAAACTAAAAAAACTATTTACCGAAATACGATTTCAAGTTTTTATCTGACAGCAATAAAAAACATTCCTGGTCTCCCGGGCTACTATCAGCCAGCCATAATTTTTGACGATGTGTACATAGAATGACTCAATTTCAGAAATAATGAATTTATTCGTTACTTTTCAAAAGCACTGTATATTTTGCTATTTATATGGCATCTTCTTGCCTCTTTATTAAAAAATAAAATCCTAATCGAGTCTCGCTTAATGTCTTTGTTGTTTATATACTTCCCAATACTCCTGTTAATGACTAATTCCTCTTGTTTGAAACTCTTGAATCCCTGTGCATAAAACATGGTCGTGAGACATTCTTAATTGGTGACTTTAACATGCCTGAATACACTTCTTATCGTCGGAACAACCCCTCTGCTCGTGTGTCTGCTTTTCAAAATTTCTGTAATCTACTACTCCTTGAACAATTTAATCATGTTGAGAATATTAACAGCAGGATTCTTGACTTGGTTTTGTCTACACACACTTGCTTGGTGGAGAAGGCTCTTGATTCGCCCGTGATTCCTGATGGTCATCATCCCTCCTTAATCGTAGAGTATCCTGTCAAAGGTTCAGTGATCGCTTCCCCTGCTGGTGACACTGGGCAAAGATCATACAATTTTCGTAAATGTGATTTTATCAGATTGTATGCGCAGCTTGGTGGATTGTGCTGGGATGGCATGGATGGGCTTCAGGATGTCGATTCTATGCTTGACTTCTTCTATTCCAGAATATACGACTTGTTTGATCTGTATGTTCCCATGACTGCTCCAAGAGCATCTAATAGGTACCCCCCGTGGTTCTCCAAAGAAATTAAGATTAGTATCAAATATAAGTATTCATTGTGGTGTAAGTTTAAGAAGTTCGGAAATGCGGAGTTTCTACATAAATTTAGGGAGCTGAGACAAAAGCTTAAGAGAGACATTTATCTTTCTCGAGTAAACTACTGCCAGAGGGTTGAAAAAGAGGTTAGGTCTAATCCTAAAAAATTCTGGAATTGCACTTCCCGGCGTCATCAAAACTTTCCTATTGGGAGTTCATCCGGCCAGCATTAGACAGTTGAGAGTTTTGCTTCTTATTTTGCGGAATGTTCTGGTTCCACCCCCACCTCATCACCTGCAGCCGGCAGCCTGGCTACAGATGACGTCTCAGTGTTTTTTGTTGATGACTACAAATGATGAAATTATTACAGCTGCTAAGAGAGTCCTGCGGACCTGATCTGGTTCCTGGCTTCTTGGTGCGCGACTGCTTGTATGCTTTCTTGACTCCACTTAAGAACATTTTTAAATTGATTCTTAAATCTGGAACATTGCCCGCGATTTGGAAGTTGTCACGGGTTTTCCCTGTCTTCAAGGCGGGGGACAGAGGTGATCCATCAAACTATCGACCAATAGCTATACTATGTGTCTTCTGTAAGATATTCGAGGCCTGCCTTTTTCAGCGAATACTGTTTCACATCAAAAATAGACTCCATTTCTCAGCATGGTTTCATTCCGGGGAGATCAACCGTGACGAATTTAGTTGATGTTACACAGTTCATCGCGTCCGCTCTCGACCACTCTTCACAGGTTGATGTAGTGTATACTGATCTATCTAAGGCCTTCGATTGTCTAAGTCATTCTATTCTAATTGACAGGATGAGGACTATCGGATTTTCTGAGGGCCTGCTTGGCTTATTCAGATCTTACCTGGATGGAAGGAGGCAATTTGTCGAGGTTGGGGGCTTCAAATCTAACACATATCACATTGCTTCGGGAGTGTCACAGGGTTCCATACTCGGTCCACTACTGTTTAATATATTTATTGACCCAGTTAAACATGTTTTACATGTCCCGTTTTTAATGTATGCAGATGATATTAAGATTTTTGCAAATATTTCGAGTGTTGCTGACTGTTTGCAGCTTCAGAACTGTCTTCAGATGCTTGATGAATCGTGCTGTCAGAGTGGTCTTTCTGTGAATGTTTCGAAGTGTTGTGTGATGTCCTTTACTCGAAATAAGCACTCAATTACTTTCAGATATAATATAGGTGGGCTTTCGCTTGATCGCCCCGGGACGGTTAGGGACCTTGGAATTGCTTTTGATGGTACTTTATCTTTTAAACCACACTATGAGCAGACTGTCAGTTCCGCTTACAAAACTCTTGGGTTTCTGATAACGAACAGCAGGAATTTCTCACTGACTGACACCCTCTCCCTCCTCTTTCGTTGTCTGGTTAGGTCCTGACTAGAATATGGCTCAGTTGTGTGGGCTCCTACTTATGAGATACATGTGGCAAATCTGGAATCTGTGCAAAGGAAGTTTCTGAAGTTTCTTAGCTTTCGTGAGGATGGTCATTATCCTTCTATTGGTTTTCCTTAGGAGAGTTTACTTCTTGGCTTTAGTCTGCAGAGTTTGTCGATGCGCAGGCAGTGCAGTCTCGTTATATTTTTATACTAACTGGTTAATTCTGTGTTCGACTGCCCTAATCTGCTTCAGCAACTTAATTTCAATGTGCCTCGTGTTGCAGCACGTTTTCCAGGCACATTCTATCTCCCGACTGCTCGTACGTGATTGCTGCGGTCGTCTCCAATCTACCAGATGTGCAATGATTACTCTGTACTCCAAGACCGCCTTGATATCTTCTCATGTAATATATCAGAGATAAAAATGTTTTTCAAAGAGATGTAATTTGTGACTATTGTGTAATTCCTTTGATTATTGTTTGTAATTATATTTTGTGTAACGGCCCATCCTTAATTTGGCTTTTAAGCTGTTGGATGGTGTATGTATAAATAAATAAATAAATAAATTTGGCCATAAGAAGCATGGGTGTCTATGATAGTTGATTTTCCAGGCTAAAAATTAGAAAGTATGTATATAATTTTTAATACAGTGTGATAGTAGTTTTAATGATGTAGTTGTGTATATTGAAAATGTCCAATGCCTAATTTGAATATTATTATTATAAACAGCCAAGTTGAGAGACTAATTCCATCTGTTTCAGACCAGACACAGTGACTCTACTGTTGGACAACATTTTGTCAGAAGAAAAGTGTGAGACCTCCATCACAGGTGGCATACAAGTACTTCTGGCGATATTAGATGTAAATCAATCTGGGTATGTTTTAGAATCGTTTGTCCTTGGAAGTAACTAGTAACTATAAATTTTATTTCCAGCATTCCATACGCTTGTAATATAAACATAGATGAAGTTGATAATGAATATAAGCAGAGAGTTGTAGCAAGTACAACGGAAGTAGTTCAGAAGTATATAAAGAATTTCCATGATCTTTTGATTGACCCACCAAAGGTAATCTAATAATAGTGATCGATAACAGCTTATCTTCAGAATATTAGTAACATACAGGGTGTAGCACCTAAGACACCTCAGGCAATAGCACCCTTACCATACAAGATATTGAAATCATTCTAAGAGCAAAATTGTGCACAATTACCATCGCCATGTTCCTAAAATAATTCTGGTCACCAATGGCCTGTTAGCACCCCAAGGATGCGGCGAAGCGTAGGTCGACTCCTTCCGAGTAGCCAGACAGCTTTATCTCTGTCCGGCCCCTCCACGAAGTCCCTCGCCTGCCTGCAGCCACCAACCGACCCCCAGTGTCTCTTCATTGCTTCCTCGGTCCACCTGTCTAAGGTGACAGACTGTCTTC